>CM066035.1:784602650-785202650 GCA_033557465.1 Ichthyophis bannanicus
TGTTTTCGTATGAGATGTTCTTGTTTTGTGTATACATATTCCTTGGGGGAAATCCTGGAACACTGATTGAATAGTGGCCCCTCAAGGACCACGCTTGTGGACCCCCGATCTAGGTTTTTTGGCGTGCCTGAAAAAAGAGCAGATGTTATACAGTACCTATCTCTCCTTAAGATTCAAGACCAGTTTTTCAAAAAAACAATTGAAAAAGTAGTTTTTAGCCAATGGTTTACCTTTAATGAAAGCTCATGTATGTTAGATGATTACAATATGCAAGAGTCTTTTCTCCCTATCAATATACGCCCACGCTGTCTTAATTTTCTCATTGCAACCTATTCCATCTCATCACACCTCGCTTGTTTTGCTAGTCTTATTGAATACTGGTGATATTGTCGCACGGTTGGTGGCTTTGAAGGCTTTCCCCACCAACGCCCCCACACCCATATGTGGTCTTTGGGGTTGTTAAACTGGAAGTATTCCTTAAATCGCTTTTCATGCATATGTATCGGTGCAGAAATGGGGTCAGCCATTAGGGACATCTATCTAGTCCTCCAAACACCTAGTAGTTATCGTTCCTTCAAGCTAACATCCAGTTCCGAAGGATACTGCTACTGCTGCAATGGATTTGACACGTGAGTGGCATGAATGTTAGAGCAAGATTAATTGGGAAATTACAGGCCTTCCCAACCAGGAAAAAAAATCTATTCCCGAATGTGAGGAGTATGGTGCAGAGAAAGAATGTGTAATCTCACTCGGCAGGTTGGTTGGAGCCTCCAATAGTCTACTAGGCCATTCTCGCTCTTGCAAAAAATGCTGGAAGTATGTTTTAAGAGTAGCTCGAGAAACTTTAGCGTGAGCGGGAAAAGGGGCTGGCCTCTCAAATTCAACTGATCCATGAACTAAATTGAAGTCTCCACCCAATATGGTTGGGTACTGACTATTACCCAGTATGTCGTCAGCAATATTGTGAAAAAAGCTAGGATCATCAGAATTGGGAGCGTAGATATTTACTAGCACCACTATGCTATGTTTCAATTGCATCACATTCCTAGTCCATCTGCCCTCCTTATCAGATCCTACATGAGTGAATATTGGCGTCAACAATTTGCACACCACCATGGCTACGCCATTTATTTTGGACTGCTGGTGAGAAGGCCGCGACTAAGTATACTCCATTTGCCAGTTTTCAGGGATTCTGCTGTGTTTAAGTGCATCTCTTGAAGGTAGATTGCATCTGCCTTCTCTTTCTGACAATACGTGAGGATTTTTTTTACGTTTAATTTGGTTATTTATGCCCTTACGTTCTGTGATTAGAATTTTAAGTTTGCTTGCCATTTCCACCAGACTGTAAGCATATTGTTCCTCGTGTCTCTCTGCATTTTCATCCTATACTCTCTCCTCTATACCCAAATGCCCATGCATTTGCTCCCCATCTGGGAAAAAGATGACCATCCCTCTGCAAGGGGTTCTCCATTTAACCTTTGGGTGAGTGCGCAAACTAACAATGCGCGTTTGGGTGAGACTAGCCAACAACTTCACCTCCATGTTAAATCCCTGTTCTATGTAGACGATGGCCAAATTAAACTGACCAAGTGTATATTGTTTCAATGTAAACCGCACTGATGACAACGAGCGCGGTATATAAGAAATGTTAAATAAATAAATAAATAACTTAGAGGTACCCAAGGAGCTCACTTGGGTTCCTATTTTCCCTATCCTAACTTTCTCTTTCTATCCCACCGTGTATATAGGGGGGTGGGGGGGGGGTAGAAGAAATGCAGAAGAAGATATAGCATAAAAAGAAAAAACACACAATAGATATAATATCTAGAAACATAAACTGAGAATATCCACTACAAATAGTTTGATGTTAAACAACATTAACCCTGTACACGATGATGCTATCATCCCTCGCATTTGTCCATCCATTATATGCTCTGCGCTTATTGCACATAAAGAAAGAGAAAAGGAAAAGGCAAGGGAAAACACCCCCTGCACGTTCAAATCTCCTTCCAGCCTTAACTGCCTTCACTTTGCTTCATTTCCCCCGACTTTTACAAGTATAAATCCAGCAAATAAAAGCAGAAGCTAGAAGATGAAAGTAATGAAGGTGGGATAGTGACTGCGGTTACTGTTTATACTCATTGGCGCAAAGCAGCCGACACCCAGGAATGCATCGACAGGAGCCATCGTGCCGTGCTTGTGATGCGAAGCAACAGTCACTGGGCCCTTCCTTAGTGCATAAACCGAAGCCTCCTTTTCTTCCAGGAAAGCCCTTAAAGCGCTGGGTCTTCAAAAGTACGTGTTTGGGTTGTGGAGTGTAATCCTTAAATCTTGCAGGATATAACATCCCATACCTGGCCTGCAGCTTCTGTAGCCATGGCCGGCATTCCAGTAGTTGACTCCTCTTTTCAACTGTGGCTTTAGATATATCAGGGAAAAACAGAATCTTGTGACCCTCATGCTCTACTGGTGCCCGAGCTTTAGCAGCATTCATGATCTCGACCACCTGCTGATATTGCATGACTCTGAGCACTACGGGCCTCGGATATCTCCCCAGTGCTTTAGAGTATGTGGGCACGCGGTGGCTCCGGTCGATCTCCAGTGGATAGGTCAGCTGCACTCCCAACACTTTTGGCAAAAGCCCTTCCATAAATTTTGTTGGGTTTGCTCCTTCTATACCTTCCGGTAAGGCCGAGGACCCGAATGTTGTTTCTAAATCTACGGGCTCTGTTGTTCATGTCTTCTAAGTTTCTTTCTAGTTTGGGCGATTCTCTTAGCGTCTTGCTCAACTACGCGGATACGTTCCTCATGAGCTGCCAGGGTGTTATCGGCTTCTGTCTGAGTGCAGATTAGTGCAGCCAGCTGATCTTTCATATCTGTAAGATCAATTTTGTAGAGATCCCAGCGTGTTGTTACATTCAGTTTGCACTAGCTTCCTTTACTGCCCTGATCAAACGCAGCATTGCTAGGAAAGGGGAAGTGCTACTGATGGGAGATTTCAATATGCAAGATATTGCTTGGCACATTCCTGCTGCAGTATCATCTAGAGAGTAAGGAGATCCTGGATTCTCTACAGGAAGAGCTATTCAGGCAATTGGTAACAGACCCCACACGTGAAGGGGCCATACTGGACTTAGTGCTTAACAATGGTGGAAAGTGTTTCTGATGTTGTAGTGGGAGATCATTTTGCATCCAGTGATCACCAGATGGTGTGATTCAGTATTAGGACTAGGGCTGTTAGAATCCATTCCAAGGTAAGGATCTTAGACTTTAGGAAGACTAACTTGTGCGAAGATGGGCCAATACCTCAGGGAGTCCTTAGTGGGATGGGAACAGCTGGGGGATGTAGAAAAACAGTGGGCAAAACTGAAAGGAGGTATTTTAAGGGCAACCAACCTTTTTGTTAAAATGGTAAATAAAGGCAAAAGGAAAAGGAGACCGCTATGGTTTTCTAAGGAAGTAGCTGAAAAAGTGAAGAAAAAGAGGGAGGCCTTCATGAAATACAAGAGATCACAGATAGAGGAAGACAGGCATCTGTATTTGGAAAAAACTTAGAGAAGCTAGCAAAGTAGTCAAGAAGGCAAAGATTCAAAAGGAGGAGGAAATAGCCAATGCAATAAAATGGGGGGATAAGACATTTTTCAGATATATTAGTGAGAAGAGGAAGGGCAAAAGTGGTATTGTCAGACTCAAGGGTGCAGGGGGGGGGATATGTAGAAGCTGATAAGGATAAAGCGGAATTGCTTAACAAATATTTTTGTTCTGTGTTCACAGATGAAGAACCAGGAGCAGGACCTCAGAAAACACCCACAAATAAGAACAGAAGCGATGGACATCTTGAACAATTTTCAGAAGACTGTGTTCGTGAGAAACTAGCTCAACTTAAAGTAGACAAAGCGATGGGACCGGATGGGATACACCCTAGAATACTGAAGGAACTTGGGGACGTTCTAGCAACTCCACTGACTGACCTTTTCAATGCCTCGTTGGAGTCAGGAGTGGTGCCAAAGGACTGGAGAGAGGCTCATGTGGTGCCTTTACACAAAAGCGGAAGTAAGGATGTGGTTGAAAACTACAGGCCAGTTAGTTTAACTTCGGTGGTGAGTAAATTATTGGAAACGCTGCTGAAAGAGAAAATAGTGAGGTTTCTGGAGTCCAGCGGATTACAGGATCCGAGGCAGCATGGATTCACCAGAGGCAGGTCTTGTCAGACAAAATCAGATTGATTGCTTTGACTGGGTGACCAGGGAGTTGGACCGAGGGAGAGCTCTAGATGTGGTGTATTTAGATTTTAGTATAGCCTTTGACACTGTTCCTCACAGGCGACTTATAAACAAACTGAGCACCCTAGGGATGGACCCTAAAGTTACTGCTTGGGTTAGAAATTGGTTGGGTGGGAGGCAACAAAGAGTACAAGTAAATGGAGCTCACTCTGAGGAGAAGGATGTTACCAGTGGTGTGCCCCAGGGATCTGTCCTTGGTCCGATTCTTTTTAACATCTTTGTTAGTGATATAGCGGAAGGGCTGTCGGGTAAGGTTTGCCTCTTTGCGGATGATACCAAAATCTGCAATAGACACCCAGGAAGGTGTAGATAACACGAGGAGGGATCTAGCTAAGCTTGAAGAATGGTCTAGAATTTGGCAGCTGGGATTTAATGTTAAAAAATGTAAGGTCATGCATTTGGGCTGCAGCAATCCAAGGGAGCAATACAGTGTAGGAAGTGAAGTACTTTTGTCCACTAAAGAAGAGTGGGGCCTAGGCGTGGTTGTGTCTGATGATCTTAAAGTAGCTAAACAGGTAGAAATGGCGATGGCAAAAGCTAGAAGGATGCTTGGGTGCATACGGAGAGGAATGGCTAGCAGAAAAAAGGAGGTGATAATGCTTCTGTATAAGTCTTTGATGCGACCTCATTTGGAGTATGGTGTGCAATTCTGGAGACCGCACCTTCAAAAGGATGTGAACATGATGGAGTCAGTGCAGAGGGTGGCTACTAAAATGATTAGTGGGCTTCATTATAAAGCATATGAGGACAGACTTAAGGATCTTAATATATACACCTTAGAGGAAAGGCGGGATAGAGGTGATATGATTGAGATGTTTAAATACCTCCGTGGCATAAATGTTCAGGGAGAGAGCCTCTTTTCAATTGAAAGCAAGTTCTGCTACGAGGGGACATGGGATGAGGGTGAAGGGAGAAAGATTCAGGAGTGATATGCGGAAATATTTCTTTACGGAAAGAGTAGTGGATCCGTGGAATAGTCTCCCAGTGGAGGTGGTAGAGATGAGGACAGTAACTGAATTCAAAAAGCATGGGACCAACACAGAGGATCTCTAAAGGTAAAAAGTGGACTGTTGTAGTTTATTTATTTATTTATTTATTTATTATTTATTACATTTTCTTTTATACCGCGCTATTTAAGATCAGTGCGGTTTACAATAAAACATTGAATCTACACATCTCAGTTTAGTGATTTGTGCTTACAATAAACAGGTAAAAATAACTCGGATGTACACTGAACAAGTTTCTTAACAGGGAGAACAGGGAGAACAATAACTATATACAGGCCAGTTAATGTAACCTATATACATGGTTACGTGCACAGCACGAGCTTCTCAGAGTAAGTTAAGTATGGAGGCGGTTAAGGTGTGGTTGCAGGTATTCATACTAGGAGTGTATGATGTATGGGCTTGAGGAGCTACCATGAGGTGTGGAAGTAGGTGACTGTGGAGGGGGTTGTTGTTATGGAAGGACAGACTAGATAGGCCATGTGGTCTTTTTCTGTCATCATGTTTTCTATGTTTCTCTGATCTCGGCAAGCAGTCCCAACAGGCCCTCCATTTGATCTTTTGAAGGCGCCATCTTTAGTGGAGAAGGGGGTTCTTGTTTAGAACGTTTTACTCCCATGGAAAGTCTAACCATGTCGGTTTAGAGGTGGACATTCTTTACTGTCAGGTATCGAGACCGAATATCGTCTTCTTATCAGATTCACGGTTAGGGTAGCAGATTCTTGCAGGATTCCTCCGGAGCAAGTCTCTAGACCTCCATCTTATACCGCAGCTAGCTCCGCCTCCCAGATGATTACAATATGGTTTTCATCTGGGATCTAAGAAGAAGACCATATTAGTCGCTATGTTTAGTAAGATTCTTCATATCTTCTAAATAGAAAAATCTTCTCTGCTTGGTTAGTCAAGAATTGGGATTACATCATATTTCTAAGGGATATGTACAGACGAAAAAAACAAAATTCATGTTGCTCTATTCAGTTTTTAGCCGTTTTTCAATTTGTTTCACACATTTGTATTGAAAAACATATTTTCAAGCATGTTAGAGCTGTTTAGCATGTGCAAATTGATTGTAAAGAGATAAGGTTATAAAGGACTTTTTGCATCTAAAGGCCTTTGTACACAAATAGAATGGTTGTATAATATTACT
The DNA here is from genome assembly GCA_033557465.1 of Ichthyophis bannanicus. Taxonomy (NCBI): domain Eukaryota; kingdom Metazoa; phylum Chordata; class Amphibia; order Gymnophiona; family Ichthyophiidae; genus Ichthyophis; species Ichthyophis bannanicus. The sequence continues at coordinate 784,609,085 of CM066035.1, forward strand.
GCAGGGGCTACATGCAAAAAGGTGCGTGGCGAGAAGAAGGTGTGTACTGTTACACGATCCATGTGTAGGCATGTTCTGGGGTTTGGACCAAGCATGAGCTGTGGACACGGAGCCTCCTCGGGAGCAGGTGTTAATGCTCAAGTATAAAGTGCCAGATGTTATTAAGGCCACTAGTAAAAGATGACAAAAACCAACACTAGATGTCGGAGCACTGAAGTCGAGAGAGGAATAATGTCCACTCACTAATCATCTCGCTCTATTTTAATCATTTTATTAATATCAAGAGAATTTTTTTATTGATTGCTTAATGTTAAAAATAGCCATATGCTTATCTCAAAGCACGAAGAGCAACAGGAAGCCCCAATCACAGCGTGGCACGTTTCGAGTCCAGACATATGGTGCTCTGCTTCAGACTTTAATGGGAAAACTTCCTATGAAATGAGTGAGCTCTTGAAAATCAAAGAAATTTGTGCCTTAAGTCAAAATGTTTATACATAGATCCATAAATCATGACTCTGCCTGTCCTCCGCCCAAACTCCACTCTAAAATACATCCATTACCTGGTCAAATATAAATATGCACCTTCTCATCAGGCATACTTTTCCGGCTGTAATTCCTGGCTTAAATCAATACAAACCCCTTTGTGCACATAAAACATGGTTCACCGTGTGAAAAACGTTCATAGAATGAACCTTGTGTAGAGGCAATTTAGAAGGGACGTCCAAGTGCAATCTGGGACATGTAAGCCTCCACCCCTGATTCCTCCTTCCTTTCTGCCCAAACCTTGGCTAACTACTTCCATGACAAAATCCACACAATCATCCTCCAGTTCCCCTCCTCCCCTTCTTCCCCCCCCTATTTCCCATTTCTCCCCTCCCCAAACTTCTGCCACCCTTTCTTCCTTCCCTATGGTCTCTGACGAGGAAACGTCACTCCTTCTCTCTTCCTCCAAACCTACTACCTGCTCTTCTGACCCCTTCCCATCCACCTCCTTAGCTCCATCTTTTCATCTCTCGTCCCTTCTATTTCTCATATTCTTAACCTCTCTCTCTCCACTGCAAACTTCCCTTCTGTTTTCAAGCATGCTGTGGTTACACCCCTCCTCAAAAAAACTTCACTTGATCCCACTTGTCTTTCTAACTATCGTCCCATCTCTCTCCTTCCTTTCGTCTCTAAACTTCTTGAACGTGCAGTCTATCACCGTTGTCTTGATTTCCTCTCTTCTCATACCCTCTTGGATCCTTTACAATCCTGCTTCCGTCCCCTACACTCCACTGAAACTGCTCTTAGTAAGGTCTCAAATGATTTCTTCTTGGTAAAGTCCAAAGGCTTTTGCTCTGTCCTCATTCTTCTTGATCTCTCTGCTGCCTTCGACACTGTTGACCATAACCTTCTTCTTATCACCCTATCCTCACTTGGATTCAAAGACTCTGTACTATCTTGGTTCTCTTCCTATCTATCCCATCGCTCTTTCAGTGTGTGCTTCGATGTCTCCTCCTCCTCTTCAACCCCACTACCTATAGCAGTTCCTCAGGGTTCCATCTTAGGTCCATTCCTCTTCTCTCTATATACCCAATCCCTTGGCACCCTTATCTTTCCCATGGCTTTCACTATCATCTCTATGCCGATGACTCTCAAATCTATCTTTCTGCACCTGTTATCTCTCCTGATATCCAGTCTAAGATCTCACTCTGCCTCTCTGACATTGCTGCCTGGATATCCCACCTCTGCTTAAAACTGAACATGGCCAAAACTGAGCTTCTTATCTTTCCCCTGAATGCTTCCCCTCCTCTTTCCCCTCTCTCTCTCTCTGTTGATAACTCTGTACTCCTCCCTGTTTCTTCAGCACATAACCTTGGTGTTATCTTCAATTCCTCTCTCTCTTTCTCTTCACATATCCAGCTCATTGCTAAAGCTTGTCGTTTCTTTCCATACAATATTTCCAAAATTTGCCCCTTCCTTTCTGTTGACACCACTAAATTGATTGTCCACTCCTTAATCACCACCCGTCTCGATTATTGTAACGTTCTCCTTGCCGGCCTCCCTGCAAACCACCTCTTTCCTCTTCAGTCAATTCAACATTCCGCTGCTCGACTCATTTTTCGCCAGTCTCGTTTTTCCCACATCATTCCTCTCCTCATGTCACTTCATTGGCTTCCTATCCGTCTCCGTATCCAATTTAAACTTCTCCTCCTGACCTATAAATGTATTCACTCTTCTGCCCCCCCCCCAGTACCTTTCATCTCTCATCTCTCCTTACACCCCCTCTCGGTTGCTTCGCTCTTCTAACAGTCTTCGTTTATCTGTGCCCTTTACTCGTACTGCCAATTCCAGACATCGCTCCTTCCAACTGGCAGCACCCTTTGCTTGGAATAGTCTTTCTATCTCTGTGCGCCAGGCGTCCTCCCTGGCCATTTTCCAGACTAAAATCCCATCTCTTCACTCTTGCTTTCCGTTCCTGTCTTACCCTATCTTAATCTCTCTATCAACATTTGCTTACTTTGTCCTGTACATTTTTGTTATTTGTATTATGTAGCTTATTTGGTTTTCTGTCTTATTAGATTGTGAGCTCTGATGAGCAGGGACTGTCTCTCTTCTATGTTTGTACAGTGCTTCGTATGTTGTGGCGCTTTATAAGTCTTTAATAATAATAATAATAATAATAATAATATCTGAAAAAACCAGGCACATCTAGGTGCAGACATGATTTCACAAATGTGGACCTGCCCGATATGGACGCCTACAGGAGTGTATACATAGACCTCCCCAGAACAGCATTCCAAAATCAGAAGATCTAGAGCAGAGTTTTCCAACTCCAGTCCTGGAGGGCCAAACACCATTCAGGTTTTCAGGCTGTCCCTAATAAATATGCATGAGATGTATTTGCATGCACTGCCCCCACTGTATTCAAATGCATCTCATACATATTCATTAGGGACAGCCTGAAAACCTGAATGATGTTTGGCCCTGCAGGACTGGAGTTGGGAACCTCTGATCTAGAGATAGCCTAATGGTTAGAGTCATGAACTGGAATTAGGAAATCCAGGGGTTAAATCCTACTGCTTCCAACATTGTGATTGTACTGAGTATGGGTTGATGATAGTGCTATGCTGTCTATACCCTTTGGATGTTTTTCTGCCAAAACAAGCAACCACCTGACCTTTTTTCATGCCTGGAGCAGGTCTGAACTTCGACATGACTCTGAACATCCAGGACATTTCTGAGATCAGGCAGAGAGGTTCAGATTCCTGGGAACGCCTCAGCCATGAGTCCACCACACCTTTGTACAGACTTGGACAACCTTACACTGAGGATGTCTTCAGAACCAGCTTCGGCTGTCTCTATGCTCATTTTTTGATGTCCAAAGCATGAACAGGGCTTGCAAAGTAACCCCCTAAGCGTGTTAAAATAAATGTATCATGCATGAGTATATAAATTAAGTGCACTATTTTTCAGATGTCAATGAATAGAGTGCACACTAATGAATGCTCATCCTTAATATTAGTCAGACAGGGATCCAGGTTTCCTAGAAGGGTGAGTCTTCCTCCTTAAAGTCCATGGACTGCAGAGTTGACCAGGTTCCTCACTACTAAACTTACTTTTCAACATCTTTTTTATTCCAGTGATTGATATCATCCATAATGTTGGGTTTACTAGACATTTTTCCATTAATTAGAGTCAGTTGTAATTGCGCCACAGCAAAAATAATTTTTGAGTGACAATGCTGAGGTTTAATCTCAGTTTGGTGGAGATGACAGACTGACTGTTGGTTAAAAAAATATCAAACTGCTACCTGGTTAGCAATTGGCATAGTAAAAGATTGGCCTAGTTTTACCTGCGTAAACTAACCAAGTAGCGGTGCAATATCACCCCTACCAGGTTAGCATCAGCAGCTCCAGGGCAAGTGCGGCAACCCATCACTGTGGCATTAAATATTAGGGTTAAGAGTCGGCAGGCAGGGCTATGTGCCATAGTGGGGTGTTCCTGGAAAATGCTTTGGAAAGCAGAAGAATTAAAACGCTCTCTATATAACCTGTGCTTTCGAATTTGAACATATGAAGAACAGGTATACCGCCCAATTGCACAGGAGATCTAAAGGGAAATGGGATGTTCAGATCAGGATGGTCACCATTCCCCAACTATTTTACAAAAGGCTCTGCAGAAAGTGAAGCCTTTTGTAAAATACATAGAAGGGCACAGCAACGATATGGATATTTGCTGGTACACAAAGCGAGAGCAGAGATTTCATAAAAGAAAACCTAGAGAGAAAGAGTGACATCATTTGACATCTTCCACATAGGAGGGGTGGCAAATTTACCTCTAAGCAGTGATTTGGCAGCTTCCATATGTAAGTACCAGCAATTGCACATATTGTGGCCCCATTTCACAAAACCTTTTTTTAACATTTTGATAGCAAAATCAGAAAACGGGATCTGAAGAACATTTGTCCCCGCAGTTCTTTCTTTTAGAAATGCAATGTGAATTATTGAATCAATGCTGTCACTGGGGTTTCTTGGCAAGGTGCCCGTGGATGTAGAACGCCAGGCCTTGCTTCAGAGGTTAAACTGACTTGCCCAAGGGGTGCCTGAGGGAATCAAACTCTGGGTTTTTTTATGATCAGATCACTGCTCTAGCCACTAGGCTCCTCAAATTGGAAAATACACATATACGTTTTGGCTCCAATGGAACCACATCAAAACCATCCACCCTTCAAATCTCTTCATCCCGGTCATCTACATATATGAATAGCGGCTTTCTGAAACTCCTACACTTGGAGCTAATCTACACATATTCATCCTGCTATTTGTTAGATACTTCTAAAATGATCTGAATCTCCTTAAACAGATCATAACATTGTCCAATTATAGTTATATGTGTGACCTTTACATATTTTCCCTGTAAAATAGTTATCTCCAAGTTATAATACCCTGCTCAATGTAATTTCAGTTTCTTCAATGTAAACCACACTGATGCAGAATAGCGTGGTATATAAGAGAATGTAAATAAATAAAATAAATAAATTTGCCATTCCTTAATTGATGCATAAATTTAGGGAGTAATTCTGTAACAGGACACTTTTGAAAGAACTCCCAATGGTGCCTATTGTGTACCTGCTCAGAGAAGCTGTAAATGTGCCCTTTTGCTCTTTGCATCAATTTGTTTATTTTATTAAATATATCCCTACACATCCCACCTCCACCTCTCCTCCACTCAGGAACTCCTAGGCACTGACAGAATAACCCTAGATACAATCATTCCATTCAACTCTTTTTACACATGAATGCAGCAATATAACCTTATAAAAACTCCTTCTCGCATGTAAGACAGGCTTTATACATGGAAAAGGCTTTATACAATTAGAGGTCAATTCCATTTCTGCACGTCCAAACCCCTGTATGGCAGGGTAGAATCGGGCATGCAAAGTTAGACCCAAATCTGATCCAGCAGCCCATGCGGGATCTGAATCAGGTCTAGCACCTGGACATGTAAGGCCTGGACCCGTTTCTATCCAGCCGTACTTCCTGCAACTACCCAGCTAACTTAGTCGGTCCCATGAATGGAGTCGTGGTGCCATGGCATCCCTTCGCCATGCCCTCGGCTCCATTCCCAGCCACAATCCTGGCCCGCCGAAACCAGATGCATGTTCCCCACAGCTCGACCCCCAATTCGGCCTTTCAAGGCCTGGATCCGGCAACGGGGAACCCCCTGTGCCCCCTCACCTGTGCTCCCGGGATCCCGTGCCATGATCCACTCCATCCAGGGGGACTTATTCCACTTTCAAGGTGGAATAATTTCCCCATCTGATTTGAGGCCCCGGACGACAGGACCGACCTTTGAATCGGCCCTGTACGTCCAGGGTCACAGCCTCGCTTTGCCTCCGGAATGCCCCCTCCTGCCCCCATCTAGGCCTCCCCAAACTGCTGTTTGAAAGGGGAGGGTATCAATGGGGTTAGCAGGGGGACGAATAGCAGGGATGGATGCCTTGATGGGACGTCCATATCTGCTATTCGTGGAACAGAATGACCCTCTTACTCTCTAAATGGATATCTATTAAATAACATTATTTGTAGAGGTGTGCAGGCCAAAAATCAATCTGCCATTAAATAGACAATACAGTTAAACTGGCCTAGTCTCCATGCAGAGCTATAGCCATCACTACCAGTTACATGAGGCAGCACAGTACTAGTCAGTATTCAAGAATACTTCTACAAGCAGCAGTGGGTACTAGCTGCATAAATGCTTCCAACAAATTTGCTGCAAACGAACGAATATACTACATTTTGGCTCTAAAGTCAATATAAAGTCAAAATGCATCCATATAGGTTAAGGCAGGTTTGGGGAATCCCAGGCTGGGGCTAAAAGATGGACAGATAATGACAATGTACAGTAACGATCCAGATAATATTTTTGTCCATATAAGTAAACTGCATAAATAGTGGTGCTAATTTCCTATGGATAATTTATCCTTCTAAGCTTAAGATCACATATTCAGCAGACCAACTTATACACATAGACTGTGAGAAGATCCACATTAAAAATCCAGATAAGTTATCCAGATATCTTTATGTGCTAGCCTTTCTAATGAATATTGCTCCTACTACGTTTCTGTGATAGATTATAGGGCATGAGCAGCTTGTTTGCACACATAATTTGATTGTGCATGCATTAATTCATAGACAAATGGGTGCAAAAGCAATTTGCACACACGCTGAATTTTTAGGTGCCCAATGAACCCAAAATGCACACGCCTAATAGACGACTACGCCCCTCTTCCTAAGAGCTCAGCAAGGCTACGTTGCCACTCCCTCAACTCACTCTTCTGGCTCTCCAAATTTCAGTTTGAGATTATGTTTTAAATGTTACACATTATTTGAAATGTAATCTTACCATGCCAAAGATGGTGATGGATCTGTTATTTTTCTTAACAGATCAGTTACAAATCACAGAATATTTTAATGAGTGACGCTGTTAAGTTTCCTTATTTCTACCAAACTGTTCCCAGTGAGCTGCACCTCTGCAATGCGATTATCAGGTTACTAAAGCATTTCAGCTGGACCTGGGTCGGTATCATTGCATCCGATGATGACAGCAGCATGAGAGCTGTCCAGATACTGAAAGAAGGGATTGAAGAGAACAATGGTTGCGTAGAATTTATCATAACCTTCTCTCATAACAGCTCCATGTCACCAGATAAGATAAAGATAATTAATGAGACTATTCATACATCATCAACTAGTGTGAACATTGTCTATGCTAATAAAGAACATTTCTTGAATTTATATGAGCGCATAGACATAATGACAATACCTGGTAAAGTATGGATCACCACAGCTGAATTGGAATTTGTCCCATTTTCTTCATTGGATTTTAGTCTGAAGAACAACACTTTGGCATTCACAGTGATGAAGCAGAATATTCCAAGCTTCCCAAAATTTATTCGTGGGGTGAATCCTTCCGTCTTTCCAAGCGATGAAGGTACTCAGTTGTGGTGGAGAAATCTATGTGAAGGCCATTGCCCCACAAGCATCAGAAGATCCTGCAGAACAGATGAAACACTGCCCTTCAAACCACACTGTGCCATGAAATACCTCGGGAGCAGCTACAGTGTCTACAATGCTGTGTATGTCCTGGCTCATGCATTGCATGGCATGCTTACATCCACCTATGGAGAAGACATCCTTTGGAGTGAACAAAGTCAGAAAGTTCCAGATTCTTTGCAATGGAAGGTAACATCATTTCTTAGAGAAGTACTGTGTTCAGAAAAAAATTGCGCTATGCATAGCACAGTATGAAAGTCTTCATGAGTAGAGAAAGTGGTGCCTTATTCTCACACAGATGCTTCAGTCTCACAAGCACTGAATTCAGTTCAGACTTGGATAACTCTGCTAGAGGAAGTTAATTGATAGGGGAATAGCAAGTAAAGTGTATCTGTGCTGACAGCGCCGGATTTACTCTTTAGGCACCAATAGGCAATGATATGTGTGTGGGGGATGAATTATCCCCCAATCACTTCTGCTCCCTCCTGTTCCACCCCAATCACTGCTACTCCACCCTCCTTCCCCACCCGATCACCACTGCCTAGATCCTCCCTTCAGTCTCCCTCTCACTGTCCTGTGCTGATTGTCACATTCCATCTCTTACAGGCTCAGTGATGCCACAAATCCTTCCCTCACATGGGTTTCATACTACTATGGAAAGCGGGGCCTATTATAATGCAAAAAGAGGCAGGCCCTGTGCTCTTTTCAGTTCAAGGTGTTAGCGCCAATATGTAAAAACAGAGAACAGGCGTGGATGGAGGCATAGATACAATGACGATACAATGATGGGCCACAAAGTAAAATTTGCTGAAAGCCCTTATGGTTGCAGTGGTGGTGTATCCCCCTCATGCAGGCCCACCCATTTGTGCAGTGCCCCCCCTCTCCATGCTGTGGCGCAAGCAGCTGCACAGCAAACTTACTTTATCATGTTTGCCGTGCTGCTCCCAATGGTGAACTTACAAGAGTGGAGCAATGCAGCAAACATGTTAAAAGTAAGTTGCCGCGATGCTGCCGTCGCCGCTGTGTGGGCTCCCTTTCTGCCCAGGCTCCATTCCCACATTGTGGGGGGGCTGCTTAGGTGAGATTTACATCAGTGCATAGAAGCAATGCTCTGCTGACTTGTCTATTCCTAAATCAGGGCCTGTGTGCTGACATGATTGAAAGAAAGATGAAGAAGTGAGAGCAGACAATGAGGCAGAAGAGCAGATCTTGGTGTTTGGGTAAGGAGAAGGAGCCCCGGATCTCCAGACAATTTGAGATGAAGAAAACCATCTCTTCATATCTACGAGAATGATGGATTGCATTTTCATTGTCTTAGTTAGATAAGCACATGCAGACCCTACGTAGTATTCAAGTATGAAATGCAGGCAGAAGATAGTTACAGCAAGAAATGTTAGGGATGTGCAGTAGATCGAGGAAGTGCTGTGCATAAGGGTAACACATCAGTACGTAACTGCTGGGAACATGCCGGTCAGACCTCTTATAAGGCTTTGCACTCAACACACATTAGTTTTCATGCTAAATATGCACTACGTGCAAAAAGGGCCCCATAGGATAAGAGGGAACTATAGAAAACAACCCAAAACATTTGTCTTTTCCATTGGCAATATTAGCTCCCTTTTTTCTTACATAACTTGTGCTATTCATAATAACCTAAGAAAATCCATACTGAGTCTGACCAAGGTCCATCAAGCCCAGGATCCTCTCTAGGACAAGGTCAATGCGGGTCACAAGTACCCAACAGACCCCAAAACGTAAGTCTATTTTATGTAGCTCATTCCCATTGGTGTATCATCCAGGAACTTTATTTCATGGTATGTCCTCTTATTACCTTCACAATAATATTTAAAAAAGTGCTAGTTTAAATTAAAGATCACTCAAAAACAAGATATTTTATTTTTTTGACAAAGCAAGTAGAATTTTGCATAATTCAGATCTTTTGTCATAAACATTTAAATTTTGATTAAAGAATTCCAACAGTAGTAGGGCTTGTTTTGTGTTGTCTGAAATGTTAAAGGAACATTTCTTTTTAACTGATCTGCCCCATTCACGATTCTATAAACCTCTAGCATATCCCCTCTCAGTCATCTTTTCTCCAAGCTGAAGAGCCCATTTTTGTCACCCTTCTCTGAAGGTCTTCTGGTTCTGCAGGTATTGTATGAGCTTGACATGTATATCCCACATTTAGGGGCATTACTGAAAATCTGTTCCTCGTTCTTTAGCTTCATCATTATCTGAAGAACGTCCACTTTAGGAACATTCTGGGTGAAGAGATTTGTTTCGATGAGAATGGAGATTTCTCCTCTGGATATAATATTATCAACCTAGTCCATCTACCCAATGGGACAGAGAGTACAGAGATTGTTGGAAGTTATAACCCTTATGCTCCATCAAACCAGGATTTCACCATCAATGAAAAGGCGATTGTGTGGGAGAGCGCCTTCACTCAGGTCAGTCATAAGCAAAATTAGAGCACGATGGAAGTCACAAAATGATGCAAATATCATGTATGCAGTCCTGTGGTGAGAAAAACTACTACAGTGTTACTGACAACCTAAATTCAGCTTTATACAAATATAACCAAGCAGCAAATAGGGATAATACTATTTGGACTCATTTTTTTCTCCTGTTTTGCACTTTTTTGCTTTGTTTTACCCTAGTCCCCTATTAGCCCTCTTACTTGTATGCTTCTGTCCTGATAGATTGTGAGTTCTGTGAACAGGGACTGTTTTTTACATGTTGTGTAAAGTGCTTTGTAGGCCTTATAGCACTATATAAATTGTAAGTAGCAGTGGCATTGATATCAAAAAGAGAGAAAATGTTTTATCTAAATAAATTTGAGTGAGAATTTACCCATAGAAGACATCAGGAGGGGCCATACTGAGACAGGATAAGACACAAGTTGGATCCTAAAACATTTCCACAATGAGTTCAACAATTTCACCCTACTACTACCCCATAGAGCCCACCTTGGAATATACAACTACTTTATATTTTATTGTGATAGTAAGTGTCACACCGCATCAGTTTTTTACTAATATGGCTAACATGATAACTGGAAGTTTATGCCTAATTTTTTTGTGGAACTGTATATTTATTCTGGTTTGAAGCAGTAGCACAAATCTTCTGGGGAATTTTAGAAGATCCGTCTAAGTGAAATCTGTGATATCTAAGCCAGAACATATGAAATAAATGCAGGCACATCCGGGTGCGAATGTGATTTCACAAACTTGGACATGCCGGATATGGACTTTTGTGGGGGAGTCTACCTAGAAATCCACAGAACAGGATTACAGAGTCCTCCCATCTAGGATAGCCTAATGGTCAAATGCTGCTGTGGTTGATGTTGTACTGTGTAGTGGGAATCAACAAATGTGTTTTTCCGTTAAAAGGAGCACTTTTCAGATGCTTGTTCATTGCTTTTCCTGCCTCGGAGCAGGTCTAAGGTTACATCTGATGCCAGTTGTCCATGACATTTCCGTGATCAGGCTGGGATGTCCTGGTCCCTGAGAACACCTTAACCATGCCTCTAGGTTCCTGGGAATGTTCTGGTCATGTCTTCTCTATGTCCCCTTTCAGATTCAGACATCCTCATGCTGGGAACATCCCCAGAGGCAGCTTCTAAAATGACTCTGGAGATGTCTCTATGCCCATTTCAGACGTCCAAAGCACAATTAAGGCTTCTAAAATGAACTCTCATATATCCAAATGAGGTCTCTCTATAGACTTATATAGAGGCACTATCGCCTCCTTCTTTCTGCTGACCATTTCTCTCTCTATACACCCGAACGAGCTTCTGGTTTTCACCATCGTTTTTTCTACCTGTTTAGCCCCTAGGTCCTGCTCTTCTTTCATGAACAGAAGTACTTCACCCCCTATACTGTACATCTTCTTTGGATTTTTTCAGCCCAAACTCATGACCCTGCAATTTTAGCTTTAAATCACAGCTTCCAAATTCTCGACCATTCTTGAAGCTTTGCTAGATTCTTGCTCATGTTATCTATACCTTCTTGAATGTCTATTGCAGATTTTGGTATCATCCACAAAGAGGCAAACCTTACATAATAGCCCTTTCATAATATCACTCATAAAAATGTAAAAAAAAAACAAAAAACGGACCAAGGACAGATCCCTGCTGCATACCATTGGTAACATCCTTCTCCTCCGAGTGAGCTCCATTTACCTGACCCCTTTGTTGCTTCCCACTCAAACAATTTCTAACCCAGTCAGTCACTTTAGGATCCATCCAGCTGAAGGTTCATCTAGGTGTCAGATATCTTTAGACCTCTGCTGATTATAGGAATATTCAAAAAATGTGCACTAGACATTTTGGGATTAATCACCTGTTCGGTATGTTTACTGCCTTGTCTAGTAGTGTAATAGGCGATGGCCTAGTATATAGCAGAGGCCTGTAGGTAGGCCTGAATCCCTCTCCCCTACTTTAGAATATTATTGCTGTCTTTGGAAAATTACAGAACGCTGTTAGCTGTTAGAAAAAAACGCTCCGCTCTGCCTTGATAACATTTTGCTCTACTCTTGATAAGAGAATAAAACTTTTCCACTGTTTATTGTTTTGGTAAGCCAGATGTCTTTCTCAGTAGAATGCTGTTCCACTGTATCTTTGCTAGATGTGCTCTGACCTTGCAATCAGAATGAAAAGCAGAAAAGTGTTAGAATATTTTGTCTAGAGTTTTGAGCCAGGGGTAGAGAAATGTGTACAGAGGGAGGGCAGGGGGTAAGCCCGGTCAAAGATGGCTATTGGATGAAGGTATGTGGGCTACCAGGACCAATGAGGAGTTTGGCCTGTATTAGCTTGGAGAAGAAATGTATAAATGCTGTTGTTTGACTTAGCTCAGGGCTCAGACATTTTGTATGCTATTGCTGAGACTGTATATACAATAAAAAGGGAGTTGAATCCTCGTCAATGGACTCCGGGTATTATTGGGTTGCGGGCGCTTCGCTATTACATTTCCTGGTGCGTTGGCCGGGAAAGGCGTAATACGAATAGATCGCAAGTGAATACTACCGCGTATTACCGCCTCTAGGTTTGGTCCAGCTGGGACCGCAGCCGACCGACAGTGGAGAGGATCCCAGGCGCCGCCGGTCCCTTGTATCGGAGGGTTCCGCTCTGCCTCGGCGGCCTGCTGGGTCCAGCTAGCCAACACCTCGAACCCTGGTTGAGGGGAGTCCAGGATTCAACCCAAGGTGGAACAGGTTGCGCAGCGCATTAGCTATCGGATCCGGTGAGTATTGACTTTTCTGGTTCTTAGTCAGTTAGCTCTGGGAAAGTCTCAAGACAATTCTGGTACAGTAACAGGTAAAAGGAAGTTTGATCAGCTTCCAGGGCGATCCTAGTACCCCTGCAGGTGTATGCGCGGGGCGAACCCATCAGCCCTTTTGGTTTGGTAATTCTGGTTTAGTCAGTTAGCCCGGGAATTTTGGATTTTGGGAAATGTTAGTATGTTTGGTTGTGTGAAGTGTGAAGTGTGTTTGAGAGGCCTTGCAACACAGGCCAAGCGAGAGCGGACTCCTAAGTAGCGCAGTTCTTGACCGGGCGACCACGTTCAAGTCGCAAACAGGAGGAAGTGTCTGTTGTTTGTCCCCCTCATTGTTCTGTGGGCTGTGCAGACCCCTTACCCGTAGCCATTCTACCTACCCTTTCTGTTTGCTGTCCTGTACATTGTACGTCACAATGGGAGGGGGCGGAGTCTGTACAAACTCCGTTAAACTATATGATCATGAATTTTAAGAAAGGTTTTAGTGGTGATTATGGGATAAAAATGACAGTGCCTCGCTTAGAAATATTGTGTAGTAGGGTGTGGCCAGTGCTAGATGCCGGGTGGCCACCAGAAGGTACTTTTGATATCCAAATTGTGTCCCATGTGCACAAGGTAGTGCGCAGCTATAGTCCCGAGCAGTTTTCCTATATAGACTCCTGGTTAGGTATATGTGAGAAGCAGCCCCCCCTGGATGAAGAGTTGCAGTGAGGGACAGAGAAAGATTATGTTAGCAGCTACCACGAGAGTCCCTGCTAAGACAGAGAAGCCCCCGATTTATGCAGAGCCAGAGCCTCCAGAGGTTCCGGGATATCCACCCGCCTTTCTGTACACTCCAGTCCCGTCAGCTCCACCCCAAGTACCTCCACCAGTACCTCTACCAGTGCCCCGAGTAGAGCCGGAGGTAGCAAGCGTACCTCCAGCCGAGGTGCCTCCACCCGAGCAACCACCTCCAAAACTTGAGGTGCAGACCCCTCCCCATAGAAGTCGGAGCCCTAGTCCTGAGCAGTACTTGGATGCAGAGCAATCACCCCCCAAGGAATCCGCTAGTGGAGAGTCAGATGCCAGTCCAGAGCCATCCACTAGTCCAGACGCCAGTAGCACAATCACCTCCAGATCCACTAAGCTGCGTGACGCCCTCAGACCCCAAAAAAGAGGTCAGAAAGAAGTCCGCCAATTGCCACTGCGGCAGGTCCCAGGATTACCCATTAAAAATGACGCTGGTGAGGTTGTGACCGGACCGACCAGTTTAGTTTATGTGCCTTTCTCCACAACAGATTTATTAAACTGGAAAACACATTATGCTTCCTATACTGAAAAGCCCCGGGATTTGACGGAGTTAATGACTAGTATTATGCAAACCCACCAGCCCACCTGGTCTGATTGCCGCCAGCTCCTGGCTACCCTCTTTACTACGGAAGAGCGGGCACGGATAGTGCGGGCAGCCACTAAATGGTTGGTGGAGAACCCTGTAGTTGGGAGAGACCTAAATCTAGATCCCCGACAGGCAGCAGCTGCAGATTTCCCCAATGAAGATCCGAAGTGGGACCCAAATAAGGATGTAGGAGAAAAGGCCCTCACCCGGTTTCACCAGGCTTTACTACAGGGCCTGAGGAAGGGAGGCCAGAAAGCTATGAATATTGGGAAAGTAGCAGAAGTTCTTCAGCGCCCAGATGAGAGTCCGGCTGCTTTCTATGAACGATTATCTGAAGCTTATAGACTTTACACCCCCTATGACCCAGCAGCCGAGGAGAATTTACGCATGGTGAATACCGCTTTTGTGAGTCAGTCCCCGGGAGACATAAAGCGAAAACTGCAGAAATTAGAAGGATTTGCAGGCATGAACTCAGCATAGCTAATGGAAGTCGCACAAAAGGTATATGTGAATCGTGATGAAGAATGTAAAAGGGAAAGTGAAAGAAGGATGAGGAGGAAAGTGGATCTGCTCGCTGCAGCACTAGTGGAAGGACGCGGAGGAGGATATCCTAACCGAAGAGCCAGAGGATGAGGAAGGGGCTGAGGGAGCACTCGGCCCCCCTTAGGTGCAAATCCGTGCGCCTATTGTAAAGAGGAAGGACATTGGAAGGATACGTGCCCAAAATGTGGCTCCACCCCCTGGAGGGGACATGGGAGCACCAGGAGAGCGGGGGAGGGGGGGGGAGCAATTCCAGCAGCGAGGGGGGATGCAGCGTGCGCAGTTTCAACAGACTCAGCAGAATGAGACTGCCATGGAAGGAATAGTCGCCAAGGGCTATTTCATGGATGATGAAGACTAGGCCAGACCGGACTCCAAGTTCTTCTTGGGTCTCCAGGAGCCTATGGTCAAATTAAAGATTGGAGACCAGCATATGGACTTTATGGTAGACACAGGGGCTGAGCATTCAGTAGTAGCCAAGCCTGTGGCCCCTGTGTCCTCTCGATCTGTTACAATTGTGGGAGCTACTGGAACTAGAACCACAAGACCTTTCCTGCAGAACCGCGCCTGTGAACTAGGGGGGCAGCAGATAACACACCAGTTCCTGTACATGCCTGAATGCCCAGTTCCCCTTTTGGGCCGAGACATGCTTGCGAAGCTACAAGCACAGATATCCTTTGTTGAAGGGGGAGAAATGGAAATGACTATAAACTCAAAAGCTGCTGGCCTGATGGTGTTAACTGTCCCCCGAGAAGAAGAATGGCGGTTCTATTTACCTGCATCCAAAGCAACAAGTTCCTGTATACTTACCAGCATTGCAGCCCCGCCTGGAGTATGGGCAGAGAATAATCACCGCTTTGACCCGGTGAAAAGCGGTATATAAATACAGCTAAATAAATAAAATAAATAAATAATCCACCTGGCCTAGCAAAGAATATAGCTCCTGTACTTGTTACCCTTAAGCCCGGAGCAGAACCAGTGCATGTGTGTCAGTATCCCCTCCCAAGACCAGCAATTGAAGGTATTCATCGCCACCTGAAAAAATTATTGCAGTATGGACTTCTTAGAGAATGCCAATCACCCTGGAACACCCCCCTTCTCCCAATCAAGAAGCCTGGGACAGGTGACTACCGCCCAGTGCAGGATCTACGTCAAGTGAACAGTGCAGTTGAAACCATACATCCAGTAGTACCAAATCCTTACACCCTCCTGGGACTGATTCCAACAGAAGCCACTCATTTCACTGTTTTGGACTTAAAAGATGCTTTTTTCTGTATACGCCTGGCAAAAGCCAGTCAGCTTTTGTTTGCATTTGAATGGGAAAACCCTACCACAGGACGACGAGGACAACTCACCTGGACTCGATTCCCCAAGGATTCAAGAACTCACCTACTATCTTCAGTGCAGCCCTCAGTCAAGATCTGTCAAGCTACTCTGTAACCCCGGGAAAAAGAATTTTGCTCCAATATGTAGATGATTTGCTCATAGCCACCAACAGCAAATCTGATTGTATACAAGCTACAAGTGATCTCTTGCACCTTTTGAATGAAGCTGGATACAAGGTCTCAAGAGCCAAGGCGCAGCTGTGCCAGACAGAAGTGAAATACTTAGGGTTCCATCTGTCTAAAGGAACCAGGAAACTAGGACTCGAGCGAAAGGAAGCAGTATGCCGCATCCCAACCCCCACAACTAGAAAACAGGTGCAAGCTTTCTTGGGAGCTGCAGGCTATTGCCGCATATGGATACCAAATTTTGCGCTCATGGCAAAACCCTTGTAGCAAGTCACACAGGGAATGGAACAATCCCCCCTGGAATGGGGCCCAGAACAAGATAAAGCATTCTAATCACTGAAAACAGCATTGATGTCATCCCCAGCCTTGGGACTACCGGATGTGCAGAAACCATTCCGTCTGTATGTCCATGAGTCAAGTGGAAACACATTGGGAGTCTTGACCCAGCCTCTTGGTCTTGGCAGCGACCTGTGGCCTACCTGTCGAAACAATTGGATCCTGTTGCCAAAGGCTGGCCACCTTGCCTGAGAGCCATAGCAGCCACAGCCCTCTTAGTGAACGAAGCTGACAAGCTCACCTTAGGACTAATGTCTCATCCACCAAAGGCACATGAAACTATTTCTATTCACGGATCCTGATGCCCCTCACACTCTTGTTCACCACCTATGTCTTTCTTACCAGACTCTAATCCCTAGTTTTGTGATGTTCTTCATCTTGATTAGACTGTTAGATCTGAAGAGCAGAGACTGAGGTTTACATCTGTATGTACAGTGCTGCATAAGCCTTAAAGCACTATATATATGACAAGTAGTAGTATTAGTAGTAATATATTCTGGTATCTCTAACATATTCCTCAATTATATTTTGAAAATTTCCTGGAGAGATTGGGGACTGTAGGAATGTGCATTAGTTTTAATACAAATGAGAAAATCAATGAAAATTGACAAATTTGATTAACATAAGAACATAAGATATGCCATACTGGGTCAGACCAAGGTCCATCAAGCCCAGTATCTTGTTTCCAACAGTGGCCAATCTAGGTCATACGTACCTAGCAGTTTCCCCAAAAGACACAGGTACCACAATGCTTGTACTGGGTCAAGCATTGATATCCTAGGTCCCTTCTTAATAATGGTTTATGGACCTTTCCTTCAGGAACTTGTCCAAACCTTTTTTAAACCCAGCTACACTAACAGCCTTTACTACATCCTCCGGTAACAAATTCCAGAGTTTTATTGCACGTTGAGTGAAAAAATATTTTCTTTTAGTAGTCTTAAATAGTTTTCCCTGTAGCTTCATTGCATGTCCACTAGTCTTTTTATATTCTGATAATGTAAACATTCGATCTACGTTTACCCGTTCCACTCCATTCATTAATTTATAGACTTCTATCATATCTCCCCTCAGCTGTCTCTTTTCCAAGTTAAAGAGCCCTAATCTTTTTAGCCTTTCTTCAAAGGGGTATCCTTCCATTCCCTTTACCATTTTGGTGGCTCTTCTTTGTACCTTTTCTAATAACGCTATATCCTTTTTAAGATCTGGCGACCAGAATTGCACACAATATTCAAGGTGCGGTCTCACCATGGAACGATACAGAGGCATTATAATATCCTTTGTTTTATTTTCCATTCCTTTCCTTATGATACCTAGCATTCTATTTGCTCTCTTGGCCGCTGCTGCACATTGGGCTGAGGGTTTTAACATGTTATCCACAATGACGCCTAAATCTTTTTCCTGGGTGGTGATTCCTAATGTGGAACCTTGCATCATGTAACCATAGTTTGGGTTGTTCTTCCCTAGGTGCATAAGTTTGCACTTGTCTACATTAAATTTCATCTGCTATTTTGATGCCCTGTCTTCCAATTTATCAAGGTCCTTTTGCAATTTTCCACAATCCTCTTGGGTTTTAACAATTTTAAATAGTTTTGTGTCATCTGCAAATTTGATAACCTCACTCATTATTCCCTTTTCCAGGTCATTTATGAAAAGGTAAAAAAACAGTTCACCCAGCACAGATCCCTGGGGTACTCCACTATTCACCTTTCTCCATTGGGAAAATTGGCCATTTAGCCCTATCCTCTGCTTTCTATCTTTTAACCAGTTCCTGATCCATAATAGCACACTGCCTCCAATCCCATGACTCTTTAGTTTTGCCAAAAGTCTCTGATGAGGGACCTTGTCAAAGGCTCTCTGAAAGTCCAAATACACTATATCAACTGACTCACCTTTGTCTACCTGTTTATTCACACCTTCAAAAAAACAACAGATTAGTAAAACAAGATATTCCTTGTTTCCCATTAGGCCATGACTATCTACATGCTGAGTAATTTTGTTCTTTATGATGGTTTCTGCCATTTTTCACGGTACTGACGTCAGGCTCACCGTTCTGTAGTTTCCCGGATCACTCCTGGAACCATTTTTAAAAATTGGCGTTACTTTCGCCATCCTTCAATCTTCAGGTATTATAGATGATTTTAATGATAGTTCACAGATTACTAATAGCAGGTCTGCAATCTCATATTTCAGTTCTTTCAACACCCTTGGGTGTATATCATCCATCCCAGGTGATTTCCTACTCTTCAGTTTATCTAATAATTGTAATACATCTTCCTGATGTATCGATATTTCCTTCAATTCTTCTGCACCTTTAAATACCACTTCAGTCATGGGTAACATCCTTACATCTTCCTCAGTAAAGACCGAAGCAAAGAATTCATTCAGTCTCTCCGCTATTGCCTTGTCGCCTCTTAGTGCCCCTTTAACCCCTCTATCATCTAATGGACCAACTGACTCTCTCACAGGTATTTTGCTGTGAATGTACTTGAAAAAGTCTTTATTACGCGCTTTTGCTTCTGCAGCAAGCTTCTTCTCAAATTATCCCTTTGCCTGCCTTATCAATGCCTTGCATTTAACTTGCCAGTGCTTGTGCTGTTTCCGGGTTTCGTCGTTTGGCTCTTTTTTCCATTTCCTGAAAGATGCTTTTTTGGCAACAACAGCCTCTCTGACCTCACCTTTAAACCATGCTGGCAGTTTTTTGGACTTCCTTCCACTTTTCTTAACACGTGGAATACAGCTGGTATGGGCTTCCAAGATAGTATTTTTCAACAACACCCAGGCTTGATGTAAGTCTTTAACCTTTGCAACTGCTCCTTTTAGTTTTTTCTTAACTATTTTCCTCATTTTGTCATATTTTCCCTTTTGAAAGTTAAAAGGTAGGACTGTGGATTTCCTTATTATCCCTCCTACACTAATTAAATCAAAAGTGATCATGCTATGATCACTATTGCCAAGTGGCCCCAACACCCTTATCTCTTGCACCAGATTTGGTGTTCCACTAAGGACTAGGTCCAATATGGCTTCCCCTCTGGTTGGTTCGTGAACCAGCTGCTCCAAGAAGCAGTCATTTATTTTATTTAGGAACTTTATCTTCCTAGCATGTCCTGCCGTGACACTGACCCAGTCGATACCGGGGTAATTGAAATCACCCATTATTATTACTGTGCAGTAACTCTTGTTAACTTCCTTCATTTCTTTGAGCATTTCATCATCCATTTGTTCATTCTGGCCAGGCGGTCGATAGTACACCCCCACTGCCATTGCCTTCCCCTTTTTACATGGAATTTCAATCCATAGAGATTCTACAGTAAATTTGTTTCCTGCAAAACTTTAATCTTTTCTGACTCAGTGCCCTTTCTAACATAGAGCTCAACCCTTCCACCCATTTAATCAGCTCTATCATTATGATATAGTTTGTACCCAGGTATCACAGGGTCCCACTGTTTGTCCTCCTTCCACCATGTCTCTGAGATTCCACAATAGAAGAAACCCTGGGGTCCAATTAACTGACTGCACATAATAGACATTTTTTAAATATTATTTGTAACTTCATTTTCCTCATGTGCCTGCACACAGCCAGACACACTGAAGTCAATCTGGGAAGGGAAAAAAGTCAAGGAGAATTAAACAGAAAGCAGTACCGAGCACTTCGGTCGATTAGATTGGAAAATCCTTGGCAAGCAGTCAAAGAAACATTTCTTCCTGTGTTGTGCAAATTCCCTGATGTCATTATAGGGCTGGTAGATACTTCCATGCACAAGTCTGAAAGAACCATTTTGTGTATGACTTTGTGAGAATGACAAATAGGTAGTGGGGCTTAGGACAAAATGGAGAATAAAATGATTGAACCTCCCCCCACCCCCTAAATTCTTTCAGGGAACAAAATGCTTTCCTGTCTGACCGTTTTAATTTTGGAGAGCTGTTATCTCTGTTTTTTGAACTTGGGGTTTAAAAGCTTAGCAGATCTGAATCTCTGGTGGTGGTAAGAGGGATAAAAAAATCAGAGAGACTATGAAATGTATTCATTTACAGTGTGCCAGCTGCCATGTGCTTACTTTCGTAATTGAAAGTATTGGTGAAAGTTTTGCCCTCACTATGTACTAGTGTATACAGATAATTTCTTCAAGATTTAAAGTAGGCAGTGGCATGGGAAGGACAGTTTACAGTATCTATTGTGGCGGGGCCCGCTGCATCTAGGCGGTTGCCTATTGGGGAGCGCCGGTCATCACTCTTTTTTGTGTAGTTGCAGCCTGCTTTGTAAGCAGTTCGAGTGGATGAGGACACAGGACAATTTGTAATAATAAATTGCTTTTTATTGGTTTCTTCGTGGAATCAATTTTTGACAATAACCATGAAAAGCAAATCAAAAACATAACCAAAAATAGGATATTTTCTCCAATAGCTTTCTTGGCAAGAACTCTTCAAGTAGTTTTCTCCACTCTTGTTACATTGCTTTCAGCCATTTAAACAAACCAGGAAAATACTGTTTAAGTGCACAGTTAAACAAAACCTAAATAAATTAGTTTTGTTACCAACTTCTCAGCTGCTGCAGGTTAGGATACCAGCCATGTGCTCCCTCTTAGTTTAAAACATTAGCCTTCTTAACTGGGCTTTAGCAGTAGTAAAACTGGCTACTTTTAAACACGAGGTTTTTATCTTCTGGTCTGCCCTTCTTCTAGGCATTCACTGATACCAGCACATATGTTATCTTCTTAACCTGTATCACACAGCTCTTAGTAAAAGCACTAAACATTTCTCATACAAAGTCCACATTCCATGGATTCTGCTGAAGAGACTGGACTCTCTGGATAAAGGTCCACTTCCATTTCTTCCTGTGAACTCTGAAACTCAGGGCGTGGGGTAACTTCTGGCACACTCTGCTGCACTTCTTTTAAAAGCTTAAAAAGCTTCCCCCATTTTAAACTCCGGCTCCCCCTTTTAACTGGGTCAGAACCTCTTGCCCTTCTTTCCTGTAACAACTCTACCTCAGGGAATACATGAGTTGTTTGTTTGGCAGAAACCCTCCTTCTATCAGACTTCCTATACTGTCTGTTCAAGGGCCCAGGACTTGAGCTGCTGCTTTCAGAATCAGACGTAAAGTCCTGACTTCTTCCCCAGCTCCTTTCTTGCCCACAATCTTGACACTTGCCTTTGGAGTTGTGGCTGGTCCCCTTTGAACCACCAAGTCTCACAGCCTTGTAATGCTGCCTCTTCCCTTGGTCCCCCAGGACTCTCTGCCTCTGCTCCTGGCCTCTGGCCTGCAGTCTTTCCTGCCCTCTGGCAGTCTCTCTCTGCAGCCTTTCCTGTGTCTGAGCACGTCCTGCTTGTTCAGCTGATTCAGCTGATTCTGCTGAGAAACTCCGTTCTCCTGATTCTGCCTGTTATGCCTCACTTCCTGTGTGATGCAGCTTAAATGTTCTGTGGCTTGTTTGCTTCCCTGGCCCCACCCCCTCTCTGCCTGCACTTGCTCTAGAGGCTGGGTGTGGCTTCAGGCTAGCCCTGCTAGTGTGTGCTGTAGCCTCTCTTTCAACCTGGGAGCTATGCTTTTGTGAGCCCTTCCCCCGCTCATGAAAAAAAACCTCTTTTTTTTCAGTTTTAAAGGGCTCTGCAGCATGTGCATCACCACACTATCTACTTCATCCCACAGTCATTACATACAGTGAGGTTAGTTTTTGGGCAACAATCTTTCTTACCTTTGGTCTGCAACAGCAGCTACTGTACCCTCTTTCATTATTGTACTTTCAACGATCGGTCTTCTGCAACAAGTATTAACCTTTTATAGGGATATCCAGCCTATCCTGCTGTTGCAATGGCCTTCCTAAACTCTTCTGAGCTGTCACCACTACTGCCGCTGCCCTATCGCCACTGCTAGTGGAACCTTCCCTAAGATGCATCCTCTTATACTTATTTTAAGTACCTCAGCATATGATCAGTGCTGTCCATGAGAGTTTCCTCCTCTGTACCTAGGGTTACTATGCTGGGCCCAAAGTCCTCAGGGCCAGGATTCCACTGTTTAGCTGGGCTCAAGTGGCCTCTTCTGCTGATGAGTTTTCTCGATTCTATTTGTTTAGAGTCTTGTTACCAATCTTGGTGCTTTGCTGGTCCTCTTGGTGTGTTTTAGGGCCTTATAGCCAATCAATATATTGTGCTGGGCCTCCTTGGATATTTTAGGGCTTTGCAACAAAGATACTTCTGGCATGTTGCTGGGCCTTGCAACTCATCTTGCTGATGTGTTGGTCCTCCTGGTATGTTGTAAGACCTTGCAGATGATCTTTGTACTGTGTCACTAACCCCCTAGGCCCCTAAGATACAAGGCTGGAGGGATGTAGTGTGGGTCCTCTTATTACAAGCAAGGACTTGGTTATGTCCCCTGGGTTTAGAATGTCCCAATAGCCAGTCAATAAGAAAGTAGTTGCGGACGAGTGACTATGCTTTCAAGAGGTTTTATTCCCGTTCCCGGGAGGATTCTTGTGGCAGGTTACAAAGGAAATAAACCATCATGCTGGTGTAACACAAAAGGATCATTAATGATAACAGAAATGCTTTGCTTCAGCTTTAACAAAATGAACAGGGAGAAAAACAGCTTTCTTACTCTTCAGAAAAACTGCGTGGCTGAAATCAGTGCCTCCTGCACAGATTTCACCTGAATAGGGTCTTCAGCAGAAAGATGCAATACCATCAGAAAAAGCTAGTGTACAGTCCATTTTACAGCAATCACTATTATCAGCACAACAATCATATTCCACCTCCTCTGGGACGTCTTCTGTAAAAGCTTGCTTGGGGCTGTAACTTGTATTGGTATTACTTAACTCTCTTTCTTCACGGCTGAAGCTTCTCTCCCTTCTATCAGCTAGGAAAGGCTGGTTACCAAAGAAACTGGATTCTGCCCTCACAGGATCTTTCCCTTCAAGACCTCTAGGCAGGAATTCCAGTGCCCCTCTATTCCATTCACCGTGGCCTCTTTCAGCCCTGCTTCGGTTTGTTTGCTTAGGACTGTGAACCGGAAGCCTGCTATCTATCTCTCTCTCTCTCAGTTTGCTACGGGTAATTCTCTTCTGCTCCCAGCCAGGCTTTTTCTTACCATAGCCCTGGTTTAAAGCACTGACCTGTGAGGATTCCTCTGGGGCAAACTCTCCTTCAGAGCAGATAGACTCCATGTCAGAAACACTCAGGTATGGATTTGTGGATCTCTCTCTATCCCTTCCTTTACCTTGGCTTCTGTGGACGGCTTTCCTGCCGGCTGCAGTGTTTCTGTGTCCTATTTCTCTGCAAACTGCTTCTGGGCTTCTGTGGTAACTTTCTCCATTCCTTTCTCTTTTGCCTTCCTTGCCTTTCTCCTGGCCCTTCTCGCCTCTCTCTCTCCTACTCCAAGCTGGCTCTATTTTAAGTGCGTCATAGCTTGAGACTTCCATTGGCTCAATTCTTTGCAGCTGTCTCTGTTTTCCTAATGAGCCATTACGTAATGCTTTCTCTAGGTGTTTTCCTGCAGCCTGAGCTTGTGTTTTCATTCGTTGCTCATGGCAACCTCTAGCCATGTGCTTTTCAGTGTGCCTTTTAAAACTGCCCAAAGCATTTTCCTGCATTTCTTCTGTTCTTATTTGCCTTGCTCCATGACAACTGTTCTGATTCTCTTGTGTATTACAGCAGTTGAGGTTCTCTTCTACTCATCTTTGGGTGTTTTAGAACCTTTTAATTAATCTTGCTCCTGTGCTGGCACTCTTTAGGTATTATTGCAACTATTACAGTAGCTGCTGTGTTGGCACTCCACATGTGTTTTAGGACACTCCAGCTCATCTTGGCGCTATCATGGTTCTCATCTTATGTCTTAGGGAGTGTCATAAGAACATAAGATCTTAAGTTATGCCATACTGGGTCAGACCAAGGTCCATCAAGCACAGTATCCTGCTTCCAACAGTATCCAGTCTAGTCATATGTATCTAGCAGTTTCCCAGAAGACACAGGTTCCTATCCTGGGTCCCTTTTTAATAATGGTTAATGAACCTTTCCTCCAGGAACTTGTCCAAAACTTTTTTAAACCCAGCTAGAGTAACTAGCCTTTATTACATCCTCCGGCTATCTTGCTGCTGTGTTGCTTCTCTTCGGGTTCTTTAGGATCTTCCAGTTGATCTTGGTGAAGTATCAGTCCTTTCAAGTATTTTTACATCTTACTACCAATGCTATTGCTGCTTTAACCCAATCATAGTACCTTGGCTTTTCTGCACAGTGTTTTGCTGTGTTATCCCACTCTCTATGTCTTGGAGTCTTCCTGCTAATGTTGCTGCTATTTTACTCCTCTCAAAATGCCTTGGTGTTGATTTGCTCTCTTCCACTATCTTGAGATGTTCATTTTGCTCTTTGTACCGTTATGACCTTCTGATACTCATCCTGCTCTTTGTCTGTTTGCCCTTGGGTGATTATGACACATTTGATGGTGTTTAGTGATGTCACAGATGACTGCCATTAAGTTCTAAGCAGGTTTGATTGAAAATATACAGCAAGCCTCAATGTTCCATTGTGAAAACTAGTCGAGCTGGTATATTGTGATGAACACAAATGAACATGAAAATCTTTGACATACCCACCTGTTTTTAGGAAAATAAATACTGTGCAAGTTTATAACCCTTGAGGAGTTCTCTGGATTATCTATCTTGACATACTATAGCCAAACATCCCCCAGCAAAGCTTTCTTCCTAAACATTTTCATCAGATAACTTTTTAGCTATCCAGTCAATGGTGATATTCAGCCGCTGACTAGATACCACTGCTCTGCTCCCCGAATGCTCTGATGCTAAGTGGTTAGTGTTGGGGTGTAACTGGGCTCTGTGGGATATTCAGGGGTACAGATGAGGTATGTGCCACTGAATATCCCGCTAAGCAGATTTATGTGGTTTACAGGTCTGCAAACTATGTAAATTGCTTTGAATATGTCCACACAAATTTCACTGAATAACTGCTTTCAGAATTACTCTTTTTTTAAAATAGGGTTCATATCTGAAGGGCTTGGTAATAAGTTCTTGAAGATAAAAGATCTGAATTGAGACAGAAGTAGAAAGAAAACAATCACTGCATTTTCCAGTTATCTACATTTATTTCCCATTTCATAGACGCCTCCACAGTCCAGATGCAGCCAGAGCTGTCCGCCGGGCTTTAGGAAATTAACCAGGGAAGGAAAGCCCATCTGCTGCTATGACTGTGTTCCATGTCCGGCCGGAGAGGTCTCCAACCAAAGCGGTGGGTGATATATTACATTTTGAAGGTCAGATGCACCTTGAGAGTGCTTCCTCTGTCCACATATATCATATGATTGAGGCAGAGCCACATTTCCCCAGAGAATTCCCAGCCATGGCAGCTTGCATCATGTTGCATCTTACTGCTCTTGTCCTATTTATTTATTTATTATTTATTTACAGTCTCTTTTATACAGCGCTATTCAACATCAGTGTGGTTCACATGACAACAGAAAACTTATACGGTGCAGGAATCTGCTCCACATTTACAAAGAGCAGGTGCTTAAACTTGGGTAAAACCGGGGTAACTATTTACATATAGGCATCACATCAAGTCAAATCACAGAGTAATCATAGAGTATTGGTACTAGAAGGGGGAGCGGTTAATGGTGCGCAATTGTCCGGGTAGTGTTTGAGGAAGAGGTGGTGCTTCAAAGCCTTCCTTAATTGTGTTAGGTCAGGGATTGCCCGGATGCTAGGTGGTAGGGCATTTCAGCATCTGGGCACACAGAACCTAAATGCCCTACTTGCTGTTGCCTGGATGTATTATGTTAGTGCCTTCAGGATTACTAGTGTGTTGATTGCTGCAGATCTTCTGGCTCTGTTAGGGGGAGTAGAGTGGATAAGCTCTGAGAGTGAGGCAGAGGAGAGCCCGTTGATGGCCTTGAAGGTCAGCAGTAGGGTCTTGAAAGAAATTCTACCATGGATAGGGAGCCAGTGGAGCTGTTTCAGGATGGGTGTCACAAAGTCATGCCTGGAGCCACCATATTGAACTCTAGCCGTGGTATTCATTGCAAGCTGGAGCAGACCCAGGGTGGATTGTGGGAGCCCTTGTAGAATTGCATTGGCGTAATCGAAATGTGGGATAATCAGCGCTTGAAAGATTGTCCGGAAGTCGTCTGATTCTAGCAGGGAGCGTAAGTGTCTGACTGTCCGGATCTTATGGTAGACTGCTCTTACTGTGTTGCTTATGTGCGCCTTCATGTCCAGGCATTGGTCTAATGTGACTCCAAGGTATTGGATTGTGGACTTATTTATTTATTTATTTACATTTCTTATATACCGCGCTATTATAATCAGCGCGGTTTAGAGTTGCAACAAACATACTACAATGTTATAGGCACATTGAGTTTACATGGAACAGGGTATTCAAAACATGGATGAACGGGGGAAACTATATACAGATTATGTACATATTATAATAATGATTAATCACATAGGTATATAGGGGTCTGTAATGAGTACTGGTACACAGGGGTCAGGGAGGAGGAAGAGGGAAAAGCTGGTTAGCCGTTATCAGTGGTGGGATGTTCAATGGGGGGAGATAGGTGGGGGGTCAAAGGGGTGGGTGTGTTCTTTTCAAACTTGGAGGCCGGGTAGTGTTGTATGAACAGGTGGTGTTTGAGGGCTTTTTGGAATAACATCAGGTTTGGGATGGCTCGGAGTTCTGCTGGGAGGGCATTCCAGGCAATCGGAGCAAAAATGGAGAATGCTCTGTTGGCTGTTGACTTTGTACATTTTGTTAAAAACTTGGGGACTTCAATTGTGTTCATCTGTGTAGTTCTCCTGGTTCTGTTGAATGGGGTGCGATGGAGAAGTGTGTTGATGGGCATGGGGGGCTGGTTCTTGAGGGCTTTGAATGTTAGTATTAGAATTTTGTAGGTGATTCCCCACCATCATCAGCTCTCCCTGGGCAGGGATCGAGCCTCCAGCGGGGGTGCCGCGGCGGGAAACTGCAGCCATCTTCAAAGTGCTGTCCAATCGGGGCAGCACTCAGCCTTTAAAAGTCGCAGCGCTATCGGGTGCTCCTGCATCCCCACCATCATCAGCTCTCCCTGGGCAGGGATCAAGCCTCCAGCGGGGGTGCCGCGGCGGGAAACTGCAGCCATCTTCAAAGTGCTGTCCAATCGGGGCAGCACTCAGCCTTTAAAAGTCGCAGCGCTATCGGGCGCTCCTGCATCCCCACCATCATCAGCCCTCCCTGGGCAGGGATCGAGCCTCCAGCGGGGGTGCCGCGGTGGGAAACTGCAGCCATCTTCAAAGTGCTGTCCAATCGGGGCAGCACTCAGCCTTTAAAAGTCGCAGCGCTATCGGGCGCTCCTGCATCCCCACCATCATCAGCTCTCCCTGGGCAGGGATCGAGCCTCCAGCGGGGGTGCCGCGGCGGGAAACTGCAGCCATCTTCAAAGTGCTGTCCAATCGGGGCAGCACTCAGCCTTTAAAAGTCGCAGCGCTATCGGGCGCTCCTGCATCCCCACCATCATCAGCTCTCCCTGGGCAGGGATCGAGCCTCCAGCGGGGGTGCCGCGGCGGGAAACTGCAGCCATCTTCAAAGTGCTGTCCAATCGGGGCAGCACTCAGCCTTTAAAAGTCGCAGCGCTATCGGGCGCTCCTGCATCCCCACCATCATCAGCTCTCCCTGGGCAGGGATCGAGCCTCCAGCGGGGGTGCCGCGGCGGGAAACTGCAGCCATCTTCAAAGTGCTGTCCAATCGGGGCAGCACTCAGCCTTTAAAAGTCGCAGCGCTATCGGGCGCTCCTGCATCCCCACCATCATCAGCTCTCCCTGGGCAGGGATCGAGCCTCCAGCGGGGGTGCCGCGGCGGGAAACTGCAGCCATCTTCAAAGTGCTGTCCAATCGGGGCAGCACTCAGCCTTTAAAAGTCGCAGCGCTATCGGGCGCTCCTGCATCCCCACCATCATCAGCCCTCCCTGGGCAGGGATCGAGCCTCCAGCGGGGGTGCCGCGGCGGGAAACTGCAGCCATCTTCAAAGTGCTGTCCAATCGGGGCAGCACTCAGCCTTTAAAAGTCGCAGCGCTATCGGGCGCTCCTGCATCCCCACCATCATCAGCTCTCCCTGGGCAGGGATCGAGCCTCCAGCGGGGGTGCCGCGGCGGGAAACTGCAGCCATCTTCAAAGTGCTGTCCAATCGGGGCAGCACTCAGCCTTTAAAAGTCGCAGCGCTATCGGGCGCTCCTGCATCCCCACCATCATCAGCTCTCCCTGGGCAGGGATCGAGCCTCCAGCGGGGGTGCCGCGGCGGGAAACTGCAGCCATCTTCAAAGTGCTGTCCAATCGGGGCAGCACTCAGCCTTTAAAAGTCGCAGCGCTATCGGGCGCGCCCGCGCCTGGCGGCCCGCGCCTGAGGGCCTCGCCAGAGGGCCCTTTGGCGTGGCCCTTAGGCGGAGACCGAAAGAAGGGGCATCAAAAATCAGCGGCACAAGCAAACAGCTCCAAACAGAAACTCTGCTGCCACAAACAATAACGCTGGATCTTCGCTGGTTTCAAATCTCACATGACTATAAGCAGCTTGAGCTCCTTTTAAAGTTGAGCTCGCTCATACCCTCAACGAAGGCTCTCTGATCACAGCAAGTATTCCACACCAAAATGAACTATATATTTCCTAGCATTCATGCACATTAGTATATAACAAAATACATACTGTTGTCAGTAATCAGTAATTGTTAAAAGCAAGTGTTACCTCCCAAGCTAGATTTACTGTTGTCAGTAATCATTGCATACAACTGCGATCTCCTAACAACTAAATGTACTGTAGTCAGAAAGCATTGCATACAATTGTCTCCTAATAGAAAGATACACTGTTGTCAGTAATAGAAAGATACACCGTTGCTAGTAATCATTGCATGCAACTGTTATCTCCCAACAAATTCACTCATAAAAATACTGTTGCCAGTAGTGAATACCCATCCTGCACTGTTGTTTAGAAATACTGTTGCCAGCAATAATCTCCCTCCCTCTAACCAACTCCCTCACCATTCAACCCTCTACCTCAAAAGAAAAATGAACACAATGTCTCATACTAAGATTATAAATCTCCCTCTTACCCTCTTTTTAATAACCCTCCTAACTCAACACATATACACTTACAAAATCAATCAAAGCCCATACAAAAACATCCCAATCATCCACAATCATTACCGGAACCCTTATAATTACGTCCCAATCACCTACAATCAGCACCAGAATCCAATACATAGCTATACAAACCCAAACCCTCACAATCACTATTCGCGTCACACCTCCCATAAACGCCATCACCGTCTCATCCAAATAAAACACCAACCCATAAACAATTTAATTGACCAAGCTGACAATACAAAGACCAAATTACAACTCACCCTAATAAACATACGGTCTATAAGAAACAAAATACCAATAATTAACGACATAATAAACGACACATCCCCTGACATTATCTGTATTACTGAAACATGGCTCTCACCTACTGACTCTATACTACTAAACCAACTAACCACATATCAATATGACATATTCAATTGCCAACGGAATATAAAAAGAGGAGGGGGTGTATTAATTCTCACCAAAAAAGACCTACAATTCACCCTAAAAAACCTAAATAATATAGATGGAATGGACATCATTAACATAGAAAATAAAACCTTGGCTCTCACCCTCATATACAGACCCCCAGCATCCGATTACAAAAACCTCACCCCTATTCTAGAACTTGCATGCACAGCGTCGCAAAGCAAACCACTTATACTCCTTGGTGATTTGAACCTCCCATCATTGAACCACACACAATCAGATAACTTCATAGATGCTATGACACAAATGGGGTTCACTCAGATAATACATGCTCCCACACACAAGAAAGGCAACATACTTGACGTAATCTTCCTCTCATCCACACTCTGCAGTCACTTACCACATTACACTCCGAATATAACAGAAGTACCCTGGTCAGACCACCATCTTATCACAATCCAGCTACCGGCACAAATCCCAAAAAACAATACAAGCACAACTCCACATACATCACGTTTCATACGCTTTGACAAAGACACATTCCTTGACAAAGTATTACCCAAACTAAACACAGTCTCACCAGACATCAACTCAACCATAGCTCATTGGAATCTAATGATTCAAAAAGCAGCGCTCCCCACACGAGTCTTACATAAACAAACAAAAAAGACAGAAAAATGGTTCACGAAAGAGCTGACACAACTAAAAAAACAACTGAGGAGACTAGAAAAGAGATGGAGAAAACTTAAATCTGAGGAAAACAAATCCCAATACATGCTCCTACTTATAGAATACAAAAACGCAATCAACAAATCAAAAAGAGACTACCACTCCAAAGTAATAAACTCATCCATCAACCGCCCTAGGGAGTTATTCGCGATAGTAAGAACACTAACCAAAACTAATAACACCGAACCTAAACAACAAGCAATGAATATACAATCACTAGCAGAACATTTTGCAGAAAAACTAAAAAACAAGACCATTACCCCGACTCCATTATTATCAAACACAACAACCACCCACATATGGACAAATTTCCAGTTGGTAGAACAAAAGCAACTCCTCAAAATTATAACAATGATAAACACCACCACCTCCCCACTCGACCCATGCCCTGTATCATGGATTAAGTGTGCAAAAAATGAACTGGCGGTAAACATACAAGATATAGTTAATCAATCCCTTTCACAAGGCATCATGCCCGATGCCCTAAAACTCACAACACTCCGACCAATAATAAAGAATAATAAGCTTGACTCAAAAGACCCGAACTCATACAGACCCATAGCCAGCATTCCATTCATTGCCAAAATAATAGAGAAAACAATCCAAATTCAGTTACAGGAACACATTGATGAGCACAAACCACTTGACTCACACCAATTTGGCTTCCGCCCATCCCACGGAGTAGAAACCCTCCTAATCACACTAATGGACTTTCTCATCAGGGGCACAGATGACAAACACCATGGTTTCTTACTCCTATTTATAGATATCTCAGCCGCCTTCGATAACATCAATCACCCGACACTGATCAACAGATTAGAGAACCTAGGAATAGGCGGGACGGTCCTTAACTGGTTCAAATCCTACATCTCACATAGATTAATACGAGTCCAAATTGACCAACAAGCATCAGAAACATTCCCACAAGGACAGGGAATACCCCAAGGATCGGCCCTTTCAGCCCTCCTATTTAACCTGTACCTCCAACCGATAACAAACATATTTAAAAAACACAAGATTAACCATTTTATTTATGCCGATGACATCATGCTAGCTATCCCCATAACCATTAAAAACCCTACATATGACTCACTATCCAAATGCATGGCAGAGACCTCCTCCTGGATGGAATCTAACCACCTCAGCATCAACCTCAAAAAAACTGAGGCAATGTTTGTAACGAGGTCATCTATGACTGAAAACACTTACCCTGAAACAATCACAATCAACAAAACCTCCATACCTGTTAAAAAACAAGTAAAATACTTAGGAGTAATAATAGACCACACTCTCACCATGATACCACACATAAAACAAACAGTAAAAACTATTTTCTACAAACTCAAAACTATTCAACACCTAAGACCACTCCTCGAAACATAAGACTTTAGATCTGTAGTAAGTACCCTGATCACCCCTCATTTCGACTATTGCAATAGTCTCCTTATAGGCCTTCCTCAAAAAAACACATACCTCCTACAAAGAGCTCAAAACATCTGTGCTAAAGTAATTGCTAAAGCTCGCTTAACAGATCACGTAACCCCAATACTGCTAGAACTCCACTGGCTCCCTATAAACAGTCAAATTAAATACAAAATTATCCTAACAACCTATAAACTCATAAATGACATAACCCCCTCACACCTATCCACATTACTGCACTCTCCAACATCGACAAGGGCCCACAGACAAAACACAGCCCACTCCCTTATCATACCAAAAGCCATCCGGAAGACTAAGAAAACCACTAGCTCCAGAGCATTCTCATTCACTGCTCCTACACTCTGGAACAACCTCCCTATTGAACTTCGCACCATAAAAGACCTCATCCAATTCAGAAAAGAATTAAAGACTTACCTGTTCACTGAACATTTTGAAATCCCCTACTCCCCCAAAGCCAGCCCCACTACAAACGTGGAAACAATTACACAAACTCCCTTAATCCCAACACCATAACCGCATGCCTGCCCACCCTCACACATGCCCCAAAGAAGACATAAAAGGAACTAAATTCCAGCACCTACACAAATACCCGCACTACACACCACACACTGTAAATATACATTTGTAAAAAAGTTTGATGTTTTGTTCTGCTTTAATACCCACTAAGTTAAATTTTATTGTTCAATGTAAATAGTTAGTTTCTATTGTTCTATGTAAAGAATGTATACAAATGTGTACAAGACTGTTAACCTGTTATATGTAAACCGCCCTTGATCTCTGGAAGGGGCGGTATAAAAGAAATAGTTAAATAAATAAATAAATAAATAAATAAATAAATTTTAGCAGGTAGTGGCAACCAGTGTAGGTTTATCAGGATAGGCGTTATATGATCTGACCTTGCTGCTCCAACTAGAACCCTTGCAGCTGAATTCATGGCAAGTCAGAGTGGGTTTATGGTTGACTGTGGAAGTCCATGAAGAATGACATTCGCAAAGTTGAGATGTGGGATGATTAGAGCTTGGAAGATTGATTGGTAGTCAGAGAAGACGAGTAATGGGCGAAGGTGTCTTAGCATTCGGATCTTGTGATAAATTGCTTTTGTGGTGTTTGTGACATGGGCTGACATATCAAGGTGTTGATCAAGGGTAATGCCTAGGTAGCGGATTGTAGATTTCGTCTTCAATTCTGTATTATTGATCTGAAGTGAGGGAGGAGACGTAAAACTCCGGTTCCTTGTGACGAATAGGACATCTGTTTTGCTATTGTTGATCCGAAGATTTTGAGTTAGAAGCCAATCTGACACTGCTTCGAAACATCTCAATATTGGAGCGAAGTCAGGCTGGTCAATCCTAAAAGGTGTGTAGATGAGTATATCGTCAGCATAGGCAAGACATTGGGCATTGAAGGAGCGGATTAAAGCACAGATAGGTTGCATGTAGATGTTGAACAACAGAGCAGACAGGGATGAGCCTTGAGGTTCACCTTGTTTCAGGGGGAAAGGCTCTGATGTCGTGGTTCCTTTTCTGACTTGTTGCCATCTGTTGCAGAGATAAGATTTACACCAGGCTAGTGCTGAGCCTTGTATCCCTTTTTCTTTAAGTCGGAGTAGGAGTGTCTCATGGTTCACAGAGTCAAAGGCGGCCGCTATGTCCAAGAATATAAGGACAAAGCCTTGATGGATATTATCAAGGCCTGTGATCAGATTATTGAAGAGGGTTGTGAGGATGGTGTCAATGACATGGGCTGCTCTAAAACCATGTTGGGAGGTGTCCAGGGGCGCTTCGGTGTCCACATGGTGTTGGATTTGTTGCAGGACCACTTTCTCAATGATTTTAGCAAGCAAAGGAATGCTTGAAATAGGCCTATAGGATTCAACTTTAGATATGTCGAGTTTATTATTTTTCAGTAGGGGTCGAATAGACGTGTGTTTTAAGCTTTGGGGAAAGGATCCTGTAGATAAGGACTGGTTCAGGATGTTGCAGATAGTTGGGAAGAGGTCATGACGTAGTTCTTTGATCCAGTCTGCAGGGCAGGGATCGTTAGGGGCAGTGGTGAGGTTGATGGAAGTTATGATGTCGATGATCTTTTCCTTAGAAACTGCAGTGAACTTCAGCAAAGGATTTATCTGAGAGGTTACATGTAGAGTGGAGGTAGGTATGATGTTGGTGCTTGTGTTGGTCTGGATCATCTTCGACTGGAGGTAGTTAGAGTATTCTTGTGGCTGAGGCATGGGTGGGTGGTCCAGTGTTGGATCGCCTGTTATGGATTTTACAATATTAAATAGATCATGAGGCCTGTTTAATGATCGCTTCAATAATTCTGAGTGGTATTGTTTTCTTTTTTCCATGGTTTTTTCTCGGTGTCTTTGTAGGTGCGTGGTGTAAGCACCGAGAGCCTCAGGGGTCCGGTCATGGCGCCACTGTCTTTCTAGTTTGTGTAGGTGGATGAGCGAAGCTCGAAGGTCCTGGGAGTACCATGGGGTATGTTTGCGTTTTGATATTTTCTTGTTAGTGGATGGGATGCAAGCAGCAGCTTTGATGGCGTTATTCCAGGTGGTTACTAGTTCATCAGGATCAAGGGATTCAGAGGCAAGGAGTGGTAGAATCTTCTTGAGGGCACTGTCCTTGTCGAGGGGTCGGAAGCGTGATGTACTAAGGCTAGGGGGGATAAACGTTCTGTTGCTAACATTACAGAGGTCACTGGCGGGTATGTTGAATAGGAGTAGGTGATGATCAGACCAAGGTACAGGTGTTATGGCGAGCAATAAGTTCTGGGTGAATTTGGTAGCAGTCTGGGGGGCGAAGATCAGGTCGAGTTTGCTACCCTTGCTATGAGTTGGGTTCTCAACGAGTTGTATATAGCCCAGCTCATTCATTGCTTCAAGAAAGGCAGACAAATGCATATCCTGTAGGGAGGGCAGATTAAAGTCTCCGATCAACCAGGTTGGAGAGCGTGTATTATGAGGGTTACAGGCTAGGTTGATTATTGATGATAAATCATCTGGTGATGGAGATGGTGCTCTGTATAGAAGGTTGATTGAGCAATGTTCATTGGAGATGGAGACTATGTCCAGGTAGATAGAGCTGATGGAGTTGTTCATGGAGAAGTGGAGTTCAGATTTAGCAATGATGAGTGTGCCGCCACCCCTCTGATGGGACCTATGGCAAGCAAATATCGAGTACCCGGGCAGTGTCATCTGGTTGACTAGGGCATTATCACAGTCAGATAGCCATGATTCAGTTATCATTATGATGTCAAGGTTGTTGAGGGTTATCAGGTCGGTGATAACAGGCCATTTTAAACGAAACGATCTCGCATTTATTAGGGCGCATTTCAATAAGCGTTGGTTGTTGAGTTTCTCCGTTTTAGTTTTCTTAAGGCTCTGTAGAGGGATGTGTAGGAGATGTGAGTGAGTGGCGTTGGATTTTGTAAAAGGATGGTGATGAATTCCAGATGGCCTTCTGCAGTGGTTGCGGAGGATTGGGATATGGTTGGTGTGGTGGGTGAGTGCTTGTGAGAAGTTGGTGGCCCAGGCAGTAAGGAGGAAAAGGATTAATGATAGAATAG
The DNA here is from genome assembly GCA_033557465.1 of Ichthyophis bannanicus. NCBI lineage: Eukaryota > Metazoa > Chordata > Amphibia > Gymnophiona > Ichthyophiidae > Ichthyophis > Ichthyophis bannanicus. The sequence continues at coordinate 784,644,917 of CM066035.1, forward strand.
GGTGCATTTTGAGGTATTCTGGGAGAGGCAGTTACTTAAGATGTGGATTTCGGTGTTTTTACCGAGGATACACAGGGGTATACAATGGTTGGTGGGTATCTAGTTAGGAGGGTATAGCTGGAGTTACCTCTTGTGGTGTTTTACCAAGGAGTAGGAGAGGGTGAGGAGTATTGCAGGATTTGGTAACAGTTATACAACTTCAACAATGTAACAGTTACAAAATATAAACAGTATTGCAGAGCTTGGTAACAGTTATACATATATATGGTTTGCAGCTCCACTTCCTTGACCTTTAGGTAGGTAGGAGGGGAGAAGTTCTGGTTCCTCGTGATGAAGAGCACTTCTGTTTTCTTGTGCTGTATTCGGAGGTTTTGGGTCTGGAGCCAGTTGGCCGACGCGTCAAAGCAGTCTGTCAGTGGAGAGAGGTCAAGCTGGTCGGTTGAGAATGGCATATAGAGTAGCACGTCATCGGCATTTATCAAGCAGTCAACATTGAATGAACGGATGAGGTTACAGATGGGCTGCATGTATATGTTGAACATCAGGGCGGAGAGGGAGGAACCCTGGGTAACGCCCTGTTTCTGGTGGAACGGTTACGATGTTGAGGTCCCAGATCGTACGTGCTGCCATCTGTCGGACAGGTATGATTTGCACCAGTTTAGTGCTGTGTCACAAATACCCTTCTCTTCGAGTCGCCTCAGGAGAAGCTCATGGCTTACTGAGTCAAATGCAGCGGCTATATCCATGAAGACGAGGGCAAACCCACGACGGGTGTTATCGATTCCAGCAATTATGTTACTGAAGAGGGTGGTGAGGAGTGTTTCCACATCATGGGATTCCCTGAATCCATATTTGCAGGGGTCCAGCGGGGCGGTGTCATTGATGTGGAGTTGTATTTGATGTTGGACTTCTTTTTCAATTATCTTGGCTAGTAGAGGTATGCTAGATATAGGTCTGTATGAGTCAACCTTCTGGGGGTCGAGTTTGTTGTTTTTCAGCAGAGGTCTGATGGACGTGTGTTTGAGGCTTTGGGGGAATGCGCCTGTTGCTAAAGATAGGTCCATGAGTCTGGCTATGAACGGACTAAATTCGGTACGTAGCTCCTTTATCCAGAAGGCAGGACAGGGGTCGGTTTGTGCCGTGGTGGTGTTGATCATGGCAATGGTGTCTTCAATGTGCTTCTTGGATGGGGTAGAGAAACATAGAAACATGATGACAGAAAAAGACCACATGGCCTATCTAGTCTGTCCTTCCATATCTACAACTACAACAGTCCACTTTTTACCTTTAGAGATCCTCTGTGTTGGTCCCATGCTTTTTTGAATTCAGTTACTGTCCTCATCTCTACCACCTCCACTGGGAGACTATTCCATGGATCCACTACTCTTTCCGTAAAGAAATATTTCCGCATATCACTCCTGAATCTATCTCCCTTCACCCTCATCCCATGTCTCCTCGTAGCAGAACTTGCTTTCAATTGAAAGAGGCTCTCTCCCTGAACATTTATGCCACGGAGGTATTTAAACATCTCAATCATATCACCTCTATCCCGCCTTTCCTCTAAGGTGTACATATTAAGATCCTTAAGTCTGTCCTCATATGCTTTATAATGAAGCCCACTAATCATTTTAGTAGCCACCCTCTGCACCGACTCCATCCTGTTCATATCCTTTTGAAGGTGCGGTCTCCAGAATTGCACACTATACTCCAAATGAGGTCGCACCAAAGACTTATACAGAGGCATTATCACCTCCTTTTTTCTGCTAGCCATTCCTCTCCTTATGCACCCAAGCATCCTTCTAGCTTTTGCCGTCGCCTTTTCTACCTGTTTAGCTACTTTAAGATCATCAGACACAAGCACGCCTAGGTCCCGCTCTTCTTTAGTGGACAAAAGTACTTCACCTCCTATACTGTATTGCTCCCTTGGATTGCTGCAGCCCAAATGCATGACCTTACATTTTTTAACATTAAATCCCAGCTGCCAAATTCTAGACCATTCTTCAAGCTTAGCTAGATCCCTCCTCATGTTATCTACACCTTCCTGGGTGTCTACTCTATTGCAGATTTTGGTATCATCTGCAAAGAGGCAAACCTTACCCGACAGCCCTTCCACTATATCACTAACAAAGATGTTAAAAAGAATCGGACCAAGGACAGTTCCCTGGGGCACACCACTGGTAACATCCTTCTCCTCAGAGTGAGCTCCATTTACTTGTACTCTTTGTCGCCTCCCACCCAACCAATTTCTAACCCAAGCAGTAACTTTAGGGTCCATCCCTAGGGTGCTCAGTTTGTTTATAAGTCGCATGTGAGGAACAGTATCAAAGGCTTTTCTGAAATCTAAATACACCACATCTAGGGCTCTCCCTCGGTCCAACTCCCTGGTCACCCAGTCAAAGAAATCAATCAGATTTGTCTGACAAGACCTGCCTCTGGTGAATCCATGCTGCCTCGGATCCTGTAATCCGCTGGACTCCAGAAACCACACTATTTTCTCTTTCAGCAGCGTTTCCAATAATTTACTCACCACCGAAGTTAAACTAACCGGCCTGTAGTTTTCAACCACATCCTTACTTCCGCTTTTCTGTAAAGGCACCACATGAGCCTCTCTCCAGTCCTTTGGCACCACTCCCGACTCCAACGAGGCATTGAAAAGATCAGTCAGTGGAGTTGCTAGAACGTCCCCAAGTTCCCTCAGTATTCTAGGGTGTATCCCATTCGGTCCCATCGCTTTGTCTACTTTAAGTTGAGCTAGTTTCTCACGAACACAGTCTTCTGAAAATTGTTCAAGATGTCCCTCGCTTCTGTTCCTATTTGTGGGTGTTTTCAGAGGTCCTGCTCCTGGTTTTTCATCTGTGAACACAGAACAAAAATATTTGTTAAGCAATTCCGCTTTATCCTTATCAGCTTCTACATATTCCCCCCCTGCACCCTTGAGTCTGACAATACCACTCTTGCCCTTCCTCTTCTCACTAATATATCTGAAAAATGTCTTATCCCCCCATTTTGTTGCATTGGCTATTTCATCCTCCTTTTGAATCTTTGCCTTCTTGACTACTTTGCTAGCTTCTCTAAGTTTTTCCAAATACAGATGCCTGTCTTCCTCTCTCTGTGATCTCTTGTATTTCATGAAGGCCTCCCTCTTTTTCTTCACTTTTTCAGCTACTTCCTTAGAAAACCATAGCGGTCTACTTTTCCTTTTGCCTTTATTTACCATTTTAACAAAAAGATTGGTTGCCCTTAAAATATCCCCTTTCAGTTTTGCCCACGGTTTTTCTACATCCCCCAGCTGTTCCCATCCCACTAACGACTCCCTGAGGTGTTGGCCCGTCTTTGCAAAGTTAGTCTTCCTAAAGTCTAAGATCCTCACCTTGGAATGGATTCTAACAGCCCTAGTCCTAATACTGAACCACACCATCTGGTGATCACTGGATGCAAAATGATCTCCCACTACAACATCAGAAACACTTTCACCATTGGTAAGCACCAAGTCCAGTATGGTCCCTTCACGTGTGGGGTCTGTTACCAATTGCCTGAATAGTTCTCCCTGTAGAGAATCCAGGATCTCCTTACTTCTAGATGATACTGCAGCAGGAATGTGCCAATCAACATCTGGCATATTGAAATCTCCTATCAGTAGCACTTCCCCTTTCCTAGCAATGCTGCATATGTCTTCAATTAACTCTCTGTCCACCTCTTCCTCTTGTGAGGGAGGTCTGTATATCACACCAATGCAAATAGATTTCTCTTTCCCTCTTTCTAGTTTAACCCACAATGCCTCCTCTCTCCCTTTTAAGCTCTGTAATTCCAAAGCTTTAATAGTAGTTTTTACATATAGTGCCACTCCTCCTCCCCTTCTTCCTACCCTGTCCTTTCTGACTAAAATATAGCCAGGTATAGTTACATCCCAGTCATGGTTTTCTGTGAACCATGTTTCTGTAACTGCCACTAAGTCCAAGTCAGCCACGCCCACCAAAGCTTCAACATCAGGGATCTTATTTCCCATGCTACGGGCATTTATACACACTGCTTTCCATATGTTACCCCTGTTACCCATTTCCATAAAGGTATTTAATGTATCACCTACCTGGGGGCTTTCACTTACCTGGGGGCTTTCTTCACCTATCCTCAACAAATCTAGTTTAAAGCCCTCTTCAGTAGATTAGCCAGTCTACTACCGAAGATGCGTTGACCTTTCTTGGACAGATGGATGCCATCTCTGCTCTGCAACCCTTGGAACAGCATCCCATGGTCTAGGAAACCAAAACGCTCTCGATGACACCATCCATGCAGCCATGCATTCATCTCCAGGATGCGAGCCTCTCTGCCTTGGCCTTTACCCTCAACAGGGAGGATTGAAGAGAACACCACCTGTGCACTTAACTGCTTCACCCTCTGTCCCAGAGCCATGAAGTCACCTTTGATATGTTCCGAGGTATACCTGGCAGTATCATTTGTTCCAACATGGATTAGCAACATTGGGTAATAGTCAGTGGGCTTGATGAGTCTCGGCAAACTCTCTTGGATTTTGGCACCAGGCAGACAGCATACCTCTCTGGACATCAAGTCTGGTCAGCAGATGGACGCCTCAGTACCCCTCAGAAGAGAGTCTCCAACCACCACTACCCTTCGTTTCCTTCTGGTCACTGATTCTGCAACTTTGGGGTACTTGAACTCTGGTTCTTCCCTTTCCAGGGATGCTTTCACCTCCTCCACTTCCAGGGCTGCATAATGATTCTTCAATTCAAGGGCTGGAGAAGTTGGATTGGTGATTTTGCAGGCCCTGGTGACTTCTGTCCAACCTTCGACATTCTGTTGGCACCCATCTTCTCCTGTGCTGGAGAGCTTGGTTGCTGCAAGAAGCATCTCATCTATGTACTTCTCACTGTCTTGAATGCTCCTCAGCCTCACCACCTCCTCTCTGAGTTCCTCCACTTGTTTCCTCAGAGCTTCAGCATGCAGGCACCCTGCACATGGAACTGGTCCTTCAACTGGCATTAGGACCTCTGTCTGGACCGAGGCAGAAGCTGTAACGGGGGCAACAGCTTTAGCAATATTGTTTTTCCCAGCCATTGTTCTGTTCGTGGAGCTTAGGTATCTGTTAAAGCAAAAGAGAGAGATCTACCAAGTACCAGCTGGTTTCGCAGCTGTCCTTTCAGAGAAAAAGCAGTTAAATCTCTTTAATTATATTCAAAATGTGCTGGTCCAATTCTCTGTGATTTGTTTAAGGGGAAGGTGCCCTATAAAACAAGACTGCTCACTAGGGGTGGGTGGGAGTCGGGGTGGGTACGGAGGGAACTAACACCTGATTAGGTGTTAGCAGTTTCTAAACCTGAGGAGGTTACTAGAGTTCAGCAACCTATTGTGCTCAAGGAAAGTTCCCCTAAAGCACCAAAAAGAAAGTAACCTTGCTTTAAAAAATATACAAAAAAACTCTTTTAAGAGCTCCCAGTCAGAGAGCTAGCAATGTAATATAATAAAAACAAACAAACAAACAAACCCTCAAATCCTTACTGTTTGTTGATCTGTAGAGCCCTGGTTAGGAAAGCCTCAACAGGGCAAGACACTGGAGCCTTTTATGCAGGCCTCAGCTGCACTCAGGAAATCAAGCCCACTAACTCCTGATTAGGTGTTAGCAGTTTCTAAACCTGAGGAGGTTACTAGAGTTCAGCAACCTATTGTGCTCAAGGAAAGTTCCCTGTTTGTTGATCTGTAGAGCTCTGGTTAGGAAAGCCTCAACAGGGCAAGGCACTGGAGCCTTTTATGCAGGCCTCAGCTGCACTCAGGAAATCAAGCCCACTAACTTCTGATTAGGTGTTAGCAGTTTCAAAACCTGAGGAGGTTACTAGAATTCAGCAACCTATTGTGCTCAAGGAAAGTTCCCCCTCAAATCCTTACTGTTTGTTGATCTGTAGAGCTCTGGTTAGGAAAGAAGGTGGTTAATAGTTAGTAGTCCTGTTACTTCATCAATCTTGCAGATGACAAAGCTCTTCCTCCGGTCCGTTCCATCAGACAGTTCACTTCACTGTTCAGAGTTATCCAACAATGGAGATGTGCTTTTCTTTCATATGGAAGAGGAAATCTCAATACATTTTCTTCCATTATTTTCATTTCATTAAGAAAATGGAATGAAAGAAAAATGAATAAAATTTCTTTTGTTTCTCATTTCATTGTCAAGTAGAAGGCAGATACAGTCATGGCCTACCTACTGAAGAATTCCATCTCTGTAAAAATAAACAAGTTTGAATAGTGTGCATTGATAGTATAACACAATGGCACGTTTCCCTTTCCTCCTTTCATAGACGAAGGTGTGCCAGTGTGGGGGACTCAGTTTAAGGCATGGTATAGTGTGTCTTGCTACAATCGCAGGGGATGTGTGAGTGGGTAGTTGGGTATCACGTGCATAGTGGCTGATGGTGTATGTAAGGTGCACATGTAGGTGTAAATCACAGGTATAATGTGCATCTATTCCCAGAGGGAGAGTTTAGTTGTTTTTCTGTGAAGATGTGAAGGTAGGATGTCAGAGAGTAGGGGAGTAGGTATCTATGTGTCATGGATGCATATGTATGTTTTGACAATGAATGTACATTTTGAGATTATATTTCAGGGCAGGGTGCACGCGTTTTGGCAGTGCGTTCCAGGGGGCAGGGTGTCTGTGTGTCTGCAAGTGTCCAGTGTATATATCAGTACGGGTGCGTATGTTTGTTAGGAGTGGTAGGTGTATGTTGAGTGGCATCAAGGGGGGTGTCCAGTGGTGTCTCAGGGAGGGTGTTTGTGGGGTGTGAGTGTGGGCATGTAGAATTCTCTTTTCTTTACACGAGGAAGGATCTAATGAAGTCTTAAGAATGGTCAAGAATTTGGCAGCTGATATTTAATACTAAAATACTAAAAAATGAAGGATCATGGATTTGGGCTGCAAAAATCCAAGGGAGGGTACAGTATTGGGGGGTGAAGTAATTCTGTCCATGAAAGAAGTGTGGGACCTGGGCATGATTGTTTCTGATAATCTTAAGGTTAACCGGGTAGAAAAAGTGATGGTGAAAGCCAGAAGGATGTTTGGGTGCATAGGGAGAGGAATAGTCAGAAGCAGGAAGGAGGTGATATTTCCTCTGTATGAGTCTTTGGTGAAACCTCATTAGGAGTATTGTGTGTAGTTCTGGAGAACACACCTTCTAACGGGTATTAACAGGATAGAGTTGATGCAGAGGGTGGCTACCAAAATGCCCAGTGGACTTTGGAATAAGGCATATGGGGACAGACTTAAAGATCTCAATATGTATATTTTGGAGGAAAGGCAGGAGAAGGGAGATATGATAGAGACATTTAAATACCTCTGTGGTATAAATACACTGGGGGACAGCCTCTTTCAATTGAAAGCTCTGAAATAAGGGGGCTTAGGACAAAGATGAGAGGGGATAGATTCAGGATAATTTCAGGTAATATTTATTCATGGAAAGTGTAGTAGATGTATGGAATAATCTTCCGGTGGAGGAAGTAGAAAAAGTATGGGCCAAATACAGAAGACCTCAAAGTGGAAGAAAATGACTGGGAAGTGTAGTAGTTGATATGGAAGAGCAGACTGCATAGGCAATGTTTTGGTTTTTTTTTATCTTTGGGCCTGATATTTATTTACAATGTCTATGTGACTCTACAGCGCTTAGATGTTGCCGCCAAACGTTTACCCTGGATATTCCATGAAAGGGTCACATGCAGCCCTAGCATTGAGTATGGAGGGTCATTGCACAGTCGAAGATGCCACAGAAGCTAACTGGGCAGTAGTGTAATATTGCCACTGCCTGCTTAGCAGTGGTTGCTATATCCACTCCTTCCCAGAATGCCCACGGCACACCCCGATGATACATGGTTCACACTGGGGTATGTAGCAGAGTTAATCGGGGATATTGAGCAGCACTAATCGTGTCAATGTCTTTGAATATCGGGACTGGATAGGATATATGGTCTTTATCTGCTGTCATTTTTTCCTTTTTCAATGTTTTTTTAAACTTTAATTTGACCAAAATGTTTTTAATAATACAAAGCTTTAATGTCAGAAGCGTATGGAATGCTGCTCTAGTCACAGAAAGGGAGCAGGTGAGCTACGGCAAGTTCCTGGGCTGAACAAGTTAAATTCTGTCTGTGGAGGGAGATGGAAGGCAAAGTAAATCTTCTCCCCTCCCCTCACCCTCTTCCCCAAAAAAGCCTCAATACACTTCTGTAGGAAAAGCAGCTGCAGTATACTAACTGATTCCCTGTTACATAGCAATTAAGCAATTGTACCTGTCAAACAGTCCTCCCCTCTTACCTTCTCTCCCATCTCACACACATGCGCACACACACACACACACACATGCAACAAAGAAGACAGATTATACACATTCAAAACAACAATATGTATGCACACACACTTATGCAGACACTGCATTCACAAGACACACAAACTGGTGATCAGCCTTGTATCAGGTTAATGGCTGAATATTGCCTCTAACTGGAGAGGTGCCAGGACTGCTCCAGATTCACCTCTGTGCAGATATTCAGCGGCACTAACCAGTGCTGATGAATAACAAGCTACGTGGGGTTTGGTCCTTCTAACTGGATAAAACCTTTGTAATATTGTCCCCTGATATTATCTGGGTACTTCCATGACCTTACGTCATAAGAGTGAGAATAATAAATCCCAAAGGAATAGAGTTTCCCACTTCCCTCTGTTGTGATCCACTTTTGTTGCCTAGTATACATTAATGTAGCTTGCTGAGTTTTAGAAATCGTACAACTCAAAAACAGACGTGGGCCAATTGCTCTGATGAGCGAGTAATGGTGGAAGCTGCTCTAGCATTTAATTCAGTACAGTGAGATGCACAGAAACTATCTTCAACAGGATATCTTTATACCACTCATGCTTATCTCCAAGTGACTAGATGTTATGTATCAAAACATCTACATTTTTATCATTAAAATATTATTGCACATATTTGTGTGAAACTAAGACAATATTCTTCCTTCTCAGATATGGATAACTGTATAAAGTGCCCAGAGGACCAATGGTCCAATCAAAAGAGAGATGCCTGCATCCCAAAAGTGAAAACCTTCCTGTCCTATGAAGAGCCTTTGGGGATTGCTTTGGCTCTCATCAGCATATTTTTCTGTTTTATCACTGTTGTCATTTTGGGAATCTTCATTAAATATCGGCAAACTCCCATAGTGAAAGCCAACAACCGGAACCTCAGCTATATTCTCCTGGTCTCCCTCATGCTCTGCTTCCCATGTTCCTTGATATTCATCGGACATCCTGATAAGCTGACTTGCATTCTCCGACAGGTTGCCTTTGGGATCACTTTCTCCATCTCTCTCTCCTCAATACTGGCAAAAACAATCACAGTGGTCATTGCCTTCAAAGCCACCAACCCCAAAAGCAAGCTCCGGAATTGGATGGGTTCCAAAGTGTCAAACTCTATCGTCATTTGCTGTTCTCTTCTACAAGCCCTTCTGTGCCTCGTATGGTTGAGCTCTGATCCCCCATTTCCATATTATAACATTCAGTCAGAAACTGGAGCAATACTAATTGAATGTAATGAAGGGTCAATAGTTGCATTTTACTCTGTTCTGGGTTACTTGGGATTTTTGGCTGGTATCAGCTTCATCATAGCTTTCCTAGCAAGAAATCTACCTGACAGTTTCAATGAGGCCAAGTACATTACCTTCAGCATGCTGGTGTTCTGCAGTGTCTGGATCTCCTTCATCCCAACCTACCTGAGCACCAGGGGCAAGTACATGGTGGCAGTGGAGATATTCGCTATTCTGGCCTCCAGCGCAGGACTGTTGGGCAGTATTTTTGTCCCCAAATGCTACATGATTCTGCTGAGACCTGAGATGAACAGCAGCAAATACTTAAAAAGAGACGTAGTGATTAAATAACTGGAAATGATAGCACTGTTTTCATAAAAGAATAGGAAAGATTGTCACATTGACCAAGGATTTGATTGTCTGTTCTGCCATTACATTCAGTTTCGTTGAGGATATTTATGTTGGTGTCTGTACACTGTGGGAATTTTTACTGAGCTCCAGGTGGTAACACGTTTTTGGGTCACTTTTCAAGCATGAGAGGTCTGTAGTAACTACAGAGAAGGGGTGGGGGGAGCTGCTTCTGATCCCCTGCAGTATTTGTAGCCTTAATATCAAGGAAGATGGTCTCCAATTTACAAGCTTTGGAGAAAAAAAGATTGAGCAACTTTTTTGCACTTAATAAAATTCACCATTATTTATTAAACCTGTTTGACAGATTCAATACGTGTAGTCAAACTCTGGAATTTGTTACCGGAGGATGTGGTAGGGGCTGTTGGTGTAGCTGGGTTTGGAAGGGGTTTGGATGGGTTCCTGGAGGAAGGGTCCATAAACCATTATTAAGAAGGGACCCAGAATATCAATGTTTGACCCAGTACAAGCATTGTGGAACCTGTGTCTTTTGGGGAAACTCCTAGGTACGTATGACCTACATTGGCCACTGTTGGAAACAGGATACTGGGCTTGATGGACCTTGGTCTGACCCAGTATGGCATATCTTATGTTCTTATGTTAATATTCTGAATGATTCCACATTCTTGTTATTACATCAGACTGGGAGGCAGGGAAATATTTTCATTAAGGACTAACAAATAATCAATGAATAATATGGTAAACTATTATTGATTCTGTCATTCTGACAAGGAAATCATTCCAGTTCGGCTTATTGGACAGTTACACCATGGATTGTGAAAAGTTGCTGATATTGGAGTTTGAATGACTGAAATAAAATGGAGAAAAATATCACATATTGTACTGAATCTTTAGAGTTCTGACATGAATAGCTAACCGAGCAATGGCGATATTAAGCTGATACCAGCTAGCTACAGCAGCAAAGGTTAGGTGAGCCTTTCAGATTGCTAATTTTCACCACTTCAGTATAACCAGCTAGTAGCTAAATATCACCAGTAGCCAGTTATTCCAGGGTGCCGGCTCCATTCTGCCCCATAACACCCCGACTCTATCCATTGTGATTTGCATCTAGTGCACAAATAGTAGACAAAACTGTGACGCTTTTGGTGCAACACCACCAAATTAACTGTCGGGGGCCTGGAAAGCATTTTCCTATCAAGTAACAGCACTGTCCACTGATGTGGGCCACATAAGCACAGGTGCACTTACCTTCACCTACGGGCCGATGCAGAAAGACTAACGTGCTCTTTGCACACAGATAACTCAACTTATACACATAAGTTCCAATATGTCAAATGCACAAAAGAGACTGACACACGCGTAAACACCAAAGGAAAAGCAACCGCACACAGTAACACCAAGAGTATTTACATTATAGACAGATGAGCTGCAGGTATTGATGGGGCATGCTGATATTGTGTTTCTGATGCAGAGAAATGCGTAGAGGATTACATAACCAGCCGAAGCGCCTAATTCTCTATGCCTGGGTCTGAGTTGGCTTAAACATCCTGAGCGTGCCCCTTATAGTATTCTGATGCCATCGGGGACTTTCCCCGATGCCTGGATCATATGAGGTGAAATGGGCCAACTGAGAAATAGGGTCATCTGAGGGGAAGTTTGACACTTCACCTCAGATGATCCAGCAAACCAGTGTCTAAGAAAGCCCCCGATGCCATCAAAATACTGTTGGGGAGCCAGTGCCCCAACACTGACTCCCCGACAGACACCAAATCCCTGGAGCGCTGCGTAGAGGCAGAGATAGCTAATAGCATGCGACTTACTGCCATTCTCTGCACGTCACCACTGCGGCAGCTGTGAACGCATGGCCGTAGCACGTGTACCTAGGGAATGCGTTCATAACGTGCGCCCTGCAAATATTAGCTACAAATGCGTTATTATGGCATCAGTAATCTAAGAGCCGCTACAGAATATACCTACAGGACAGTAGCGACAGGCCAGTGAAGAACAGAGAGGGATGAGCAGGAAACGGCAGGACAGGCTGCACAGCTCAGAGCAATGTAGCTAAGTACAAGGAGGCGGGGCATGCAAATCAGGAAAGCGAACCCAAGCAGAGAGGCCATGCATGCGGCGTCCCTAACTGCGGGAGATAATGGGCAAATGCTGCATGTGAAGGTGCAGGGGGCTTTCTATGGGATCAGGCAGGTATATGAAACCCCCTCACCATAACACCACAGAAAACAAAACAATGCTCAGAACAAGTCATTCACAGGAAAAAGAGATGGAATCACAAGAGCAAGTTTAATACATAGTAACACAGTAAATGATGGCAGATCAAACCCAGCATGGTCCATCTAGTCTTCCCAGTATGGCGGCAAACGTTGTAGAGTTGCATATCCGGCTCTATGCACTTTACGCCCCTTCTGTGGCTTTGTTTAGAGTTGTTCCTGCCGTTCTGTGCAGGTTACCTCCCTCTAGTTACGTTTGCGTTGTTAATATCCTCTTCCCATAAAAGGATCCTGTGTATAATTTGTTATGAACACAGAAAAAAGCAAAATCCATTAATAAAAGGGAACTGGAAGTACAACAATGTCACTGTTTGAGAAAAGATTGATGTGTTCTTTAGTACATAAATCACATATAAGGAAAGAAAAGGTGCTAAAGAAATTGTGTACAAAAGGCAAAAATGAAAGCTGGTGTAACAGGAGGGTGATGGCCTGAAAATAACAGCGTAAGAACAAAAACATACTTACAATGAACTTCACAGACAGCAAGCGATGCTACAGTGGATTCAAACCAACAGAAAAAGCCCACAGAGAGGCCATTTAAATATAGTGGAGTGACATGATGTCAGAAGAACAGTACAAAGACGTGGGCAGTATATAAAACTCACAACTTTTTATTGGTCCTTATGTAATGAAGGGGGGCCAACCCAACACAGGCCATATTTCGTAAGATACTTCTTCAGGGGTGAGGCACACCAAAACTTAATATTATTTATCTCTTATAGTTTATTTATGTGTATTTTTTGAGATGTTATTATAAATTCATTTTTGGTGTTTTTAATAGTTTTTGGTGTGCCTCACCCCTGAAGAAGTATCTTACGAGACACGGCCTGTGTTGGGTTGGCCCCCCTTCATTACATAAGGACCAATAAAAAGTTGTGAGTTTTATATACTGCCCACGTCTTTGTACTGTTCTTCTGCACACATCTACGTGGAAGTGTGCTGTTTGTTTCTTGGTGACATGATGTCAGATTGATTTTGAATACATTAGTTACATCGAGGCAAATCAAATAATACGATCACATTAAAATTGAACATTGGTGTTTTTCATCCAAATTTTATGAAGCTTTAAGTAAGCGTCAGTGACAGAGGCAAAGCCACCCTACGATACAAAGCAACACCAAAGAGCATGTTTATTAGAGGTCAATGGCAAGAGTGGCATGAATACACCAAGGGGTATGTTTTCTAAGCAGTCTTAACGTGCGCTCGGCGCTAGTGTGCAGGCTGCCATAAAAGGAGTGGGCGTTTCGGTCTTAACGTAGCAAAACAGGATTATCACACGATAACGTGCGCTGCGCACATTATCGTGCAAGAAGCCGCTAAGCAAGTTAACGCGCAGTAATCTTAGGTAGGCGCGCTGACAGGCAAACACAGAAATAGAGGTGTAGCACATTGGTTATTACATTGCCTGCTGATACAAAGGTGATGAGTTCAAGCCCCCAGTGGGCTCAGTAAAAAGGCTGTCTGAGGAAAGCTATTTGCTGCTTGGAAAAGCCGGACACATCCCAACAATCTGCACTGCCAGCCAAAAAAGCCTCACCCCAATGCTGCAATCTAATGCACCTTTTAGGGCGCACCATAAGGCACATCATAAATCACCAAGGCAGGTCACACTGTGCCCCAGAGGGTGACAGGAAAGACTGGCACCCTCCAAGGCAGCATATAAGGCACCCCATAAGCTGGGCAAACCCTAAGGTGCCGTGAAAATGCCCAAGGAAGGCGAGTGGGATACAGGAGATGATGCTCAGAGGCACAAAGGTGCCCCAAGGTCACAAGCATGAAATGTATGGCCCAAACACAGTTGTAACCATAACACTGCACAGAGCACCAAGGAAAGGCAATGAACAGGTGATGGGAGGAAGTAGATGATGGAGCTCATGGACCAGCCAAATGTGTGTGTAGGCCTTGTGGCAGCAGGTAAAGTGGACAAACATATCAGGGGCAGCTGTACCAATGTACAGGGTGATGGTAATGCACAGTGCAACAATGACAGTGTGTGGCAGAGGATGGGGATACGTGTCCACCAGAGGAGGTAGAGTTGGCAGGAGAAGTGCAATGACAGGAGGACAGAGGAGAGTAGTGCCATGCACAGCACACACAGGAGAGGTAACCAGGGAGATCTGCAATGCAGAAATGTGTACCAGTGCAGGATGTGGGGTAGCAGCATGCACAGCAGGGTAGGATGTCATACAGCTGGCAGACACACATAGACGGACAGAAGGATGGTTTACAACTGTGATAAGGGTAAATGTGCTAACAACACAGATCTGCACAGATATGGCTGTCACATGAATGAAAAGTAGCTGTGCAGCACAGGCAAACAAATCAAAGAGAACAGAGAGAAATCAAACCTATGACCATCAGCACAAGTGTTAATGCACAAACTGGTAGGCCACACCACCAATATGAGCTCATTAGCAAAGGCTGCATACAAGAATACTGCAGGGCACCACACTAGAAGCCCGCTGGCTGCCATGATAGGCAAACCTCCAACAGTAACCATGATCAAATGCACATGCAGATATGGTGTGTACAGATCAGATCATAATCTGTAATTGGGACAACACCAAATATACCTATATGCACACACACAATCAAATGTTGTGCAGTGGAGACAGCATGCAAAAGAGGAAAGAACCTAAAGCCAAAGGGCAGGAGGGGTTGCTCTGTGGAGCAGTGGAAAATATGGAACACAACAAGACAGAATTGAACCTGCAAACAGGCATGCCACAGACCAGCTGAACTGCAGCAATGCCAAACCCCCAAGCAGACTGCCATGTAGACCCCATAAAGTAAGAGACATATGTAACAGCCAATATGTCATGGATAGGCAGAACAGAGGGCACACATTGGTGTACAGTGAAGAGATGGAAGTGTGTGTGCATAGGTGATGAAGCTGCAGGTTCCAAATGGTCATGTTATCACAACAGAATAATTTTAGAAAAGAAACCCATGTGGGGATCAAACCTGCAACCTATAGGTGCTATAACATATGTCTGTAACCACTATCCCAAACAAGCACTATGGCAGCAATTCCAAAATAGTACCTCAAAGGGAAGGTGTTTATGGGAACCTGCAACATCCAGTGATGTGGTAAACGCCTGAATGATAGACAGCTGGCACCGTACAAGGATGTGAGCACAGGTGGGCCATGGATATGACCATAAATTCATCAAATACAAGTGCCAGTGTGAGCAAGCAGCAGCCGAGACAAATGTATGTCAAACACGTATCTTTATTTTGGTTATTTGTCACAGATAGTGTAGATACCGCCATCATAATACCCAGGTGAGTGGATCCCAGATGAAAGACCAAAGAAACATTTAGCAGGGCAGCAACCCACATCCTACGTAAAAGTCACTGGCACGTCTACAAATGAGGGGCAGGAGAGATAATGTGTATCAGGTGCATGGTGGGCAGTATGCATTTGGCCCCCACACACCACATGCTGCTGCATGCCTCAAATGTGTTACTTACATATGAGTGCATGTAGACAGTAGGCGGTGCATGATGAGGGCCCAACACACAGCAATCATGATCTGTACCTGAACACATATCTATCTGGCAACACAGGAGACACCCAAAGAAAACAGCATATGTTGTTAAAATGTTGAAAGTTTAAAAACACATGTGGAAATTTATGTTACAGCTGCCACATAATGCCTCATGTAGGAATCAAAGCTGCAACAATGTAACCACAAACTATGGTCAAATGCACAATGAGGATATGCCAACAGGTAGCAGAGGCACATGAACACAGAAACATAGTGTCTGTACACATATATCACGGCACATGGAATGCACAATTGAAGGAAGACAATGGACACTCACACTGCGACAGTCCAAATATATCACGGCACATGGAATGCACAATTGAAGGAAGACAATGGACACTCACACTGCGACAGTCCAAATATAATGGTGCAATGTGAGTGTCCTTACCCCAGAGGATAAATAGGAGTGTGCAGACATGCAATGCAAGGTTCATAAATACATGTTTAGCGTCACGTCTGTACAGTAACCAAATCCAAAAACCAGTACATAGAGATGGAAAGTGACGGCAAAAATTGTACAGTAAACCACACAGAAGCCTTATTGCCACATGCTGTGTTTCCCCAACAAAGTCAGTCACATGCACATGCACCGTGTACATTTCAACATGATAAAGTGATGCCAAACATGCATGGAAACACCCTTGGTGAGTGACAACATCAATCTAAGCTGTTGGTGTGCAGCAAAGTGTTGTCGTGGCAAAAACTGTACCGTGTCAAAGTGGAGAGTAGGTGGACATAGACAACAGGACCTCTCCATTGCTCCCCCTATGCCACACGCATGGCTGTTTGCTTGTGGTGAACCAAACAGATGAGCGTTTCCTGTGGTCCATGTCACACATGGCCAAAACACAACATATGAGGAATGTACAACATACAGCAACAATGTAAGTCCTTGTTGCACACGTGGGGACCAGTACACAGTGTCCAAAGTGCAAAGTGTGTCTGCAATATGACAAGTCAGGTTACAACTGTCCTTGAAACCCTGGGCATGCATAGTCAAGTGTCACACCCTAATATGCCAGAGTATTGGAAAGGTCATGTGTGTCTTCTGCGATGAACATGACACCCAGCCAGAGCATGGCACCAACAGTGTGTAGGACAGGTCTGTCAGGGCCAAAGTTGCACTCCAACAATAATACTGTCCATCCTAGGCATGTGTCCCACTCGCAGAGGTCAAACATCCTATGGCATCATTTCCCAGGGACAGTGCCATGGTGGTGCGTCCCCCAACAGGTGGATGATGGTGATGCCGGATGCACTGTAGTAGATGTGGCTGGTTTGTCCACTGCCTTGTGTCAGAAGAGGATAAATAATGTATTGGTATGCTGCTTGCAACATCAGCACAAATTGCAAAGAGTCAAACATGACTATGCACATAATAAAACGTCACACAGGCAAACATGACATGAGCACAACACAGAACACACTGCATGTTGGTCAAATTTGGAATTGGAACTGCAGTCGTGACTGTCACATGGATATGTTAATGTTCATGCCCATGCCCATGTTACACAGGCGTTTCACAGCTCCACCCCATGTGCAGCAGTTTTTGTGAACACAGAGCCAACATGAAAGTCTATGAAACAAACCGTAAATCATGAACATGTAAAGGCTGATGTCATTCCCAAAAGCAAAAGGTGCAACCTACCGTGTGCGTTCAGCGAGTGTATGTCTTGGATCCCCTGAGTCACTCAAAGGCCACAACACATTACAGTGAAGGGATACGATGCCATCAAAATGTGTAGAATCACCATGTCACCATGTCAAGCCTCTGTTGATGCATGTCCACATTATGGTGATATCTGTGATACAAAAATGCTGGTCAACAGTCGTATGTCACAACACAAGACACAGTTCTGCTCACCACACCCAACACATGTCCACAATGGTCACACGGTAAACACCAGTAAGGTAGAGATAGGACAGTCACCACCGCCCCCCAGGTGTACAGACCCCTCACACCACATGATAATGTAAAATGCCTGCACACTGTATAATCATACAGCCAACCCAAAGAAACACACCCACACAGTATGCTAAGGTGAGCGTGTCAGCAGCAGCATACGGCTGGTATCTGCATAATTGGAGATTGGTGCACCTAAAGGCCCAATACAATGATATACTCGTGTTGGCTAATGGTACAATGTCGGGGAAGGGTGTACGTGTAGCCCACCACCAAAACACCTAGGACCCCCACACACATGCAGTTCTGTTGGACGTGTCACAGAGACAGTGTTGCAGAAGAAAAACTGGACAGGAACACATGGGGATATGTGTACCAACAGCAAGATAGAGGTTATGGTGTTGCAGGGAAAAGAGGTGAACGACAACATATGTACAATATGACACATCACTGAGAACATGTGTTTCCCCTGACTGTCATCACAGACAATGTAGCGGTAGGAACACCTACCCCAGACCACTGCATGTTGGATGACCTACAGTCACCTGCCAATGCACCACAGCATCAGGAGCTCCAACAGGCAGGGCCGGATTTACGTATACGCCATGTACGCCATGGCGTAGGGCCCACAGCTGGCAAGGGCCCACAAAAACGGAAGAAGTTAGCTTTTTTTTTTTTAAATAAAATTTTAAAAAAAACCTGCGGGCTGCCGCCGCGGGGCCCCCTCTGCTGCCACGGCAGCATGGACTGACCCGCGGGGGCCCCCTCTGCAAGCTCGATCCGTCCCTCCCTCCGTCCCTCCGTGCAGGCTGTGAGAGACGCGAAGGGAGCGTGTCTCCCTCGCGTCTCTGTTAAGCCCGCAGCCCCTGCGGGCTTAACAGAGACGTGAGGGAGACACGCTCCCTTCGCGCCTCTCACAGCCTGCACAGAGGGAGGAAGGGACGGATCGACGGATCGAGCTTGCAGAGGGGGCCCCCGAGGGTCAGTCCATGCTGCCGCGGCAGCAGAGGGGGCCCCCGTGGCGGCAGCCAGCAGGTTTTTTTTTAAAATTAACTTTTGCTTTAGGCCGACGGGGGGGGGGGGGTAGGACTGGTAATGGGCTATTGGGGGGGCTGGGACGGGAAATGGGCTGGGGGGGTTAAGGCTGGAGGTGGGCTGATGAGGTTAGGATTGGTAATGGGCTGTGGGCTGTTGGGGGGAGTTAGAACGGGTAATGGGCGTTGGGGGGGGGTTAAGACTGGTAATGGGCTGTGGGCTGATGGGGGCTGTCTGGTATGGGGCTATGGGGGGGGCTAGGACTGGAAATGGGCTGGGGGGGTTAAGGCTGGAGGTGGGCTGATGAGGTTAGGATTGGTAATGGGCTGTGGGCTGTTGGGGGGGGTTAGAACTGGTAATGGGCTTTGGGGGGGGTTAGAACTGGTAATGGGCTTTGGGGGGGTTAAGACTGGTAATGGGCTGTGGGCTGATGGGGGCTGTCTGGTAATGGGCTATGGGGGGGCTAGGACTGGAAATGGGCTGGGGGGGTTAAGACTGGAGGTGGGCTGATGGGGTTAGGAATGGTAATGGGCTGTAGGCTGTTGGAGGGGGGGTTAGAACAGGTAATGGGCTTGGGGGGTGGGTTAAGACTGGGAATGGGCTGTGGGCTGATGGGGGCTGTCTGGTAATGGGCTATGGGGGGCTAGGACTGGAAATGGGCTGGGGGGGTTAAGGCTGGAGGTGGGCTGATGAGGTTAGTGGGCTGTGGGCTGTTGGGGGGGGGGTTAGAACTGGTAATGGGCTTTGGGGGGGGTTAATAAGTGTAATGGGCTGTGGGCTGATGGGGGCTGTCTGGAAATGGGCGAAGGGGGGGCTAGGACAGGAAAGGGGATGGGTGGGTTAAGGCTGGAGGGTGGCTGATGAGGTTAGGATTGGTAATGGGCTGTGGGCTGTTGGGGGGGGGTTAGAACTGGTAATGGGCTTTGGGGGGGGGTTGACTGGTAATGGGCTGTGGGCTGATGGGGCTGTCTGGTAATGGGCTATGGGGGGGCTAGGACTGGAAATGGGTTGGGGGGGTTAAGACTGGAGGTGGGCTGATGGGGTTAGGACTGGTAATGGGCTGTGGGCTGTTGGGGGGGGTTAGAACTGGTAATGGGCTTTGGGGGGGGTTAAGACTGGTAATGGGCTGTGGGCTGTTGGGGGGGTTAGAACTGGTAATGGGCTTGGGGGGGGGTTTAAGACTGGTAATGGGCTGTGGGCTGTTTGGGGTGGGTTAGAACTGGTAATGGGCTTTGGGGGGTTAAGACTGGTAATGGGCTGGGCTGATGGGGGCTGTCTGGTAATGGGCTAGGGGGGGCTAGGACTGGAAGGGCTGGGGGGGTTAAGACTGGAGGTGGGCTGATGGGGTTAGGACTGGTAATGGGCTGTGGGCTGTTGGGGGGGGTTATAACTGGTAATGGGCTTTGGGGGGGTTAAGACTGGTAATGGGCTGTGGGCTGTTGGGGGGGGGTTAGAACTGGTAATGGGCTTTGGGGGGGGGTTAAGACTGGTAATGGGCTGTGGGCTGTTGGGGGGGGTTAGAACTGGTAATGGGCTTTGGGGGGTTTAAGACTGGTAATGGGCTGGGCTGATGGGGGCTGTCTGGTAATGGGCTATGGGGGGGCTAGGACTGGAAAGGGGCTGGGGGGTTAAGACTGGAGGTGGGCTGATGGGGTTAGGACTGGTAATGGGCTGTGGGCTGATGGGGGGGGTTAGGACTGGCAATGGGCTATGGGGGGCTGACTGGAAATGGGTTGATGGGGTTAGGACTGGAAGTGGGCTAATGGGGGGTTAGGACTGGTAATGGGTTATAGGGGGGCTTAAACTTAAAATGGGGTGGTGATGGGGGTAAGGACTGTAAGTGGGTTGATGGGGGGCTAGGACTGGTATTGGGTTTGGGGGTTGCTAGGACTGGAAATGGGCTGATGGGTGGCTAGGACTGGAAATGGGCTGATGCAGGGACTAGAAGAGAATGGATGCTGGGTGAGGCTGGAACTAGAATGGGGCTGATGTTGGGGGAGGATTAGAATGGGATGGGGCTGGAAGAGTAAAATGGAGAAGGGAAAAAATATTTTGTGTGGGAGGGATAAAAAAATCTACAATTGGCCGGGTATTGGGAGAGTAAGTGGGGATTGAGGATGGAGGGGTAAAATTTGAGTGGATGAAATAGGAATGAGGAAAGAGCAAAAGGAGAAAGATTAGTATGTTAAAGCAGATGTAGAGAGAGAATGGAAAAAAACTAGAAGAGAGAAGAAAGGACAAATGGACAGCAGACGATGGAGAGTTAGCAGAAGACACAAAGAAACCAGAAGAAAGTGGCTGGAGCAATAGCAGCTGAAAAAAATGCACAAAATGTAGAAAAATATCTCTTTATTTTGAATTTATTAATTGGAATATGTCAGCTCTGGTAAATGTGCATCATTAACGTCTGCGCTTTGTTTAGTACAAGAGCAAATTAATGTATAGTTTTATTTCTACAGTGTTGTACATTCCAAGTTTGGCTTTTGGGATTCCCAGTTTAATTATTGTCTTCCTGTTTCTAAATTGTGATTACTTGTTTGGTGATGGTCTATGTTCTGCATGTGTAACTGAGCTGAGGTGTTCTGTTTATATAATTCCTATTTGACATTGCCACTTGTTCTCTTTCCCCAGTAGGTCATGTATTGTTGTTCTCTGAAATGTATAGGTTTAATATTTGCAGTGTTGCCTTTTGATTGGTAGAGTATGGTGCTTTGTGAGTCCTGGTAGTGCTGTTAGGATACGGCGGATTTGCTATGGGTTCTAAATGGGCAGTGTTTGTAGTAGTTCCTAATGTGTCTGGCAGTTGGCACTGGATTATAGTAATGTAGAAATCTTTTAGTCTTTCTTTATCCATACACTCATTAAGAGGCACGTTTACTAAAAGTTAGTATATGGTAACATTATGCAAATATTTATGGAAATGAGGCCCCTTATGCAAATGAGGCCCCGCACCCTCCTTGGGCCGCCCTGCTGGGGGCCCACAATTTTTGTTGGCGTAGGGCCTCACTCAAGGTAAATCCGGCCCTGCCAACAGGTATATCCTGTGGATTGGGAAACACAAGGGAAACATACATATGTCATGTTCCAGCTGTGCAACACACACTGCACCTTCCTGTCCACAGCTCCCAGACCCCCCAAGATCCTATACAGACTGAGTGTTCACCATCACACTGTACAGACCTATGTCATGTGAGAGTTATCTCTGAGGTTTGTTTGCAAATCTACAAGGGTCTGTACTGTGCCTGATGAACAGAAGTGTTTGATTACTACCGTGTCCCTGCATCACTCCAAGGCTGCAGTAATATCCTGTGTCCCCCATATCTCTCCCAATGCCCCTCACTGTGTGTCTTGGTGTCTCAATGTCGTCTGCTACCCTACTGTCAATTCCTGTAACACACGGAAATATGCAGGGGCACCTCCCCATCGTGTGACCATAGACATTTCCGTACTGTGTATATCTCATACCTCTACTTACATTAACAGCTGTGTGATGATGAGTAGCAAATATATATCTGTCTCAACGGCTGAGGTATGTCTGTCAAACCACACCCTGATGTGTGTTTGTGACCGTAACATGATGGCTGCATGTCACCCTACTGTGTGAAACTCATCATGGCAAAGCATGGATAGCCTATATGTCCACCTAAACGTCCCCCCCATCAGAGCCTCCATGTGTGTGTGGACATAACTCTTCCTCTCTAGGGTCCGCAATGTAGTTGTTCTCTTGGACTGTACTCTCCTCCTCTACACACCTAACCAGCTTGTATGTGAGTACTGTGGTATATGTCTAGATGTCATCAGACAGATTTGCCCTGTTCCCCCTGAAAACACCACTAAGACCCAATTCCACCCCCATATTTAGCCCTCAGCTTGCCTACTGTAACCTACACCTTTGCTGATCTGGCCTTAATAATCTCTGTTAGTGTGTAAATGTGCAACACTGCACTGTATGGCTATTCTACATCCCACAATATGAGGACAATAATACTCCACCTGGCTGGACACCTCACAGGTTCCCTATCCTTTCCTGCATCCATGTGAGGGCTACATGATGACCTTTACAGTCAGGCACACTGTGGTGTTGCAGTAATGTCCCTTACGGATATCACATACCAGTAATTGAAATACCATTGATCACGTAGATATTGCTACGTATCACATGTCGCGCCATACAAAAACAACTAACACACAGACCCTGCACATCAGAGCATAGCAACCTCACAATCAGCTCAAAACACTCAATGAAAACCACACACATCTAGACAACTGGCCCCATCCATGGCCTGCTCTCCTACTGTTAACACCATACCACATGCCTCTCACCTTGTTGCACCCAAAGTATCAGAACTAACAACATGTGGCTGCACATTAGCCCCCATCACATGCAGCCACAAACCAGGTATGTCAGCCCAACCCCTCCCACAAACCTAAAACCCCACACACACATAATCCACCTCCACCTGCTGTTGTACCCTGCCCACATCTAATGTGTATCAGGCATGAGTAGATATGAAGCTAGTATGGCTAGCCAATCTCAGTTACATGTCAATGCAGTGCTGTATCTTACTGATATCGTAATACAAATGGTAACTAGTATTAACAGTACACATATATTCAAACAAATGTAGGTGGGAACATATGCAGTACTTACATGAGAAGAGCTCCGCAATCAGCTGCCGCCTGACTGCTGTGCCCTCACGTGTGTCACCACGGGCAGTCGGGCATGCACAGGGGGGCACGTAGGGTCATCCTCCAGATCCTCATTAATATTGACAGGGATATGATGCCTGAGAGCAATGTTGTACAGGATGCAACAGGCTATAATGATATCTGCCACAGTCTATGGTTGGTATTGTAAGGCCCCGCCTGTCCTATCCAGACACCTGAAGCGACTCTTTAATACGCCAAAGGTGTGCTCTATGATGGAGCGGCTGGTGGCATGGGCCTCATTGTACCTCCTCTCTGCACGTGTGCATGGTTGACGCACAGGGGTCAGCAACCAGGGGCGACACCCATATCCTGCATCACCTGCAAAAAAGAAATGTGCAACGTTAAAGCAGGAGCTCATGTCCACCCAAATGGACACAGGTATATACATGCAAAACAAATGCATAACACATCCTGATATCAACATATGACATCACATGATGGGAAATCACAATGCATCAGGGTGTGAAGGTCAGACACACACGACAAGGGTTAGGTGTACGGATTAGAAACAACATAATCTGTAACCACGACACAAATGCTAGCAACCATTCATCTATCAGCACCAAGCTCCATAGCAAGGTGGAGTTGGAGGTCCCCCCCCCTTATATCACACACAGACAGATGACATAACCACACAAGGGATACACCTCCAAGACATACATTTGCACATATGGTTAGTCACATGAACAGCATGTGCACATCCGAAATGATAAATACACACCCAGCAATAGACAGTCCTCATACTGTCCTGCCTCAGATTGTGTGAAAAGTATCAAGTGATGCAGGATACAGGAGTCATGGGTGGACCCTGCAAACTTGGGTACCACATTCAGAATATGCATATTTGCATCACATACAACCTGAACATTCAGGGAATGATAGTGTTTGCGGTTGCGGAACACTACCTCCCTATCTCTAGGCAGGACCAGGGCAACATGTGTGAAATCAATAGCTCCCATCACGTGTGGTATCCCGGCTAACGCCTCAAAGGCCTGGTTCAGGGTCCCCCACTGTAGCCTAGTGTGGGGAATGGCTATGTAATTCCCCACCCGGCTGACCATGGCACGCAGTACCTGGTGGAGACACCGTGAGAAGGGGGGGTGGCTCATGCCACCCACTGCAGCCACAGATGACTGGAAACAGCCAGAGGCAAAGAAATGTAGGGCACCAAGGAGCTTGACCAAACCCGGTATGGCATGTGACTGACCAGTAAGGGGCTCGAGGTCAGGTCCTAGATCCTCGTAGAGCTCCCTAATAGCTCCCATGCTCAGGCAGTAGTGGGAGATGACCTGGTCCTCACGCATGCCCTGGAGCTGGGCCCTGGGCCTGTAGAGGTGAGGCTGGAGAGCCTACACCTCTGCATGTCTCCTGCCCCATGTGGGTACAGCCCCTGCCTGGTCTGCCCCCACAGCTGCAGGTCTGTGTTGCAGCGGATGTACACCCATGCCCTGTGCTGCAGCCCCATCGACACCATCTCCCCCAACAGGCAACCGCAGCCCCTGCTCACTTCCCTCTGCAGCCGCAGCAATCATGAAGGCTGCCACACACTCAACCTGTCCAACTTCTCAACGACACTCAAACACAGACACTCACCTCATTAACCCAGACACACACCATTCAAACCACAAACACACAGCCAGCCACACAATACAAACAACACTCACAAACACAGGCAATACACACAATACACCCTCCTTTGACTCTCCACAAGCTTCACTAACATGGCACGGCCTCTCACTCTCCTAAACAGACCCCTCAATGTGGCACAGTTGTTCAGGTGTATTTAAAGGGTATACTTACGTTGCGCGCGTTGCGCATGCGCGGACACATGAGCACGCAAGTCGCGCGCATTGTGCATGTGCAGACACACAAGGGTGCCAGTTGTGTGTGTTGAGCATGCGCCGCAAGGGCGCGGAAGGTGCGTGCGCATGACACCATGTTACACATGCACTGTGCATAAGTGTTAGACATGTGCGTGCCTACGCCCCACGCGCACAGCACATGTATGACGTGTCATGCGCATACACCCTCAGCATCTGCGCGGCACATGAGAGACGTGCACAGCTGCTGCACGTTCACAAATGCGCATGCGCAACGCACGTTACCCAAAAAACCTCTATATATACACCTGAACACCTGGGTCACTTTGAGGGGTTTGTGTAGGAGAGAGAGAGAGAGAGAGAGAAGGCGTGTGGTGTTAGCGAAGGTGAGATAATGTTTGGAGAAGGTGAGAGGCGTAGGTGGTAGTGTTAGTGAGTAGTGGTGGTGGTGAGAGTGAGAGGCAGTTGGAGAGGTGTTGGAGAGTGCAGAGGCAGTTGGAGAGGTATGTGGCCAAGCAGAGTAGGGAGAGAGGAGGGGAGGCGAGCAGCAGGTGAGAGAGACAGGAGAGGTGAGGAGCAGACAGCAGGGAGAGGAGGGGGCGGCAAGTAGGTGTGAGGTGGAGCTCAGGGGGTTAGGAGCAGCAATGAGTGATAGGGAGGGAGAGGGAGAGGGAGAAGAGAGTAGGGTGCTGGAGCAGCAGCACATGGCTGGGGTGGAGGAGGGGCGGCCACCTACTCAGCAGGGAGGGAGTGGTGGGCCTGGAGTGGTGGCAGCAGGCGCATCGGGTGGGTCCCAGCCCACACAGGGGCCCCCCACTGCCAAGAGAAGGTGGATACCAGTGCCAGCTGCTGAACGGAGGAGGGTTGTGCAGTTCAGTCTTCAGGAAAAACCATATCCTGCTTGCCAGTGTTCTGGAGAACTACGAGGTTCTCTATGAGCGGCTCAGCAGCACCACCACAGGGACCACACGCACAGAGGTGTGGGAGGAGGTGCAGGTGGCTGTGTCAGAGGCAGGGGGGCCACCCAGGGACCTTGACAGCCTCAGGAAGCGCTTCAATGACATAAAACGTGGTGTGCGAGCACACATGGTTTCCGAAAGGCAACATGCCATGGGCACCAGTGGGGGTGGCCCCTTCACTCCAACCCTCACACCCCTGGAGCAGGAGCTGGCCAACTGGCTTGGGCCAATATACCTGTGGGGACTGCCAGAGGCCCTGGACACTGCCCATCCCCAGGCAGGTATGTATGCAACGTACACCTTGGTGCTCCCAACCCATCCCTGCAATGCCATTTGTCTATGCGTCAGCCATCTGCTTGCAACCTCTCATACCTGTTTCTGCAGCCTAAGCATTTGCCTATGCCGGTGGCACATGGGTGTGCTGTACTCCATCACACCCCTTTTGATTCTCAAGTTTGTGTCCCCCTCTCACATGTGTTCCTAACACCATCCCTTTTTCTATCTGCTCTACACATTTATTTATTTATTTATTTAACAGTATTTCTAAACCGCCTTATCATAATAATCAAGGTGGTATCACAGCAAACAATCTGGTAGTGTGAGTGTGTTATACATGCAGTGAGGGTGAAAATTTAGTTGCGTGCGTGTTGTATTGTGTGCTAGATTGGTTTGAGCTATGTACAATGTGGGCTATAAACAGTGGTGCTAAAAAACATTTTATATACATACAGTGTTAGGCGGTAACATGTGCTGTTATACAGGCACTTAGGTTATGTGATGTGTCCATAGTGTTCTATGAACAGCATGGTTTTCAGCTGTTTTCTAAAGTCTTTGAGGTCTGTAGTTGCCCTCAAATCGTCCGGTAGTTTGTTCCATATTGTTGGAGCAGCCATGGAGAGTGCTCTGTCTGTTGTGTCCTTGCGTGTGTGTTTGTATTCACTTGGGGTGCTGACTCGGTTGTGTGTTTGTTTTCTTCTAGGACGTGTGCTGGTGTCTGGTTGTATGAGGGTGTGCAGGCTGTTGGCTGATGTGTGCTGTTTTATCTTAAATAGGTTTATGATGGTTTTGTATCTGATGCGTGCACCGATTGGAAGCCAGTGTAAGTCCTTTAAGGTAGGTGTGATGTGCTCCTGTCTTGCAGTTCCGGATATGATTCGTGCTGTGGTGTTTTGTGCCAGTTGGAGTGGTTTGATGGCTTGTTTCGGTAGTCCAAGGTATATCGGATTGCAGAAGTCCAGTAGTGGGGTTATCAGTGCTTGACAGACGGTACGGAAGTGTTCTGGGGCGAGGAGTGGTTTCAGTCTCCTGATGATTCGCATCTTGTAGTAGGCTTTTTGGATTGTTTTGTCTATGTGTGGCTTGAGATTGAGTTTATTGTCCAGAGTAACCCCGAGGTATCTCACTTCTGACCTTATTGGTATAGTAGTGTTTTGTATCTTTATATTTGGTGGATGTATGAAGCTTTGGTTCTGAGTGATGATTAAAGCTTCAGTCTTGTTGTAGTTTATTGCGAGGTTGTTGTTTTGACACCAACTGGTCATTTGGGTAAGGCAGTCTGTTATCTTAGAGAAGTCCGGGTTGTCGATTGATATCGGGGTGTATATCATGATGTCGTCCGCATAGATTGTGTATTGAATGTTGTTCTCTTTCATGATGTTGCATATTGGTTGGATGTAGATGTTAAATAGGAGTGCTGAGAGCGCAGATCCTTGACGTACTCCTTGATGGACTTTTATGGGTCGGGAGGTGATGTGTCCCACCTTGACCTGTAGCTGTCTTTCGGTTAGGTACGAGTGGAACCATTTCAGTGTGATACCGTGTATACCAGTGTTCTTTAGACTTTCCAGGAGCGTGTTGTGGTCCACTGTGTCGAAGGCTGAGGAGATGTCGATGAAGATCATTATGATTCCATTCCTGGTGTTGTCAATTATTCTTAGGATGCTGTCGAAGAGGTAGATCAGTAGCGTTTTGACACCATGGTTGGTACGAAATCCGTGTTGGTTGTCGTCGAGTGTTTCGTGTTTGTCGATGTGATCCTGAAGTTGTAGTTGAACCGTTTTTTCAATGACTTTTGCGAGGAAGGGTATGCTGGAGATTGGTCGGT
Source organism: Ichthyophis bannanicus (assembly GCA_033557465.1). Classification (NCBI taxonomy): domain Eukaryota; kingdom Metazoa; phylum Chordata; class Amphibia; order Gymnophiona; family Ichthyophiidae; genus Ichthyophis; species Ichthyophis bannanicus. The sequence goes on from CM066035.1 coordinate 784,673,214, forward strand.
ATGCTGCTGGATCTTTTTTGTCGAGAGTTGTTTTCTTTGTGATTGGTCTTACTGAGGCAAGTTTTAGTTGCTTTGGCATGAGTCCTTGAGTGAGTGAGTTGTGTACCATTTTATGTATGGTGGGGATGAGGCTTGATTTGGTGGCTTTGACCCATGACACTGGGCATGGGTCTGTAGGAGCAGTGCTTGTGTTGATTGTAGAGATGATGTGGGATATCTGTTCTGTTGAGGGTGAGGAGAATGTGCCCCAGGTTTTGGGGTGTACATCCGTCCTGGTGGTCCTACTAGGCGTTGTTTGTTCTGTGGAGTGAAATTTGTCTTTGATGTGGTCGGCGAATTCCTGTGGATCAACTTGTACTTCCCCTTCTGTTGTTTGCTCTTTTGTGAGGATTTTTACTATTTCGAAAAGCTCTCTGGGTTTGTTGATGGAAGTATTTATCATGTTTGTGTGGAATTCCCTCTTTGATCGGTTGATGTGTTCATTGTATTGCTTTTGCTTCGTTAGATAAAGATGCTGGTCGGCAGTTGCTTTGTTTTTTCTCCATCTCCGTTCAATCTTCCTGAGTTCCCTCTTTTCCTGTCGTATTTTTGCTGAGTACCATGGTTTGTTTTGTCTCTTGTTGTGGTGTTGTCCAGGTCGACTGTAGTAATGTTCAGTTGTTGTATTGTGTCCTGTATGAATTCGTCCTTGTCAAAACACTTGAATCGTCTTTGTGTGTGTGAGATGTTTGCTCTTTCGTTTGTCTGGTCCTCTTGTGACCGCAGCCTTGTCTCGATTAAGTAGTGGTCAGACCATGGCACTGGGGTAATGGTGGGTGGAGAAATCAGGTCTCTTGATGTTAGGTAATTGGATGCGAATATGAGGTCTGGGGATGATCCATGTCTGTGTGTTGGTGCATTGATTATCTGTGTGAATTGAAGTGAGGACATTGCTTGAAGGAAGGCCTCTGCGTCTTTGACATTGGTGGACTTTAGGTTGAAGTCTCCAATCAGCAGCGCTGGTTTGTTGTTTGTTGTTATGGCACAGGCTTCTTCGAGTGTGAAGGCCAGTTCATCGGGTGGAGCTCTGGGTGCTCTGTATGTTAGGCAGATTGCAATGTTCTTGTTCTTGATGCTAATTGTGTTACATTGCTGTGTATCGGTGAGGCTCTGTGTCTTGAACTTTAGTTTTGTTTTCGCTATTATCAGGACTCCTCCTCCACGCTTGTGGGTGCGTGGGCAGTTGTACGCTGAGTAGTTGTTCGGTACTAGTTGGTTGAGTAGTACATTGTCAGTCGGGTTGAGCCATGTCTCTGTGATGCATATTATGTCGGGCTGTCACTCTTCAATGTGGTCTACAAGCGTGTGTATCTTGTTGCAGATGGATCTGGCGTTTATGAGCTCGATCGTTGTTGTCTTTGTTGAGGAGGTTGCTGTTACTTGTGCTTCCTTTGTGCAGGTGTGGGAGTTTGATTTGTGTCTGTTTGGTCGCTTTGCCTGGGAGGTTCTGAGTGTCTCTTTGTATGTGTGCTGTGGTTCTAAATATGGCAATACAGTTGGTGGGTGCCATGTTGTGTTTGCTTGTGGGTAGTGGAGGTGTGTGGTTGGTGGGAGGAGTTGTGTGACGAGTAGGTAGAGTGGGAGGAAATATGTGGCGTGCATGTTGGTTTTTTGTGATGTTCTGTTAAGGTGATGCTTGTTTTCTTAAGTCTTCGTCTGTTGGCTGTTTGGTGAGAGCTGTATATGGGGCGATAGCCTGTCCCGTGGAGTGAGAGCCGGATCTGTGGAGGGCGCCTTGGTGCGGGAGCCTTTCCTGTGGAGGGAGCCTGTCCCGTGGAGGGCGAGCCGGATCTGTGTAGGGCGTCTTGATGCGGGAGCCTGTCCCGTGGAGGGAGCCTGTCCCGTGGAGGGCAAGCCGGATCTGTGTAGGGCGTCTTGGTGCGGGAGCCTGTCCCGTGGAGGGTGAGCCGGATCTGTGTAGGGCGTCTTGGTGCGGGAGCCTGTCCCGTGGAGGGAGCCTGTCCCGTGGAGGGCGAGCCGGATCTGTGTAGGGCGTCTTGGTGCGGGAGCCTGTCCCCTGGAGGGAGAGCTGGATCTGTGGAGGGCGCCTTGGTGCGGGAGCCTGTCCCATGGAGGGTGCCTTGGAGCCTGTCCCGTGGAGGGAGCCTGTCCCGTGGAGGGCGAGCCGGATCTGTGTAGGGCGTCTTGGTGCGGGAGCCTGTCCCATGGAGGGAGCCTGTCCCGTGGAGGGCAAGCCGGATCTGTGTAGGGCGTCTTGGTGCGGGAGCCTGTCCCATGGAGGGAGCCTGTCCCATGGAGGGAGGGCCAGATCTATTGGGGTGTGTGTAGTGGAGGTGAAAGTTTGGTGGTGGGGAATGTGTGATGTACTGTGAGAATTCTACTTGCGGTTCTGACGTCCTTCACCTCGGTCTGCTCCTTGTTGGGTTCTGCTGTGATGCTGTCGGCGCTGCTGTTTATTTTGGTTGTTTCTTGCTGCTTGCCTTCGTGCCTCTCCTGGGATTCCGGAGTGGTGAGGTTTTTCCTTGCAGAGTTGTTGTGGTCGTTGATCTTCGGTTCGGTGGTGGAGGTGTCTGTTGGACGTAGCGTGGCTTTTCGGGGAGGAGGATATGTTGGTTGGTTGCTTTTTTGTGCGCCTCTGTGCCGCACCTAAGGGCCACACCAAAGGGCCCTCTGGCGAGGCCCTCAGGCGCGGGCGCCCCGTGAGGGATGCCGCTTTTATGGAGGCGGGCCGCTTTCTCTTCCTCTCCCACTGCCCGGATTGGGCAGGAGCACCGTGGGGGGAGTTGTTCCCGGTGGCGGCAGCAGCGGCTCCCTCCGGAGGCAAGGGACGCCGCTTTTATGGAGGCGGGCCGCTTTCTCTTCCTCTCCCATTGCCCGGATTGGGCAGGAGCACCGTGGGGGGAGATGTTCCCGGCGGCGGCAGCAGCGGCTCCCTCCGGAGGCGAGGGATGCCGCTTTTATGGAGGCGGGCCGCTTTTTCTTCCTCTCCCACTGCCCGGATTGGGCAGGAGCACCGTGGGGGGAGTTGTTCCCGGCGGCGGCAGTGTGGTTTTCATTGAGTGTTTTGAGCTGATTGTGAGGTTGGTATGCTCTGATGTGCAGGGTCTGTGTGTTAGTTGTTTTTGCATGGCGCGACATGTAATACGTAGCAATATCTACGTGATCAGTGGTATTTCAATTACTGGTATGTGATATCCGTAAGGGACATTACTGCAACACCACAGTGTGCCTGACTGTAAAGGTCATCATGTAGCCCTCACATGGATGTGGGAAAGGATAGGGAACCTGTGAGGTGTCCAGCCAGGTGGAGTATTATTGTCCTCATATTGTGGGATGTAGAATAGCCATACAGTGCAGTGTTGCACATTTACACACTAACAGAGATTATTAAGGCCAGATCAGCAAAGGTATAGGTTACAGTAGGCAAGCTGAGGGCTAAATATGGGGGTGGAATTGGGTCTTAGTGGTGTTTTCAGGGGGAACAGGGCAAATCTGTCTGATGACATCTAGACATATACCACAGTACTCACATACAAGCTGGTTAGGTGTGTAGAGGAGGAGAGTACAGTCCAAGAGAACAACTACATTGCGGACCCTAGAGAGGGAGAGTTATGTCCACACACACATGTCTCCTCACTCCTGCTCCAAGCCTCCTCTCACACCTGTTATTGCTATGTCCATTAAGATTATAAGGCCCGCTGAACAGGAAATATCTTTTTGTCATAATATATTCACAGTGATGCGTGTGCTTGCTAGTGCCCTATAGTTGCCTAATAGTAGTAGTTTGAGGTGTAGTATTATCTATGCAGCACACGTACAGGGCACCCCCAAGCACACATTCATCGTGGGGTGGATGTACTACACACGTGTACATAGTTGGACTGTGCAAACCAATCTGTGCTGTGTATGCTTTTCCACAACCCAAGTGACTACACGCTCATGGAGGCACCTCAGGAGGAGGATGTGGCAGGGCCTCAGGGCGGGGAGGAACCAGAGGCTGTGGTATTGGGGGACACGCCAAATGAAGGGGACCAGACACCGGCAAGCTATGAGGTGCCAGAGGCACAAGACACGGCCACCGATGAAAGTGCCACATTGGGGGATGCTGGCAGCACCGCACAGGCTGGAGCGGCTGGTGAATTGGAGGACAGCCACCACCCCATGCAGGCAGCAGGCTCATCAGGCACAACACCCACAACCATGGCCACGATACTTGTGGAGCTGAGGGCCCACAGTGCCTCAGCACGGCGCGATGCCGAAGGTGGGTAACATCATACATACCAATACCCATGGGTGTGTTGGCAACATCAACAAGGGGAATGAATGATGACAACATAACAGATTGTTTATAATGTTGGGGAAGGGGTGTTATGTGCCAGGTGTCTTCCACCCTCCTGTCGGATGGTTTGTCAGGTGTCAGCATGTTTGAGGGGCTCAGACACACACATACTGTGCACGGCCATATACTCCAGGTGATCAGACAGTGTGAACCACTGATAACAGGCCACCCTGCCCGACAGACACCCCTCCATGGGTATTGTTATGCAGCATAGTCTGTCAACATGATCTGCACTGTGCACCAGCATTGTAGAGAGCAGGGAACCCCAGATATATGTATGTACGTTCAATGACCCCTCACGTCATCTGACCTATCACAGACAACCGGTGTGCAGAGCAAGCATCAACAGATTAACCTGCCACACTGGCATTTGTGAGATCTGTGATTCCCATGACCCCTCATCGGGACCCCTTCCAGGCATAAGAATGGCTCATGGGACACACAGGTCTTACCATGGTTATGCATTGCTAGTTGTGGCATGCATGAATGTTCTGCAGACTGATCTGGTGGGATATGCCTGATATGTGCATGTATGATGGTTGATTACTAGAGAGGTATCTCACATATCACGTTGTGTCCCACTCACAGGCACTCGACAGGCTCTGGTGCAGATACACCTGGATCAGGTGGCCAACACACAAGAGTTACAACAGCTGCGGGCAACAAATGAGACCAGTGCAGGGGCGCTCCTCAGAATTGTGGGCGCCCTGGAGGCCATAGTGGCCCAGATGTAGCAGCCAGCACTGGCACCTGAGGCTGCAGTACCTGAGCCACCACAGAGGGGTGGGTTGGGCCGTGGGTGGCATGGGTGGCGTGGGCGGCATGGGCGTCCATGCAGGATGTGAGGGGGAAAATTAAAAAGCATGAACCTATACATCCTATGTGTTTGTTTCCAATGTGTGGCACTGTGTTTCCCTACGTAGCCTGCACCGCATGTTGTCTCCCTGCCCACATGAGCCATACCCATGCCCCTCAGTGGTGAGGTGTCTCTACTGCCAGTTCTCAGCACACAGAGGTCATAACATGCCCTGTGTGTCATGGACTGTGGCAGGTCCAAGCCCCAGGACCTCAGCGTCGGGGTATACCCACCCTCCCCTGTGGCACAGGGCGAATGTCATAATGGTACATGTCTGGTGTTGGGATCTGTCAAAGTCTTTCACCCCATTTACCTCCCAACATTAGACACACATGTGTGACCATTTTCGCTGCCCGCACCATGGCCTACGTGGCTGCCCTCCCATATAGGCTCGCATGCGGCACAGGCAGACAAGGGTGGCTTGCGTAGGCCAGCTGCTCATCCTTTGCAAGTGCTTATAGTCACCCACCACCCATCTCTGTGACATGCAGTGACCCAGGCCTCCCTCAACAGCTATCTCCCTGAGCAGCTCCTGGGTTCAGCAGTACATCTTACCCTCCATGCAATAACACTGCTGTTTGCCGGTTCCGCTATTGGCACACAAGCATGGTTCCCACACATTACACACAGCATGCACATGACCAGGTACTTTAGGACATGCTCCACATTGGCACATCACAGGGTCAACCTTGGACACACACGCCGACACACATGGCCAGCCCCCACAACTGCGTGTGGAGACGGTCCATGTATGATACCCATGTCTACCTTGCATACACATACCTATCTACACACATGTTCCATGCTTACGTCCATAGTCTGTCTGTAAGGGTGACACATGACCACTGGGCTTTTGTTTATCAAAACTGTATTTACAAATATCAGAAAACATGGTACATGAACATTTCAAAATATTTACATACAAACATATGGTTGCCATACTGGGTCAAACCTGGGTCAAACCTCCTGTCGGGTGGGGTCACAGAACACAGGATAGCACAGGGCACGTGTGTGGGCATCACAGGGGCCATCACATGCTCCTGGGATGCCCATCAGGGGATGGCCGCAGACAGAGCAGCCGCTCCATCTCGGAGGCCATCCACTGAATGGACCCTGCCAGCCACCGGTTGGTGTGTTCTAGGAAATGGAGGCGTTGCTCCATGCCATCCAGGACCACATACAGGTCGTGCACGCACCTGCCACCACACACACACATGGTGCCAGGTGTCTGTGTGGTGGCATGTGCATGTAACCTGTGTGTGGTCATGGATGGCGCTTCCACACCTAGCTGTCCATCCTGGACAATCACATGCGGTGGCTGGCAGGGACCCACACCACCCTGTGCTGTCCTGTGTTCTCTGGCACCCTCCCCCACCCAACACCCCACACCTCCCCCCTGCCATCTCCCACCCACCCTCCACACCCTCTGCACTCCCCCCCCTCCACCCCCTCCCAAACATCACCCACATTCACTCACTCCTCTCCTGCCCCACCCTCCACCCTCTCCATGTCCCCATCATCCCCCTCCGCTGCGTCCGCCGCCTCCTCCTCTGCCTCCACCTCTTCCTCCTCTGCCCCTTCCTCCTCCATCTCCACCTCCTCCTCAATAGGATGTTGGGCAGTGGGGAGCCTCAGAGACTGGTCGGCCATGGATGAGCCCTCACTGGCGGCATCGCCCTCTGTGCAGGATGACAGTCATTAGCACACTATCATGTGAGTCACCTAACACATGTACATATTGAGGCACCACACAGGCTAGTGAGCCACTGTGACATTCATTACAAAGCTGCAAGGGCCTCAAAACTCACCTCCACTTTGGGCCATCACCCCTCTCTGGAGGCGGGCGAGGTATTCTGGGTGGTGCAGCCTCAACTCACGACCCTTCTTCCATAGGTCCTCTACCTGGGGGGGGGGAAGCAATGGGTGGGAGCATCAGTGACCGTATATCTCTGGTGGGTGGCCAACACAAATCAAACATCTCTGTGGGCAGTTGCTCCTGCTCCGCTGCTCAGTGTGTCATGTACCAACTGTTGCCAGTGCCACCTGCATGTGTGGCTGTGGGTCTGGGCATGTGTGCAATGACACCTATGTGTACTGTGCATGGCAACCTGGACACACCATACCGTGTTCCTCTGCTCTCCTTGCATGACATGGCAGCAACATGCCATGTGTGGTTTGGCCATGCTGCTGTCCAGGGGACCCCCCTAATCCCCTGCATGGTCTGGCAAACACATTTGTGTTTTCCTGACCTACACACATCATCTGAAGCCACCCCAATGGCAACATGATATCCTAACACGCATGGGTGATGTGTCCATACATGGGGCGGAGGGTGGGTGGCCTGGTGCACCTTGGCAGGGGCCACTACCATGCCATTTGGCTTTCTACTATACCTCTATGGTCATGACTAGGGCCTCGTGTGAGTAGGGCAGTTGTGGCTGGCAACAACAGGGGCAGGGGCCAACACACCGAAATTGCCTATTACCATCTGTGCTCCTGTCTGGGGTTATGGCAGTGCTGTGAAACCCCAACAGGTGCATGTATTCTTACAACAGCATCTGTAATGTTCCTCTGCAATCAGGTATGGAAATCCTGGTGAGTGGGCAGATGTGTGACCTGAATCAGCGTACAGTTCTGAGATATATGAGTTTGTTACAGGCCTTCATAATCAGATCTCATAGCTCATGGGGGTGGGGTGCTTTAACGCACATCCACAACTGCACCCACCATACCATCCGGATCCATCACAGTCGTGTGTAATGAGGTGTGGCCCTCACGGACTAGGGGAGATGTGAGACCTACCCGGCATACCCTATCACAATATCTGAATGACATACCCACTGTTGCAATCAGGTCTCAGGCCTCCTGAGGGTAGGGTGTTTTAGCACACATCATCAGCAACATACACCATAGCACCAGGGTGACTGACAGGACACCTTCAGCATGTCTCAGGACTCCTGGGGGTAGGGTGAAGTATAACACATCAGCAGCAGCATAAACCATATTACCAGGGTGACTGACAGTCCACTTTGATGGGCTCTCAGGACTTCTGGGGGTAGGGTGGAATCTAACAAAGCAACACCAGAATAAACCATATCACCAGGGTGACTGACAGCCCACTTTGATGGGCTCTCAGGACTCCTGGGGGTGGGGTGGATGGGCTCTCAGGACTCCTGGGGGTGGGGTGGAATATAACAGAGCAAAAGCAGCTTAACCATACTACCAGGGTGACTGGCAGCCCACTTTGATGGGCCCTCAGGACTCCTGGGGGTAGGGTGGATGTTTTAACCTGCAAAGGCACACACAACCATATCACCAGGGTGACTGCGAACCCACTTTGATGTGCTCTCAGGACTCCTGGGGGTGGGGTGGAATATAACAAAGCAAAAGCAGCTTAACCATACTATCAGGGTGACTGACAGCCCACTTTGATGAGCCCTCAGGACTCCTGGGTTAGGGTGGATGTTTTAACCTGCAAAGGCACACACAACCATATCACCAGGGTGACTGGGAACCCACTTTGATGGGCTCTCAGGACTCCTGGGGGTGGGGTGGAATATAACAGAGCAAAAGCAGCTTAACCATACTACCAGGGTGACTGACAGTCCACTTTGATGGGCCCTCAGGACTCCTGGGGATAGGGCAGATGTTTTAACCTGTAAATGCACACACAACCATATCACTGGGGGGGCTGACAGACCGTTTGGAGCACGTCTTAGGACCCCTAGGGGTAGGGCAGATGTGTGACCCTGCAAATGCGGATCCTACCATATCAGCATGATGTCTGCCACACCTCTTTAGGCAGATCTATGGGCTCCTTGTGTTACAGTGTGTTTTAACACATTAACAGCAGCAGCTGCCATAACACCAGGATGACATCTGGGACTCTCTGATCAGGTCCTTAGCCACCTGGGGATATGGCAAACCACTCTGATGTGATACATAGATGGGATATCACATGGGTTTAACTAATAGACATAACTTATATAGACTACCTACGTACAGCAGCATGCACAGCTACAATCAACACTGGATCTGTACAGTATATGCATATACTGACCTGTCCCCATATACTTACCTCACGTGGGTAGTCGGAAATGTGGTTGTAGCACCTCGTGACGCAGTCCCAGGCCCTCCTAACTCGTCCCAGGTCCTGCCATTTGGAGGAACCTGGGAACAGCTTTTGCTGCCTAGTGCAGATAAGGGCTGCCAGGTTGCGCAGCTCCCTCTGTGTGAAGGCTGGCTTCCTTGATCGGGTCACCATCTTGAGCAATGCTTTGCTGACACACGCAATGTACTCATGCCTATGCCACAGCTAGTACACACGATATGGTGCCACAACCAATATCTATGAAGGTCTATGCTGCTGACACATATTGCAGTGATGTGTCTGACCTTTTTAAACAAAATTCTTTTATTATGCATTTCTCTAGTTGTTGGCACACTTGGGTCTCTAACCCATCACCACTTGCCCTTAGGGCATTGCATTAGTGACAAAAGACCCAGACTTCAAACCACCCACTCACCTCACCATGGGAACCACGCAAATTCAAATACAACCACACATAAGATATCTCGGCATTATCATTGACCAAGCCCTAACCTTTAAGCAGCAAATCAACAAGACCACTGGAACTGTATTCCACAAGGCAAAAACGGTACAACGTCTCCGACCTCTCCTCGAACCGCAGGACTTCAGGACAGTAATGCAGGCTCTGACACTCCCTTATCTGGACTACTGCAACATAATCTACCATGGCCTACCTGCCACACAAACCAATCCCCTCCAAACTGCCCTAAACACCACGGCAAGAATAATTCACAATGCAAAGAAATGGGACCACATCACCCCAATTCTGAGAGACCTTCATATTCTCCCCATCAAAGCAAGAATCAAGTACAAAGCTCTTCTACTCACCCACAAAACCATCCACCAAACACAAGGCACCCCACTCCACACCCTACTGCCTCACCCAATCCACAACCAGACAATCCTCCAACAGCTCCATTGCCGTCCCCCACAAAAGAACCAAGGCAACACAATGGACCTGCAACAGAGCCTTTGAACTCTATGCCCCATCCCTCTGGAACTCTCTGCCAAACCACATCAGGAACAACGGTGATCTCCCATCATTCAAAAAGCAGCTAAAAACCGTCCTATTCCAGGAACATCTCTGAATAGGAACCCCCTATTTCTCTTCAAGATCTTCAGACCAGTAACTGTGCTATCCTGTCCGTCTCTATGTTCATCCCAAAATCATCAATGTTGAGCCCCCGGTGATGGCCCCCCCTACTATTGATTCCCCCCTCCCCCCCCCTGTTATGTGTCCCACCGCTTTGACCCGGTGAAAAGCGGGATATAAATACAGTTAAATAAATAAATAAATAAAATAAATAAATAAAATTAACCAGTGTACTATGCCTATCCACATAGCATTGGCTGGCTACACAGTTACACCAGAGGGTATGTTTACTAAAACATCTTAATGTGCACCCATAAATAATGGGCAGGATGCCATACCGAGAGTGGCTGTTCTGGTGTAAACGTGGCAATCGTGCAATACTGTGCGTGGCGCACATTATCACACGATAGAGTCGGGGGGGGCGTGCCACATTAACACATGTTGGTCTTAGGTAGGTACAGAGACCTGCTAAAACAGCCACAGAGATGTAGCACAATGGTGAATACACTGAATGATGGTACAGGGGTTATGAGTTCAATCCCTCAGTGGGCTTCATGAATAAGGCTGTCTGAGCCGTTACCCTTTACTTTTACTCAGTGCTGTCTGATGCATTTTATTTTCTAAAGTACATCTGTGCTGGCACCAAACAAACCCTCAGGGTGACGTAACCTACAGTGCAGCAAATGGCACCCTATAAGGCACTCCAGAGGGCACATTATAAGGTGCACTGTCCACCAAGGCACCCTATGAGGTTCTCTATAGAGCACCTTATGAGGCACTTTAGAACATACCTTATAGGGTGCCTTACAGGGCACCTTATGGTTACAGCACCATGAGTGTATTTTTGCTGGCAGCACTAGTTACATTTATAAACATGTTATGCCTTGGACAGTCCTATCAATTAGCCCCACTGTGGGATCAAACCCATGACCTCTGCCTCCACAGGCAGTGAAGTAACCAGTGGGCCACAGCTCTATAACTAACAACACACCCATGGCTGGCTACAGAGGGACTGCAAATCACCACACAAACATTCAGCTGTGGTTACCAGGATAGGGTCAACCCACCCGTACCCATGATGCACAGCACATGCAAATCAGCAGTCTACAGATGATCACAAGTTGTGGTTATGCACCCCATAGCACCTCATCCTTGTAGGGGGAACTGACCGAGTGCACCCCCACAGCACCTCAGCCTAGTAGGTGATGCCAACGGTGTGTGTTAGTGGCACACAGTAGCTACAGACCGTCACATTGTGTGGGTAGTGTGCTCACCCTGAGGCTGAGGTGGGGCGGCCAGCACCAGGTCCACAGCACCTTTCATGGCAGGAATAGGCCATATTGTAGGTACCCATCAGTGTCAGAGTGTGTGATAGGTAGTTCCTGCAGACATACCTAGGATACATTAATGTCTATCTGTAGTTATCAATCAGGTCCAGTCCTTATGGGCTATGGTGCACCCAGAATAGTGCATATTCTGTGTGGGTGCAATGGTAACATGGAGGTGAACACCCTTGGACCCATAGGCAGATTATGTACCACCACCCAACCTGCTCTCTGTGGCTCAGGGTGTGAGATAAGATTCCCCCCACCAACAGATCCACATTTTACCTCCCTGCAATGGTGGCAGTAGAGGGGGGCCCATTAACCTCCATCCTGCTGGGGAACAGACACCCCACAGGGCAGCCAATGCAGATCTGTACCCATCCATAAGGCAATGGCAGACAGACAGTGGACCTGGAAATACTCAGCTGGCCCCACCACCATCTGACACTCTCCAGCAGCAGACACAGTGAGTCACCAGCCACTGCACCCTGCAAGATGTTCCAGCCATACACACATAACTGCAGACAGACTGCTAGCTAGTCCACAGTGCATGTTCCTGGAGGAGATGTGTGCACCTAAAACTGGGATGTGAGCACACCCACCAAACAGATAAGTCAGTGATTAGGCCCCAAAAAAGAGAACCCATAAATTTCACTTGAAAAAAATACAATATAGCACTATGGGGGAACCCAGCTATGCCGTGCTCACTGCTCAGTCAAGGTGAGAGTGACCTCCCAGCAGGACATGCTGTGGCCACCCTGTCCATGCAGGTTGTGGCCGGGCACCACAATGTCCAAGTCATTGCCCTATGCCCTGTGCAGATGCATCCTGGCCAGGCCACCCTGTCTGGGCTATACCCACAGTACCTTGCTCCTCATTATGCACATTGGCAGGCTGACACTGGCAACAGTGCAAGCAGTGTGGGCTGAGGAAGGTGTTGGCAGCCACCACACACTGGATAGACAGACACACACTCCCCACACCTATGCCAGCATTGTGCAGCTATAGAGGTGTTTGGCAGCCCTGGCAACCGCACCAGTCCAGGGCACAGTGCAGGCATGGCTATGGTACGCACTACTGTTGGGGTCACTCCCCAGGGTGGTAAACACTGTCAGACACCAGACCTGAAGCACACTCCACAGACATCAGAAGGGTTGCAATGATGCAGCTCAATCAGCAAATTGTGCTTAACTTAGGAATTGCTATCTGCCAATAATCATAGCAACCTTTTGATAGATGTGTACCATATTCCCAGGTTTAGGGTGGCATTGCTAAGGTATGCAAGTGCTAGTATTGGGAGATGCATGCAGGGCCCAACATCCTGCCTCTCCAGGAGGCTTTGGATAATGGAGCCTGTGGGTGCGGGTGTGTCTGCCCCTGTTGGCCGCTAGGTTCCCAACTCCAACTAGGTTCCCAACTCCAGTCCTGGTGGGACAAACACTGTTCGGATTTTCATGCTGTCCCTAATGAATATGCATGAGATACATCTGCATACCATAGGGGCGGTGCATAGAAATGCAGCACGCCCATATTTATTAGAGGCAGCATAGAACCTGAATGGTGTTTGGCCCTCCAGGACTGCATTTGGGAGACTCTGCTCTGGGTAATGTACATGTTTATGGTGTCTGTGCTCTGTAGGGTAAAATGTAGGCGTTTTGGGCATGTTTATGTTATCTGCAATACAGGTTCTGTCTGTATTACCACGTTTTAGTAGTGGGTAAAATATGGGGACTGGGTTGGTAGGAGCCACAGCTGGGACTTGAACCTGTGACCTTCTGCTCCTAAACACACTGGCTGTGTGTACTGCACCACCATGTTGCCACAGAGACAGTGCATTCCCTGGGGATACCATGACTGTTTGTCAGACAGGGCCTGTCTGTTGCAGTGCATGGCACCCACCTACACAGAGCTAGGCCATGGTCTTCTCTGGGCAGCTGTCACTGCCCCCTCCAGCACCAGTACCCCTCTGCCACAATGCTGACATGCCCTTCTGCTGGTGGTGCGCAGTCTCAGGCCATCCAGTGTGCGGGTAGGTGGCTGCCTATGGTGTGGGTTCTGGGTTAGGGGTGCCTGCATAGCTGTACACGCTTTCCCCCAGCTCCGCCTGCCAATGTTCTGTGCCCTTGGGGGTACCTGCTGGGTACCATACCCTTTGACACTGTGGGAAACACACTCATGCCCATGTTGGGCCCTCATCAGTTGCCGTCTGGCTGCTCTACTGTTTCAGCATTCCTATTGGCCACCTAGGCATCACCCTAGTCCGCACTGTGGCCCAGCTGCACCACAGCATGTTCCGCCTGCAGCCCTCTGTGTCCCCTTTTCCAGCATATGTACAGTTGCCCATTACGACATGCCCGCCCTGCTGTTGCGGAACATGTGCACGCCATAGGAAACCTGTCCAATGGAAAGGGAGAACCCTGATCAGCGCTATTTCACTGTGGGATCATCCACCTTGTATGGGGACAGAGCATAGACACTTACAAAATTAATATATTTTTTTTGAGCTTTTTTGGTAGTGTTTTTTTATGTTTCCCATTGATATCACTATTGCCCAGCTTGGTTATGTCTTTTTTACATTTTCTTCCAGTCATTTTCAATGTTTATCTGCCCTTTTGTTACGTGCACATGTATCACACTTATCACTTTCTTGTAGGTTTCCCTGGTTTTGCTGTACATTGCTGACGTAAATGGTTTCTTTTCCCTTTAAATCTGCTCTAACCTCGAGGGTTTCACTGGTGTTAGTTTTCAGCCCCGGATTCCACAGCGTTAGTGTGCAGGGAGCCTATCCCCTCCCACTCTCCACCCATTGACCCTCTCTCTCCACCCCTGGGGAGCCTTCCTCCGCCCTCCAGGAGCCTTACTCCACCCTCAGCGCTCATTTGTGCCGCTGCGCGTGTTATCGCATGCTAAGGTACCTTTGTGCCCGATAAAGCACCATTATTGCGCGATAAGGTACCTTATCATGCGATAACGTCGCTGGGCGCACATTAAGATGGTTTAATAAACATACCCCCAAGGCTCCTACTAAACTGGAATAAACACCTCAAGGCATCAAGAGAGAAGCAACGTGGAATCAACACAACAGTAGTACAAAAGCTAAAGGCATCCAGATGGAGGGAGGGAAGGAGAAGGTTTTTTGTCCTGTCCATTATATTCATTGTTGAATCACGAGGTCCACATAGTTATTTTAGCTAGCTTTACAAAGGATTTAAACAAGTTCCTGGTTGAAAAGTCATAATCTAGACATGCAAAGCCATCACTTATCTCTGTGTATGAGCAATAAGAAACAGAAATACTCCATGGTAATCTGTCAGATATGTTTTATCCAGATTGGACACTGTTGGAGGCAAGATGTTGGGCTTGAAGGACCTTTGATCTGACCCCACAATAAAAGCAAGAAATCTGAGGTAAGGCCCCTATATACTAGCAAAGGCAAAATAAGAGAACAGGGCAATAGCAATATGGAGATAAATTTATAAGGAGCCGTGCACAATTACGCACCATCAACACACCCAAATAAGTATCTTCAATGATTTATGCGCTCAGAAGAGCCTTCACATGTGTAACTTAGGTGGACGCCCCTGGCGGAGTACAAGCAAAGAGCAAATTTATGTACATAGAGCTGCATCAACTTGACGGCACAAAGTTATAAACGACTATAACTTACACATGTTCTTTACAAATCTAGGCATGGACATTTACACTAAGGGGTATGTTTACAAAGCAGCGGTAGTGGCCTCCGTGTGATACTGGAGACGCAGCCCCATTGAATCTTTAATACGTAAGTGTGGGGAGCACAAAGGGCTGGATACC
The DNA here is from genome assembly GCA_033557465.1 of Ichthyophis bannanicus. Lineage (NCBI taxonomy): Eukaryota > Metazoa > Chordata > Amphibia > Gymnophiona > Ichthyophiidae > Ichthyophis > Ichthyophis bannanicus. Next base: position 784,688,730 of record CM066035.1, read on the forward strand.
GTTGCAGGGTCGAACGTGGGTTGGATGTCTAACCCCGCTATTTGGCAATCAGAATCGACTCCATAGCTAAGTAGCTTAGTAGTTTTCTGAATTTGGTTCGAATACAATGGGGCTACAGCTCCGATATCGCACGGAGGCAGCTACCACTACTTTGTAAACTTACCCCTAAGTCTAGGGTTGGTGTATGTGATCGCACCTAGATTTGGCTCACAGATCCTACCACTTTCACCCTCATTTTATAAAGTAAAATATGCGCATCCTTCACTTTATATTACAGGTATGAAATAGCGCATTACAGTGCATAGTAACATAGACACGCCTTATAAAATTACTCTCTCTGGGGAGGATTCTTTAAGCGGCGTGTGGAAAGTTCTGCACCAGTAAAGCGCGTAAGTGTCTAGTTTAAAGGAACGAGCACGTGAAGAAGCACACACACATATGCTTTGATGGCTGTTATTCTGTGTGCATGCAAGTAAAACCCATTGTGACTATTTTTAGATGGGATGTGCATGGGGGCGGAGCTTAGGTGGAGCCTAGGTGGGACCTACATTTATGCACGCAAGTTACAGAATACTATAACATAGGTGTGTTTCTGCCCAATCTAGACACATGCTTTTACACCTGTTCTAGAGCAAGCGTAATTGCCGTGACTAGCTTAAAGTCAGTCCGTACGTCCCTGGTTTATAAAGTAAAGTTTGTGCCAGCTTCACTTTATAAAGCAGGCCTTAAATGCACATGTGGTAACACACGTTAACTTGGGAGTTTAAAAAATTACCCACTTCATGTTCAAACAAATCAATAGCTGTACTACACATAAGCAAGAAACCTGAAATTATAACAAATATTTAACTTTAAATAAAAATAGCTATAGTAGAGAAATATAAAAACATGAGTCAATTTTCAGCAGCAGTACCAATTGCATTTTCAAATTCCAGCTGGGCCATCTAAGATGTCTGCATATGAAACCACTAGACATATAAAAGCCGATTCTATACTGTGCACGTCTGGGCCGTCCAGATGTCCAGAAGATGAATGGGACCAAGTTGCACCCAATTCTGCAACCACGGGAGCTATCTGTTTTTGCGGTTGTGGAATCAGGGCACTTGGATGGCCTGGCATGCACAGCATTCAGCCCCTGGAGACTCCCTGGGGGCTGTCCGTCCATTGCGTACAGTTGTAGTTGTAGTTGTTATGGAAGGACAGACTAGATAGGCCATGTGGTCTTTTTCTGTCGTCATATTTCTATGTTTCTATATTTCAGCCTTGTAGAGGTTTCCCCTGATGCAGATAACTGAGGTATTACCTATAGAAACGCAATATTGTGTCGGGTATTATGTAATGTTGGGAGAACTTTGAATGTATGTTTAAAGATATGAGAACTGTTCTGTTAAGGCTGTTTTGATTTATCATGACAAGTTAGATGATGAAATGAGAGCATTCTAATACAGGTCCTTCTTGGGCCGTTATGCTGGAAGGTCAGGCTTCAATCTTATATAGCTCTTTTATTCTTTTGAGATCTTGTCAAGTTTTAATTTGTTTATTTTGGTAGATATCAGTTCGATTGTTCACTTTTGTAGAATGTTAATATTGATTTGATCAAAAGTGTTATTAATAATTTGAGTGGAGGCTAATGAGTTTTGTTGTTTAAAACGTCCAGCATGTGTTCAATAATTCTTTTTTAAAATGAATCTTGTGAAAAGAACTGGAAACATCTATGAAAATCAGGGAAACAATTTCTGAAAATAAACTTATGTTTTTCCTGTGCACATCCCTACTGTCCATGCAAATAAAAAAATAAAGGACAGATGCCTATGGATTGATAGAAACACCAAGGCAACAGAGTCTAGGGGACAGAATATAGGAATATAAGAATAATTTAAGTATTATGTTGGGTCACACCAAAGGTCCTTGGCATCCAGCATCCTGGTGCTGACACTTAACTTAAGATTATAAACTGGCCAGCTCAATATTGGACCTTGTGTTTCAATATCCCTTAGTTAATGTGATTTTATATTGTCTGAATTTAAATGTCATTTCAGCTTTTATCATGGAAACTATTATGACTTCCTGGCTTTTGTCTATGCAGTGGAGGAGATCAACAATAGCTCAGAGCTCTTACCCAACCTCACCCTTGGATTCCACATTTATGACTCTCACAACAATCCCTTCTTTGTGTTTTGGGCTGCCTTGTATATATTTACTGTAATTGATATCTGGAACCCTAATTACAACTTTAGAACATCTGGTACCTTTACTGCTATAATTGAAGGCCTCTCAGCAGCGGTATCAAGATATCCAATGTGTTCAGGATATACCACTACCCACAGGTAAAAGGTTTCTCTGTGTTACTACAGTACATTACTACATTACTACATAACCCATATCCACAGAATATCATCCCTAATAAAAGAAAATGTGAAGACCAGATCATTTTAATAAAGAAGCAAAATCTGTAGTTCTAAAATGAAATCCATTCAAGAGAACAATTATGAGAGGAATAAACTATACACTCGTCAGATTATTTCCAAGCTAGAGAAAAATTTGATCCTAGAATTTAAAATCTTTTTTCATTTAGGCTGTAAGTCCAAATACACAACATGTGCTCTTTCTGAATCCAGTGATTTTCAGACACTGGAACTGGAACTGAAATAAAAAGGTTTAGGGAGTTATTTTAGAAGCCGTATTCACAACTTCCATTTGGAAATTTCAGCATTTAGCCATAGAAATGGTATTTGCATGTGGAGACGTGGATTGTGGCCCTCTGTAGAGTTGCCTACGTGCCTGAGTATACAGTTCTTTTCTAAAACAGTGTATGAAATTCTTTTCTAAAACAGTGTATGAAATTTGCCTTTACAAGTGTTTGGGTGGAAAGGCATGATGAATTAAAAGGGAATCCAATGACAGACACTAGAGGAAGGACATTTCATAATAAAAATATCAGTGTGCACCCTCTGGGCCCCAAAGGCCCTCCAATCCCCCCCAATACATGCACATACACACTCTATTACTTGTTGCAAAATGGATGCTTTGAGCAATAGAACCAACCAAATGCCTACTCCCAGAAAGGGAAGCATCCAGGAAGATGACAAAAAATCAAGAATAAACCATGAGGTCCAGCCCATTTCCATTTTTGTGTTCCAGAAACCAGAAGATTGCTCAGACTCCACTAACTATTGGAGAGTAGAGGACTAAGGCGGTGGTGGCAAAGACGCCATCCACACCGCCAACATTCATCCTGAAGAAATGGAATTCTCAGTCTATGAGATGACCTCATAATCCTCACAATTCCAGACAGAGAATTCTTAGAACGTTTTTACTTTCTTTATTAAAAGTTTATTTTGATTATTTTTCTTTACAATAGAATATGATAACAGTAATATTCAATTGCATAAATCATTGTAAATAACAATACCATTATGCAAAATAATGACAACCAAGCAAGAGAGAAAAAAGTACACAACCTAAAAGTGATAGAGGAGCAAGGTAGAAATAAGTCATGGCTGCTGGAAGGTAGAAGATTCTTGTAAGTTAACTAGTGGGTGAGACTTTTTAAAAGGGAAGACCAAGTGCAATCTGGAACATCTAAGCCAGAATGTCCCTAAAAAAAAGCAGGTCCAATCAGGTGCAGATATGATTTCACAAACATGGACATCCCTGATATGGACATTTGTGAGACATCTGCATAGACACCCTCAGACTAATGGCTTTAGCTTTGGATCTTTAGGACAGCCTAGTGGTTAAAGCTGTAAATTTTAAAATAAGGCAGCCCCAGTTCAAATCTCACTGCTTTTGTCATTGACCTTGTGCAAAATGAATGGAGTTGATACAATGCTATCTCCTCTGGATCCTTTTCAACCAAAATTAATACTTTCCAGTTTCCTGCAGCAGGTCTAACCTTATACATAAGGTTGCACCTCCCTCAAGTTTCTGAGATCTGCAGAGGATATCCGGGTTCCTGGGAAAGTGTGGGCCATGTCTCCACTGTAGCAGCAGATAAGCATGCAATAAATAAAACCAGGAGTCTTTTCAAGGATCCAAGCCAGTTTAATGTGCACAGGCTCAAGCAATAATCAAATTCAAAATGGCTGAGCGATGTTCTCTGGCAATACAACAACTTTTATAGACTTTTACTCCATTCTAGGTATAGAAAAACATTTCATTGGTCCCGGTAACCTCCCGTACCTCCCGTACCCCTTCTATTGGTCCCGGTACTGATATGATTATCCAATTATGTTCTTTGAGTGGGCTCAGCACCTGCTTTGCCCCCCTCCTAGTCCCAATTACAATGGCCAGTTCACCAACTTGTTACTTTCATACTTCCAAGGCCATTGAGCCAATTTGTGTGTGTAGGGGAGCAGGGCTCTGCAGCCTTTCTGTCAGCAGTTTCAATTAAATCCCTTACAGCTGCATTCTCTTATCAGTGGGCATTGAAACATATTTCTCCCATTACTTCAATTCTACTTGTCTAAGTTAATGCAATACTTTTACTGAGTTCTAATTCTACAGCAGCATATTGGGGGATATGCAATTCCTATAGGCCTCTTCACAGACTTCATTTACAGGGCAAGCTTGTTAAGCCTGTCTGCTTAGTTCAATTAGCATGGAGCATAGGCCTTCGCCTACCACATTCCCCCCTTTGATTATTCTCACCCGCAAGTGAGAAAGGGTGAGAAGCAAATCACATATTACTAAATAAAGATATCACTCTGTGGTATAGGGTAGTAGTTTCACATAGCTGGTAGCTTTGTAGCTGCCTTATGCTCTACAGTGTTAATAACTGGAGTTATCATTCGCAAGCAAAGTGGCAAGAAACAAGGGAACAACAAGCATATAGTCAAAGTCCATAGTTTGGCAAGAGTGGGAAAAAGAACTAAAGGATTAGAAGGTTCAGGAGCATTTATGCCGGACCACCAAGATGTCTTCTTTGTTGTGCTGTTGTAAAACCTCTGATTTAGACAGTCCAGCTGTCCGATCTTCATAGCAAATTGTGGTCCGGTGCGAACAAAACACAAACTGTCAACAATGGGGTGGGCCAATACCCACTCACTAGTAGTATTATGTAAATCAGTCTGATTGTAGGGGATGGAGTAATTCAGTTCTTGCGTCTCCCAGGGCCACTGATCTCCCATCTTAGTTCCTCCACAAAAGAAACAGTCAGAAGTGTGGAGACTAGATGCTATTGCTCCAGCAAGTTCAAGAAACAAGTTCTGGGAGGCATGAGGAGTTGCAACGGTGGCTTGCATAGCCTTGTAGAAAGTCAAGATCTAGAACAACTTTTCGATCGGAGAGTATACCAATACAAGTATAGGAAGAATGATAAAACAAGGTCTGAGTGACCTTCGGTCCAGTTCATGTTGTACTTATACAGGCTGCCCAGGGAGGTAAGGCAAAAGTCATCTCAAAGCACCCCAAGGCTGCTGCCAGAATAAAGCAATAATAAGGATTCATAATGAGCACAGTCTCTGGAAAATTGGTGGAACTGTCGACTTCCACAACAGATAACAGATGTAGGGTTGATTGTAGATCCTCAAGCTTCTGCCGTACGTAGACCTACCAGCTTTGTGGCAGGAGTAGGGCTGTAGATTCCAAAGTATCACTGTCCTCTGGGATGTCTCAATTTCTTAAAATATCATAGCATAGTCTCTTAGGCTATTATTGCTTCCTTAGAGCAGTTCACTCTTTAGGAGATCAAAACAGTCTTTTCAGAGTATTTAAACACAGTCTCTTAGAAGATTCAATTTCTTAACACAACACAGTCTCTTTCTGATGATTGCAGGTTTTTTTTTCCAGATGCGAAGCTTACTTTCAGATAAACAGACAGTCTTGAAATAGTGCAGTTTCTGAGGGACCAATAAGTCTTAGGTCCGTGGCTGTTGTCGTAGGGTGAGGTGCAATGGAGTCTCAGGATGCTGTACAGTAGTCCAGTGATCAGGTTTAAGAGCAGCTGCTGGCTTCACTTGATTATGATGGATCCAAGGTTCAAATTCTGCGACTTTTACTGCAGTTGGAGTTGACAGGATGACGACATAGGGTCCCTTCCAATGCGGGGCTAACAGTGTCTTTCTCCACTCTTTGATCCACACCGAGACTCCAGGCTTGAGAGGATGCAGGGGTTCAGACAAATTGATGAGTAATCGATTTTGTACCCAGGTATGAAGACTCTGCAAAACAGAACTTAAAACCAATAGTTCATGTCTATTAATTTCAGATCCTATCTGTCTCATATCTCCTTTTATTTCCTATACAATAGGCAGGGGTTGCCCATACAGAATCTCAAAAAGGGGAAACTCCTAAAGACTTAGCAGGGGCTAAGTATATCCTAAGAAGGGCTATGGGAAGAACCTGGGGCCACTTCAGGTAAACCTCTTGGCAAAGTTTGGACAACTGAGATTTCAGGGTTCTATTCATACATTCTACTTTTCCTAAATTCTGAGATCTATAGGCAGTATGTATTATTTATTTATTTATTTATTTAACAATTCTTCTATACCGCGCTATTAAAATCAGCGCGGTGTACATCGAACAGAGATACTACAATGTATACAAACAACATCGAGTTTTACAGAGAACAGGGAATTGAACATGGAAGAAAAACCGGGGAAACTATATACATATTATACTCAAACTAAGTACAGTACTCTAATATAAAATGGTAGTGGGGGCTACCTATTATCTGAGGTCTTGACGTGCAGGGGCGACTGGTGTCTGGCGGAGTTTTGCTGGTTGGTGGTTGTGCTATTATCACTTGAAGTTCCTGGGTAACATTTTGTGAACAGGTGGAATTTTTTTTTTTTTTTTTTAAAGTTTATTTTTATTAATTTCAAACACCAAACAAAACATCTACATACTACAAATAAAACAAAGATCAAAAAGCAGTAGATCCACCAGCTAGCACAAAACCCCCCCACCCCCCCCTCCACCCCCCAGGGACCATCAGGGAGCATTCTCCTATGGGCAATGACCACCAACGCCAAACTTTCGGGCAGTTGACTCACAGAGCTGCTCAGACACGGGCAACAAACTCATTAAGAGCCTGCCATTTCACATGTTGAGCGACACCAAGGGGTCCACCTTTTCTGGGCAATTGTTCATATTTACCATACAGTGAAAGCTGATTCCACCAAGCAAGCCAGCTTACATCATAGGTATGTTTCCAATTACGGATAACCATATGCAAGGCCACCCCCAGCATGAAGTCAAGTAGGAAATAACAGTCCTTATCCAGAGCAGGAATCTGAGCTTGAGATCGAAGGACTACTATGGTCCATGAGAGAGGCGCCTGAAACTTCAGCACAAGTTGTATCCTTTCCCAAACCCGCACCCAAAAGCCCCGGACACATGTGCAGCCAAACACAGTGTGCTCTAGCGTACCAACATCCCGTTGACATGACCAGCACTTGTTACCGGAAGTCTCATCCCATTTGGCCAATTTAACAGGCGTACAGTAAGCCCTATGTGCAAAAAAAAGAGGGATTGGGTTAGTGATGCCGATCTGGACACCCTGACCGACTTGGACCAGAACCTAGTCCAACCCTGGGCAGGAAGGTCAACAGCAACTTCCTGTTGCCAAACACCCTTCAACCCCTGAATCCGAGAAGGGTCATTCTGCTTTAGCAGTCTATAGTACTGAGACGCGACCCCGGACTGCTGTACCACCTGTTGAATCACAAGCCCCACCTTGTCCTCCACAGCCAACTGCTGCAAATCCCCGATCACCTTCCCCACGCAATGCCTAATTTGCAACCACTGGAAATAGAAAGATCCAGGGAGATGATACTCCCTTTGTACCATATCAAACGGCTTCCAACTGTCCTGAAGCACAAGTTGCCCTAGCTCCCAAATGCCCTTCTGGTACCACTTGCGCCAGGCAAAAGCCTCACGCTGTATTTTAAATAAAGGGTTGTACCATAGGGGCATAGAAGCAAACACCTCCCTGTCATATAACAAAGCGCGCCGCAGAGTTGCAAAAGCTCTTTGTGAATCACAAATCATGGCTGGGGCAACCTCTAGTGGGCAAATCATCTGAGGTAGGAGATAACTAGGAATCGGGGCAGTGAGCTTCTGCTCCAGCACTAGCCAAGTAGGGCTCCGCTCCGTAACCTTCTCCAGCCATCTCGATCCTTGTTTAAGTAAGAAGGCAGAGTGATAAGCCCAAAAATCAGGGAAGTTAACCCCACCCTCCTCCTTCCTAGCCTTTAATTTTGCCAGTGCAATTCTGGGCGGCTTGTTGTTCCACAGGTAACGACTTAACAAACCCTCTATCTGGTGATAAACCTGCTTTGGGAAATAACAGGGGATCATTTCGAGGATATAGTTAATCTTAGGGGTAATGGCCATCTTAATTGTCTCTAGCCGTCCCCACCATGACAAAGCCAAAGGAGACCACTTACTAGACAAGTCCCGCACTAAATCCCTCAGCCAACAAGAGTTGAATCGAATGGTCTCGTCCAGCGGATAACAAAATTGTACCCCCAGGTACTTGATCATCTTCGGCTCCCATACCAAAGAAAAGTTCTCCACATCCCTTTTCTGCGCCCTCGAATTCATCGGAAACACTGTGGATTTTGACCAATTTACTTTGTAACCGGACAGGGAGGAATACCGATCTATAAGACTGAAAATCTGCGATAGGGAACTCGGAGTGGAGAATAAAAGCAAATCATCAGCATAAGCTGATAACTTGACTTCCAGGCCCGCCATATGGATCCCCTGAATGTGCTGGTTCTGGCGGATCAGCAATGCCAAAGGCTCCAGCGCAAAATTAAATAACAACGGGGAGAGAGGGCATCCCTGCCGGGTACCCCGACCCAGCATCATTCCCTTCGATTGCGTGCCGTTCACACAGATACAAGCAGTGGGGCGGGCGTATAACACTTGAAGAAGTTGGAGAAAACCATTACCAAAACCAAACCAACCCAGCACCGCTAGCATGAAAGGCCACTCCAGACGATCAAACGCCTTCTCGGCGTCGAGTGAAAAACCAATAACGGGGTAGTCCACTTGTTCAGCCCCTAATAAAGCATGACAGAGCAATCTGGCGTTATCGGCCGTAGACCTGCCCTCCACAAAACCACACTGGTCAGGGTGAATCAATCGGGGAGCAACTTCAGCCACCCGACAAGCCAGGATCGCCGCATAAATTTTATAGTCAGAGTTCAAGAGCGAAATGGGGCGGTAATTACTTACCAGCTGGGGATCCCTACCGGGTTTCTCCAACACAATAACATTCGCTGCAGCAAAAGCACCAGATTGAGACGGCTCTTGTGCCAAGGCTTGGAAATACAACTGAAGCTGCGGGGCCAACTCTGCCGCGAAAGTCTTAAAGAATTCAATAGGGAGCCCGTCTGGGCCAGCTGCCTTCCCCCCCGACAGAGAAGAAATCGCTTGATGTATCTCTCCTAGTGAGAAGGCAGCATCTAACCTATCCACTTCCTCTTCATCCAACACAGGCCTCTGCAGCTCAGCGACCAACGTCGCAAAACCCACCTCCGTGAAATCTACCTCAGAAGTATAGAGATCCCTGTAAAAGGCTTCAAAAGCTTCTGCGATCTCCACGTCCGTAAGCAGGAGACTCTGATCCTGAGGGTCACGGATAGCGGCAATCCGACCCGCCGCCCTACGGGCTCGCAAAGTATTGGCCAGCAGTTTCCCTGCCTTATTGCTCTCCCAGTAGTAGGTGCCATTCTGCACCTGTATACTACGCGACACCTCATCCGATAACAACTGGTTATATTGATAACGCAAACACTGCAATTTCAGCAAGATACAAGGGTCAGAGCGGCGACAAAGGACCCGCTCACCCGCTTTTATACGAACCTCCAGATCCTGAAGCTGGGCCTTAGCCTGCTTTTGTTGCCAAATACTATAACTGGTAATCGTTGCTCTGATGGAGGCTTTAAAGCCTTCCCACCAGGCCCAGCCCAATGTATCCTGTACCTGGTTAAACTGGAAATAGTCCCGAATCGCCAACCGTATTATCGACCGAAACTCCTCCCGATCCAAGAGACTCCGATCGAAAGACCACCTCCCTGAAGGGGCATCAAGGGTACCTACCCCTAGCATTAAGGATATGGCAGCGTGATCTGAGATATGCATCGCGTGGATCTTTGACTCTATAGCCATAGAGACAAGTGTCTTAGAAATTAAAAGCACGTCTATCCGCGAGGAAGTCTTATGCGGGGGAGAATAGTAAGTAAACTCTTTGCCAGACGGATGCTGAAGCCTCCAAATATCGACCAACCCGATCCCCTCCAGTAGGGACTGAAGAATAGCATGAGCCCTCGAGGGCTTCACCGTTTTCACAGGAGTTCGATCTAAAAGAGGATCCAACACCAAGTTGAAGTCACCTCCCAAAACTACCGGCACAGACGAAGTCGCAAAAAGCTCTTCAGCAAGAGTGTTAAAAAAACCCGGACTATCAACATTAGGAGCATAGATATTAAAGAAAGTTATCTCCATTCCCCCCACTTTCAAGAGGGCTCTAACCCACCTACCTTCCGAATCCGAGCGGGTTTGGAGCACCCCTGGGTTCAGAGACTTCCGTACCAAGATAGCCACACCATTGTGCTTATGTATCGCAGCCGAAAAGGCTACAACGGTGAAAGGATGAATGCTTAGTTTCAGCGATTCTCTGGAGTCTAGATGAGTCTCCTGAAGAAACAGGACATCAGCTTTCTCCTGCCTCCCATACAGAATTATTTTCTTACGTTTAACAGGATTATTAATCCCCTTGACATTTAAAGAGAAAACTCTGATATGCACCATGTATAATCACAATATAGTCCCACTACATGTGAATCCCTGGCCTCTCCACATATGCCCCTAGTGACATCAGCCCTGCCCCACCTTAAGGTATTAGCCCATAAATAAGACCCTCGTAAACATACCGATCTTACCAGCGTACATTGCCACCCATACGCCCCGTGACCCCAATATCCCTGAGGGCCCCGGGTGAGAACCCTTTCTATCAAAATGATAGGTGAGCCCAGAGAAAACAAGATGGGCACAGAGGGGAAACATATACAATTAAGAAGCTACCCCCAAACCTTAGCCCAAGCCTAATTAACATAGAAACTATTATATAGGAGAATCTAAACCCAGCGCCCATCCGCAACCCCCCACCACCCACCAAACATACCCACATACCCCAACACACAAGCAAACCCTAACACCTGTTGCAAGAAAACAACCCTTACCCTCCATAAGCAAAGGAGAGCATCCCATAAACACAGACAGGGCCCCCCCACCAACCCCCATCCAACAGTCCAAACAACACAGCACCCCCCGGACCCGTGACAGGCAAACAGCTCCTCCGAGAGTTCCAGCGCCAGACCTCCTTACTGGACCTCAGCGCATCTGCAATTGTTCTTTTTCCTCCAGGAACGCCGCCAAAGCCTCCGGATCCTCAAAGGTCCTGGTTTGGTTGTGTAAGGTCACGCGCATCCGAGCCGGATAAAACAGCCCAAACTTGGCTTGAAGTTGCTGCAAACGTGGCCGCAAAGCTAACAGGCCCCTCCGTCTATCCACTGTATGTTTAGCAAAGTCCGGGAAAAAGAGCAACCTGTGCCCTTCGTATTCCACCGGGGCACGTACCCGGGAGGCCTCCATAATCTGCATTACTTGTTGGAACCGCAGTATCTTTAGGATAACCGGCCTCTCCCGCTTGCTGTTAAGTTGGGGCTGGGATGGAACCCGATGTGCACGATCTATCTCAAAAGGGAGCGAGAAAGAAAGTCTCAACACCTGTGGGATCATTTTCTGCAAAAAAGCCACCATATCTTTGCCCTCCGCCCCCTCAGGGATACCAACAATTCGCACGTTATTTCTTCTTGCTCTGTTGTTCCCTTCTTCCAGCTCCTTTTGCAGCGACTTAATTTGCTTCACCTGCCTTTCCAGAAGACACAATCTCTCAGCGTGCACACCCAATACACTCTCCGTCTTATCTTGCCTCAGGTTAAGAGCTTCCAAAGAGACTCGCAGCGCCCCGACATCCTCCTGGACTGCCGACAGTGCCTCCCCATTCGCCCGCACCATCTCCCGGACAGCACGCACCTCAGCGAGGAGCTCCTGCAGGGCCTCGGGTTCGCGCACAGGCGCCATCTTTTGCGGTGAGGGGGGCTCCGTTTTCGAGCGCTTTGTACCGCTGTTCGGCGCGTTCGGGAACTCAAGCCGCGTCGGCTTTGAAGCAGACATTCTCCTCCTGGCGCACAGACCCAAGCAGCCCTTTTCACACCACCGGGTTCGGGGAAAATTGCTCAGGATACTATCCTCGCCCTCCGGAGCAAATGCTCTATGCAGCCATCTTGCTCAACGCTAGGCTCCGCCTCCGAACAGGTGGAATTTTAAGGCTTTTCTGAACATGATGAGGCTTTTTATTCCACGGATGTCATGGGGGAGTGCATTCCAGTTTAAAGGGGCGAATAAGGAGAAGGCTCTGTTGGAGGTAGCCTTTGTGCATGTTGTCATTAGCTTGGGCACTGCTAATGTGTTCAGTGCAGTGGACCTTCTGCTTCTATTTTCCAGGGTGCCATGGACTAGTTTGCTGATTGGCGTTGGGGGGCAGTTATTTAGGGCTTTGAAGGTGAGGACCAATGATTTGTATTGGAGTCTGGCATGTAGAGGTAGCCAGTGCAGATCCTTCATGATGGGTGTTATGTGATCGGATCTTGACGATCCGGAGAGAACTCTTGCGGCTGTATTCAAGGCTAAGCGGAGTGGGTTTAAGGTTGATTGTGGGAGGCCATGGAGGATGATGTTTGCGAAATCGACATGTGGAAGGACTAGTGCCTGGAAGGTTGTTCGGTAGTCTATGAAGTCCAGCAGGTGTCGGAGGTGGCGTAGCGTTCTGATCTTATGGTATATTGCCTTTGTAGTGTTTTTTATATGCGCTGTCATGTTCAAGTGCTGGTCCAGGGTGATACCGAGGTAGCGGATTGTGGATTTAGACTTCAGCTCTACGTCGTTGACACGTAGTGATGAGGGAGGTGTGAATTTGTGGTTCCTTGTGACAAATAGGACATCTGTCTTGCCGTGATTGATGCGTAAGTTTTGTGATAGTAGCCAATGGGTTACTGCTTCAAAGCAGTTAATTATTGGGGAGAGCACTGGTTGGTCTATCAAAAACGGCATGTAGAGGAGGATGTCATCAGCATAGGCAAGGCATTTTACATTGAAGGATCGGATTAAGTCACATATCGGCTGCATATAGATGTTGAACATCAGTGATGATAAGGATGATCCTTGGGGAACTCCTTGTGTTTGCAGAAATGGTTTGGAGGATGAGTGGCCAGTCCTGACTTGTTGCCACCTATTGGATAGGTAGGATTCGCACCATTTTAGAGCTGTATTTTGGATCCCCTTTTCCTTCAAGCGTTGTAGAAGTATGTCATGACTTACCGAGTCAAAGGCAGCAGAGATATCTAGGAAAATAAGGACAAAGCCTTGTTGGATGCTGTTGGTTCCTGTGATCAGATCGTTGAGCAGGGTTGTGAGGACTGTGTCTACCCCATGTGCTTCTCTGAATCTGTGTTGGGCTGGATCTAATGGTGCTTCGGTGTCGATATGTTGCTGGATTTGTTGTTGAGCGGCTTTTTCGATGATCTTGGCTAGCTGGGGGATGCTCGATATTGGCCTGAAGGATTCTACTTTAGATGGGTCTAGTTTGCTGTTTTTTAGTAAGGGCTTGATGGAGGTGTTTTTTAGGCTCTGCGGGAATGATCCTGTGGTAAAGGATTGGTTCAGTATTTTGGCCAAGATGTTGCTAATGTCATGGCGGAGCTCTTTGAACCAGTTGGCTGGGCAGGGGTCATTGGGTGCTGTGCTGGGGTTAACAGAGGCAATGATGTCAACAACCTCTTTATTGGATACTGTGGTGAAGTTGCATAGTGGGGTTGCTTGAAATGTTTTGTATGGTGTGGAGGGATTGTTAGTGTCTATGTTTCTATTGGTCTTGACCATCTTTGATTGTAAATAGTCTGCATAGTCCTGTGGTTGAGGCATTGGGAGGTGGGCTGAGACCGGCTCTCCTGTTATGGACTTTACTATATTGAATAAGGTATGTGGTTTGTTGATGGAGCGTTTTAATATATCAGTGTGATAGAGTTTCCTTTTCTGCATTATCTTCGCACGGTGGATCAGCAGGTATGAGTTGTATGCAGTGTGTGCTTCAGTGGAATGGGTTCGGCGCCACTGTCTCTCGAGTTTGCGTAGATGGTGTAGGGATGTTTGTAGGTCCATGGAGAACCAGGGTGCATGTTCTCGTCGTTTTGTGGTCTTTTCAGCGTAAGATGGACAAGACGCAGCTCTAAGGTTTTCGTCCCATTTAGATATGAGGTCATCCAAGCTGAGGGACGTGTTGGTCATGAGAGGTTGGAGGTTCTCTAGGACTTCGCTCTTGTTGAGTGGGCGGAAGTGGACAGCTGGCGTTTTGGCATTATTTGTATTTGATGTTGTTTGATTGTTACTGGGAGTGCTTATGGGTATGTGGAATCTAAGGAGGTGGTGGTCGGACCAAGGCACTGGTGACACGGATAGTGCGAGGTCTTGGGATGATGAGGCGTTAGGAAGAGGTGCGAATATAAGGTCCAGTTTGCCTCCCTTAGTGTGGGTGGCAGAGTCAACACATTGTTTGTAACCTAGATCCTCTAGGGCCTCAAGGAATGCTACCGAGTGGCTATCTTGGAGAGATGGGAGGTTAAAGTCGCCGACTAACCAATTTGGAGAATGTGGGGTGGAGGTGGTGGAGGTAGTGCATGCTAGCTCAATTATTGTTGATAGGTCGTCTGGTGATGGAGTGGGTGCCCGGTATATGAGGTTGATTGCGCATAGTTCACTTGATATGGTGATAACGTCAAGGTGAGTTGAGCTGGAGGCGTTTCGCAACTTGAATTGAAGGTCGGCTTTAGCAAGGATGAGTGTCCCGCCTCCTTTCCGAGTAGCCCTGTGGCATGTAAATATGGAGAATCCTGGGGGTAGCATTTGATTCAAGAGGATGTTGTCACAAGCGGACAACCATGTCTCGGTGATCATCAAGATATCAAGATTGTGTAGTGGAATTAGGTCAATGGCTGCGGGCCATTTGGAGCGTATTGATCTGGCGTTTATCAAGCCACATTTTAGTAGGCGTTGCTGACGTTCTTCTTGGTTTGTGTCTTTTTGAAGAGTTGGAGGGGTATGTTGATTAGGTGGGAGTGGGGTGAGTGGTTGGTTCTTGTTGAGGTATTGTGTGGAAGTTCAGGCCGTCTCCTTCCATGGAGTAGGATGGGAATGGGGTTGGAGCCCTGGTTGAACGCGTTTGAGAGGTTGGGGAGCCCAAGGATGAGGAGGGAGATGAATGCTATCAGGGGCTTGTACATTCTGGATTGGCAGCAGTATATGGTAGTAGTGAAGGGTGGTACTTAATGAGGGTGAGATTACTGGCAACAGTAGAGGAGACACAGTGAAAAGAGGAGAGTTACTGGCAACAGTAGTACGCTAATACAGTTGATTGGGGATAAATTACCTAGCAACAATGAAAAAAAAACAATTTTAGCACGGTGAAATTACTGGCGACAGTAGAGGAGGCACAGTGAAAAGAGGAGAGTTACTGGCAACAGTAGTACGCTAATACAGTTGATTGGGGATGGATTACTTAGTAACTATGAAAAACAACTTTAGCACGGTGGGTGAGAGTTCTTATGATAGCTTTGGTGATACTTGCAGTTCAGAGTATAGTTCCGATTAGGATGAAATACTTGCTGTTTCGGAGGTTCTGAGATCTATCAGAGTGTCATCACCGAGGGGCCACGTCACAGGGCCTGTGGTTGGGTTCTCAGAGAGGTGGAGATATCCTTTCTCAGGGAGAGCTTGCAGCACGAGGATGGTTGTTCCCTGGTTATTCCTTTTTCGCCTATCGTGCCCCGCCTAAGGGCCACGCCAAAGGGCCCTCTTGCGAGGCCCTCAGGCGCGGGCCCGCAAGGCGAGGGCGTGCCTGCTGGCGGCGCTTTTTAAAATGCACGCTGAAACCTCCCACAACCCCGATTGGGTTGGAGTGCAGGGGCAGGAGAGCGCTGATTGCCCTGTGCTCAACCCCGATTGGGGAGCCTTTACAGATGGTTGCTGGACTCGGAGAGGGCTGCTTCCTGCCAGTGGCGCTTTTTAAAATGCGCGCTGAAACCTCCCACAACCCCGATTGGGTTGGAGTGCAGGGGCAGGAGAGCGCTGATTACCCTGTGCTCAACCCCGATTGGGGAGCCTTTACAGATGGTTGCTGGACTCGGAGAGGGCTGCTTCCTGCCGGCGGCACTTTTTAAAATGCGCGCTGAAACCTCCCACAACCCCGATTGGGTTGGAGTGCAGGGGCAGGAGAGCACTGATTGCCCTGTGCTCAACCCTGATTGGGGAGCCTTTACAGATGGTTGCTGGACTCGGAGAGGGCTGCTTCCTGCCGGCGGCGCTTTTTAAAATGCGCGCTGAAACCTCCCACAACCCCGATTGGGTTGGAGTGCAGGGGCAGGAGAGCGCTGATTGCCCTGTGCTCAACCCCGATTGGGGAGCCTTTACAGATGGTTGCTGGACTCGGAGAGGGCTGCTTCCTGCCGGCGGCGCTTTTTAAAATGCGCGCTGAAACCTCCCACAACCCCGATTGGGTTGGAGTGCAGGGGCAGGAGAGCGCTGATTGCCCTGTGCTCAACCCCGATTGGGGAGCCTTTACAGATGGTTGCTGGACTCGGAGAGGGCTGCTTCCTGCCGGCGGCGCTTTTTAAAATGCGCGCTGAAAACTCCCACAACCCCGATTATATCAACCCCGATATATCAATATCTTGGGGCTATACTTAATGGACTTGCTTCCTAAGGTTATCCACCCTCATTCTTTGTACAGGGCCCCATATGCATGCAAGGTTGTAAGGGCATACTTGGAATCTGGGTACACATTTAGACAGGGCTCTTTTCCTATTGTTAGTGCTCTAGTGAGGGCTATCAGTTCAGCTTTCTGTGGTGAAGTTTCTGGGGCCAGGGCTGAGGACTCAACTACCAAATCAGGGGCCACCACTGCATATCTAGCACAACAATGTCCATTGATGATGAAACTGCCTTCAGCCACAAAGAAAGTCTGTTCAGGGTTCTCCAGAGGGACATCAGTCAAATCAAGGCGGCTTGAGAATACAGTGTCCATAATTTCTAAACAGTCATGATCAGGGGGTCAAGACCAACTGGTAACAACATAACAGGATTCAAAGCTTGACTGACCTTCAATTGGAGCTGGGGGGTTTTACGCAACATACTCTGTGGCACCCAAGAAGGCTCTCACTTGCCTCCTGGTGGTTGGAGTAGGAATACTGCATACAGCTTCTTTACATTCTGGTCCCAGGTGTCGAATTCCGCTGGACAACAGGAATCCTAGGTGTTTAACTTGTTGGACATAATTGCACCTTGGCTCTTGAGACTTTGTATCCAGCCTCATTAAGAGGGTGCAAAAGTTCACTGATGGCTTGTAGACATTCACTTTCTGAGTTGGTGGTTATGAGCAAGTTGTCCACATATTGAAGTAGAATTTTTTTCTCCTGGAGTTTCTGGATAACTTGTCAAATCCTTGCTGAGTGAGGCGAGTTCTTGAATCCTTGAGGTAATCTTGTCCAGATGAGTTGGCCCCGCCTCCTTGTAGTGGGGTCTTGGGCTAAGCGTATGCAGAAAAAGGCATCTTTTTAAGTCCAGAATGATGAAATGTATAGCTTCAGCAGAGATCAGTTCCAAGAGAATATAAGGATTTTGGTACCACTGGTTGTATAGTTTCAGCTGCATCATTCATTCTTCTTAGATCCTGCACTGGGCGGTAGCCACCTGTCCCAGGCTTCTTGACTGGCTTGAGGGTGACAATGACAGGGGCTATGTTCTTCGCTAGGCCAGGTGGATTATCTTCTGCCCATACTCCAGGTGGGGCTATAAGGTTGGTAGGTATACAGGAACTTGTTGACTTGACTGGAGGTGTGCTATAGAACTGCCACTCCCCTTCTCGGGGAACAGTCAGCACCATCAATCCAGCAGGTTTTGGGTTTACAGTCATTTGCATTTCTCCCTCTTCAGCAAAGGATATCTGTGCCTGAAGCTTTGCAAGCAGATCTCGGCCCCAAAAGTGGAATAAGGCACTCAGGCATATACAGGAACTGGTGCATTATTTTCTGTCCCCCTAGTTCACACATACGGTTCTGCAGGAAAGGCTTTGCGGACTTAGCCCCAGTAGCTCTGATAATGGTGATGCATCTGGCCTAGTCTTTATCCATGCTGTAGCCCTCTTTAGCTGCCACTTACTCTATAGCTACTTCCTTCTCCTACTAGAACATTGTGCTTGGTTTATTGTTTTATGACTCTGCAATCAAGTACTCTCCCTCCTCCCCTCCTGGGGTGGAGTCAAGATACGGGCATTCACGTCTCTAATGTCCTTCTCCTCTGTAATGGGCGCACTCACACCCAGTTTTCACTTCCTCTGCTCCTTTGATTAGGAAAACCTCCTCCACATCATTCAACTAAAATATCAGCAAAAAGATCTGTTCTCTTTTTCCATCTTACAATTTTTACTTTCTCTGTCCCTCTTCAACAATCCACATACTTTCTGATCAACTTTCATTTAACTATCATGCCCGCAAATTCATCCAGTTTTCTGTAATTTCTGTTCATTAGTTCAATCAAGTCCTAAAACTTCTCAGTGTATAATGCAGTTTTTTCAGTTCTAAACAAGTCTGGTCAGCTGACTTTCACTTCTGGTCCAGAGGGGGTGCACATCCCCCTGCTGCGGAGGTGGCTGGCAAACTAGGGAATCTGCAGGGAGGAGTCCCCCCCCCCTCTCCTGGGCTCTGTTTCTCCTAGCAACGCTCTATCCAGGAGGTTGTTTTTTTTTTTTTTTTTTTAAATGATCTACTTCTCTGCTGTGGGCACATTAGTTCACGCCCACCGGGGGGTGACATCATCGGTGGACTGGGCCCCCCCTCCCCCCTCCTTGAGCACTTTGAACGGAGCCAGGGCTTCTTGGGGAGCTACTTACAGAGAAACTGACGGGACGGGATATCTAGAGAATCTGGGGCAAAATATGGTGAACTAAGGAAATGTGGAGCAACTAGAAGAAGCCACTCCCTTTCACATAGCATTCCTAATTGGGACAGAGACATTTGATTACCATAGTCTTCAGTAAATCCCTTACTGAAATTCCTGATCATACTTGAAAAGACACATTAAAAAAACCTTATTACTATAAACATAAGGTTAGATTGAGCACAGACATACAATTTAGATACAGTTCTTAAAATATCTTATAGAGAGAACTATAGCTATCTGTTACGCATATTCAAGAGACATGAAACGGATACTTTTCCATAGCTGTGGTGGATATCTAAAATGCATATACACCCTCTTTTTGTTTTGTTTTTAACACTAAATGTCTTCTATCAGGTGCTTGCCACAGTATATCAGGAAATAAGATCTTGAAATTTAAAAAAAACAAAGTACCCTCTTTCTCTGGACACGGACATACAAAATTCAAATACAGAAAAACAAATGAATCCATCCTAAATTGTAAAGGTCTTCATTAGTCACTAGTACAGAGTTTAACAATCCAATGTAATTACCTTAAATCTTACAGTATGGGGAAGCATGCATTCAAAATGCAAACACTCCAATCCTTTATTTTAAACAAGCAAGAAACTTTTCAATCATTTTTTTTTCCTCCTGTCCTCTTGCTGTGTGGCTCGCTGGAAACAGCTTAACTGTTCACACACACACACACACACACACACAGACAGAGACATGCCAGCATTCGAATAAGAACTTAACCCTTTCCAGGCTAAGCCCCAAAACTATCGGGACCCACAATCCTGACTAAACATTCTTATTAAATGATATATAAATGATATATAATACATAACCATAGCAGAAGGAACATTACTATTAAAAACATATTGAATAAAACAGGTACAATTTTCCTGAAATAAGCACAAACTAACAGCATTGAGATTTAAGCCTGCACAGGGTTAGAAAGACACTGTACATTCTTTCCTTCAGACACGCCCCCTGTCAGTTTCACACTGTGCTATAGGAAAGCGAACTGGGTGAGACCAGCTTCTTGATTTCTAAAGTGACTCTAGGTGTTTTGCGTCTTCGTTCTGCTTTATTAATACAATTTCTTAATCAGTGAACTGTCACAAATTACTCAACAGAATAATCTCACATTTATAACAGAAGGGGAACTCGCAGTTTCAACAGAGAACAAAAAGAACAGATACACAGTAGGGCAGACAATACACATCAAATGCTTCACAATCATGCTAGCAACGTATCCCAAAAAGCCCAATCCTGTCTGTTCTGACTAGGCTAAATCATGATTCTCTATAACAGCTGTACCTCGCGAATACTCATGCAAGGATTTTCAAACAAATTTTCCCCACGCATACTCATGTAGGGACCTCGCGCATACTCATGCGAGGTTGACTTAAGTCTTACCAAACAAAAAGGACGATGGCTTCACCTCGCGCATACTCATGCAAGGTTAATAGGACCGCCCTTGAGAGGGGATCAGTGCTCTCTTTTCCAAGTTCCAAGTTCTCGAGATTACAAGTTACAAGTTTTAAATTCTTACTAAAAGTTTCACAAGTTTCAAACTGCAGTTCTAACTCATCTGTCTAGACAGGTTTTCAAAACTATACTTACCGGATCCGGTCCCCGAAACTTCACTAGCTTCTGAGTTGGATCCTGGACTCCCCTGGGTCGGAGGTGTTGGCCAGCTGGACCCAGTGCCTGCCGAGGCCAGGCAGAACCCCCTCCGATACAAGAGGATCGGTGGGCCCATGGAAATTCCCCTGCGTCGGATTGGCATGGTTCCAACTGGACCAAACCTCAAGGCGAATTACGTGGATTTATTCACTTGAACACCATCCACCACTCGCACTTCCAGGCCGACGCACCAAGAAATGTAGCAGCAGATAAGCATGCAATAAATAAAACCAGGAGTCTTTTCAAGGATCCAAGCCAGTTTAATGTGCACAGGCTCAAGCAATAATCAAATTCAAAATGGCTGAGCGATGTTCTCTGGCAATACAACAACTTTTATAGACTTTTACTCCATTCTAGGTATAGAAAAACATTTCATTGGTCCCGGTAACCTCCCGTACCTCCCGTACCCCTTCTATTGGTCCCGGTACTGATATGATTATCCAATTATGTTCTTTGAGTGGGCTCAGCACCTGCTTTGCCCCCCTCCTAGTCCCAATTACAATGGCCAGTTCATCAACTTGTTACTTTCATACTTCCAAGGCCATTGAGCCAATTTGTGCGTGTAGGGGAGCAGGGCTCTGCAGCCTTTCTGTCAGCAGTTTCAATTGAATCCCTTACAGCTGCATTCTCTTATCAGTGGGCATTGAAACATATTTCTCCCATTACTTTAATTCTACTTGTCTAAGTTAATGCAATACGTTTACTGAGTTCTAATTCTACAGCAGCATATTGGGGGATGTGCAATTCCTATAGGCCTCTTCACAGACTTCATTTACAGGGCAAGCTTGTTAAGCCTGTCTGCTTAGTTCAATTAGCATGGAGCATAGGCCTTCGCCTACCACACCACCACTCCCCATTCAGACTTGGATATCTTCATGCAGGGGAAGTCCCCAGGGCAGCTTTCTAGAATGACTCTGGAGACATCTCTGTGCTTGTTTTTGGACATCCAAAACACAAATAGGGCTTCCAAAATGATCCCCTTACTGAATAACATTAGTCATAGAAACATAGTAACATAGTAAATGACGGCAGATAAAGACCAGTATGGTCCATCTAGTCTGCCCAGAAAGATTGCAAGAGTAGGTGCACCTGCCGCTCCATGCAGGCCACCCATCTCTGTGTCTTTGTTTAGGGGTGAACCCACTGCCCCATGTAGGACACCCCTATTTGTTTTGTTGAGAAATTAGATGGTTCAGTTTATTTTGATTTTATCCTGTTGCTGTAAAGGGATCCACTGTGTCTGTCCCATGCCATTTTGAATTCTGTCACTGTATTTGCCCCCACTGTAGCAGCAGAGCGCAGACAAACCAATAATACCAGGGGTCTGTTCAGAAGGTCCAAATCATTTATTTGTGCACAAGACTCAAGCAGAATCAAATTCAAAATGGCTGAGCTATGTTCTCTGGCAAAACAACAACTTTTATAGACTTTTGCTCCATTCTAGGTATAGAAAAACATTTCATTGGTCCCGGTAACCTCCCGTACCTCCCGTACCACTTCTATTGTTCCCGGTACTGATATGATTATCCAATTATGTTCTTTGAGTGGGCTTGGCACCTGCTTACCCCCCTTCTAGTCCCAATTACAATGGCCAGTTCACTAACTTGTTACTTTCCTACTTCCAAGGCCATTGGGCTAGTTAGTACGTGCAGGGAAGCAGGGCTCTGTAACCTTTCTGTCAGCAGTTTCAATTAAATCCCTTGCAGCTGTACTTTTCTTATCGGTGGCTTTTAAACATATTTTTCTGTATTTTTCCAGGTTTCAATTCTACTTGTCTAAGCTAATTCAATACTTTACTGAGTTCTAATTCTACAATAGCAGCATGTTGGGGGATGTGCAATTCCTTTGGGCCTCTCCACAGGCTTCATTTACAGGTCAAGCTAATTAGGCCTGTCTGTTTAGTTCAATTAGCATGGAGCATAGGCCTTCGCCTACCACATTCCCCCCTTTGATTATTCTCACCCGCAAGTGAGAAAGGGTGAGAAGCAAATCACATAATACTAAATAAAGATATCACTCTGTGGTATAGGTTAGTAGTTTCACATAGCTGGTAGCTTTGTAGCTGCCTTACGCTCTACAGTGTCATTAATAACTGAAGTTATCATTTGCAAGCAAAATGGCAAGAAACAAGGGAGCAACAAGCAGATAGTCAGAGTCCATAGTTTGGCAAGAGTGGGAAAAAGAACTAAAAGAATTAGAAGGTTCAGGAGCATTTATGCCAGACCACCAAGATGTCTTCTTTGTTGTGCTGTTGTAAAACCTCTGATTTAGACAGTCCAGCTGTCCGATCTTCATAGCAAATTGTGGTCTGGTGCGAACAAAACACAAACTGTCAACAATGGGGTGGGCCAATACCCACTCACTAGTAGTATTATGTAAATCAGTCTGGTCATAGGGGATGGAATAATTCAGTTCTTGAGAACAAACAGTCATAAATGTGGAGACTAGATGCTACTGCTTCGGCAAGTTCAAGAAACAAGTTCTGGGAGGCATGAAGAACCTTTAGCCCAGTTCGTGTGGTACTTATACAGGCTGCACAGGGAGGTAAAGCAAAAGTCATTTCAAAGCACTCCAAGGCTGCTGCCAAAATAAAGCAATAATAAGAATTCATAATGGGCATAGTCTCTGGAGAATTGGTGGAACTGTTGGCATCCACAATAGATAACAAATGTAGAGTTTATTTATTTATTTATTTATTTAGTATACATTTGTATACCGCTACTTCCAGCGATCAGCAGCGGTTTGATTACAGATTGGAAATTGTCAAATCGTGACAGGAAATTTTTGAGGTATAAACACATTGATTAGACAGGAAAGCACAGCACACAGAGAACTATTTTACAGGGAACGTGGGCTATGGAGGGTTAAGTGGCTTGCCCAAGACCACAAGGAGCACCTGTGGGACTAGAAACCCCAGTCCTTCCGGCCCAAGGTTGCTGTCCTCCAGTGGGATTTGAACCCCCGACCTTCCGGCCCGAAGTACCTTGCCCCAACCACTAGGCCACTCCTCCAGTTGATTGTAGATCCTCAAGCTTCTGCCATACGTAGACCTACCAGCTTTGTGGCAGGAGTAGGGCTGTAGATCCCAAAGTATCACTGTCCTCTGGGATGTCTCAGGTTCTTAAAATATCATAGTACAGTCTCTCAGGCTATTATTGCCTTGAGGAGATCGGAGTATTTGAACACAGTTTCTTAGAAGACTCAATTTCTTAACACAACACAGTCTATTTCTGATGATTGCAGCTTTCTCCAGATGCGAGGCTTAACTTCAGATAAACAGATAGTCTTGAAATAGTGCAGTTTCTGAGGGACCAATAAGTCTTAGGTCCGTGGTTGTTGTCGTAGGGTGAGGCGCAATGGAGTCTCAGGATGCTGTACAGTAGTCCAGTGATCAGGTTCAAAAGCAGTTGCTGGCTTTACTCAACTATAATGGATCCAAGGTTCGAATTCTGCGACTTTTACTGCAGTTGGAGTTGACAGGATGACAACATAGGGTCCCTTCCAATGCAGGGCTAACAGTTTCCTTCTCCACTCTTTGATCCACACCGAGACTCCAGGCTTGAAAGGATGCAGGGGTTCAGGCAAATTGATGGGTGATCGATTTTGTACCCAGGTATGAAGACTCTGCAAAACAGAACTTAAAACCAATAGTTCATGTCTGAAAATTTCAGATCCTATCTGTCTCACATCTCCTTTTATTCCCTATAAATAGGCTACAGATTCTCAGAATCTCAAAAAGTGGAAACTCCTAAAGACTTAGCAGGGGCTAAGTATATCCTAAGAAGGGCTATAGGAAGAACCTGGGGCCACTTCAGGTAAACCTCTCGGCAAAGTTTGGACAACTGAGATTTCAAGGTTCTATTCATACATTCTATTTTTCCTAAAGTTTTGAAAGCTGTAGGTAGTATGCATCAGATATTGTCAATATCTTGGGGCCATACTTAATGGACTTGCTTCCTAAGGTTATCCACCCTCATTATTTGTACGGGGTCCCATGTGCATGCAAGGTTGTAAGGGCATACTTGGAATCTGGGTACACATTTAGACAGAGCCCTTTTCCTATTGTTAGTGCTCTAGTGAGGCTATCGGTTCAGCTTTCTGTGGTCAAGTTTCTGGGGCCAGGGCTGAGGACTCAACTACCAAATCAGGGGTCTCCACTGCATATCTAGCACAACAATGTCCATTGATGATGAAACTGCCTTCAGCCACAAAGAAAGTCTGTTCAGGGTTCTCCAAAGGAACATCAGTCAAATCCAGGCGGCTTGAGAATACAGTGTCCATAATTTCTAAACAGTCATGATCAGGGGATCAAGACCAACTGATAACAACATAGCAGGATTGAAAGCTTGACTGACCCTTCAGTTGTTTCTGAGGGTTTTCACGCAACATACTCTAATACTTCAACATTCATAGATTTGTTAGCTAGTAGTTTCCTTTGTATTTCATATTGGTTAGAACAGAGTGTGTACAGTAACTTGAAGATTCTGTCTCAAAGGGATTTTTTTAGTTTTTGCTCACTAGGAAGGCTGTAGCTGTAACAGCTTCTCAAATAAGGTCCAAGAGATTGAGTCAACACTCCTAGAACATTTCCTTGTGACTCATGAACATAGAGACTGAAAGGTTTTCTGGACATCTGGTAGACCCAGAATTGGTGACAACATCAGAGTGTTTTTCAAAGATCAAAAGGCTACATCCTGTTCAAGTCCCCATTCCAATGGAGACTTTTCCATTCCTTTGATAGCTTGATACAATGGTTTTGCTAGCAGCGCAAAATTGGGGATCCATATACAACATACTTTGTGGCACCCATGAAGGCTCTCACTTGCCTCCTGGTGGTTGGAGTAGGAATACTGCATACAGCTGCTTTGCGTTCTGGTAAGGGTCCCAGGCGTCAAATTCCGCTGGACAATTGGAATCCTAGGTATTTAACTTGTTTGGCATAATTGCACCTTAGCTCTTGAGACTTTGTATCCAGCCTCATTAAAAAGGTGCAAGAGTTCACTGGTGGCTTGTAGACATTCACTTTCTGAGTTGGTGGTTATGGGCAAGTTGTCCACATATTGAAGTAGAATTCTTTCTCCTGGAATTACTGGATAACTTGTCAAATCTTTTGCTGAGTGAGGCAAGTTCTTGAATCCTTGAGGTAATCTTGTCCAGGTGCGTTGGCCCCGCCTTCCTGTAGTGGGGTCATGGGCTAAGCGTATGCAGAAAAACATCTTTTAAATCCAGAATGGTGAAATGTGTGTAGCTTCAGCAGAGATCAGTCCTAAGAGTGTGTAAGGATTTGGCACAACTGGATGTATAGTTCCAGCTGCATCATGCATTCTTTCTTAGATCCTGCACTGGGCTGTAATCACCTGTCCCAGGCTTCTTAACAGGAAGAAGGGGAGTGTTCCAAGGTGACTAACATTCCTTTGAAAAGTCCATACTTCAGCAGTTTCATTAAATGGCAGTGGATTCCTGCAATGGCTGGTCAGGGAAGAGGATACTGCTTCACATGCACTGGTTCCGCTTCTGGCTTGAGGATGACAATGACAGGGGCTATGTTCTTTGCCTGGCCAGGTGCATTATCTTTTGCCCATACTCCAGGTGGGGCTATAGGGTTGGCGGGTATACAGGAACTTGTTGACTTAACTGGAGGTGTGTTATAGAACCGCTACTTCTCTTCTTGGGGAACAGTCAGCACCATCAATCCATCAGGCTCTGGGTTCACAGTCATTTGCATTTCTCTCTCTCCAGCAAAGGATATCTGTGCCTGAAGCTTTGCAAGCAGATCTCGGCTCCAAAAAGTGGAATAGGGCACTCAGACATATACAGGAACTGGTGCATTATTTTCTGTCCCCCTTGTTCACTCATGCAGTTCTGCAAAAAAGGCTTTGTGGCCTTAGCCCCAGTAGCTCTGATAATGGTGATGCATCGAGAAAAACACAGGGGCTACTGGCTTTAGTATTCTGCTCCTGTACCCCCCATAAAGTCCATATATTGGTCCCCTATTTTCAGACTGATCATAGGCTCCTGGGGACCCAGGGAAACTTAAGAGTCTGGTCTGGCCTAGTCTTCATTCATGCTGTAGCCCTCTCCGGCTGGCTTTTTTTTTTTTTTAAAAATCAAGTACTCCCTCTTCCCCCTGGGGTGGAGATAAGATGCAGGCATTCACTTCTCTAATGTCCTTCTTTTTCTACAATGGGCGCACTGACTCGCACCCAGTTTTTACTTCCTCTGCTCCTTCGATCAGGATAACCTCCTCCACATCATTCAACTAAAGCATCAGCAAGAAGATCTGTTCTCTTCTCCATCTTTACATTTACTTTCTCTATCACATTCAACAATTCACATACTTTCTGTTCAACTCTTCCAGTAACTATCATGCCCGCAAATCCATCCAGTTTCATTTCTGTTTTATATCTCTCTGGGACTGACTGACAAAAACGCAAATTCTCCTGGGCTGCTAGATTGCATGGGGTATATAGTGAAGGCTGCCTGCGCTATTTGGATTGGGTCTGCAAAGCTGGACCTAGTGCAATGGGATTAGGATTACGTGACCCTCTCTCTTACTGGTAGTTATACATTTAAAGGCATACAGCAATCAGGCTAAACTAGCAAATAAATCCCTACTTGTGCCGGGGCTTCTCTTCTCCTGCTGCGGAGGTGACTTGTGACATTTGCAGGGAGGTATCCCCCCTCCCCCCCCTTGCTCCAGGCTCACACTGTTTCTCCTAGCAACGCTCTATCCGGGAGGTTTTTTTTTGTTTTTTTTTTAATGTTCTACCTCTCTGCTGTGGGCACATTAGTTCACGCCTACCGGGGGGTGACATCATCGATGGACTGGGCTCCATCCCCCCCTTAAGCACTCTGAACGGAGCTACTTAAAGAGAGAGAAACTGACGGGACAGGATATCTAGAGATTCTGGGGCAAAATATGGTGAACTAAGGAAATATGGAGCAACTAGAAGAAGCCACTCCCTTTCACATAGCATTCCTAATTGGGACAGAGACATTTGATTACCATAGTCTTCAGTAAATCCCTTACTGAAATTCTTGATCATACTTGAAACCTTATTACCGTAAACATAGATTAAGCACAGACATACAATTTAGATACAGTTCTTAAAATGTCTTATAGAGAGAACTATAGCTATCTGTTATGTATATTCAAGAGACATGAAACGGATACTTTTCCATAGCTGTGGTGGATATCTAAAATGCATATACACCCTCTTTTTGTTTTGTTTTGTTTGTTTTTTTTAACAATAAATATGTCTTCTATCAGGTGCTTGCCACAGTAAATCAGGAAATAACGTCTTGGAATTTTAAAAAAACAAAGGTACCCCTTTTCCTCTGGACACAGACACACAAAGTTCAAATACAGAAAACCAGATGAATTTATCCTGAATTGTAAAGATCGTCATTAGTCACTAGTACAGATTTCAAAGATAAAATCCTAACCCACTTTTCTTATTCACTCAGAATTTAAACCATTCATTCTCAGGTTGCAATCTGGTACACTTCCAACCCAGAAGGCTACACCGTCCCCCAAGGTTCTTAACCTCTATTTTTGAGGGTCAAAGGAAAAACACTTTATTTTCTCTCTCTTGTCTGTGTCCATTAGTTTTTGAAACGACAGATATACTTCCTTTATTTTAAACAAGCAAGAGACTGCTCAATCGGGAATGGCTGTCTCATTTTTTTTTTCCCTAGTAAGCTGTGTGAGCCACACCCCTTCGCTCACTGGAAACGAAATGATCACAGTTTCACAGACACACAGAGACATGCTAGCAAGAATCATTTAAATCAGTGTCAAGTCGTGATCTAATAATTACTTTGTAGGTTTATAAATCAAAGGAAATAAAACCCAAAAACAGTTTGCTTAGTTTCTCTATCATTTCTGAAAAGTAACAATAATATGACAGGAATAGTTGATGTAA
This sequence comes from Ichthyophis bannanicus, assembly GCA_033557465.1. NCBI lineage: Eukaryota > Metazoa > Chordata > Amphibia > Gymnophiona > Ichthyophiidae > Ichthyophis > Ichthyophis bannanicus. The sequence goes on from CM066035.1 coordinate 784,717,391, forward strand.
AAATACAGACAAAGCAGAGAATATAACTAAAAACAGTTTACGGAGCTCCGATGAGGTTAATTCGACCTTCAAAACTAAAATTCTGACGAAATATTCCTATCGAATGGTATATAATACCTGACCATAGTAGAAGGAACATCACCATTAAAACACAGTGAATAATTGCCCTAAAATAAGCTCTAATTAGTCCAGCTATATATCACCACCCCTATAGTGAAACAATTAAGACAACTATCTTGCAAGAATTACTAAAACATCACCTCATTACTTATTTAAATATTTATTGAGACTTTTACAACTTACAAAGCAAGCATAAAGAAACTTACAAATGATTCAATCACAAAGAAATACATAGAAGAAAAAGAAAATATATAAATTAACAATACATCTGAACCTAGCCCACAATAAGGGGAGAGTTTAATAAGCATAATAACAAAAAAAGAAACAACCAGGAGACTAAACTCCTGAATACCTAAGCAGCTACTAACAATACCACCTATCCCAGTCCCTTCTTGCCAAGCCCCTCTTTGTCAGAAAGGAACAATTCAAGTTGAGTAGGGTCAAGAAAAACAAACCTAGAACCCTGGAAAGTTAATAAACATGTACAGGGATACCGAAGAAAAAAAGTAGCCGGCAGGGCGATCACCCTAGGTTTAAGGGCCAAAAACCCCTGTCTCCTAGTCTGAGTCGCCCTGCAGACATCAGGAAATATTTGCACTTTCGCTCCACAAAAAAGAGCAGACATATTCTTAAAATAACTACGAAATACAAGAGCTCTGTCTTGATCAGACACAAAGGAAACCACCAATGTGGCTCTAGAAGAAATATTATCTTGCGAGTCCTCCAGAAATTTGGTGAGATCAAGGTCAGCAACACCTTGAACCTCATCAAACCCCCCCGGAGAACCCCGAGACAGAGCTCTACCAGTCAAGTAATAAAATTTAGAAAGGCCAATGGAATCGGCCGAAGCCAGCCCCAAAACCTCTCTAAAATACTTTCGCAAAAGTATTTCTGCTGAAAGCAACCGACAATAAGGAAAATTCAACATCCTAACATTTTTAACACGTAGCAAATTATCATACTGTTCCATTTTGTGGTGCAGAACTAAACTATCTTTTATATGAGAAGCATTCACATCTTTAAGAGCCTGACATTGATTTTCACAATTAATAATCTGTTTAGAAATAGTCTCCACCTTACTATCCACTTCAGAAACTTTAGCTGTAATCTCCGAGGAGAAACTGCAAAGTTGCACAACAGTAGGTACTAAGGAACTTTCAATACGGGTAACCACTTTCCAAATGTCAGCCAGAGTTGCCTGCTCATCAGGCACCAAACTGGCTTCCTTTGGAACGGGTACCCATACCACAGGCTTCAGCTTTTCCCCTGTTATCACCGGGGTACTCTGCTGAAACCGCATACCATCTGAAGTGGATAGAGGAGGAGATACATAGACTGGAGGAGAAGGTGGTGTCCGGTCTGGAGAACTCAAAGACACCGGAGAGGGCCGGAGCACCAGAAATTCAGGGTCAAGTGTGGTATCTAGACCAGAAAGTACCTTCACATGTTTGTCCATGGGGCCCACTGCAGACGTAGCTGCCACAGCCGGCTCGATCTTCTTCTTACGTTTCCCCATCACCAAACGATGACAAACCAGGCTCTTTGCTCCCTCGTTGCTCCAAGGGGCTCCCAAGGGGCCTGTAATGCCCCTTGTATCTAGCCCCTTCTATCGCTGCCCCGACTAGCGCCTCCGGCTGCGCCTACTCAGAGAACCTTTAAGCAGGTCCCCGATGACGTCGGGACCGTCAGAGCAAGTGCCTGCCTCCCCGGACCTCTGCGCCGGCTCTCTGCTCTCTCCCGAGGCAACTCTCACCACTGCTCCGAATTTCAGCAGGTCCCCGATGACGTTGGGACCGTCGGAGCAAGTGCCTGCCTCCCCGGACCTCTGCGCCGGCTCTCTGCTCTCTCCCGAGGCAACTCTCACCACTGCTCCGAATTTCAGCAGGTCCCCGATGACGTCGGGACCGTCGGAGCAAGTGCCTGCCTCCCCGGACCTCTGCGCCGGCTCTCTGCTCTCTCTCCCGAGGCAACTCTCACCACTGCTCCGAATTTCAGCAGGTCCCCGATGACGTCGGGACCGTCGGAGCAAGTGCCTGCCTCCCCGGACCTCTGCGCCGGCTCTCTGCTCTCTCTCCCGAGGCAACTCTCACCACTGCTCCGAATTTCAGCAGGTCCCCGATGACGTCGGGACCATCGGAGCAAGTGCCTGCCTCCCCGGACCTCTGCGCCGGCTCTCTGCTCTCTCCCGAGGCAACTCTCACCACTGCTCCGAATTTCAGCAGGTCCCCGATGACGTCGGGACCGTCGGAGCAAGTGCCTGCCTCCCCGGACCTCTGCGCCGGCTCTCTGCTCTCTCCCCACCTCATTACTTATATTATTTTTGTTGAAGCTATGCTGTAGGAGGGATAGCACTATCATCTATCCCACACCAAGCAGCTAGCTGCCTTTTTTTCTTTTATATGGTCCTGTATCACCAATCAATATTTCTTTAAATAACAGAAAGTTTGTACTTAACTTAGAACTCTCAATCTGTACTTTGTCATTCCGTCACTCCAAAAGAGAAAATTGAAGCATGACGCGTGCGTTTCGAGCCAAAAGGCTCTGTATCAAATGCTGAAATCTTTGTTGTTTCGCTAACGGAATCCCAAAAAAAACGCCATCCTTGCGGCTGAGGCATACGTCTCTCCTCTATGGGTGCAGCGTCCAAATACGCAATCTTTAAACAGGAGCACAACCAATTAGAAGAGGAAATACCCCACAGAAAGGGGAATCCCAAATCCGATTGGTTCCTATATGGTGTCATCAGACAATAGAATACCATTCCACCTCCCGATTTAGACCTTCAGGTTCCACGGTATTTAAATGGAAAATCCATCTTTGCTCAAGTAATTGAAGTTGGCGAAGTCGGTCTCCCCCCCTGGGGTCTGCCGGAATATGGTCAATTACTGACCATTGGAGGTCGTCAAATAGATGGTTTAGTTGTAAACAATGGGACACTATCGGTGCTGTCAATACTTTATTGCGCAAGCGAGAAGCATGTTCCATTAAGCGAGTTTTTACGACTCGACTAGTCCTGCCGATATAGAGCAACGAGCAAGGGCACATTAGCAGATAAACCACATAACTAGATAGACAGTTCGTATTCCAGCGCCTTACAAAAAGATGTTTGGTTTTTGGATGCGTCCACTGAATTCCTTGTCCTTGTCTCTTTGATGCTTGCTCTAAAGAAGATTCAGTAGGTAATAATGTAGCAGCGTATAAAACCCTCCATAAACGTCTAGTAAGAGCTCAGTTACATGGTGCAAGTATGACCCAGTATTTAAAAACTCGAATAATACCAAGAGGACTTCGAACGACAAGAGCCCCCAAGATGTTCAAATGGGATGATGCATTCGTCACTAATTGGAACAAAATACTTAACAAATGCAGTTTTGATTTAATAGCTTTGATTCTGGAATGAACAATTCATGAGGAAGAGGTTTTACAGAAACAGATAGACACGGCCCAAACTGCTTTAAAAGATTCTTTAGGAGCGGAAGCATTTACTGTCAAATTAGAAGAAGTTAATAGACAAATTAAAAAATTTTTTGATTATTTAAAATCCATCAAGACTAAGAAATTTTCTAGAGACAAATCAGATTATGATTCTGAAAAGATTTATTTCTGGATGTATGAGTCTACCGAAAAAGAGCAAGGAGGACGAAAAACGGTAACTTTTGATAGATCATCAGAGGATACAGATGATAGTACTACTGAATCGAATACAAACTCTTCTAGGAGGGGCCATCAGGATTTTCGATCAGGTCGGGGGCGCCGATCCAGGGGGACGTACCACGAAGACACTTGGGAACCTCCAAACACGCGACAACGATCTCGGCAGGCCAATCAATTATAGTAAACTTAACAGAAAAATCACTTTCACGGTCTCAAGAACAAGTATTGAATTTTGGTCTCTCTTTTGTACCCACGGCACGTTTTGATGCATTCTCGATGAGATTATATTTGCAACGTTTTTTTCGCAAATTACATATCATCCACTATTTCCAAGGAAAGGCCTGTAGTTCTGATATTTCTGTAGTTAAGCCCCACTCTCATTGGATTCCACCTGGATCACTTGATCCTGTTTTATCCACATATCAGTCTTTGGTGTTGAGGGATGTTAAGCAATTAGAAACTACATCTTTACATCATTCTTCAAACTTAGATACTAACAGCTGGAAAGCTCTTACAGAGTTGAGATCAGATCCCTCAATAGTAATACGGAGAGCTGATAAGGGAGGGGCATTGGTGTTATGGACTTTAGATGAGTATAAGTTGACATTATCTCAACATTTGGAGGATATTGTGACGCTCGCGCCCCTACCAGGCGGTTGCCTAGTAGGGACGGCTCGCCATCTGTTATCCCTTCTAGGGTTTTGTAGTTGTGTCCAATAAGAAGAGCCAAGTGGTTATTAAAGCGCACAGGAAATTTTTATTCGGTTTCCAAGTTGGTAAGTGGTGAACATAAAAATTCTTCAAGCAAACTTTTTCCAGACAAAAGAAAATACAGGATAACTTCTCCAAAAATCAAAATGTCCAAACATTGTAACCTGGAACAAAACTTACAGCAGTTTCTGTTCCTCACTGCAATTGCTTGTCATTATAAAACAAAAGCATTTATAAAACTCTTCACAGTGAATGGGTCCTTAGCTTCCAACCTGCTGTTGCCACACCCACACACAAACAGTTTTAGCTGTTTGGGCCTTCACTGAGGTTCTGCAGTTTTAGCTTCCTAGGAGAGATTCCTAACCCCTTTCCTTCAGGTTTACTCTTCTCTTCCAGCTTCTGAAAACTGCCTTTAAACTGCAACAGCTTCTTTTTATATTTCACTGTTTCCAGCTCACATTACTATTGTATCTTAGTGCACAGCTCACATTCCATCTCAGAGACCTCGGACTCAATCACACTTTCCTCAGGGCCTACCTCCATGCTCTCAATTGAGCTACAGCTGGGTGCTTGCTGAAAGTGCTCTGGTGTCTTTTCCTTAAGAGTCCTCACAAGATTAAACAGTCTCTCCCACTGCCTGGCCTTGCCTTCTCCAAGCCGGTCTCTTGGGGGTCTCTCCTGTTTAACTTCCCTCTTGCGATACTTCTTGCTGTGCTGAGCCTTCAGGGGTATGAAAGCCTCCTCTGAGTCAGAGCAAGAACTATCCTGCTGGCATTGCTGGTTCCCTGCGTACCTTTCTTGGCTGCCTTTATAATGGTTCCTCCATTTGCTGCTCTCCTTGGCTGCAAAGGTTCTCCTCAGCTTGGCCCCAGATCTTTCCTGTCTGTGCCTCCTGGGAATTGGACTCGAACCTGGGCTAGGCCTTGAACTGCAGCTGCCACTTGTGCTTGCTATTGCACTCCTCCTGGACCTTCTGCTCACAGCCCCTTCCAAACTCAAACTGTGTCTCTCTCTTGTGTTTGCTTTCCCTCTGTTAACTGTTGAGCAGGGCAACTCCCTTCCTAGCTCCTCCCACTTGGACCTCCTACTCCTATGCAGGGTTGTCCTGTGGTCTGTGATTGGTTTACCCTTAGCTCTGCCCCCTAGGTTCCTTTCAGTGCTTCTAGTATGGAGCATGGGATTTTGTGCACCCATCCTCCGCAATGAAAAAAAATCCTTCTTTTTTTCAGTTTTCCCTAGCTGGGCTGCACTCACCTCATCACAATATTCACACCTACCAAGTCTTAACCAAAAATCCTACAGCCGATCTTTCAATGGAGATAAAGATATTAGTGGGAGAAGCCTTACAAAAAGGTTGGATCACTACAAAAGAACATCGATTTTTAATCAATACACATCCACGTGTCCCTATTCTATATTTAGTGCCAAAAATTCACAAATCTCTTACAAGACCTCCGGGACGTCCTATAGTGTCGTGCAGAGATTCTGTCCTAGAGCCTCTTTCAAAATTTTGCGATGTTTTTTTTAAAACAGGAAGCTAGTCAGGTGACCTCCTTTCTTCGAGATACAACCCATTTATTGCAATTTTTGTCAACACTAATTATTCCTCCAGGAGCTATTCTTGTTACACTTGATGTGGTCTCTTTGTATACGAAGACAGATCAATTGGAGGCGCTTACACTATTGGCAGACTGTTTTCAGTCAGCTCCGTCCCGTCTTCCGAGGTCTTTCCTTTTACAAATGATGGAATTGGTCTTAACCAGAAATTATTTTGTATCGGAGGGTGTTTACTATCAGCAGATTTCAGGAATTGTGATGGGGGCCACTTGTGCTCCCTCGATTGCTACTATATACATGGGCCATATGGAATCTTCTCAAATACAACAAGCGTCAGGTTTTTCAAATGTTCTTTTTTGGAAAAGGTTCCTGGATGATATATTTTTTATCTGGGTTTCCGATTTGCCAGCTCTTACAGAGTTTTTGAAATGGTTAAACACCTTAAGGACTAACATTCAATTTACAGCACATGTTCATTCCACCACAATTGAGTTCTTAGACCTTCAGATCAAGATATCTGATGGCAGTCTTCATACAACTCTATATCGGAAAAACGTTCAACGAAATAGCTTATTGCATTTTCGTAGTTATCACCCAGGCCCTCTTAAACGAGGTTTACCTTTTGGGCAATTTCTTAGATTAAGACGAAATTGTGATACGCTTGAGGATTATTTGACCCATGCTCAAGAATTAAGCCGTCGATTAGCAAATCGGGGCTATCCTTCTAACATTATTCGAAAAGCAATGCGGAGAGCATGCTTTGTCCATCGTGAATGGTTACTTGACCCCCATTACACAAATACTCGTCAAAGTTCAGATGATTCAATAGTAGGCATCCTTCCATTTACTGAAGGTAGTTCTGCAGTTTTAAAAATTTTAAAACAACATTGGCCTATGTTACAACTATTAGAATGCTTTAATAAACCTCTCCAGATAGCTTTTGCTAGAGGGCGAAATCTTGGAGATATGCTTATGAAGACTGCATTACTATCTGATAGAATTGACTGGCCATTTGTTAGAACTGGACATTCGATATGTGGATCATGTAAATTTTGTGTGTCTTCCATGACAGGAATTCAGTGGACGCATCCAAAAACCAAACATCTTTTTGTAAGGCGCTGGGATACAAACTGTCTATCTAGTTATGTGGTTTATCTGCTAATGTGCCCTTGCTCGTTGCTCTATATCGGCAGGACTAGTCGAGTCGTAAAAACTCGCTTAATGGAACATGCTTCTCGCTTGTGCAATAAAGTATTGACAGCACCGATAGTGTCCCATTGTTTACAACTAAACCATCTATTTGACGACCTCCAATGGTTAGTAATTGACCATATTCCGGCGGACCCCAGGGGGGGAGACCGACTTCACCAACTTCAATTACTTGAGCAAAGATGGATTTTCCATTTAAATACCGTGGAACCTGAAGGTCTAAATCGGGAGGTGGAATGGTATTCTATTGTCTGATGACACCATATAGGAACCAATTGGATTTGGGATTCCCCTTTCTGTGGGGTATTTCCTCTTCTAATTGGTTGTGCTCCTGTTTAAAGATTGCGTATTTGGACGCTGCACCCATAGAGGAGAGACGTATGCCTCAGCCGCAAGGACGGCGTTTTTTTTGGGATTCCGTTACCGAAACAACAACGATTTCAGCATTTGATACAGAGCCTTTTGGCTCGAAACGCGCGCGTCATGCTTCAATTTTCTCTTTTGGAGTGACGGAATGACAAAGTAGAGATTGAGAGTTCTAAGTTAAGTACAAACTTTCTGTTATTTAAAGAAATATTGATTGGTGACACAGGACCATATAAAAGAAAAAAAGGCAGCTAGCTGCTTGGTGTGGGATAGATGATAGTGCTATCCCTCCTACAGCATAGCTTCGACAAAAATAATATAAGTAATGAGGTGATGTTTTAGTGATTCTTGCAAGATAGTTGTCCTAATTAGTCCAGCAGCAGAACGTTGAAAACATGCCATCATAGGGTTAAAAAGGCATCTCTGCACAGACACGCCCCTTGTCAGCCTCACACTCTATTGCAGGAAAAACTGACTGAGACATGTTCTGGATTTTTCAGTGAGTCAAGCGGTAAATTATCATACATTACCCAACAGAATATAAGGTTCCCTCTCGAGGCCATGTAGGGTCTAAATCGGGCCACTCCCTAGCACACAAAATCTGCAATCGTGGTGCGGTCATTTTGATTCCATAATCTCCTGAATACCCTTCTTTAAAATGTGCGATCATACATTCTAATGGAGTGCTCCTAGTAGACCCTGCCCCTCCCATTTCGATGTGTGCGCGCAACAACAGACAGAAGGGAAAAGGAGGGCGGACCATGGGTAAGGGGTCCTCACGGCCCTAGAAACATATAAGGGAAACAAATAACAAGACAAGACGACAGTCGCTTCCCCATTTTTACGACCTGAACGCGGTCACCCGGTCAGGAACTGCGTTACTCAGGGATCCGCCTTCGCTTGGTCCGTGCTGCCAGACCTCTCATTCACACTTCATTCACACAATCATGCTAGCAACGTATCCCAAGAATGCATTCATTTCTATCTATTCTGACTAGTCTCATGCAAGTGCAAATGCTAGAAGACGGGAGTTTCGCCCTGCTTTACTTACGCAGGGGTAGTCGGTCCGTCTTTGAGAGGTGATCAAGCTCTCTTTCATGCGAGTGCTAGTGCTAAATTCATGCCAGTGCTAAATTCATGCCAAGTTCATGCAAGATTGGCAGTACTGCTCTTTTCTCATCTGTCTAGACACATGCTAAAATCAAAACTCTACTCACCGGATCCGGTCCTCAAAGTTCCCAAGCAAGCGCATGAGTTGAACCTCGGACTCCCCTCACTCGGGTTCGAGGTGTTGGCTCCAGCCGGGGCCGGCACCCGCCGAGGTCCGACCAGCTCCCTCCGATGCAAGGGACCGGTGGCGCCAGGGAGCGAGCCCCGTCGGTAGGGCGCGATCCCGGCAGGACCAAACCTGTAGAGGCGGAAAGTCGTGGTATATTGCCCTGTATACCCTCTATTACCACACCTTCCTGGCCAACGCACCAAGAATATGTAGCAGCAGAGCGCAGACAAACCAATAATACCAGGAGTCTGTCCAGAAGGTCCAAATCATTTATTTGTGCACAAGACTCAAGCAGAATCAAATTCAAAATGGCTGAGCGATGTTCTCTGGCAAAACAACAACTTTTATAGACTTTTGCTCCATTCTAGGTATAGAAAAACATTTCATTGGTCCCGGTAACCTCCCGTACCTCCCGTACCCCTTCTATTGGTCCCAGTACTGATATGATTATCCAATTATGTTCTTTGAGTGGGCTTGGCACCTGCTTACCCCCCTTCTAGTCCCAATTACAATGGCCAGTTCACTAACTTGTTACTTTCCTACTTCCAAGGCCATTGGGCTAGTTAGTACGTGCAGGGAAGCAGGGCTCTGTAACCTTTCTGTCAGCAGTTTCAATTAAATCCCTTGCAGCTGTACTTTTCTTATCAGTGGCTTTTAAACATATTTTCTGTATTTTTCCAGGTTTCAATTCTACTTGTCTAAGCTAATTCAATACTTTACTGAGTTCTAATTCTACAATAGCAGCATGTTGGGGGATGTGCAATTCCTTTGGGCCTCTCCACAGGCTTCATTTACAGGTCAAGCTAATTAGGCCTGTCTGTTTAGTTCAATTAGCATGGAGCATAGGCCTTCGCCTACCACACCACCACCTCCATCGAGAGCGCATTCCAAGCATTCACCACCCTTTCAGTGAAAAAGTATTTCCTGACATTGCCTTTCAATTTACCCCCTTGCAGCTTCATGTTATGCCCTCTAGTTTTACAGCTTCCCCGTCTTTGGAAGAGGTTTGTTTGTTCATTATTTCTCTTTAAGTATTTAAAGGTCTGAATCATATCTCCCCTATCCCTCCTCTCCTCCAGAGTGTACATGTTTAGGTCTTCAAGTCTCTTCTCATAAGGCTTCTGACGCAGGCTCCAAATCATTTTGGTCACCTTCCTCTGAACCGCTTCCAGTCTTTTTACATCCTATGGTCTCCAAAACTGAACACAGTATTCCAAGTGAGGCCTCACCAGTGACTTATACAGTGGCATTAGTACCTCTTCCTTTCTGCTGGTAATTCCACTTTGTATGCAACCCAACATCCTCCTGGCTTTTGCCACTGCCTTGTTGCACTGTTTTGCCACCTTGAGATCCTCAGAAATAATCACACCAAGGTCCTTCTCCTGGCCCATGCACATCAACCTCTCGCCCCCTATTGCGAACATTTCCCTTGGATTTCTGCTTCCCTAGTGCATGACACTGCACTTCTTCGCATTAAATCTTAACTGCCATGCATTAGACCATTCTTCCAGCTTTTGTAGATCTTTCCTCATGTTCTCCACTCCCTCAGTTCTCCACTCCCTGTGTTATCTGCAAAAAGACAGACTTTTCCATTCAGTCCTTCAGCAATATCACTCACAAGTACATTGAACAGTGCCGGGCCCAGGACCGAACCCTGGGGCACTCCGCTAATCACCCTCCTTTCATCTGAGTGAGCTCCATTTACCATCACCTTCTGTCATCTGTCAGTCAACCAATTTCTGATCCAGTTCACCACCTTGGGACCCATCCCCAAACTACCGAGTTTATTGGTAAGTCTCCTATGAGGAACAGTATCAAAGGCTTTGCTGAAATCCAGGTAGATGACATCCATTGCACGCCCCTGATCTAGTTCTCTAGTCATCCAGTCAAAGAACTCAAATCAGATTTATTTGGCAAGATCATCCTTCGGTAAAACCATGTTGCCTCGGATCATGCAACGAGAATCAAGCCAGGTCCCTCTGCATGGCAATGAGAGAGAACGTTTGCGAGTAGGGCACATAGTTCAGAACAAATTGCTCTATCATAATCTCTCTCTCTGAAACACATGCACATCCCTCCCACTGACAAAGTAAATTATTCTGCAAAGTTAACTTGCTCCAGTAGAGTGAAACCATCCATGATTCATTTTGGAGATACCTGCACACATTTATCCTGCAGCCAGTTAGCACTCTTTTCAGAGTGTCGAAAAATCCATCGTGCCAGGCCACTAGGAGCCTACAATCCAAAGCCTGGCACCTGTTGCTGGCCTTCGGGGACATAATGGAAGACATAAGGATACACGGAGCAAAATCCATATAAATACTATGGAATCGCTGCTCTCCCTGGCACACTTGGAAGGATCACTCCAACAAAAGAGATATTCCAAAGATCATACAGCAAATTTATCAAGGAAGTTCTTTGAGTAATAAATATTATTAATAAAGGAGAACAAGAACCCCAGAGCGCCAGCCAAACCCATAATGCAGTAACATCTGGCATACAAAACATCATTGATCCAGAAAAAGATTCTTTAAACTGAATCTTTACTCAATCAAGACATTTGTAAACTTGACCATAAATAATCCTCCACCAGCTTCCAGATTTCGCTAATTTTCGATGAGGAATAGGTATGAAGGGAGGCAGCCCCTTCCAGTTCGCAGACAGGACAGACAATATTCCACCAGAATTATACATTTTCTAAAAACAAAATCATTTTTCTATATATAAATATAATAAACTTTTAAATACCGATAATTTTAGATTAGTGATTCTCAATGCAGCATCAGGTATGCTGAAATTCAAAGAGAGTTAAAGTATAGAAATGTAGCTCAAATACATTACAGGAGCAGTAATCCAACTGCTAGGGTTTGGAGCAAACCCCATGGATAGATTACCCACAGTATTTATACTATATGTAACAAGATGAAAGAATGTAAAAACTGAAATAAATAAAGTGTCTGGGAAGCGAGTCCTCTGTAGAGACAAAGGCATTGGTGCCTGCGAAAAAATAAGTAAATAAATAAATGTGTTTCGCGGCTCTGGCTAATCACGAGAGGAAGTTAAAAGTGGCAGCATTTTAAAAAAATGAAAGCAGGTTTTGTAGCTCTGGGAAGCTGTGAGGAGGGAGCTAGGGCTCTGCGGCAGGGTTTTTAAAGGAGAGGGAAACCACTGCTGAAACGGAGGCTTTTATTTTCTGTTGTGGAATTTGAGCTGAAAAATGGAAGCTGTCTGGATCAGAGACAGTCACAATGGCCACAGCTGCCCCAGATCCTTGCTGAGGGCTATAGTGGGCTCTTTAGGACTGTGATTGTGGTGAGAATTCCTGGGACGGGCTCCTGATAACTATCGATGCAAGGGGAAGCCAGAGAATTGAGCCACGATGTCTCTAGGCCTGGGAAGGCCTTTGATGTGGGCGGAGCCAGCCTTAAACAGCCAGGGCTCTCAGAAATCACCGAAAAAAAAGTTTAAATTTTAAATATTGTGGGGGTTTAGGAAAGGGGCAGGGAATCTGGAGAGCTGGCAGGATGAGGTTTTATAATTTTTTATCTTCCCTTTTGGCCTTAATTTGTCGGTACTGTTTGAGGATGGATCTCTCAGGAGACTTTTTTCTGTAATGTGGTTTAGGTGGGAGAGAGGCTGTTAGTGATACAGTTTCATGATTACCTTTCACCATAACTAAATATTTAAAGAGATAGCTTCAAAAATGGTTAAAGGTATTGAAAAAGTTGGATAAATTACATTACATTGCTAGCTCTCTGACTGGGAGCTCTTAAAAGGGTTTTGTGTATATTTTTTAAAGCAAGGTTACTTTCATTTTTGCTGTTTTAGGGGAACTTTACTTGAGCACAGTAGGTTGCTGACTCCAGTGACCTCCTCAGGTTTAGAGACTGCTAACACCTAATCAGGAGTTAGTGGGCCTGTTTCCTGAGTGCAGTTGAAGCCTGCATAAAAGGCTCCTGTGCCCTGCCCTTTTGAGGCTTTCCTAACCAGGGCTCCACACATCAAACAGTAAGTAAGGATTTGAGGGTTTCTTTGTTTGTTTATTTTATTACATTGCTAGCTCTCTGACTGGGAGCTCTTAAAAGGGTTTTGTGTATATTTTTTAAAGCAAGGTTACTTTCATTTTTGCTGTTTTAGGGGAACTTTACTTGAGCACAGTAGGTTGCTGACTCCAGTGACCTCCTCAGGTTTAGAAACTGCTAACACCTAATCAGGAGTTAGTGGGCCTGTTTCCTGAGTGCAGTTGAAGCCTGCATAAAAGGCTCCTGTGCCCTGCCCTTTTGAGGCTTTCCTAACCAGGGCTCCACACATCAAACAGTAAGTAAGGATTTGAGGGTTTCTTTGTTTGTTTATTTTATTACATTGCTAGCTCTCTAACTGGGAGCTCTTAAAAGGGTTTTGTGTATATTTTTTAAAGCAAGGTTACTTTCATTTTTGCTGTTTTAGGGGAACTTTACTTGAGCACAGTAGGTTGCTGACTCCAGTGACCTCCTCAGGTTTAGAAACTGCTAACACCTAATCAGGTGTTAGTTCCCTCCGTACCCACCCCGACTCCCACCCACCCCTAGTGAGCAGTCTTGCTTTATAGGGCACCTCCCCCTTTAACAAATCACAGTGAATTAGACCAGCACATTTGTATATAATTAAAGAGTTTTAACTGCTTTTTCTCTGAAAGGACAGCTGCGAAACCGGCTGGTACTTGGTAGATCTCTCTCTTTTGCTCTAACAGATACCTAAGCTCCACGAAAAGAACAATGGCTGGGAAAAATCGTATTGCTAAAGCTGTTGCCCCCGTTACAGCTTCTGCCTCAGTCCAGACAGAGGTCCTAATGCCGGTTGAAGGACCGGTTCCATGTGCAGGGTGCCTGCATGCTGAAGCTCTGAGGAAACAGGTGGAGGAACTCAGAGAGGAGGTGGCGAGGCTGAGGAGCATTCAAGACAGTGAGAAGTACATTGATGAGATGCTTCTTGCAGCAACCAGGCTCTCCAGCACAGGAGAAGATGGGTGTCAACAGAATGACGATGGTTGGACACAAGTCACCAGGGCCTGCAAAATCACCAATCCAACTTCTCCAGCCCTTGAATTGAAGAACCATTATGCAGCCCTGGAAGTGGAGGAGGTGAAAGCATCCCTGGAAAGGGAAGAACCAGAGTTCAAGTACCCCAAAGTTGTGGAATCAGTGACCAGAAGGAAACGAAGGGTAGTGGTGGTTGGAGACTCTCTTCTGAGGGGTACTGAGGCGTCCATCTGCCGACCAGACTTGATGTCCAGAGAGGTATGCTGTCGCCTGGTGCCAAAATCCAAGATGTTACAGAGAGTTTGCCGAGACTCATCAAGCCCACTGACTATTACCCAATGTTGCTAATCCATGTTGGAACAAATGATACTGCCAGGTATACCTCGGAACGTATCAAAATGACTTCATGGCTCTGGGACAGAGGGTGAAGCAGGTAGGTGCACAGGTGGTGTTCTCTTCAATCCTCCCTGTTGAGGGTAAAGGCCAAGGCAGAGAGGCTCGCATCCTGGAGATGAATGCATGGCTGCGTGGATGGTGTCATCGAGAGCGTTTTGGTTTCCTAGACCATGGGATGCTGTTCCAAGGGTTGCAAAGCAGAGATGGCATCCATCTGTCCAAGAGAGGTCAACGCATCTTTGGTAATAGACTGGCTAATCTACTGAAGAGGGCTTTAAACTAGATTCGTTGGGGATGGGTGAAAGCCCCCAGGTAAGTGAAAGCCCCCAGGTAGGTGATACATTAAATACCTTTATGGAAATGGGTAACAGGGGTAACATATGGAAAGCAGTGTGTATTAATGCCCGTAGCATGGGAAATAAGATCCCTGAAGTCGAAGCTTTGGTGGGAGTGGCTGACTTGGATTTAGTGGCAGTTACAGAAACGTGGTTCACAGAAATCCATGACTGGGATGTAACTATACCTGGCTATACTTTATTCAGAAAAGACAGGGTAGGAAGAAGGGGAGGAGGAGTGGCACTATATGTAAAAACTACTATTAAAGCTTTGGAATTACAGAGCTTAAAAGGGAGAGAGGAGGCATTGTGGGTTAAACTAGAAAGAGGGAAAGAGAAATCTATTTGCATTGGAGTGATATACAGACCTCCCTCACAAGAGGAAGAGGTGGACAGAGAGTTAATTGAAGACATACGCAGCATTGCTAGGAAAGGGGAAGTGCTATTGATAGGAGATTTCAATATGCCAGATGTTGATTGGCACATTCCTGCTGCAGTATCATCTAGAAGTAAGGAGATCCTGGATTCTCTACAGGGAGAACTATTCAGGCAATTGGTAGCAGAACCCACACATAAAGGGGCCATACTGGACTTGGTGCTTACCAATGGTGAAAGTGTTTCTGATGTTGTAGTGGGAGATCATTTTGCATCCAGTGATCACCAGATGGTGTGGTTCAGTATTAGGACTAGGGCTGTTAGAATCCATTCCAAGGTGAGGATCTTAGACTTTAGGAAGACTAACTTTGCGAAGATGGGAGTCGTTAGTGGGATGGGAACATCTGGGGGATGTAGAAAAACAGTGGGCAAAACTGAAAGGGGGTATTTTAAAGGCAACCAACCTTTTTGTTAAAATGGTAAATAAAGGCAAAAGGAACAGGAGACCGCTATGGTTTTCGAAGGAAGTAGCTGAAAAAGTGAAGAAAAAGAGGGAGGCCTTCATGAAATACAAGAGATCACAGAGAGAGGAAGACAGGCATCTGTATTTGGAAAAACTTAGAGAAGCTAGCAAAGTAGTCAAGAAGCAAAGATTCAAAAGGAGGAGGAAATAGCCAATGCAATAAAATGGGGGGATAAGACATTTTTCAGATTTATTAGTGAGAAGAGGAAGGGCAAAAGTGGTATTGTCAGACTCAAGGGTGCAGGGGGGGAATATATAGAAGCTGATAAGGATAAAGCGGAATTGCTTAACAAATAGTTTTGTTCTGTGTTCACAGATGAAGAACCAGGAGCAGGACCTCAGAAAACACCCACAAATAAGAACAGAAGCGAGGGACATCTTGAACTATTTTCAGAAGACTGTGTTCGTGAGAAACTAGCTCAATTTAAAGTAGACAAAGCGATGGGACCGGATGGGATACACCCTAGAATAC
This sequence comes from Ichthyophis bannanicus, assembly GCA_033557465.1. Classification (NCBI taxonomy): domain Eukaryota; kingdom Metazoa; phylum Chordata; class Amphibia; order Gymnophiona; family Ichthyophiidae; genus Ichthyophis; species Ichthyophis bannanicus. The sequence continues at coordinate 784,733,406 of CM066035.1, forward strand.
TGAGGGAACTTGGGGACGTTCTAGCAACTCCACTGACTAACCTTTTCAATGCCTCGTTGGAGTCGGGAGTGGTGCCAAAGGACTGGAGAGAGGCTCATGTGGTGCCTTTAAACAAAAGCGGAAGTAAGGATGTGGTTGAAAACTACAGGCCGGTTAGTTTAACTTCGGTGGTGAGTAAATTATTGGAAACGCTGCTGAAAGAGAAAATAGTGAGGTTTCTGGAGTCCAGCGGATTACAGGATCTGAGGCAGCATGGATTCACAAGAGGCAGGTCTTGTCAGACAAATCTGATTGATTTCTTTGACTGGGTGACCAGGGAGTTGGACCGAGGGAGAGCTCTAGATGTGGTGTATTTAGATTTCCGTAAAGCCTTTGACACTGTTCCTCACAGGCGACTTATAAACAAACTGAGCACCCTAGGGATGGACCCTAAAGTTACTGCTTGGGTTAGAAATTGGTTGGGTGGGAGGCGACAAAGAGTACAAGTAAATGGAGCTCACTCTGAGGAGAAGGATATTACCAGTGGTGTGCCCCAGGGATCTGTCCTTGGTCCGATTCTTTTTAACATCTTTGTTAGTGATATAGCGGAAGGGCTGTCGGGTAAGGTTTGCCTCTTTGCAGATGATACCAAAATCTGCAATAGAGTAGACACCCAGGAAGGTGTAGATAACATGAGGAGGGATCTAGCTAAGCTTGAAGAATGGTCTAGAATTTGGCAGCTGGGATTTAATGTTAAAAAATGTAAGGTCATGCATTTGGGCTGCAGCAATCCAAGGGAGCAATACAGTATAGGAGATGAAGTACTTTTGTCCACTAAAGAAGAGCGGGACCTAGGCGTGGTTGTGTCTGATGATCTTAAAGTAGCTAAACAGGTAGAAAAGGCGACGGCAAAAGCTAGAAGGATGCTTGGGTGCATACGGAGAGGAATGGCTAGCAGAAAAAAGGAGGTGATAATGCCTCTGTATAAGTCTTTGGTGCGACCTCATTTGGAGTATGGTGTGCAATTCTGGAGACCGTACCTTCAAAAGGATGTGAACAGGATGGAGTCGGTGCAGAGGGTTGCTACTAAAATGATTAATGGGCTTTATTATAAAGCATATGAGGACAGACTTAAGGATCTTAATATGTACACCTTAGAGGAAAGGCGGGATAGAGGTGTTATGATTGAGATGTTTAAATACCTCCGTGGCATAAATGTTCAGGGAGAGAGCCTCTTTCAATTGAAAGCAAGTCCTGCTACAAGGGGACATGGGATGAGGGTGAAGGGAGATAGATTCAGGAGTGATATGCGGAAATATTTCTTTACAGAAAGAGTAGTGGATCCATGGAATGGTCTCCCAGTTGAGGTGGTAGAGATGAGGACAGTAACTGAATTAAAAAAAGCATGGGATCAACACAGAGGATCTCTAAAGGTAAAAAGTGGACTGTTGTAGTTGTTGTTATGGAAGGACAGACTAGATAGGCCATGTGGTCTTTTTCTGTCATCATGTTTCTATGTTTCTAAATTGCAAACTTTCTTAAATTTGAGCATTTTAACTGCTAAGTAAAGGTGTTTAGAACTTTCTAATGACATAGAGGCAGGGCCAGCCCGTGCACTACGTGAGCTAGGCAGACGCCTTGGGCAGTCAGGATTAGGGTTGCCAACTTTTTCACAGAGAAAAACCCAACACCTGTGGCTCACCATGCTCCACCAAACTCCGCCCCTAGTCCCACCCCTGCCCCGCCCCCAACCCCACCCACAAAAATTGCCGAGGATACGTGTAGGCTAACTTCCTTGGTCAGATAATAATTAAACTTGGAACCCCAAAATCCAAACATGAAATGTACAACACTGGAGAAATAAAACTATAAAGTAATTTCCTCTTGCACTAAACAAAAACGCAAAGATGTTAGCAATACACACTTCCCAGACCAGACATATTCCAGTTAATAAATTCAAAATAAAAAGTATTTTTCTACCTTCTGTTTGGGCATTTTATTTTTCAGTTGCAATTGCTCCAGTCACTTTCTTCTGGTTTCTTCGTGTCTTCTGCGAGCTATCCATTTGTCCTTTCTTCTCTTTTAGATGTTTTCCATTCTCTCTCTATTTCTGCTTTAACATACTGATTGTTTCCCTTTTGTTCTTTCCCCCAATTCTTTCCTTATTCCTTTATCATCCATTTAAATTTCACCCTTCCATTCTCAAGCCCCTCTTACTCTCCCAATACCCGGCCCATCATAGACTTTTCTTCCACACAAAATATTTTTCCCCTCTCCATTCTCATTCCCCATCCATTCTAGTCCTCCCCCAAAATCAGTTCCCTTATAGTTCTAGACCCACTCAGCATCCACTCCCTACTAGTCCCATTCTCCCATGCCCCACATCAGCCCATTTCCAGTCCTATTCCAGCTCTTCATCAGCCCATTTCTAGTGCTAGCCCTCACATCACAGGCCATTTCCAGTCCTAGCGCCCCCCCCCATCACAGCCTATTTCCAGTCCTAGGCCCCCCACCATCACAGCCCATTTGCAGTCCGAGTCCCCCAGCACCATCACAGCCCATTTGCAGTCCTAGCCCCACTAATCACAGGCTATTTCCAGTCCAATTTCCCCCTCCTTCCACCATAGCCCATTTCCAGTCCAAGTTCCCCCCCCCCCATCACAACCCATTTCCAGTCCAGGTCCCCCCCATAGCCCTTTTACAGTCCAGTTCCCCCCCCCATCACAGCCCATTTCCAGTCCAAGTCCCCCCGCCCATAGCCCTTTTCCGGTCCAGGTCCCCCCCCCCCCATCACAACCCATTTCCAGTCCAAGTCCCCCCCCCCATAGCCCTTTTCCAGTCCATGTCCCCCTCATCACAGCCCATTTGTAGTCCTAGCCCCCCCCATCACAGCCCATGCAGTCCTTGGCCTCCCCCCCCCCCCAGCACTGCGGCTGTCTGAGAGGCTTTAGAGGGAGCCGGGGAAGCCCGCGCGAGGCCCCGGCTCCCTCTGTACAACCGCCAGCATGAAGAGCCTTTTCCTTCATGCTGGCGTTTGTTTCTGTGAAGCCGCGAATGCTGGGAAAGGTTAAAGGGCATTGCCCTCCGGTGTGTGTGGGCCGGCCCTGGGTGGTTTTTTTTGGACTTCGGGTCGGAAGAAAAGCCGGGTTTTTGCTCTGGCCGCTCCCGATCTTGCGGCCAGAGCAAAAAAACGGCTTTTTAAGGGCCGGTTTTACATCTGCTCCGGCAGCCGGCCTGGCCATGGAAAAACCGGCCAGGCCGGCTGAAAACCGGCCAGTTGGCAACTCTAGTCAGGATGGGTGGGTGGTGGCAACGGGAGTGGCACACATGGGCAGCCATGCTGCCCCCCCATAGCTGTTGCCAATTCCATTTGGGGAGGGGAGGCGGGCAACAGCAGTATTTACAAAAGTGGTTGCAAAAAGTCGCTGCTTTTGGAAATACTGCAGCTGCCACTGCCCGACTCCCCCTCCCGAAATGGAATCAGCAGCAGCTGGGGGAGGGGGGGGGTGGCATTGGCGTTGGTGACAGCTCAGGGGGGAGGGGGGCGGCGAGGCTGGTTTTTTGCCTAGGGCAGCAGAAACCCTTGCTCTGGCTCTGCATAGAGGCACATTTCAAATGGGACGTCCAAGTGCAATCTGGGACCTCAAAAGCCAGAACATCTGAAAAGAAAGGCAGACACGTGCAAGTTCAGGCACAATTGCAGAAACGTGGACATGCCCGATATGTACCTGTATCAAATGTCTATATAGATGTTCCCAGGAGAGTGTTTCAGAACAAAAATGGTGAGTAATAGTAGCTTAAGTGCTGAGTAATCAGGGTTCAAATCCTAGTTTGGGATCTTATAATCTGAAACTAGTCACTTAACTATCCTTCTTCTCTACTCTCTCTGAACCCTATTTGTGCCTGGGGCAGGAATAAACATGCTCCTGCCTGCAGACAGATCTGTTGCTTCTGGGATTGAAGGGAGACTTGTAAATCCATTGCCCCTCCCCAGACACACCTCTGCTACACCCTAATAGAAAAACAGAAGTTGGATTTTGTTTCTTTGGATTTAATTGTGAGACAGGAATTGTAACTGGCTTGAAGACCTGAGGCAGTTTACAAAATCTGGTGATCTCAGGAATTCAGTTACTTAGCTAAAATTGGAAGTTGGGATCTAGGACCAAGACCATATTAGTCTCTATGTTTAGTAAGATCCTTCACACCTTCTTACTGGAGAAATCTTCCCTGATAAATTAGTCAAGAATTGGGATTATATGATATTTCTAAGGGACTTTTGCATGTAAAGACCTCTTTACACAAATAGAATGGTTGTATAATATTACCCCAGGCGCTACATGCAAAAGGTGCACGATGAGAAGAAGGTGTGTGCTGTTAGACAATCCATGTGTAGGCATGTTTGGACCAAGCATGGGCGGAGTACATATTTCATAAAGATGCCTATGTACCTTTATAAACTACTAGGGGTAAATGGTCAGGAATCACGGCTAGATGGAAGCTGTGGACATCAGAGCCTCCTCAGGGCCGGGTGTAAAGTCTCAGGCATAAAGTGTGCATACACTCATCGATTTTATAACATAGATGCAGACATCATGACTCTGTCTGCCCTCCGCCCAAACTCTACTCCAGACTACATCTGTCCCCAGGTCACATAAAAATATGCACCTTCTTCTCACCAGGCATACAGGCGTAATTCCTGGTTTAAATCAATAAAAGTCCTTTTGTGCACATAACGAATATCTGACAAAAAAAAAAAAACAGGCACGTCTAGGTGCAGACATGATTTCACAAACGTGGACATGCCCGATATGGACGCCTACAGGAGTGTCTACATAGACCTCCAGTGGGATTACTTTTTCCCCTCCACATAAAAGAGAAAAAGGAAAAGAAAAAGTGAAGAATGTTGGGAAATTTGACTTAAGTCTGCCTTAGGTCTGCTGTATATATTGGCTTTATATTGGCTTTATATGACTGCACCCTTGCCTGGTGAAACTACACAGTATATGGATGGCACAGAAGACAAGAAGACAATAGCTATATGAGAGTATATGCTTGCCATAAGATAATTGATGTGGCCTGCTATGGAGGATTCTGGGTAACCATATTCTGGATAGAAGTATGCAGAATATTGGGGCCTAGTAAGAAAATACAGGTCAAGCAAAGAATTCAAACTAATGAGCACAAAAGCACTCTCTCTTGCCCTGGCGGTTTCAATTAGTGTCAGAAGAAGAAAAACACAGGAAGGGCAGAGGTCACAAGCCATGCATAGATGAGCAGATCTAAAAGCAGATCCAGATGTATAGAGGTCACAGGCCATGCATAGATAAGTAGACCTAAAAGCAGATCCAGATGTATAAATGTAAAGGGATCCTCCCCTGGGGAAAAGTGTTGCAGGATGCCTGGGGCCTTGCAGAGACTTAAGAACCTATGATTTCACTGAAACTAATTTAAAGCAGACATTTGAGACAAGGAGAAATGTATATAAGGCAGTTATTTTGGAGGATCATTGGGCAGTGCTTTCTCCCTTTACAGAGAGAGAGAAAGTGCTGTCCGCCATTTCTAGACAGGCCTCGCTGTTCTGCATGACACTATTATTTTGCTGTTATGCTGAAATAAAAGTCCTTGTAGCAACTGCCGTCTAAGTAATTCTTTAATTGGTGATATTTGGGCAACCGTTGTGGGAACCAGAAGCTACACTCCCCGGAATAGCATTCCAAAATCAGAAGATCTATAGATAGCCTAATGGTTAGAGTAATGAACTAGAATTAGGAAAACCAGAGGTTAAATCCTACTTCTTCCAATGTTGTGATTGTACTGAGTATGGGGTGATGATAGCGCTATGCTGTCTATACCCTTTGGATATTTTTCTGCCAAAACAAGCACTTATCTGACCTTTTCCATGCCTGGAGCAGGTCTAAACTTCGACATGACTCTGGACATTCAGGACATTTCTGAGATCAGGCAGAGAGGTTCAGGTTCCTGGGAACGCCTCAGTCATGAGTCCACCACTCCTTTGTACAGACTTGGACAACCTTACAGGATAGCAAAAGCTAGCCTGGTTTTGCCCACATTAGCTAACGGGGTAGCAGTGCAATATCGCCCCTACCCGGTTAGCATCGCCGGCTCCAGCTCGTGTGTTGCGACCCCGGATAATCAGTGCCGTCGCTGTTGCATTGAATATCCGGGGTAAAGGGTCGGCAGGCACGGATATGTGCTGTAGCAGTGCAAAGCCTGCCCAATTCAATATCGGGCCCTTAAATTTTGTATGGATAAAATGCTAAATGATCAAAATGTAAAAGTATAAGGAAATGAGAAGTCAGGGGAACAGGGGGAATTTTTTGTAAAGCGGGAAAATTCAAAAGCTCTCTACATAATCAGTGCATTTGAGTTTGAACATATGAATAGCAGGTATAAAGCCCCATATTGCACAGGGGCTGTACATGGGAAATGGGATGTTCTGATCAGGATGGTCACTTTTCCCCAACTATTTTACAAAAGGGCACAGCAACGATATGTGTATTTGATGGCACACAAAGCGGGAGCAGAGATTTCATAAAAGAAAACCTAGAGAGGAAAAGCGACATCATTTGACAGCTTCCATGTATGTATACCAGCAATTGCACATATTGTGGCCCCATTTCGCAAAATTATGTATAAAATTGGAATCAATTAAGCATCAAAACCACAAAACTTTTTTTTTACATTTTGATAGCAGAATCAGAAAAAGGGACAATTCTTTCTTTTAGAAATGCAATGCAGTACGTGCCATTGGGTCAGTGGGGTTTCTTGGCAAGGTGCCCCTGGAAGTAGAACGCCAGGCCTTGCTTCAGAGGGTAAAGTGACTTGCCCAAGGTGTGCCCCTGGGAATCAAACCCTGGGTTTTTTTTGATGACCAGATCACTGCTCTAAACACTAGGCTCCTCCTCTAAGAGCACTTATATGAAAGTTATGCATTGCTCAGAGGAGGTCAAAAACTCGCATGGAACATACTATATACTTTTTTGGCTCCAATGGAACCACACCATAACCATCCACCCTTCAAATCTCTTCATCCCGGACATCTACATATGTGAATAGCGGTTTTCTGAAACTGCCCCTACACTTGGAGCTAATCTACACCTATACATCCTGCTATTTGTGACATACTTCTAAAATGATCTGAATGTCCTTAAACAGATCAAGACATGGTCCATTTTTAGTTATATGTGTGACCTTTACATATTTGCCATTCCTTAATTGATGCATAAATCTAGGGGGTAATTCTGTAACAGGACACGTATGTAAGAAGTCCAGATGGTGCCTATTTTGTACCTGCTCCAGGGAAGCTGTAAATGTGTCTTTGTACTCTTCACATCTATCTGTTTATTGCCTCTTTTTCTGCCTCACACGTTTAATTTGTCTTTACCATTTCAGTCACAGCACTTGGCATTGTGACTTGCGCAGGGACATTGCTTTGTGCGTGTGTGGGGGGGTATTTCACCTTTAGCTCATCTGTCCTTTGCACCTGCATTGCCTCCGTGGTAGTCTCTGGGTCAGTCTGTTCCGGGTTCCATGTTTTCTGTTGCAAGCTGTGTGTTTCCTTCAGTTGTTACATCTCTGTCCACATGGGTTTCAGGTGGGGGTTCTTCTTCCTGGTCGTGTGCCCTGTGGTGTGTGTCTAGCCACCCCGGAATCTCCTTCCCACTGATGTTTTGCTTTGGGGCTGCTCTCCTGACTCTGTGCACTGTTCTTCTCCCTCCACATGCATTCCTCCTGTCCTTGCCTGTCCACACCCACCCTTTCCTGTATTGTCTACTTACTGCACTAGGGTGGTCCTTATCTATTCCCAGCCCGTGCATGCTGCAGCCTGGGCTGGCCATCTATCCCCCTGAGGAGGAGGGCTCTCTCATTTGCTAAGACCACCTTGCAGAGCGGGTGGGTCTCTGCCTCTCAACAGTTGGCCTGATGTTTTGCAATTTTACTTCCTCTGATAGGGGTTTGGCTGCGGGTGGGCGGGCGGGCATCATTTCATCCTGCTTCCTGTTGCATATGGACCACAGTGCAGATGGACACGGTTTCATGCCTACATGTGGATGTACACCAGCAACTACACTTGGATGGAGAAACCGGAATTGCAGGCGTGTATAGATGGGTAGAACGTGTGCACTGCTGGGGTTGTTTGCATGGACAGAGAAGGTATGCATTTTGAGTGTGCATCAGTGGGAAGGAGATTCCGGCGAATTTAATAGTCTGGAGCCATATGGCCTTAACCAAGAAACAGATCTAACGATATTTTTATGAAAGTAATTTTATTCACATTTTTATTTGTATTTAATTAACATAAGATTTAATATTTATGTTATTTATTTATTTATCTAAGCTCACAAATGAAGAGTCACAACGTACATCTAATTTTCAATGATGCATTTTTATTTATGTAATTTATATTGTTCATTTGTCTTTTCATTAAATTATTCATTATATTTATTTAGTTCACACGATGATTTATATATTTTGTAATGACCTTGTGTAATAAGGTCATCACACTTTTATCAAGCCTTTTTGTTCATTATATAAGCAATATCTGTGTACATTTATGTTGTTTTAGCTATGGTTAGATTCAATGATTTTCATAGGCATCATTTTTCAGTTATTATTAGTAATTTATGGGTTTTTATTATTCACGTTTTTTATATTACTAGGCTTATTTTAACTGGTTCTCAATGTCCACATTTATATGCTTATTCATTCTTATGCATCTAATAATATATTTTATAATATGTTTTTAATATAATTGTAACCTTTAAAGTTGGAAAGCATTTGATTAACGTTATACTTCTGTCACTAGTTTTTAATAGCAATCTTATTATTTATAATGATAGTAATCGATGCCTTTATTCACTACACATTTTGTTATTAATTACCCTATCGAGCATGCATTTCTTTTTCCCCCCTCCCCCTCCTTTTTTCCCCCCTCTCCCCTCCCCCTCCCCTCTCCCCCCCCTTCTCCCCCTCCCTTCCCCCCTCCCCCCGTCCCCCCTTCCCCCTACCCCCTCCCCCTCCCCCCCCTCTCTCCCCCCCCTTTCCCCCTCTCCCCCTCCCCCCCCTCCTTCTCCCCCCTTCCCCCTCCCCCCTTCCCCCTCCCCTCCCCCCCTTCCCCCCTTCCCCTTCCCCTCCTTCCTCCTCCTTCCCCCCCCCCTCCCCCTCCCCCTCCCTCCTCCCCTCCCCTCCCCTCCCCTCCCCTCCCCCCCCCCCTCCCCCCCCTCCCCCTCCCCCCCTCCTCCCCCTCCCCCCCTCCCCTCCCCCCCCCTTTCACGTTTCCCTGCCGCAAGATACCTTCATGATCTTGTCTTTATGTTACGAGTTTTTATCCCCTTTCTATCACGTCATCCTAAACCGTTTTTCAGAGCTAATAATTTAGTACATACATCATTGTCTTCTTTGGATCGTGTTCTAATTAGTCCCTTTAAAGTCTCTTAATAATACTTGGCGCAGTTCTTAACAGATTTTGTTTCAGTTTTCACAATGCATTTAAATAGTTGTACCCATCACTAAACAAAACAAGTTTTGTCTTCAAATCCAGTCCCCCTTTCATAATATTTATTTTGCAGCCAATGTGCCTCTTCTTTTAACAGATCCCATAGACGGTACTAGTTTCTTATACAGAAGTTTTACAAAGGTGCATAACAAGTTAGCTGTTTTTTTAAAAGATTACGCAGTCATTTTATAAGTGTCTTCAGTCTCTCTCTTTTTTAATTCAATTGGTCCAAATATAGTCAGGATTGACGTAATTTAGTTCCTCCCCTTCATTTGACGTCATTCAAATTTGGCGCGCAAATCGGCGTTTTTAAAGACACCGTTTCAGTTGACATATCCTTTGCTGTTCCAGGAACAAGTTTTTCACGATTCGAACAGGTGCGTTTTTTATCTAATATAAATCTCGAAAGTCATGTCCTCGCAACGGTTTAATGTTTTTTTTTTATATTTGTTGCCTATCTATCTCCTACATTGTATTCATTAGGTCCGTTTTTTGTGAAATAATATAGATTCCTCTTTGCATCACATTAGTCTTATAGGCTCAAAAATTTGAATTTAGACTCTGTATATCATTCACTTTTTTATTAAGACTGATTTTCAATAACTATTATATACATATATATATTTTTTGAAGAGCATTCATACACATTTTTTAGCCATCTTCAGGATCGTATTGAAGTTCGCATGTAGCAGGTTTACATATGAGCATTACAACACAATTGTCACAAAAGATGCAACATTCTATTAAGCCTTAACATAGCGTAATTGATCTAATCCACCCCCTACCCACCACCCCTACCCTCCCCTCTTCTTCCTTTCCCCTTTCCTCCCCTCTCTCCCCCTCCCCCCTCCCCCCTCCCCCTCCCCCTCTCCCTCTCTCCCCCCCCCTCCCCCTCCCCCTTTCCCTTCTCCCCCCCCCTTCCCCCTCTTCCCTCCCCCTCCCTTTCCTCCCCTCCCCCTCCTTCCTCCCCATCTCCCTCCCCCTCCCCGTCTCCCCTCCCCCCTTTGAATAAAATGATTCATAATCAAAGTTAGGCCTTTAGACTCAACATTCCCCCTTTTTTCACTGATTAAAATTTAGTACCAAGTCTGAGTACACTGCGTTGTATCGTTCTATCGTGATAATAGTCTCCTCTATCATTTTTATATATCTTTTTCATACACATATATATTTTTTAAGTAACATAACATATATATTTTTCACGTATATATAATTTTTCAAATTACACAAAAATTACTTCAATAGTTCATATAGATGAATTTTCCAATATGTTTATTTTTACAGTGTTTTTGCAGATGATATAGACACACAATAGAAGGTTTATATGTAAGTAAGAAGTGAATCTTCTTTATTTTCTTAGCAAAAATTTATTGTCACTTTGCTTTTAGTACAATCTATTATCTAGTATTATTATAAAGCCATTTTCTGACCTATCATACTTTACAACAGATCATCTCATTTTTAAGGCTCACAGATTGTTTGGCTAAAGTGCACACACAAGTCCCCTTCCCCCTCACCCCGCCCCCCCCCTTCCCCTCCCCTGTCCCCTCCATCTCCCTCCCCCTCCCCCCTCCCCTCCTCTCCTTCCCCCTCCCCCCTCCCCCCTCCACCCTCCCCTCCTCTATCCATCAAACAATACTCATAATATATGTTATTTGTATCTTAGTTGCTTTGGTGAATATAATTTACGGTTTGCAGATTTCATCGATCATACACATGTAAGTCATTTAATCAAGTATCTTTCTCTCCTCCTCCACATCCCCCACCCCCTCCCTCCCCTTCCCTCTCTTCGACCCCTCCGCCCCTCCCCTCCCCCTTCCCCCCTTCTCCCTCCCTCCCCCCTTCCCCTCTTTCCCCATCCATTTCCTCTCTCCCCTTACCTCCTCCTCCCCCCCCTCCCCCCCCTCCTCTCCCCTCTCTCTTCTTTTCCCCCTTCCCTTCCCCCTCCTTCCCCTGCTCCCTTCCCCCTTTCCCCTCCTTCCTTTTCCTTCTTCCTCCCCTCCCTCCCTCCTTCCCCCTCCTTCTCCTCCTCCCATTCCCTCCCCTTCTCCCTGTCCTCACTTTTCCCCCCCTTCCTCCCGCCCGCCCTTGGTCCCATATCATATAACAAGTTTGTTATCATATATTTTTGAATATACATTATTTTATTTGAACATTTATTGTTTATCTATTCCGTGATTCCACCCTGTTTTTTCTTCGTTCATTATAGATGTATGTTTTTTTAAAAATTTTTGGATTTGTGAGCACATGTACATGAATACGTTTTTTATGTATTTATTTATAATATTGGTCCAATATCATAGGCAAATATGTTTTTAATATTTTTAATATATTTATATGTTTTATATGTTGTATGTCATTTAGCTGTGTGCCCCCTGAAGAAGGCTACGGCCGAAACGCGTAGGGGTTAATAAAAATTCGTTTACACCCACCGACGACTCTTGCCCTTTGTTGCTATCCCATATTTAGGAACATTACTGAAAATCTGTTCCTCGTTCTTTAGCTTCATCATTATCTGAAGAACGTCCACTTTAGGAACATTCTGGGTGAAGAGATCTTTTTCGATAAGAATGGTGATTTCTCCTCTGGATATAATATTATCAACATAGTCCTTCTACCCAATGGGACAGAGAGTACAGAGATTTTGGTGGTTATAACCCTTATGCTCCACCAAACCAGGATTTCACCATCAATGAAAAGGCGATTGTGTGGGAGAGCGCCTTTACTCAGGTCAGACATAAGCAAAAGTAGAGCATGATGGAAGTCACAAAACTATGCAACTATCATGTATGCAGTCCCGTAGTGATAAAAACTACCACAGTGTTACTGACAACTATAAATTCTGCTTTATACAAATATAACCAAGCAGCAAATAGGGATAATACCATGTAGATTAAAAAAATTTTACTCCTGTTTTGCACCTTTTCTCCTTTGTTTTACCCTAGTCCCCTATTAGCCCTGTTAGTTGTCTGCTTCTGTCCTGATAGATTGTGATTTCTGTGAGCAGGGACAGTAAGTAATAATGGCATTGATATAAATATGAGAGAAAATATTTTATCTAAATAAATCTGAGTGAGAATTTACCCATAGAAGACATCAGGCGGGGCCACACTGAGACAGGATAAGACTCTAGTTAGATCCTCAAACATTTCCACAATGAGGTCAACAGCTTTACCCCACTACTGCCCCATAGAGCCCACCTTGGAATATACAACTATTTTATATTTTAATGTGATAGAAAGTGTCACAGCATATCAATTTTTCACTAATATGACTGAAATGATAATTTGAAGTTTATACCTAATATTTTTTGTGGAACTGTATATTTGTTCTGGTTTGAAGCAGTAGCACAAATCTTCCAGTCAATGGTGATATTCAGCTGCTGGCCTGAAACCTGAACCAGCAAAGGTTTGGACAGTCTTTTTTTAAGTTAGATGGTCAACGGCTCAACACATCAACTAACGAGATGACCTTTATTGCCCCCACTGCTCTGCTCCCAGAATGCTTCGATTCTAAGTGGTGTGTAACTGGGCTCTGTGGGATATTCAGTGGTACAGATGAGGTATGTGCCACTGAATGTCCCACTAAGCAGATATGTGTGGTTTGCAGGTCTTTAAACTATGTAACTTCCTTTGAATATACCCCTGCAGATTTCACTTAGTAACTGCTTTCAGAATTACTGTTTTTAAAATAGGGTTCATAACTCAGCACTGTATTCTACTGAAGGGCTTGGTAATAGGTGCTTGAAGATAAAAGATCTGAATTGGGCCAGAAGTAGACAATAAAGAAACACTACAATTAAAAAATGTTCTGCAATTAAAAACCGTTTTCCAGTTATCCACATTTATTTTTCATTTCATAGACACCTCCACAGTCCAGATGCAGTCAGAGCTGTCCACCGGGTTTTAGGAAATTAACCAGGGAAGGAAAACCCATCTGCTGCTATGACTGTGTTCCATGTCCAGCCGGAGAGGTCTCCAACCAAAGCGGTGGGTGATATATCACATTTTGAAGGTCAGATGCACCTTGAGAGTGCTTCCTCTGTCCACATGTATCATATGATTGAGGCAGAGCCACATTTCCCCAGAGAATTCCCAGCCACGGCAGCTTCCATCATGCTGCATCTTACTGCTCTAGCCCTGTTTCTTCATCAGTCTTGCAGATGACAAAGTTCTTCCTCTGGTCCTTCACTTCACTGTTCAGAGTTATCCAGTAATGAAGATGTGCTTTTCTTTCACATGAAAGAGGAAACCTCAACACTTTTTCCTAAATTATTTCATTTCATTATGAAAATGGAATGAAAGAAGAACAAATAAAATTCCTTTTGTTTCTCATTTCATTGTCAAGTAGAAGGAAGCAATAGCCATGATCCGCCAACCGAAGAATTCCATCTCTATAAAAATAAACAAGTTTGGGGACTTCCGGTGATGCGGTGAGCAAGAGCGGACACGTGCCACTCGAGCTCCGGGCCCCCCTGCTCCTCTGCCTTTAAAATTGCTGATGTAAGGGCGCCGGTTTGAGATCCTTGACCTCCCCCCTGCTCACCTGTACCGGCAGCACGGAGTTGGGTCCCCCCCCCCGCTCTCCGACGCCGCGGCGAGAGGGACGATCAGCCGACGTTGGAGCCAGGCCTGTCCCTGCAGCGGTTCTATGGGAGGAAAGGAACCTCCCCCTCGCTTCACAGAGCCTGCGGAGGCTAGCCGGTAAGTGGCGGCCAGTTGGAGGAACGTCCCCTGCCTCCCCGAACCGGCGAAACTAGACAGCTGGTTCTGGTGCTCGGACGCCCCCCCTACCCCGGGCAAGATCGCAGTGCCGAGAACCGGCGAAGACGTCGGATTGCGCCCCTTGCCCTTGCGCTTCTTCGGGCAGAGAGGAGGTCTTAGTGCTGCTGCCGCCGGGGATCAGACCTCTGTGGCCTTTGTGGTCGGAGGAAGAGACGACCGGAGCCCCCCCTCCCCCACATTTCTTCACCCGGAGAGGAGGCAGACTGCGGGAGATCTGAAGGCCTTGGCCCCTACTCGATCCGGTGCCTCAGCCCCGCACGGAGATCGTAGAGTGGTGGCCCTTGGGGGGAGCACCGGGGGTGGTCAGCAGCTTTGCAGTGGTGCTTTGGGGATTATACTTCTTGGAGTGCTCCCTTCGCCGGTGTTCTTCTGGAGACAGCTCGCTCCCTGGGGGTATTTCCACTCTTGCCGCCCTCAGGGCTCAGCATCTCTCGAGAGCTTCTTCCTGCTGCTCCTGGGTCTCCATACTGCTGGCACCACAGGACTGATATTGCAGAGATCAGGCTTTTTCCTGTTAGCCCAGAGAGCACCCAGTCAGGCGTTTCTACAGCTTGCCTGACGGAGGAGGAGCCGGGGACCGGAGAGGCCTTGCGTTTTCGTGAAGGCAGCGAAAAAGGCGAGGAGCCAGTGGAAGAAGAGGGGATGGCGGCGGCAGCAAAGGGGGGACGCCGCGAAAAAGAGAAAGTGTCCACGCAACACAGAGCGGCTGAGCAACCCTCACCATC
Organism: Ichthyophis bannanicus; assembly: GCA_033557465.1. NCBI lineage: Eukaryota > Metazoa > Chordata > Amphibia > Gymnophiona > Ichthyophiidae > Ichthyophis > Ichthyophis bannanicus. The sequence goes on from CM066035.1 coordinate 784,748,411, forward strand.
AAAGGTAGGGGCCAAAACGGAACTGGTAGATGAAATCTCGCTGGCGGTGGTGGGGGCGCTATCCGCACAATTTGAAGACCTGCGGGGCCGGATGGATCTTCTCCAGTCCTCAGTGGAGGCCCTTGGCAGTCGAATGCAAGAGGCAGAACATAGGATAGAGCAAACGGAAGAGAATGTGCTGGAGTTGCAGCAGGAGGTGAACCGCATGAGAATACAGTTACAGGGTCAAGAGGCCAAGCTAGATGACCTAGAAAACAGGTCTCGCCGCAATAACTTGCGCTTTCTTGGGATTCCAGATACCATAGAAGACAGAGGGTTAAAACCCTATGTGGAAGAATTGGTGAAGAAAATTTTGGAGAATGACGCAGAAGGAGGCCTGGTGCAAATAAAGAGAGCACATCGTGTTGGGCCCAAGAGAGTAAATGACAGCCGACCTAGAGTGGTCCTGGCGAGATTCCTGCGATTCCCACAAAAGGAGGCGGTGCTGCGGGCGGCGAGAAAGATGGGATCGATTTCCAAGGACAATGCTAAGCTGCGAATAGTACAAGATTACTCTGCGGCCCTGGGCCAACGTCGACGAGACTATGGCCCTTTGTGTCAGACACTGATAGATAATAATATTAAATTTATAGTGCAATACCCGGCCCGATTGATCTTCACCCACGGGGGAGTTCGCAGGATATTTGAATCAGCCGCGGCAGCGAAATCATATATAGATGAGATACGGAGAGGAGCAGCAGCTGCCACAGAAGGACAGTAGTGAATCGTGGAGAGCGAGTCTCGGATTGGAAGAGCTATCCGGGAGGAGCTAGAATAAATCATATTGCTCCTACTGGGAGGACGAGCTGCCTCCAATGGGGGGATATCAGGGGTTTGAAATTGTTGAGTTAAAGTTAACTATTTTGTTTGCCTGGGATATATTGTGGGGCTGTGGTCTTGGAGGTGGGGGAGGGGATGCACATGGAGGTGGAGTGAGCCGGGGGAGGAGCGGGGGAGGGGGGAAATTAGATGGGCGCATAGAGAACTGGTGTGGGGAGAGGAGTGGGGGGCACTACACGCATCTTGGGGTCACAAAGGAGGGGGAGAGGAGGTAATAGGTACAGATGAGGGGTTGGAGGAGAGAGGGGAGTGGAGGGGGAGTAGGGGGCAAGGGAGGGACGGTAGCGGGGGTTGTAGAGAGGGGGTGGTGGGGGGAGGACAGGGAGGGGGGGAGGGAGGCGGGGGGAGGGAGGAGGAGGAGAGCAGCTCGAGAGGAGTTATTGGGTTCTGGATGGGGTGCATACACAATAGAGAGGGAGGACCTCAGGCTGGGGGGGGCCTTTCCCTGCAACAGACGACTTGCTGTGAGGTTTGAGGTCTATGGTTATCCAGAGACCTGAAGATTATATCCTGGAATGTCTGTGGGATCGGTAACCCTATCAAGCGATATAAAGTGTTGCAGGCCCTAGCGAGGCAGAAATGCGACGTGGCAATGTTACAGGAAACCCACCAGACTGCTGAGGAACATCTTAAATTAAAAAGGGATTGGGTGGGACAGGTGTGGGGGGCACCGGCGATGGGGAGGAAAGGTGGAGTGGTCATTCTGATACACAAGCGAATCAGATTCGTCCGGGAGAGCATGTTTGTGGGGGCTGGGGGAAGATATGTGCTTCTGTATGGGGTATTAGAGGGGAAACCGGTGGTGTTGGGTAACGTGTATAGCCCGAACGTACTGGACCGGTCGTTTTATGCCAGTCTGGGTTCAGGAGTGGAACAATTGCCGGCCGCCCCCCTGATCTTGGCAGGAGACTTTAATGGAGTCATGGATGCGGAACTCGATACAACTAGAGGTGGGGGAGATAGGGCTCGGGTCCATACCGCTAAAGCGTTACAGAGTTTAGGGCGTAGGTTGGGAGTGGTGGATCCTTGGAGGCTGTTGCACCCTTTTGAAAGAGACTATACGCACCAATCACGGGCACATGGATCGAGTGCCCGTATTGATTATGTGTTTGTTTCGGAGAGATCCTTTGCCCAAATAGAAGATGCGCAAGTGGGCCCTATCGCGATATCAGACCATGCGTGGGTCTGGGTGGACATGGTATGGCATGATATTAGCGCACGGACTCGCATTTGGAGGTTTCCTATGGAATTGTATAGGGATGTAGAATTCCATACATTTATAGGGCAGAAGTGGCAAGAATTTGCTGTTCACAACGCTCAACACCGGGAAGACCCGGAGCTCTTCTGGGAAACCGCAAAGGTAGTCCTACGGGGAGACATTATAGGGTATGTCGGGAGGAAGAGGAAGTTGTTGACGCAGCAGATTGTCCGGCTGGAGCAACAGGCACGTAGAGAGCGGAGAAGGCGGGCGCAGAACCCCTCGGTGGCGAACGGGAAGAAAGTATGGGAAACCCAAACGGCCCTGAACGAGCTGTTGCACCAAAGGGCCAAAAAGTCCTTTTTATATTATAGGTTTCAGCTATACCGATATGGGGATAAGCCGGGTAAGCTCTTGGGGAGATGCCTTAGGGGTAGTAGGGGGACCGGACTGGTTGCGGCACTCAGGGATAATCAGGGGACGCTGCACAGAGAGAGTAAGGCGATTGCGCAAGTGTTTCAGACGTTCTATCAAAGCTTGTACGCGAGGAAGGGAGGGTCCCAGTCTGCCATGGAAGATTACCTGGGAGACTTGCGCCTGCCCCAGCTGACAGTGGACCAGAGGGCGCAATTAGATGCGCCGGTGTCCGATGAGGAGATACAACGGGTTATCCAGCAGGCGAGTTGCTGCAAGACGCCGGGTCCAGACGGTTTCGGGGCGGAATTTTATAAGTTGTTGGGGGAGAAGCTGGGCCCTTCCCTAGTGGCAGTGTATCATAGAAGAGTGGAGCAAGGGGGATTTGGGCGAGGGGAGAATAACGCGCACATTATATTGATCCCCAAAGCGGGGAAAGATCGTACGCAGGCTACGTCTTATCGGCCTATATCCCTGCTGAACTTTGACGTGAAGATACTGGCCAAGGTGCTGGCGGACCGCCTAGCCCCAGTTTTGCGGGAGCTGGTGCACGATTCTCAGGTGGGGTTCGTGAGGGGATGGTACGCAGTGCGTAACCTTCGTAAAATCGTGGCCTCACTGGAGTGGGTACGGAGTAGGAAGTTGCAGTCTCTCTTGATCAGCTTCGACGTGGAAAAGGCGTTCGATCAAGTGAACTGGGCATACTTAAAATATTTGCTGCCCCAGTATGGCCTTGGGGTGTCTTTTTGTAATATGGTGGAGCTCTTATACTCGAGGCCTACAGCAAGGGTACTCTGTAATGGCGTGCTATCGGATGGCTTTAGGCTGGAGAGAGGAACGAGGCAGGGATGTCCGCTCTCTCCGCTGCTTTTTGTGTTGTCTCTGGATCCTCTGGTGCGGCGGATTGAGGCGTCCAGGGATATACGCGGCATAGCTATAGGGCGGCATACCTTTAAGATGGCTGCCTTTGCAGATGATATGCTTGTGCACTTGCTGTCCCCTCAGACGTCGCTGCCTAGTTTATTACAGGAATTCTCTCTCTATGGCAGTTTTGCGGGATTGGGTATTAATATGGAAAAGTCGGAGGCCTTGGATGTGGCGGGGACACTGAGGGGGCAGTGGAGTGGGAGCTTCCCACTGAAGTGGGCGGGGGACTCCTTTGTGTACCTGGGGGTGCTATTGACTAGGGAACCGAAAGAGCTATATAGACAAAATCTGGAACGGGTCTTGGCCCAAATGCGCTCGCAGCTTCAGGCATGGACTCCGCTCCCCCTGTCTCTGTTGGGACGGGTGGCGGCATTGGGGATGGTGATTTTACCACGGGTGCTGTATTGGTTGCAGACCCTTCCAGTGTGGATATTGAAACGAGACTTAAACTCTATCGACCGAGAGATTCGGAAGTTTCTTTGGAGAGGGGCCCGGGCTCGTATACCATTACATAGACTGAGAGGGAGATGGGAACGAGGGGGGGTAGGGCTTCCAGACCTACGGAGTTATGCCTTAGCGTGCCAAGCACGGCATATCGGGGACTGGTTGGGGGATACGGAGGTGTACACCCCACGAGCATTGGAGGAGGCCTTTGTGGCCCCGCAATCTCTGCTAGCGGTGCTGCATTTGGAGAGTAAATACTTGACTGGAGGAGTGGCGAGTAGTGCGCTGATTCGTCCAGCACGACAAACGTGGCGATGCCTGAATGGACTTTGGAGGGAGACTCCAGCGGTCTCGAGTTGGCTGCCCCTACAAGGGAACTGTCGGTTCACCCCTGGATCGGAATCACCAGTGTTTTGGGGATGGTGGAGGCAGGGTATACGGAATATTGGACATGTGATTGCCCCAACGGGGCAGTGCAGATCCTTTGCGACCTTGTGCAAGGATTATGGGATAAGCAGCCGGCACTACTTTGCCTATGCCCAATTACATCACTATATAGCTTCGCTCCCGCAGACTGCACTCCGGGTGGAAAGGGCTGTGCAGATATTGGAGTTCTTTGCATTGGGGGGGGAAGATCCGCCCACAATCGCAAGTTTGAAGAGGCGCATGGATGGGTATGTTAATCTGCCGGATTATGGGGCGGAAGAGACTTTGTGGGGTCGGGAGTTGAATTTGGTGGTGCCCCCGGGGACACTTAATAGGGCCTTGAGTGGGATACGCGGATTAGTGGAGGGGGCCCGCTGGTGGGAAGTGCAGTTTAAATGCATAATACGAGCACATTTCTCTCCTAGATGTGCACTACGGTGTCGTCTCACTGAGGAGGGAGGATGCCCAAAATGTTCTAGCCCCTTGGCGGATTTGGGACATATGTGGTGGAGATGTCCGAGGATTTACCAGTATTGGAGAAAGATTGCTGATTATATGAGTACGGTCATATCCCAACAGATTGACTGGACGGCATCGCTTGTGGTGTTAGACAGACTTGGACCACTCCACCCGAAGGGGAGGTGGGAACGCCTGTTGGTTAGGAAAGCATGTCTGGTGGGTAAAGGCCCAATACTTCGCCGGTGGAGAGAAGCGGCGAGCCCTACCTTTTGGGAGTGGCGCAATAGCTTCCACCACCTAATGCTTATGGAAAGGAGGGGAGCTAAGGGAAATGCCCGTCGTTGGGCTTCATTCCTGCTGGTATGGGAGCCATATATTCAGAGGTTGGGTCCTCGGGCCTGGAATGAGGTCCTCCGGGTGGGCTAAGGCAGGACAGAGGAGGATAGGGGAGTACATAGAGATGTGCGGAACCATGGATAAGCTTCATGTATGTTCCCTTGTGGTAGAGGAAGAGCTGTGGGGGTTGGGGGGGTGGGGGGGGGGGGGGGGGGCATTAAACTGTAAACTTTGCGGTACCTTTTTGTATGATCTGTGGTGATACCCTGGAGCGGGGGATAAGACACAACCCCTGCAAGGGTTGCCATGTTTGTATAATGTTTTGCATGATCTGTATTGTGTGGTGCTGTTTTCAATAAACAGAGTTTTCAAAAAAAAAAAATAAACAAGTTTGAAAGATGTGTATTGACGGCATAACACAATGACACATTTCCCTTTCATAGACTAAGGCGTGTCTGTATGAGGGACGCAGTTTAAGAAGGCGTGGTACAGTCGCAGGGGATGTGTGGGTGGGTAGCTAGTATCACGTGCATAGTGGCTGATGGTGTATGTAAGGTGCACATGAAGGTGTAAATCACAGGTATAATCTGCATCTATTTCCACAGGGAGAGTTTAGTTGTTTTTCTGTGAAGATGCTAAGGTAGCATGTCATCGAGTGGTGGAGTATATCTATGTGTCATGGGTGCATATGTATGTTTTGACGATGAATGTACATTTTGAGATTATATTTCAGGGCAGGGTGCACGTGTTTTGGCAGTGAGTGCCAGGGGGCAGGGTGTCTGTGTGTCGGCAAGGGTCCAGAGTATATATCAGTGCAGGTGCGTATGTTTGTTAGGAGTGGTAGGTGTATGTAGAGTGGCGTCAAGGGGGGTGTGCAGAGATGTCCCAGGGAGGGTGTCTGTGGGGGTTTGAGTGTGGGCATGTAGATTTCTCTTTACATGAGGAAGGATCTAGTGAAGCCTGAAGATTAGTCAAGAATTTGGCTGCTGATATTTAATGCTAAAAAATGAAGGGTCATGCATTTAGGCTGCAAAAGGGAGTGGCACAGTATTGGGGGTGAAGTATTTCTGTCTATGAAAGAAGTGTGGGACCTGGGCATGATTGCTTTTGATAATCTTATGGTTAACCGGGTAGAAAAAGTGATGGTGAAAGCCAGAAGGATGTTTGGGGCATAGGGAGAGGAATGGTCAGAAGCAGGACAGAGGTGATATTTTGTTTGTATAAGTCTTTGGTGAAACCTCATTAGGAGTATCGTGTGCAGTAGAACACACCTTCTAAAGGGTATAAACAGGATAGCGTTGGTGCAGAGGGTGGCTACCAAAATGCCCAGTGGACTCTGGAATAAGGCCTATGGGGACAGACTTAAAGATCCCAATATGTATACTTTGGAGGAAAGGCAGGAGAGGGGAGATATGATAAAAGACATATAAATACCTCTGTCGTATAAATGCACTGGGGGAGAGCCTCTTTCAATTAAAAGCTCTGAAATGAGGGGACATAGGACGAAGACGAGAGGGGATAGATTCAAGATAATTTCAGGTAATATTTATTCATGGAAAGTGCAGTAGATGTATGGAATAATCTTCCGGTGGAGGTAGTAGATTTAGGATGGGACATAGTGGAAGAAAATGACTGGAAAGTGGAGTAGCTGGTATGGAAGAGCAGACGGCATAGGCCATTTTTTTTTTAAACTTTGGGCGTGATGTTCATTTGCGATGGCTATTCACATCTACAGCGCATAGCCATTGCCGCCAAACATTTACCCTGGATATTCAATGCCAGGGTCATATGCAGCCCTAGCATTGGATATCGAGGGTCACTGCACAGTCGAAGATGCCACAGAAGCTAACTGGGCAGTGGTGTAATATTGCCGCTGCCTGCTTAGCGGTGGGTGCTACCTCCACTCCTTCCCAGAATGCCCACGGCACACCCCAATGATACATGGTAAGCACTGGGGTGTGTAGCGGAGTTAATCGGGGATATTCAGCAGCACTAACCGTGTAAATGTCTTTGAATATCGGGACTGAGTAGGCTATATGGTTTTTATCTGCTGTCATTTTTTTCTTTTTCAGTGTTTTTTTTTTTTAACTTTATTTTGCCCAAAATTGTTTTAATTATACAAAGCTTTAGTCTCAGAAGCGTATGGAATGCTGTTCTAGTCACAGAAAGGGAGCAGGTGAACTACGGCAAGTTCCTGTGCTGAACATGTTGCCATCAGTTACTGTAGCCAGTATCTACTCTCATCCTACTGTAATTAATGTTGCCATCAGTTACTGTAGTCAGTATCTACTCACATTCTGCTGTAATTAATGTTGCCATTTTTTACTGTAGCTAGTATCTACTCTCATCCTACTGTATTTTACTGTTGTCACTATTTACAGTTGCCAACAGCTACTCTCATTCTACTTTAATGCTACTGTGGTACCTTCTGCTATTGACAGTAATCACTACCTTCACTCAACAGAGTTTACTGTTGCCAGTACCATTCAATTTTCACTGTTGTTTCAATTATTACTGTGGTCAGTAGCCTCACAGAAAGCACCAGAATCATAGAATCACCAGAATCACAGAATCCCTCACAGAAAGTTACCTCATCCACTTCAACAAAACCCCCAATGGCTCTACCATTTAATACCCTGGCAATCTGCCTCTTCCTTCTCACAAGCTGGCTCAACGAAGCCCTTGCCTTATATCACACGGCTCACCAAATTCCAATACTCCTGAGTCCTGGAAAAAGAAGGGCAGAATCTTCCTATCCCAACTCAAGAATGGAGACCCCCACACGCCACTCTCACCTGATACATATAGCCCTTCAACAACCAAAGAAAAATAAGCAAGAGGAACCCCCTCAACCCTCTTACTTAAACTGTGCTCTCATAAATGCACGGTCTATCCGCAAGAAATGGCCAGTCATCACTGACACAATTTCTTCTCATAATCTAGATGTCCTCATGATAACCGAAACCTGGTTATCTGACGCAGATAATGTAATCCTTAACCAACTCATACCCCCCAACTTCTCTGCCCATTCCCAACATAGAGAGAGCAAGAGAGGAGGAGGCATTCTCATACTTACCAAGAATGACCTAAATTTCCACACCGTGGACTCCACAAGCTCAAACAGCATGGACGTATTATCCATCACAAATGAACAATGCCTCATCAATTTAATTTACAGAGCACCCTCACCCTCCACGGACGACCTGCCTTACATTCTAGACCTAGCAGCTAACTCACGCAAGCCCAACATTCCCAACTGGATATTAGGAGACCTCAATCTCCCAACACTACATCCCAGCCACGCCTCAGCCCTTCTTGAAGCAATCAACGAACTGGGATACAAGCAAATTGTTGACACCCCCACGCACGAGAGAGGAAACATCCTTGACATGATCTTTGCCCCTCTTACAGCTCTCGACTCCAACAATAGACTTGACAACTCTGTAACCCCAGTACCTTGGTCAGACCATAATTTAATCACCTTCCCCATCCTCATCAATGGCAAACAGTCACCACACAGAAACAAAAACTCCATTGACTCAACAAGAGTATCATCTCGGAAATTCAAAACCCTCAACAAAGAACATATAGTTATGGAAACCCTCCCTCTCCTACATGACACCTCTCTCAATCTGGAAAATCTAATCACATCCTGGAACAGCACTATCAGTACCATTGCACTGCAACCAGTCCAGGGTAACAACCCAAAGAAAAGAAAATCTTCTCCTTGGTTCTCCCCTGACCTACGAGCCTCCCTCACACACCTAAGAAAACTGGAGAAACGATGGCGTCACTCACACTCCTCAGAAGACCAAGCAGCCTATAAAGCACATCTATCTGTGCACAGGGAGTCAGTCATGGCCAAGATGAAACAATTCCATACCGATACGCTGAAAAGATCACTAAATAAACCACGCAATCTTTTCAACTTAGTCAAAACCTTATCTAAAGAACCTTCTCCAAAACATCCTGAACCCATCCATCCCCAAGCATTCGCCGATTTCCTGCAATCCAAGTTGCTTCAAACCAACAACATTGCAACAATCTCCTCTCAAGTCACTATATGCATATCAAACCTATCCATGTTCTCCACACCATCCAGAAAACATGTTGAAGACACCATCGCTGCTCTTAACACGACTACTGCACAAACTGACCCTTGCCCAGCCCACTGGATAAAGGAACTACGCCAAGATCTCAGCCCCATCATCACTAAAATGATGAACTTATCCTTTACAACCGGCTCCTTCCCACCAGCCCTCAAGAGAACATCCATAAGACCCCTCTTGAAAAACCACAAACTCGACCCACAAAAGGTTGAATCTTATAGACCCATAGCTAGCATACCCCTACTAGCGAAAATAATTGAAAAGGAAGCTCAAAGACAGTTACAGGACCACATTGACACCGTCTCCCCTCTGGACCACTGCCAACATGGCTTCAGAGAGTTCCACGGCGTTGAAACCCTCCTCACCACTCTCTGCAACAACATCATCACAGGCATTGATAACATCCGCCAAGGCTTTGCCCTCATCTTCTTAGACATTGCTGCGGCTTTTGACTCTGTACATCACGATCTGTTAATAGGGCGACTAAAAGAAAAAGGCATCAATAACACTGCCCTGGAGTGGTGCAAGTCATACCTTGATCAGAGATGGCAGTACGTTACCTCAGGGACCACAACATCCACACCTTACCACCAAAAGCAAGGCGTACCACAAGGATCATCCCTATCCTCACTCTTTTTCAATATATACATACAACCGGTTTGCAATATCATCAGGTCCTTCAAGGTTGAATGCTTGATATACGCAGATGACATCCTCCTATATATGCCTTTCTCCACAGTTCATATGGACCTTTCCCCACTAGCTAAATGTTTTGATGCAGTATCCGAATGGCTTCAATCCCAGAACCTCCGAATTCAACACAAAAAGACCGAGGTTCTCTTCATCACCAGGGACCCACTTTTCACCCCCCCCCCATCCCATATAAAGGTGAAAGAAGCTGAGCTCCAATCAAAACCTTCCATTCGCTACCTTGGAGTCACTTTTGACCAACGCATGGATCTGAAACTACACATAACCAACGTAGTCAGAGCAATCTACCTCAAGATCCGGACTCTTCGACATCTTCACCCCCTGCTTGATCCTGATGACTTCAGAACTATATTTCAAGCCTTAACCTTACCACACCTTGACTATGCCAATGCCATTCTCCAAGGCCTCCCACACTCCACATTAAACCCTTTGCAACTCGCCATGAATACCGCTGCTAGAGTCCTCTACGGAGCATCAAGAAGGGACCATATAACACCCATCCTAGAGCAACTCCACTGGCTCCCCATACATGGCAGAATATTATTCAAAACATTACTACTAACTTTCAAGGCCACTAAAAGCATCACCTCCTCCTCTCTAATAGACCTCATTCAGGCCGTCCCACCCAACAGATCCAGGAGAACGATATCAACAAATACTCTAATCATCCCTAAAGCAGCGACAAAATGCCTATCAGTGACATCTAACAGGGCCTTCAGATTCTATGCCCCTAAGTACTGGAACGCTCTAACCCCCAGAGATTCGTGCTATCACTGATCTATCCCTTTTCAGAAAGGCACTCAAATCCCACCTCTTCCCCCAATATTACTTGACCAACTAACCAATCTTAATCACTACCCAAACTAAGAACAAATCCTGTTATGTATACTTGTAAATACTCTTGTAAATACTCTTGTAAATAGTTGCAGTAATGACGTCCCATGTTTTATCCAAGTTCTCTGACCTTGTTCTCTGTAAAACCTAACAGTTTGTTGTTATGGTATGTTGTTATATTGTGAACCGCGCTGATTCTGAATAGAGCGGTATATAAGAGCCTGTAATAAATAAATAAAATAATAATAAAAATAAATAAAATGTCAAATTCTGTGTGTGGAGGGAGATGGAAGGCAAAGTAAATCTTAGTAAGGTCCAGCAGATGGTTCTGTTATACCCGCTCCATCACCCCGGGCTTCCCTCAGCCCCAGGGCTGAGCATGGCCTCTCCTTCTCAAAGTAAAATAGTTCAAAACAAATATGCACACAAAGTCTCAAGTTGTCAAATCAGATCATCTAGGACAGGGGTGGGCACCTCCGGTCCTGGAGGGCCACAGAACAGTCAGGTTTTCGGGATATCCCTAATGAACATGCATGAGATATATATGCATTAGAGATATCCTGCCAACCTGACTGGTTTGTGGCCCTCCAGGGCTGGATTTGGAGACCCCTGCCTTACACCTCTGTCATTTAAGATCGTGAGTGGGCAAGGTACAGATGTCCTAGACATCGAAAGGGTATATAGAATGTGTCACATTCCTCCTCGATTCTCACCACCACCAAAAAGTTGTCTAATAGACAATACCATCAGATACCACCTTGGGGTATCTGCCTCCCTTACTGAAGCACAGGCACCTTTGCAGAAGCAGGGACAGGCTCTTGAAGGCTGCACTTCCTGCTTTCCTTCCTTTCAGGCCCCCCCCCCCTCCCCTGCTTTCAAAACATATACACCGGCCGCATTATTAAGGTCCTTGTTGCTTATTACTGGCTCCCTTTGCAACCTGTCTGCTCTTAATTGGATCACCTTATCCTTCTGTGGTGAGCCTTCTCATTCTAAGGGATTCTGGGACTTGTAGTCTGACTGACCCTGCCACATACTCTAAGGGATTCTGGGACTTGTGTGACTGACCATGGAAATTGTCACAAAGCATATGCAGACATATATAAGAATGCATAGACACACTTACAAAGGTGCATGCCGTAACACATAAACACGTGCATGATCATACAAATACACACATGGACACACCAACCCACGAAGATACACACACACAGACACACATATGCAAAAAAAGACGACAGATCATACACATTCAAAACAGCAATATGCATGCACACACACTTATGCAGACACTGCATTCACAAGACACACAAACTGATAACACTGGTCAACATTGAAATCGTTACTGACTTTAAAAGGCCCTAATCTGTAGTATCTTGGTGAACTGAACACGACTATAACATTAAAAAAAATGTTATTGGCTCTCGTTTTGAAGATATTGCATGTAGTTCATTTTTGACGTTTCACTGTTTAAATTTATCCAGTAGGACATCAACAACATCCCAAATAAACCTTGAATGATGTAATATTGCATCACATTGCATAATACCAGCATGCACACATCATCCAAAGTTGACTGCATCATTTTCTGATGCAATGCAATACTACTGCCAGACGGCTGCTGAAGCCATCTGAAGTCAGCAGTGTACTATATGCAGTTGGAAAGGTTGAGCATTTAAAATATTTCAGACTGTGTGAGGTTTAAGCTACTGTTACATGTAACTTTTATTAATCATATAATTTTAGCCATTTAGGTACAATACAGAACAGTAATGCTGCGAAAGTGCGTTAATACCATTGACAATTTCTGCTACATTTGTGGGGAAGTGATATTTGCCAGCCAGAAGAAAAGTATCACTTCTCAACTGAATAAGGCATATCATCTTTACTTCGGATGCAAAATTGGTGACCAAGACAAGCCTTGGGCCCCGCATATATACTGCACTACATGTACAACACAGCTTTCACAGTGGTTGAATTGCAAAACAGCATCAATGCCATTTGCAGTCCCCATGGTGTGGAGAGAGCCAAGCAACCACATAAATGACTGTTACTTCTGCCTGGTTCCTCCTCTTTCCAGCGGAATAATGAAGCAAAAGAAGTCGAGCATAGTCTACCCAAACATTCCGTCTGCATTGAGACCAGTTCCACATGGTGAGGGACTTCCTATTCCAGAACCTCCATCAGAATATTCTCTTGATTCATCTGATGAGGACAAGGGTGAGCCGACCTGTTCTTCTCCTGGTCCGTTAGCATGCAGTGACCCAGATTTTCACTGGGATGCATTATCAACCCCACACAGAATAAAACAGGAAGAACTAAATGATCTGGTTCGTGATTTGGACTTATCCAAGAACAAGGCAGAATTGCTAGGATCAAGACTCCAACAATGGAACCTTCTAGAAGAAGATGTCAACATTACTTCATATCGAAAGCGCCACCAGCAGTTGGAGCCTTTCTTCAGAAAGGAAAGTAATCTGGCATTCTGTTCCGATATTGAAAGCCTCATGAATACCTTAAAAATCACTCATGACCCACAAGACTGGAGACTATTTATAGACTCTTCGAAACTCAGTCTGAAGGCTGTGCTTTTGAACAATGGAAACCATCTTCCATCTATTCCAGTAGTGCATGCCGTCCACATGAAGGAGACATATGATAACTTAAACAAAGCAGGGGAGACAGAGAGGAGGGGAGGCCAGGAGCAGGTGAGAGAGACAGGAGCTGAGTTGTGGAGCAGACAGCAGGAAGAGGAGGAGGGGGGGGGGCCAGGACCAGGTGTGAGGTGGAGCTGAGAATCCCAGGAGCAGGAATGTGTGACAGGGAGGGAGAGGTGCCAGCTGTGGAATGGAGGAGGGCTGTGAGATTCAGTCAGCAAGAAAACCACATCCTGCTGGCTAGTGTTTTGGAGCATTATGACGTGCTGTATGGCCGACTGAGCAACAGCACCACTGTGGCAACACGTACACACGTGTGGGAGGAGGTGCAGGAGGCCGTAGCACAGGCAGGGGGACCAACCAGGGACCTTGACAGCCTCAGAAAGAGGTTCAATGACATTAAGTGTGGTGTGCGTGCACACATGGTGGCTGAGCGGCAACATGCCATGGGCTCCGGTGGGGGTGGCCCCTTTGCACCAATTCTCACACCCCTGGAGCAGGAGCTAGCAGACCGGCTTGGGCCCATATACCTGTGTGGACTGCCAGAAGTGCTGGACACTGCACATCCCCAGGCAGGTAGGTATGCAACTTACACCTTGCTGCTCCCAACGCATAGAGTAAACACCCTTTGTATATGCGTCAGGCATCTTATTTGCACCTCCTCATATCTGGGTTCCTAGCTCATCTCTTTCCCTCTGCCTTTGGCTCATAAGTGTGCTGTTCTCCAGTCCACCCCTTTTAATTTGCATGTTTCTGCCTCCACTCACATGTGTTCCTAACACCATCCTTTTTTATGTCTGCCCTGCATATGTCGCTTCACTCCTGCTACAAACCTCCTCCCACACCTGTTATTGCTATGTCTGTTTCGATTACAAGCACCGCTGAGCAGGGATTGTCTTTTTGTGAGATTACTTTCACAGTGATGCGTGTGCTTGGTAGTGCCCTATAAATGCTTAGTAGTAGTAGTAGGAGTAGTAGTAGTAGTTATGCAGCACATGTACAGGGCACGCCCAAGCACATGTGGCACATGGAGGGGATTGGTGGGGGACTATGTCCTGACAGTATGCATGCCCTAACACAGGCAACTGTGGGGTGATGATACAGCAGCAAATGGCAGGGTAGGCACAGGGTGTGTGTGACAGGTACCTGGCCTGTGTGGATGATAGACACAGTCCTGAACGTATTTGCAGACTGCAAAGCAATGGTGCAGCAGGGGGGCGTGGTGGACATGACCCAAATCTGATTCAACACTGCATACATCCATGGTCCTGACAACAGACATGCAAAGCCGAGAGGGTTAAGCTGCATAGCAACAATTCACAGCACCACAGATCAGCAATGTAACAGTGATGTAAAGGACCTATCTGAGGATGGCTAATGATATCCCACTGTAATCAAAGAGCAGCACAGCATACAGGAACAGTACTGCAACAGTAACGAGCCACATTGGGGTATCATTTGACAGTATCCAGATAACCTCCCGGCATTACCTCTACATTGTTGCTTTCTAGTGCTGTGAGGTCTGGCTGTGCTGCTGGCCCCTCGGGACCTCTCATATAGGTGAATTTGGCCACTGATGTATGCAGAATTCATGTGATTACAGGCTTGTCTGTCCTTCCAAGTACTCCTCCTCCTAAGGATATGAGGTTGTGGCACTAACTGAGGTCACATTACTCCACTACTGTAGTCACCCGACCCAGATGACTCTAGCGTTCCTACATCAAATATGGCTTATTAGAGCCTACATTTAGTTTTGTCTTGTGTCTACTCTATTTGGGGCATGTTCATCATTACCAGCCTGCGTTCTCTATCCCCCTGAGGTCTACATGCTAATATAGTATCTGGCATATAGGTCACAGCCAGACATCATACCTCTGCAGCCAGTCACCAAGCACATTGTGACAGGAGGACACATACAAGAGGGACATACAACTAGCCCAAAACACATTGGGCGACAAGGCGATAGCGGAGAGACTGAATGAATTCTTTGCTTCGGTCTTTACTGAGGAAGATGTAGGGATGTTACCCATGACTGAAGTGGTATTTAAAGGTGTGGAAGAATTGAAGGAAATATCGATACATCGGGAAGATGTATTACAACTATTAGATAAACTGAAGAGTAGCAAATCACCTGGGCCGGATGGTATACATCCAAGGGTGTTGAAAGAACTGAAATATGAGATTGCAGACCTGCTATCAGTAATCTGTGAACTATCATTAAAATCATCTCTAATACCTGAAGATTGGAAGATCGCCAATGTAACACCAATTTTTAAAAAGGGTTCCAGGGGTGATCCGGGAAACTACAGACCGGTGAGCCTGACGTCAGTACCAGGAAAAATGGTAGAAACCATCATATAGAATAAAGTTACTCAGCATGTAGATAGTCACAACCTAATGGGAGACAGCCAACATGGCTTTAGACATGGAAGATCTTGTCTTACTAATCTGTTAAGTTTTTTTGAAGGAGTGAATAAACAGATGGACAAAGGTGAGTCGGTTGATATTGTGTATCTGGACTTTCAGAAAGTCTTTGACAAGGTCCCTCATCAGAGACTTTTGGCAAAACTAAAGAGTCATGGGATAGGAGGCAGTGTACTATTGTGGATCAGGAACTGGTTAAAAGATAGAAAGCAGAGGGTAGGGCTAAATGGCCAATTTTCCCAATGGAGAAAGGTGAATAGTGGTGTACCCCAGGGATCTTTTCTGGGTCCGCTGCTTTTTGACATATTCATAAATGATCTGGAAAGTGGAATAACGAGTGAGGTTTTCAAATTTGCAGATGACACAAAACCCAAGAGGATTGTGAAAAATTGCAAGAGGATCTTGATAAATTGGAAGACTGGGCATCAAAATGGCAGATGAAATTTAATGTGGACAAGTGCAAGGTTATGCACCTAGGGAAGAACAACCCAAACTACGGTTACACGATGCAAGGTTCCACATTAGGAACCACCACCCAGGAAAAAGATTTAGGCGTCATTGTGGATACCATGTTAAAACCCTCGGCCCAGTGTGCAGCGGCGGCCAAGAGAGCAAATAGAATGCTAGGTATGATAAGGAAAGGAATGGAAAATTAAACAAAAGATATTATAATGCCTCCATATCGTTCCATGGTGAGACCGCACCTTGAATATTGTGTGCAATTCTGGTCGCCGTATCTTAAAAAGGATATAGCGATTTTAGAAAAGGTTCAGAGAAGAGCCACCAAAATGGTAAAGGGGATGGAAGGATACTCCTATGAGGAAAGGCTAAAAAGGTTAGGGCTCTTTAACCTGGAAAAGAGACGGCTGAGGGGAGATATGATAGAAGTCTATAAATTAATGAACGGAGTGGAACGGGTAAACATAGATCGATTGTTTACGTTATCAGAATATAGAAAGACTAGGGGACATGCAATGAAGCTACAGGGTAAACTATTTAAGACTAATAAAAGAAAATATTTTTTCACTCAACGTGTAATCAAACTCTGGAATTTGTTACCGGAGGATGTAGTAAAGGCTGTTAGTGTAGCTGGGTTTAAAAAAGGTTTGGACAAGTTCCTGGAGGAAAGGTCCATAAACCATTATTAAGAAGGGACCCAGGATATCAATGCTTGACCCAGTACAAGCATTGCGGAACCTGTGTCTTTTGGGGAACTGCTAGGTACGTATGACCTAGATGGGCCACTGTTGGAAACAGGGCTTGATAAGAACATAAGAACATAAGACATGCCATACTGGGTCAGACCGAGGTCCATCAAGCCCAGTATCCTGTTTCCAACAGTGGCCAATCTAGGTCATACGTACCTAGCAGTTTCCCCAAAAGACACAAGTTCCACAATGCTTGTACTGGGTCAAGCATTGATATCCTGGGTCCCTTTTTAATAGTGGTTTATGGACCTTTCCTCCAGGAACTTGTCCAAACCTTTTTTAAACCCAGCTATACTATCAGCCCTTACCACATCCTCCGGTAACAGATTCCAGAGTTTGATTACACGTTGAGTGAAAAAATATTTTCTCTTATTTGTCTTAAATAGTTTACCCTGTAGCTTCATTACATGTCCCCTAGTCTTTCTATATTCTGATAGCGTAAACAATTGATCCACGTTTATCCGTTCCACTCCATTCATTAATTTATAGACCTCTATCATATCTCCCCTCAGCCGTCTCTTTTCCAGGCTAAAGAGCCCTAACCTTTTTAGCCTCTCTTCATAGGAGTAGCCTTCCATCCCCTTCACCAATTTGGTGGCTCTTCTCTGTACTTTTTCTAATAATGCTATGTCCTTTTTAAGATACGGTGACCAGAATTGCACACAATATTCAAGGTGCGGTCGTACCATGGAGCGATACAGAGGCATTATAATATCCTTTGTTTTATTCTCCATCCCTTTCCTTATGATACCTAGCATTCTGTTTGCTTTCTTGGCCGCCGCTGCACACTGGGTGGAGGGTTTTAACATGTTATCCACGATGACTCCTAAATCTTTTTCCTGGGTGGTGGCTTCTAATGTGGAGCCTTGCATCGAGTAACTATAGTGTGGGTTGTTCTTTCCTAGGTGCATGACTTTGCACTTGTCCACATTAAATTTCATTTGCCATTTGGATGCCCAGTCTTCCAATTTATCCAGGTCCTCCTGCAGTTTTCCACTTTCCTCTTGGGTTTTAACAGCTTTAAACAGTTTTGTGTCATCTGCAAATTTGATAACCTCACTCGTTATTCCCTTTTCCAGGTCATTTATGAATATGTCAAAAAGCAGCGGACCCAGTACAGATCCCTGGGGTACTCCACTATTCACCTTTTTCCATTGGGAATATTGGCCATTTAGCCCTACTCTCTGCTTTCTATCTTTTAACCAGTTCCCGATCCACAATAGTACACTGCCTCCTATCCCATGACTTTTTAGCTTTGCCAAAAGTCTCTGATGGGGGACCTTGTCAAAAGCTTTCTGAAAATCCAGATACACTATATCAACCGACTCACCTTTGTCTACCTGTTTATGCACACCTTCAAAAAAACATATCAGATTAGTAAGACAAGATCTTCCTTGTCTAAAGCCATGTTGGCTGTCTCCCATTAGGCCATGACTATCTACATGCTGCGTAATTTTGTTCTTTATGATGGTTTCTACCATTTTCCCTGGTACTGACGTCAGGCTCACCGGTCTGTAATTTCCCGGGTCACCCCTGGAACCCTTTTTAAAAATTGGTGTTACGTTGGCGACCCTCCAATCTTCAGGTATTACAGATGATTTTAATGAAAGTTCACAGATTACCAATAGCAGGTCTGCAATCTCATATTTCAGTTCTTTCAACACTCTGGGATGTATACCATCCGGTCCAGGTGATTTGCTACTATTCAGTTTATCAAATAGTTGTAATATATCTTCCCGGTGTAGCGATATTTCTCTCAATTCCTCTGCAGTATCACCTTTAAATACCACTTCAGTCTTGGGTAACATCCCTACATCTTCCTCAGTAAAGACCGAAGCAAAGAATTCATTCAGTCTCTCCGCTATAGCCTTGTCTCCTCTTACTGCCCTTTTTACCCCTCTATCATCTAACGGTCCAATTGACTCTCTCACAGGCCTTTTGCTACGAATGTACTTGAAAAAGTCTTTATTTCGTGTTTTTGCTTCCGCAGCAAGTTTCTTTTCAAATTCCCGCTTTGCCTGCCTTATCAATGCTTTGCATTTAACTTGCCAGTGCTTGTGCTGTTTCCAGTTTTCATCATTTGGCTCTTTTTTCCATTTCCTGAAGGTTGCTTTTTTGGCAGCAACAGTCTCTCTGACCTCACCTTTAAACCATGCTGGCAGTTTTTTGGACTTTCTCCCACTCTTCTTAATGCGTGGAATACAGCTGGTCTGGGCTTCGAGGATAGTAGTTTTAAATAACGCCCAAGCTTGCTGTAAGTCTTTAACCTTTGGAACCGCTCCTTTTAGTTTTTTCCTAACTATATTCCTCATTCTATCATAGTCTCCCTTTTGAAAGTTAAAAGGTAGTACTGTGGATTTCTTTACTATTTGTTCTCCAATAATTAAATCAAACATGATCATATTATGGTCACTATTGCCAAGTGGTCCCAACACCCTTATTTCTTGCACCAGATCTGGCGTTCCACTAAGGACTAGGTCCAGTATGGCTTCCCCTCTGGTCGGTTCATGAACCAGCTGCTCCAAGAAGCAGTCATTTATTCCATCTAGAAACTTTATCTCTTTAGTTTGTCCTGCCGTGACACTGACCCAGTCGATACCGGGGTAATTGAAATCACCCATTATTACTACTCTGTTGTGACTTTTGTTAGCTTCTGTGATTTCTTTGAGCATTTCATCATCCATTTGTTCATTCTGGCCAGGCGGTCGATAGTACACCCCCACTGCCATCACCTTCCCCTTCATAAGTGGAATTTCAATCCATAGAGATTCTACAGCAAATTTTGTTCCCTGCAAAACTTTAATCCTTTCTGACTCAATGCCCTCTCTAACATAGAGCGCAACCCCTCCACCAATTTGATCAGCTCTATCATTACGATATAGTTTGTATCCAGGTATCACAGTGTCCCACTGGTTATCCTCCTTCCACCATGTCTCTGAGAGTGCAATCATATCTAACCTCTCATTTAGTGCCATATATTCTAACTCTCCCATCTTATTGTTTAGACTTCTAGCATTGGCATACAAGCATTTTAGAGACTGTATTTTATTCATATTAATCTGGCTATTGGTAGGCATGGGTAATTTGGAATCTTTATTCTCTGTCTGCTCCTTACTCAAGGGCATTTCGGCTACTATACTCCCTTTTGGAACCTCATTGCTTTTGGTAGTATCCTTCAAGGATACCTTCGTCCGAACCATGCGCTCCTGGGTGACTGTCGGCTTTCCCCTAATTTCTAGTTTAAAAGCTTCTCTATCTCCTTTTTAAAGGTTAATGCCAGCAGTCTGGTCCCATCCTGATTAAGGTGAAGCCCATCCCTTCGGAAGAGCCCCCCCTTTCCCCAGAATGTTCCCCAGTTCCTAACAAATCCAAAACCCTCATCCTTGCACCATTGTCTCATCCACGCATTGAGACTCCGGAGCTCTGCCTGTCTTTTGGGTCCTGCACGTGGAACAGGAAGCATTTCGGAGAACGCTATCCTGGAAGTTCTGGATTTCAACTTCCTACCTAAAAGCTTAAATTTAGCCTCCAGAACTTCCCTACCACATTTTCCTATGTCATTGGTACCAACATGTACCAAGACAGCAGACTCCTCCCCAGCACTATCTACGATCCTATCTAGGCGGTGCGTGAGGTCCGCTACCTTCGCACCAGGCAGGCATGTTACCAGGCGATCCTCACGTCCACCAGCCACCCAGCTATCTACATTCCTAATGATTGAATCACCAACTATAACAGCTGTCCTGACCCTCCCCTCATGGGCACGTGGACCTTGATGGACCTTGGTCTGACCCAGTATGACATATCTTATGTTCTTATGTTTTATATTATGTTCAGTAATAATAATAGGTGATTTCAATCACCCTGGTATTGACTGGATCAGTGTCACAGCAGGACATGCTAAAGAGATAAAATTTCTAGATGAAATAAACAACTGCTTCTTGTTGCAGTTGGTTCATGACTCGACCAGAGTCATAAATCAACTGCAGAGGGGAAGCCATTTTGGACTTAGGGGGATGTTTACTAAAATCCGCAAATGTGCGCGCCGCAAAATAGCGCACGGAAACGCGGCACTGAAACGCGAATAAACGCATTTAAACGCCCCGCACACGTGCGTGTCACCCCCGCACAGGTACGCCGCACACTAATGGGCCCCGTACAAGTGCGGGCCCGCAAATGTCCGATAGAGGCGTGGAACGGCTAAAGAAGGGCGGAGGGAGGGGCGGAGGGACGGGGTCAATGGGTGGAGAGTGGGAGGGGAGAGGCTCCCCGCACAGTATCGGGGCCGAATTTCCATGTAAAAACTACCGCGAGTGAAACACTCGTGGTAGAAAGCATTTAAAGGGAAGAGAAACCATTTCCGTCAGCAATGTACAGCAAAACCGGGGAAACCTGCAAAACGTCAGCAGTGTGATACATGTGCACAGAACAAAAGTGCAAATAAAAAGCGAAAATGACCACAACAAACATTTTAAAAATTATAATTCAGCTGGGGAACAGTGCTAGCAATGGGCACAAATAAAAAAAACACACCAGGAAAGCTCCAAAAAAAAGGAATGAACCATGGAAAGGTGTATGGAGCGGAGACTCTTCCAAAAAACAAAATCCCCTCTTTTGTAGCTGTCCTGGGAGTGTCCCCCATGTTTGTTCATGAAAATCACTGTAGCCCATGTTGGTTATATTTTATCGCCCCTTTCCGTGGTCATGTCTGGGTATTATTTGCATGTTTGTCACCGGACAGGGTGAAGGAGCCCACAGTAAAAATGTGCAGAGCAGGGTGTGTGACCCCATCCTGCCAGGTTTATCATCCCCAGGTACTGCACCATCTCTGTGGCAACAGTGTAGTGCAGTGGACAGAGCCAGTACCCGTAAGACCATAGGGTCACAGGTTCAAATCCCATCTGGGGCCCATGCCAATATATTACCCACCACTAAACAGAGATATGAAAGACACCCCTTTATTGCAGAGAACATAAACATGTTGCAAACATCCTTCTTTTACCCCACACCGCACACACATCAGAACAATGGTCATCACCCACATACGAGTCGCCCAAATGCAGTCCTGGAGTGGCTCCACTCAATCAGGCCATATGCTTATGCTAAGATAAGGACATGCTAGCATGTTGGTGGGACTGTACAGATGGTATAGAGGGAAGTGCCTGCCAGCCACAGCATACATTTGACTAGCCAGGTGCAGGCTGGCACCGTCCACTGTAACAGACAGGCCCTGTTGGATGTACAGTCATGGACGTCCCAGGGAACTCAGCCAAGCTGTGGATACACGGTGGTGCAGTGTACACAGAAAGTGTATGAAAGAACAGAAGGTCACAGGTTCAAAGCTCGGCTGGGGATATTGCCAATCATGACCACATATTTTACACACAAATAAACCGTGGTAGTAAGCAAAACCTTTAAGGCAGAGGACAGTGGCATCAGTAAAACCCCTAACATTTACCATCCCAAGCACAGACACCATGAACAGGGTGATCACCTAGAGCAGAGTATCCCAAATGCAGTCCTGGAGGACCACACACCAGTCAGGTTCCATGCTGCCTCTAATACAAATGACTGTGCTGCATATCTATGTACCACCCTCATGTCATGCAGATGTAGCACATGCATATCCATGAGGGACAGCATAAAACCACAACAGTGTTTGCCACACCATGACATGATGTGGGAAGGCCCGATGAAAAGCACCAGCCAACAGGCCCTGACACACCCACACCCACAGGCCGCATTGCACAATACATCCTGGAAAGGCAGGACAGTGGGCCCTGCCTGTAACCCCCAATAGTAGCAGTTGCATACGTCACCAATGCCACCCCACACCTGGGGACATGGTACACAGCTATCTAATGTTTTCATTGAACACAGTGAAATATGGATGTATATGCTCAGTACATTTTGCCCATTGAGCACCACATGACAATCATTCAGATGTGGGTTATGTGTGCAGCAGGTCTGTTGTCTGACAGTGTGTACATCCTGGGTGGTTGACCCCCAACAGCTATATGTAACATACCCATGCCTGTACTGTTCCCAGGACTGGTGTGTCGCCCAGGGCTGCTAAACCACTTGATTGTACCACACAAGACGACCAACCTGGCTAATGGTCACAGCAATGTGAAACATCAACATACACTCTCAAGAAAGGCAGGGCTAAAAAATAGGCATGTTGGAAGGGTTCCCGGCTCATGCAGCATAACATGTGAATGAGTCAACATTGATGAAGGAGAGAGCAGGTGTCCCCACACCAATGGTGATTTCCCCTAGGGCATGCACATGTTGCACAACAGCATGTGTGATTTGTGGGGATGTGTGGAGGACTAGGTAGTCACCCCAAACCCATAATGCACAGCATAGGTAGTTGTGTACATGCACAGTGGATGTTCAACAACTGAGTGGCACCAGCACTAGCAGGGCCTGCAGCATGTTAGCAGAGGTGTACTGGTATCAGTGGGGTCAATGGCAGGTGGCCAGAGAAGATGGAGCCAGAGCCCCTGACACGTGGGTGCAGTGGCCCACAACAGAAAGGGCCGCTAGGACAAGCAGACATGCTATTTGCAGGGTCTACATTGACTCTGTGTCCGCAGTGTGGTGCAGGGGACACAGCCAGTGTGTTGTGGAGGCAAAGATAACAAGTTCAACTCCCAGCTGGGGCCACCGGCAACACAGTGCACATATTTTATCCACCAGTAAACCGTTATAGGGAATAAAAACCCCACCTGCAGAGAACAAAAGCATGTTCTGAGGATTGCTATTTTACCATAAGTAGCTCATACCCCTCAGAAATGTACAACACCTACAGCAGAGTACACACAATGCAGTACCGGAGGGCCACATGTCAGTTAGCTGTGATGCTGTCCCCAATATAAGGCCACTTTATCATGGTGTTGGACGCCTACTGCTGGCAGAGGGGGCAGTGGCTGCTGCACCACAGCAGATGCTGGCCTAGCCACCCTCATGTGGCTGCAGTCCAATCCACCAGACAGGCACTGTGTGACAAACAGCCATGGACTCCCCCGGGAATGAACTGCTGCTGTGCTAAGACAGTGGTGCAGTACACATAGCAAGTGCCCCAAGAGCAGAAGGCCCCAGGTTCAAATCTCAGCTGGGGCACCTGCCATCCCACTCCCCATATTCTTTTCCATGCACAAAACCTGTTAGTAAAGACTGGAATTCCCCTGCTGATGACATAAGCGTTGGTCAAGACAACATATTTTACAATAAACAGCCCACACCACATAAACATATGCCTCACCCACAGCACAGTCCCCCAAATGCAGCCATGCAGGGACAAAGAAAACTCATGTTCGCTGATGTATCCAATAAAGATGCGTGTGCTGCAAGTTAATTGAACACCACCATGGTATGCATCTGTCTGAGAGGCATATTCATCACAGACATCATGAAAACCTGACCAGTGTGTGTGCCATATTGACTGGCTTTTTGAAAATCTGCCGTAGAGCAGTGGCCAACAGGGGCAGAAACACCTGCACCTGCAGGCCCCAATATCTGAAGACCAATGCAGTGGCAGGATGTCAGGCCCTGTGTGCCCCTCCAAAAACTAGCATGTGCAGACATTACCAATCACACTACACATGGCGATACATCACACGCATATCAGAAGCCTGGTATGAGCAGTGATTGTTAGAAATGCCTATGCCAAGCATAAGCAGATCATCGAGCTGTAACATACCAACGTCTCAGATGTATGTACAACGTGTGTCAGGTCATGTGCCCTCCAGAGATGAACAGCCTGGAACATTTCACCAAAAGTGTACCCCAACGTTGCCATACCCCCAGTGTGCCCATTACTGTTGTGTTGGTCTCTGCTCCTAAATAACACTACATCGTCTCAATGCTGTCCTAGGTGTAGGGAGTGTGTGTCTGTTGATCCAGTGTGTGCTGGCTGCCAACACCTCCCACAGCCCACAATGATAGCACCGTTGCCAGTATTGGCCTGCAAATGTGCATAATGAGGAGCAAAGTACTCTGGGTATAGAACAGACAGGGTGGCAGGAGCAGGATGCAGCTACACAGGGCAAATGTGCATGCCTAGGACCATGTTGTGCCTTGCCATCACCTCCACAGACATGGTGCCCATAGCATGTACTGTGAGGAGGTAACCCTCACCCCGAACGATCAGTGACCACGCCGTGGCTAGGTTACAACATATTGCCATACAGTAGTTCTCTTATGTGATTTTTATGGGTCCTGTATATATGGGGCCCAATCACTGAGTCAACTGCATGGTGGCTGTGCTCACATCCCAGTTATGGGTGCACATAGTCTCCCTGGTAGTATGCACCATGGACCGTCAAGCGGCCTGAAAGCAGTTACCATGTGTCTGGCTGGAACACCTTGCAGGGTCAGTAGCTGGGCACACACTGTGCCCTCTGCTGCAAAATGTCAGATGGTGTTGGTTGAGCTGGGTGGCTCTGGCTCTACTGTCTGTCTGCCTGATCTAGACATATGGATATGTTCTAAATTGCAGGGAATGACCTGTAGGTTCTGTGTACGACAGGCGGAATGAGGTTGCTGGCAACTGCTAGCACCGTAGTTGGGCTACAGAATGTGCGTAATCATAATATTGTGCAAACTGTGTTTGACAGGGAAGTTCAGGTGGTCAGACACAAATAGCTAATGTGGCCAGAAATCTCCCTTACCCCCACAACCCCTTCACATATATCAGGAAGGGCAGGGCACCCACAAAGGATATGCACCCTTGGGTGAGCATTGTAGCCCACAAGGCCCAGATGGGTCAGGGAGATACAGATGCTTGAAGGAGGACTGTATGTGTGTCTGATGCGTCAACCTATCAGACATTGTCTGACAAGCTGATCTGATGTTCCTGGTCCTCCCAGCCAGGACAGGTGCTGTGTGTCTCACCTCACACTCAGGGTGAGTACAAGCCACACACACTGTGAGGTTCTGTACCCACTCTGTACCTGCAACACAGAAGGTCCGTGCCCAAAACTATGCCCAGGTGCTGTGTGGTTGCACACCCTATCGTAGGACCATTAGTAGACTGCTGCTTTGCATGTGCAGTGCATCATGGGTGTGAGTGGATTGGCCCTACCCTGTTAACTGCAGCACAAAGTCTGCATAGGTTATATTGCAGACAGCCAGATATCTCATCACAGCCCCAGAGCTGTAGTCCAGTGGTGACTGCAATGCCTCAGAAGCAAAAGGTTGTTGGTTCAAATCCAAAGTGTGGTTATACAAGGAAAGTATTTTATATATCCTGACATTGGCCCACAGACTCCACCAGTCAGCAGCAGTGCGGGTAAACGTTCAGAAAATCAACATACATTGAACAAGGCAGTGTCACATTAGGCAAATGTTTTTCCAAGGTCCATGGGGGCTGTCAGGCCTGGAACGTGGGTAATGTCCTCTAGTACTGGCAACTTAAACACCATCACAGTGCATTAACCCAGGTACACCCTATAAGGTGGTCTGTGGAGCACCTGCTGCTGACAGCACTGTGAGGATCTCCAAACAACCACCAGTAGCCCACAGTCATGGACTTGTCATTGGCTGCACTCACCAATAAACCCACTGTTTATGGAAGTATGCAACCTCTGGCTCCCCATGCAGCAAGGTTAGGTGTGGGCCACAGCTAGATTGCTAACAACAGATGCCTGGCTGGCCAAAGAGGCAATCATGCAGACTGTGTGTTGTTATTACCAGGGTTGTGTTGCTCCATCAGTGAGAATGGTGTATGACACATGATGTATGCAGCAGTGTGAGTGTCTTGCCACCAGCAGCACCTCTGTAATGTAGAAAGGGCTCTGGGCCAAGTAATAATGTTGCAAAGTATGAAAATATATGCCGTGCACAGCATAGATGTACATGGAAAGCACCATGGCCAATGTTGTAACAAAGTATGATAATGTGAGCTGCCTGAGACAGGCACTCCAGAGCGCAAAAGGAAGATGTAACTCATGATGCCAGGTTAAGCAGCCAATGTATCCACCATTGCGCTATATCTCAACCCCCAGGACTGTATGCCAGCAGATATACCAAAGTTTAATGTGGATTGTGGTGACATGCTGACCACATTGCCCCCTAATGTCTAACACGCAACCTACTTTTCGTGTGTAATGCACATATATGAACCCCCTCAAAACACCTATGGCAACCACCACATCATTGCTGTCTGTACATGGTGAGTCACCACAGAACATAGCCCACTAACACACATAACCCCATATCACCAGGTTGCTTGACCCCTGACGCTGATGGTCTGTTTGCACCCATTGCTATCAGTGTCAGAGCACTACCTGCTATGTGACACACATAGCACACCTCATCTGACAATGGCCCAGGAATCAATGCATATGTGTCCAGAGGTTCAAGACCACACTGTGTAAACAAGTGAAATCCACAATAATTAAAGTCTGTTATAGGGACATGAGAGATACCTTGTAGCTATGTGAGTATGCCAAGAACATGAAACCTATTTCTATTGTTAAATTTAAAAAATGTGTATGAATGCTGCGTGCCGGTAATCTTTGCACTTTTCTGGTGCGCAGCAATGCGGAACGCAAGGGCAAGCAGTGATGAGGGCCGCAGCCATGCGGCGTGCACGTGCGTGCTCCGATATGCGCAAATGCGGAAGTTGCGTCCTTAGCGTTCGCGCGTCTACACGCCCACAAAACAAAATGGCGTCCAGAAGCAGGAAGCCCGCATTCAGCGATCGTGAGCTGTGCCTCCTGGCCTCCCTTATTGGGCCAACACAAAATCGGCTTTTCCCAGGGCCCTCCAGGAGGAGAAACATGGGGAAGGTGCTGAGGGCCTGGGAGAGGGTGACCAGGCGCTTCAACCGTGAGGCAGACCACCCACGTGAGGTAAGTGAATGGCCACAGGTCACAAAACCATATACACAGACAGGTTTAATGTCAGCTGTCCATGCTGTTGTGTGTAAGTAGTCTAGATAAATTACGTGTAGCAGGGTAACCACATGCCATATGCATTGGGTACCACATCTGAGTGGTTGCCCATGTAGCCATTTTCAGATCCATGTGGCCACAGAGGGCATGATGACCCCGTGGCGTCATGACAGCTGCTGGTATTGATGCACTACAGACCACTGTAACACAGCTAGGCCAACCATCTGCCTAAGGAGTGTCTAGAATCACCATGTGCTGATGGCGGTATCTGCATCTGGAGGGTAACACATAGGGGCAACCATCAGGGGTCGTGGAACCTTCAGCACAAGGGCCCTGACGCACACAGGTGCCCAGGGGTCGTTTACAAATGTTGTATAATACATCCCCCTCCAATCAGGGGTCCAGAGAGCCACTCAAAGTGTGCCCTGGCAACCTGGAGATATGGATCTGTGTCCTAATGTACTTTGAAACATAACCCATATCTCCAGGAGGTCAGAGGGCCCATCCAAGTGGGTCCTCTATCACCCTGGAGATATGGATCTGTGTCCTAATGTACTTTGAACCCTCCTCCCTAACTCCAGAAGGTCAGAGAGCCCATCCAAGTGGCTTCTCTATCACCCTGGAGATATGGATCTGTGTCCTAATGTAGTTTGATCCCTTCCCCCTACCTCCAGGAGTGCAGAGAGCCCATCCAAGTGGCTTCTCCATCACCCTGGAGATATGGATCTGTGTCCTAATGTACTTTGAACCCTCCTCCCTAACTCCAGGAGGTCAGAGAGCCCATCCAAGTGGCTTCTCTATCACCCTGGAGCTATGGATCTGTGTCCTAATGTAGTTTGAACCCTTCTCCCTACCTCCAGGTGTGCAGAGAGCCCATCCAAGTGGCTTCTCCATCACCCTGGAGATATGGATCTGTGTCCTAATGTAGTTTGAACCCTCCTCCCCAACTCCAGGAGGTCAGAGAGCCCATCCAAGTGGCTTCTCTATCAGCCTGGAGCTAGGGTTGTATGTCCTAATGTACTTTGAACCCTCCTCCCTAACTCCAGGAGTGCAGAGAGCCCATCCAAGTGGGTCCTCTATCATCCTGGAGATATGGATCTGTGTCCTAATGTACTTTGAACCCTCCTCCCTAACTCCAGGAGGTCAGAGAGCCCATCCAAGTGGCTTCTCTATCACCCTGGAGCTATGGATCTGTGTCCTAATGTAGTTTGAACCCTTCTCCCTACCTCCAGGTGTGCAGAGAGCCCATCCAAGTGGCTTCTCCATCACCCTGGAGATATGGATCTGTGTCCTAATGTAGTTTGAACCCTCCTCCCCAACTCCAGGAGGTCAGAGAGCCCATCCAAGTGGCTTCTCTATCAGCCTGGAGCTAGGGTTGTGTGTCCTAATGTACTTTGAACCCTCCTCCCTAACTCCAGGAGTGCAGAGAGCCCATCCAAGTGGGTCCTCTATCACCCTGGAGATATGGATCTGGGTCCTAATGTAGTTTGAACCCTCCTCCCAACCTCCAGGAGGTCAGAGAGCCCATCCAAGTGGCTTCTCTATCAGCCTGGAGCTAGGGTTGTGTGTCCTAATGTACTTTGAACCCTCCTCCCTAACTCCAGGAGTGCAGAGAGCCCATCCAAGTGGGTCCTCTATCACCCTGGAGATATGGATCTGTGTCCTAAAGTACTTTGAACCCTCCTCCTTAACTCCAGGAGGTCAGAGAGCCCATCCAAGTGGCTTCTCTATCACCCTGGAGCTAGGGATGTGTGTCCTAATGTAGTTTGAACCCTTCTCCCTACCTCCAGGTGTGCAGAGAGCCCATCCAAGTGGCTTCTCTATCACCCTGGAGATATGGATCTGTGTCCTAATGTAGTTTGAACCCTCCTCCATAACTCCAAGAGGTCAGAGCGCTCATCCAAGTGGGACCTCTATCACCCTGGAGATATGGATCTGTGTCCTAATGTACTTTGAACCCTCCTCCCTAACTCCAGGAGGTCAGAGAGCCCATCCAAGTGGCTTCTCTATCACCCTGGAGCTATGGATCTGTGTCCTAATGTAGTTTGAACCCTTCTCCCTACCTCCAGGTGTGCAGAGAGCCCATCCAAGTGGCTTCTCTATCACCCTGGAGCTATGGATCTGTGTCCTAATGTAGTTTGAACCCTTCTCCCTACCTCCAGGTGTGCAGAGAGCCCATCCAAGTGGCTTCTCCATCACCCTGGAGATATGGATCTGTGTCCTAATGTAGTTTGAACCCTCCTCCCCAACTCCAGGAGGTCAGAGAGCCCATCCAAGTGGCTTCTCTATCAGCCTGGAGCTAGGGTTGTGTGTCCTAATGTACTTTGAACCCTCCTCCCTAACTCCAGGAGTGCAGAGAGCCCATCCAAGTGGGTCCTCTATCACCCTGGAGATATGGATCTGTGTCCTAATGTAGTTTGAACCCTCCTCCCCAACTCCAGGAGGTCAGAGAGTCCATCCAAGTGGCTTCTCTATCAGCCTGGAGCTAGGGTTGTGTGTCCTAATGTACTTTGAACCCTCCTCCCTAACTCCAGGAGTGCAGAGAGCCCATCCAAGTGGGTCCTCTATCACCCTGGAGATATGGATCTGTGTCCTAATGTACTTTGAACCCTCCTCCTTAACTCCAGGAGGTCAGAGAGCCCATCCAAGTGGCTTCTCTATCACCCTGGAGCTATGGATCTGTGTCCTAATGTAGTTTGAACCCTTCTCCCTACCTCCAGGTGTGCAGAGAGCCCATCCAAGTGGCTTCTCTATCACCCTGGAGATATGGATCTGTGTCCTAATGTAGTTTGAACCCTCCTCCATAACTCCAGGAGGTCAGAGAGCCCATCCAAGTGGCTTCTCTATCACCCTGGAGATATGGATCTGTGTCCTAATGTACTTTGAACCCTCCTCCCTAACTCCAGGAGGTCAGAGAGCCCATCCAAGTGGCTTCTCTATCACCCTGGAGCTATGGATCTGTGTCCTAATGTAGTTTGAACCCTCCTCCCCAACTCCAGGAGGTCAGAGAGCCCATCCAAGTGGCTTCTCTATCACCCTGGAGATATGGATCTGTGTCCTAATGTAGTTTGATCCCTTCCCCCTACCTCCAGGAGTGCAGAGAGCCCATCCAAGTGGCTTCTCCATCACCCTGGAGCTATGGATCTGTGTCCTAATGTAGTTTGAACCCTCCTCCCTAACTCCAGGAGGTCAGAGCGCCCATCCAAGTGGGTCCTCTATCACCCTGGAGATATGGATCTGTGTCCTAATGTACTTTGAACCCTCCTCCCTAACTCCAGGAGGTCAGAGAGCCCATCCAAGTGGCTTCTCTATCACCCTGGAGCTATGGATCTGTGTCCTAATGTAGTTTGAACCGCTCTCCCTACCTCCAGGTGTGCAGAGAGCCCATCCAAGTGGCTTCTCTATCACCCTGGAGATATGGATCTGTGTCCTAATGTAGTTTGAACCCTCCTCCCCAACTCCAGGAGGTCAGAGAGCCCATCCAAGTGGCTTCTCTATCACCCTGGAGATATGGATCTGTGTCCTAATGTAGTTTGAACCCTCCTCCCTAACTCCAGGAGTGCAGAGAGCCCATCCAAGTGGGTCCTCTATCACCCTGGAGATATGGATCTGTGTCCTAATGTAGTTTGAACCCTCCTCCCTAACTCCAGGAGGTCAGAGAGCCCATCCAAGTGGCTTCTCTATCACCCTGGAGCTATGGATCTGTGTCCTAATGTAGTTTGAACCCTCCTCCCTAACTCCAGGAGGTCAGAGAGCCCATCCAAGTGGGTCCTCTATCACCCTGGAGATATGGATCTGTGTCCTAATGTAGTTTGAACCCTTCTCCCTACCTCCAGGAGTGCAGAGAGCCCATCCAAGTGGCTTCTCTATCACCCTGGAGCTATGGATCTGTGTCCTAATGTAGTTTGAACCCTCCTCCCTAACTCCAGGAGTGCAGAGAGCCCATCCAAGTGGGTCCTCTATCACCCTGGAGCTATGGATCTGTGTCCTAATGTAGTTTGAACCCTACTCCCTAACTCCAGGAGTTCAGAGAGCCCATCCAAGTGGCTTCTCTATCACCCTGGAGATATGGATCTGTGTCCTAATGTAGTTTGAACCCTTCTCCCTACCTCCAGGTGTGCAGAGAGCCCATCCAAGTGGCTTCTCCATCACCCTGGAGATATGGATCTGTGTCCTAATGTAGTTTGAACCCTCCTCCCTAACTCCAGGAGTGCAGAGAGCCCATCCAAGTGGCTTCTCTATCACCCTGGAGATATGGATCTGTGTCCTAATGTAGTTTGAACCCTCCTCCCTAACTCCAGGAGGTCAGAGAGCCCATCCAAGTGGCTTCTCTATCAGCCTGGAGCTAGGGTTGTGTGTCCTAATGTACTTTGAACCCTCCTCCCTAACTCCAGGAGGTCAGAGCGCCCATCCAAGTGGGTCCACTATCACCCTGGAGATATGGATCTGTGTCCTAATGTACTTTGTACCCACCTCCCTAACTCCAGGAGGTCAGAGCGCCCATCCAAATGGCTTCTCTATCACCCTGGAGATATGGATCTGTGTCCTATTGCAGTTGCAAGCCTCCCCCTTACCTCCAGGAGTGCAGAGAGGCCATCCAAGTGGGTTCTCAATCACGCTGGAGATTTGTATGGATGTGCCAGTGTAGGCTAACACATCCACCAATCCCAAGTTGTCTTCCCAGCCCATCACAGTGTGCCACAGTCACCCTGGTGATATGGTGCAGTGTGAGGATGGCGTTCAGTCAATCATCTGTACCTCATGCAGTCCTGACTCATGCACATGGCGTCCAGGGTGTCACCATATTGCAATGCTGTATCTTGCTGATGATGTGCCCTAGGACACCCAAGACCCTGGTGGCTGATAGCTGATTGTAACAGAGGGTATGTTAGTCTGATCTGTCACATAGGGTATAGTGGTCTGGTTGCACCTCACACTCGCTCTATGTGGCACATAGTCCAACACACGCACTGTAGATGTATGGACATGTTATGGTAGATGCAGATACGGATGTGCGTCAACAATATCTATCACACAGTAGCCTCGAGATGGAAGTCAAAAGCCTTGCGAGAGGGACATGTCCACAGCTATGTATGCAGAATTAGGTTTCACCTCCCCAAAAGCACCCAGGCACAATGACCCTTTCTGTACATGTACCTCACAGATGCCCCTGGGGGGTTCCAGACACACATCCAGGTTGCACACAACAGCCTATAATCCACACATGTACAGGGGCAGAAAAAGCACATATCCGTGTAATGTGTCATTGCCCGTAGTGTGTGCAGGCACATCTCATATAACCCTCAAGGACACAGGTCAGAGGAACATAACAACACCCGAGAGGCTGGAAGGTGACAGATGCATGTCCACCGTCGCCAGTATGCTGTGTCTAACAGTCGGCAAGGTAGGTCTGATGTAGCTATCAGTAGCCCTATGACATACAGGACACACAACTCATGTGGTGGGTCAGGTAATGACATCCATGGCCATGTAGATATCCACGTGTCATGGACCTGCCCCCTGCCACGGTGCATAGGGCAAACCACCCAATGTCACATGTATGTTAAAACAAACATGTTTGCCGGTAGATCAGGGTGCCATTGCGTTTGGATTGCATGACATGTAGAGATAATGTGACCACACATGTATCTAAAGTAATACCTACTGGTTTTAAGGCCTCTGCATGGACATCCACATTGGCCAAACAAATGTGGCATGGCAAAGCCATGTCTGTCAAGGGTGCCAAAGGGAAACATCCCCATGCGCTCAGGGAGACACGGACATTGCACATAGGTGTCACTGCACACATGTCCACACCCACATTGAGGCATGTATGTGGCACTGGGGACAGATAATCACCTGGAAAAAGCATGAATGCCTTGACCCATATCTGTCTGAGATGCAGTGTGGAAGACAGCATGCGACTGCTCCCCACCATCCACTATAAAAGCATATGGGAGTACCCCACAGCTCATGTGGCCTGCCCTGATGCAAACCCCAATTGCTGCTCCCCAGTGCATAATGTCACGCAAAAATGTCATCTCTGTGTCCGTCTAAGTGCAATACACCTGCATGTTAAAGCAACCCCTGTGTGTGTCTCTGCTGAGGTCCCCACTAACGGCGACACTGGTGTATCTGATACCCCAGCACTAGTAGCTGTGTGGACATGATCCACAAACAATACCAGGGGAACAGTGAGAATGACACTATTACGTTGCTCCACTATGTATGCATAGGGCCAAACCATGCCATCAGCATGGAGAACACACCATGTGCCGGAGGACATGAGCCAGGAGTGCCAATCACTCTCTGGTCACTGTCAGCCATGCCTAGTGTGCTGAATGCCAAGGGCCTACATGTGACCTGTCACCATGAGTGACCAGTGGGATGGCATCCAGGGGTGGTGTATGACCGAGCCGCCCAGCCATGCGCACCACCCCCCCCCCCACCCCACAATGTGGCTGTGTTGGTAGCCATTTCCCCTGTGGAGCGCCATGTGTCCTGTGCATCACATCTAGACCAACATAATGTGGCATGATCCCAGAGGGCCACAAACCCCACAACATCGGGATGCCCTGGCAGTGGCACTGACAAATGCAGTCTGTCACAACAGCTCGGGTGTTACCACCAGGCCCAACAAAGTGAGTCAGTAACCACAATACCAGTGGGGAGTCGGGACATGCGTCATAACACCACGTGCTGTGCATTGGGGCATGGGATGTATCCATGACAACTGCAAAGGCATAGCAGGTGTCACTAGCACACACATTGATGTGCCAAAGACGCGGGCCTGCAGCCATCCCTAATACACCAGGGCACCGGACAACACCCCAGGCCACACTTATTGTGTCATTGGCACACACAAAGTTTTGGCGCACAGCATGGGCATATGGACCATCAATGCAGATGTTTATTGTGTGGGACACATTGGTTCCACGTAACCTCTGGCACTACGCACCTGTGTCCCCAAACCGCACGCTCCCAAAAACCACAGGGACAATATATGTCCAATCCACCTAGGTGCCTAGTGAATGGGACAGCTCAGAGTAGAGTAATGTAAATTGCAAGAGGGTGCCTGCATGTCCAAAAAGGAAAATAGTCTCACCCTAAGATCAGACCCACTGGGGGCTGCCCTGGCCTGTGGCCATGCTCCACTCAGTTGCAGTCAGAAATGAGGTACAACACAGGGGACATGAGGCTGACAACCATCAATATCCACATACGCCAAGGGAGGGTGCCACCCTGGCTGGACATCAAGACATACAGGATAACACCCTGAACAGGAGGGGATATACCCCCCAAACCCTACCCACATGGCACATATTGAGATAATAACTATGCAGCGTTAAACGTTTCCTGTGGTGCCAAATTGAAAGCCCCCTGTGCACCCCATTGTGGTGTAGGCGGTTATGCTCACAACACAATGTCACAGATTACATGTCGTCAGACACTCTGTTAGTGGCGTAT
The DNA here is from genome assembly GCA_033557465.1 of Ichthyophis bannanicus. Lineage (NCBI taxonomy): Eukaryota > Metazoa > Chordata > Amphibia > Gymnophiona > Ichthyophiidae > Ichthyophis > Ichthyophis bannanicus. The sequence goes on from CM066035.1 coordinate 784,783,805, forward strand.
GAACAGTGCTGCCTTGGCTGCCGTGTGTGCCATGGATCCCTGCTCTCACACAGGATACTGTCCCAAACAATGTTGCAGGGGACGGCTTGGATGGCGTCTGAAGAACATGTAGAGCACCTAGATGTGGCCCTCCCATATGACATGGGGGAGGTATGGGTAGCGCCTGTCAGTAATGCTTGTTTCGAGGGCAAATGATGGCAACAGGGTATCATTGGGCTTGTGTGGACACATAGGGTGAGTCCCTGCCCTTGACATTGTGGCATATGCCGCCGAAAGTGACATGTCTGTCACACGATAATGTCTGATACACCCACTGTATGTGTGTCTAACTGTCATGGACAAAGTGACAGCAAGGATCCATGAGGTGGATGCTGACAGGTCTGTCCTGGCCAGGGGGGCCAAACAGTACTACCCAGCAAATGGAAGGCCAACAATGACTACACACTGTGCAGCACAAACTTAGCCCAGCAGTCATATGGCCATCATGGCCCACACCCAGCTCTACCTGTGAGAAATGTACATGTTCCACACTAGAACACATCTGGAAAACACCCAGCCGTAGCTTGTACAGTAGCAATAGCAACCAGAGGATATCCCAGCACCTGGTCAGGTACATCCCCACCCCCCTGAAAACCACTGAAACAGATATGGGACAGCTCATGATCCCCATGTCCCCGCATGCATGTGTGTTGCGACACACCATAGGAGGCCTGGACACTGTCAACCATGGGAGGTGGCCCATGCAAAAGACCCAAACACACCCACCCTGCACAACACAACGTGAGGACAAATCCCAGAATATGACCCCAGCATGCCTTGTGGGAGATTTGCAAACTAGCTTACAAGGGGTACAAGTGGGGGCACCGCAACAGGCGGGTTGTGTATTACACAGCCCCAATATGCACCTAACTGAGACTACATGAGGGCACAGACACATAGGGATGCGATGTGTTATGATGATGCTGTGAAACACCAAGTACACACATGGCCGTCCCTGAGGCAACACCCATAGGGGGTGACCCAGAAGCCTACTGTGTAGGTGAGCTGCCCCACAGGGGACACACACTATGGGAATCAGACAGTGGCAATGGCTCAGAGTTGGTCACCTCCATCGGTCACCATGTCCTGCCTGTTCCAGGAAACATCAGACACACACACCTTTGACAGCTGCTGTCATTGCACAGCAGGGACATGACCTGCAATGCACACCATGTCCCCTAGGTGATCTATTCCCCCCCTCATCCCCTCTGTCTCTGTGACGTCCCACCTATGGCCACTCGTCTCCACCCATGTCTCTCACTGTCACCCCCACCAGTCCACCGTTGTGGTGTGGTGTTGTGGGGATATGGGTGAGGAGCAGCATGCAGTCACCTTGTGATGCTGTTGTGTGCTGCCCTACATGACAGTGCAGGTGGATGTAAGCTATGCTCATGTCATACCGCTGTGACACCTATGTGCTAACCTATTCGCACATATGGGAGGGACTGACTGCTGGAGGTGCGTTACTATGCTCTACATGCCACAAACAGCAGGGGTGTGGGAGAAGCATGATGCGGGCCAGACAAGGCAAAGTATGTTTACCCATAGCCCCAGTGACAGGTGGTATGTGTTGACACCAGACAACGTTTGCATATCCACAGGTGGAGGACCTGAGGAAGAAGGGGCGCGAACTTCGCCAGTACCACCCCGAGTTCCTGGCACGTGCCTGCAGGGAGCGGGAGCACCGCCACGATGGTGAGTATTGGAAGGGCAAAATCACAGGTTCAGGTGGGCCATAGGGCCACCAGCCTGTCTCTCGCCTGTATCTGCACATTCGGTATGTGTCACACATGGACGTGCCCTGATGTATGTCATCCTTCACAGACAGTGATGCCAGCGACGCCTCCCCACACACCTCTGCGTACTGTTTACGCAGGCCCACCACCCGGCGCACAACAGAGGAGGAGGAGGATGACCAGCACAGAGGGATGTGTCAGCAGCAGGAGCAGCAAGATGCAGGCCCTGAGAGGGCAGATGTGGTGGTGGTGTCCTCCTCCAGTGATGTGGGGGAGGACGAGGCAGATGGCAGCAGCCACACCCCTAACCAGGGGCAGCACCGAGATGGGACAATGGGGGGTGCAGGGGAGAGGGGCAACGGGGGCAGGGGTGCGGGCAGGGAGGGGGGAGTTGGGGTGATTGTCTGGGCAGGGAGGGTGGGGGGTGGGTGTGGAGGGAGCGGGGAGGGGTTGGAGGTGGGTGGGGGGGAACACAGCCCAGCAGAGGGCCACCGGGGCACCAGTCCGGCACTGCAGGCGTCTGCACGGCACGGACGTGAGCACGATCGTGCGGCATCCAGGGCCACTGGCACACCTCATGCTAATGCCAGCACACAGACCACAGCCAATGTGTGTCTGTGTGCTGGCAGGTGTATCCACGATGTGTTTGTGGCCCTGGATGACGTACGACGCGACATCCGTGTCGTGTACCACGCCCTGCAGTGTCTGACTGGGGCTGTTCGGCAGGTGGCCACTGATGTGGTGCATCTGGCATCCCGATGGCCACCTGCCGAAGAGCGTGACAGGTACCACGGCTGGCACCTGTGATGCCCCTATGTGCCCTCTGCTGCGCTGTGTTTCCCCCGCCCCCACGTTATGCACCTGTTGATGTTGGGCATGTTGCCCATTGTGTGTTGTATTGGTTGTTAATAAATATGTTATGACCCTGCCTCACTGGTCACGTGTTTACCTCACACACACAACATGTACGCAAGCATGGAACAGGTCCATACACCTGGTTGGACATGTAACGTAGCCATGGCCATCATAATGTTACCAGCACCACATGCGTAGCTGTGTGATAAACATGTGTGCATAGAAATGGGACATGGGTAGCCACAGGTTATGTTGCTGTTAATATCTCCCACCTAAACAGTCATGTCACAGGGATGTGTCTGTCGCAACACCAATTGCTGGTGCAGAGCAGCATCGTACAGACACCTGACACCCATGTGTGCCTCTGACACATGTGTGCCATGGAGGGGCGGGACACGCATGACATCCCTGCCAAGGACAGGGCCAATGGGCACATAGCCTCCCCCAATGTGCACAGTTTAAGGGGGTGGGAACGGGGAATGCCCAAGATAGTGTTGCTGTAACCCTGGAGCTGGCCAACATGTGCTATTGGGCCTATGTGTACATCGGTGTATTGCAGCCAAGGGGCAATGAACAAATCGTATGCATTTACGGAATGCCAGGCAATGGCATGTGTGCAGTAATACATGACAGTATGAACACCCCGGCAACAACGGTCCGGGTCTCAACTCTTCTGGCCACGGTCAAGGCATGCATGTGCACACAACCTATGGTATAAAAGGGAAACACATTGGACTGAGACGTAGTAGGTATGCAATGTCACCGTAATATGTAATGCGCTATTGACGACGGCGTGGCCTCCCACGTCTGCCACGCCGCAAGACATGTCCCCCTGCAGCTGGCCACACCCGGTCATCCTGTGGCAGGGGTGGTGGTGGTGGTGGCGGTGTTGGCGGCGGGGGCGGTGGTGCCATCCTTTCCAGGGCAGCTTGGATGCAGTCCATGGCCACACACATCCTCCCAAATGGCATTTCTTGGATGTCGTGGCGCAGATGCACCACCTCCTGTATGAGGCGTTCACCAGTGTGCCGTATAGCTGCAAGTTCCTGACGAATGCCTGTGTGGGGAAGAGATGGTGGTCAGTGAGATACCTGTGGCGGGTACAATTGTCAAGCACAACTAGGCAACACATCTCACACAAATTCCCTTTGCATGGTACAAACTGTACTATTGAAATACATATTGTGATGTAAGGAAACATTATAAAAAGGTGTAGGCCATGGCCACACACAGGACATGCACCATGTACGTGATGTGAGGCACAGACACAGGGATATACCGTCTGCGCAAAAACAACAACGTCCATCAGATGTACCGGTACTATCAGAGACAGACAGCAAATAAGTGTCCATTGTGTGGGTGGCTGGAGGGTGTGGGAGTGACTGCAACAACACCAGGGGATACACAATGAGTAAGAGATATGGGATGCATACAGGCAGACAATGTTGGGGTAGAGCAGACGGGCACACACACCATGGCCATGTGACCAGTGCAGTGCTCATGACAATGAGCGATGGGGTGTGAACAGCAGTTCCCAGAACATCCCCAGGGCTGAACCACAACTCCCACATGTGGCTGACAGCTAAGGTTATCTCACACCACCCACCCCTCCCGGGGGTGACCCCAGTGGGCAGATAACAGTGCATGTACACCTTGGGGCCCATGTTGCGTGCTGTCAAGGGCCATGGTGATGTTGTTATACTGCAGCACAGGGTCCCAGACGCCAGCCGTACATGTACAGGGGTATGCTAGGCATGCAAATGCTAGTGGCAGGCCTCAGATGGGAGTGTTGAGCCCCAGATATAGGGGGGTGGGGCATCCCTGATTGTGCCTGGCAGCAGGCGTGGCAGGAGTGAGGTGTGCATCGGGTCACAACACATCACGGGCCCTATTGACATGTGGTGTTCCACGGTGCAATATTAGCAGCCATGCAAATGTACACATCAGTGTTGCATATTGTATTGCTCCGGGTGGCACACAGCCCTGGGTAGGGAAGGGGACAAAGGGTGTACCTGTACATGGGGGATGGCTCACCTAAGCATAGATCCCAAAGGGAACATAGATCACAAACACACACATCCAATGCTAGCCTACAGGCACACCCAGTCGCCACTAACACGGTAGGGTGAGAGAAGGTGTACGCAGTGAGGGCGGCGACATGGCAGACATTTAAACAGTGTCATTCTGCAGGTGAGGGTAGCCCAGGGCATACACCAACCACGAGACAATGTATTGTGGAGGCAAGAGCCAGGTGAGCACAATGAGACAGGTTAAGCAACGTAGTCGAGTAGTGGAAACAGCAATGCAGGGCTAAGACATCTTGGTATCCCAAAGGGGATAACCGGAACCTACAAGGCAAGTAGCAGGGTCAGAGGGGAGAATGCAACCTGTGATGATCTCAACTACTACAGCTGTCACTTGGAGACCAACCGTACAAACCACGGGCAAGGGCCCAAACATTTCCCACGGCCTAGGAATGGAATGACGTCAGGAAGCACGTTACAACACACGTCACCTATGTATGATCCCTCAGGGGGAAGAGGGCAGGTGTCTGTGACACAGTTCCAAAGGGAGGAGGAGATCCCTAGTGGGCGAATTAGCAGTTTGCTCTCATCAAGCCCCAGGCCAGATGTTCCTGGATGTATACCACCCCTGGGTCGCACAGCACAGAGGGGGAGCTAGCAGTTGCATTTGGCACACAAACATCAGTATCCCCTGGTCATGTCAGGGAATGTGCCTTTGCCAGGAGCAATGTATATCATCTGTAGTGGGTGTGGTGGGTCGAAATATAGAATGTGTCTCTGCCTTCTATAGGCCATTGTGGACGCCAGGGGAAGATGAGCACAACCTCACCTGTCCATACAGCCATTGGTCACATGCTGGACCTGTATGAGACTGCTGTTCACCTTCCTGACTACCATGCCGCATGGCATCACAAGCTATTCCCCAGCGGATGAGCGCAACTGTACATACATGCTTGACTGGGCATGTTACAGTGAGTGTGAACTGCTTTGTTCAGGTGAACTGACTGGAACTGCAATGTCACGAGGGTGAGGAATAGGCTGCTGCTGTAGCAGTTTTCCGTTTCCTTTGGGAGATGTGTGTTTGGGATGTTGGATCTTTTGTCTGTTTGGGGTTAGGGGAACCTATACCGGGTCTGCCTGTATACCTGGTGACCCCAAAACACAACTTATGCTCATCACATGTTACTTGTGAGATGCCATACAGTTTGGACTGCATATAGTGTCCCCCACAACCACATCACCTGATGGCCGCATCCACAATGCTGATGCAAGGACACGTAATATGGCCCACCGCTCCTAATGGCCGGCCGCCTCAGACGGCTGTGCTGCAGGAATATACATGTGCAGGACAGCGTCACCACTCTGTCTGTATGTCACACAGCCAACCCTAGTTGTGGGCATGCACGTGACCGCAGGGTAGTGTTTCCACCCCAACCAGGGTAGAGGTACATCTGATCGTGTCTAGTGTGGACATAGTGATCTCTGTGTGTATGAGGCACTGTGAACGATAGTGTCGTATATGATGCTGTGTGGACACCTGTTGATAAAGGCTATGTTGGATGGGGCCATTATCACGTTGCCTATCAAACATAGGTTAGGCCTTTGTATGTGAACCGTGATTCCCGCTGCCCCAGGGGACAGTTGCCACAATGTAGCAATGCCACATGGGTGTGCTACAGCCATGAGGCTTACATTGACCTGTTATATGTCCTTCATTTGGTGTTCCCCCACACAATGAGGCACCAGACGCATCAGTACTGTGACATCTGCATCTGTAGGTGTTAACACTCTCTGGGCTGTCAGGCTGTGTGTAACATTGTCATTAGGCAACAAAGGCACAAACATTATGTAACGCAAATGTGTACTGTGTAATGTGGACACGCATATCACAGCTGTAGAGGGTATGCTGTCACATACACCACAGACACACCCCTGAGATGGATTTGAGGTGTGTGTGTTGTGGCTGTGACGGCCACGCCCCTCCACATCTCCCTCTCAGCTGTGCACATGTGTGTGGGCAAACACACTGCACAGTAAACATAGGGGATGTATACCCGGAGACAGAGTAATAGCTCAGTGGTACTGCTACGACACACCAATTGTGTGTCCTGATATATAGTTTGCTGTGCATGTGTGGCTCACACTTTGATTCCACTGCCAGCACTGTGTTGCACATACTGCACGCTGACGTGTCTCACAATGATAGCTTCTGTAACACCACGTGTCTATGTGTGGCGTTTTTTAATATTGACAGTCCCGCCACAGGGTGCACACCTGATAGCCTATGTACACACAGCATAGTGATGGGTCATGGTAAGATTGTTCATTACCCACCTTCATTGTCGCGTTGTGATGCAGCACCACGGGCCCGCAGCTCAGCTAGTAGCACATCCTCCCCTGTTTCGTTGCGGCCTGGTGCTGCTGCAGCAGCTCCTGCTGCAGACAACATTGGTGGTGTGGGGCTCCGTGGAGGCCCCATGTGACCCTCACGGGGACCTGGGCTCTCCCCCTGGGGAAGAAACCCCACATCGGCTACAGTATCAGGGCCCTCTGTTTCAGCTGCCTGCCACACCTCCTCTTCCCCCTCCTCCTGCCCCAGCTCCTCCTCCTCCTCCTCGTCCTCCTCCTGCTCCGCATGTGTCGGCAATGTACCATAGTCACCTGTATTGTGTGCAAACACAGATAAAAACAGATGTGTCAGCTGTACAGCAACATCTATGTGTGTGATCCATACCACACATATGTGATATTCTGGGGACTCTGAATGTGTGCTGCATACAGGGCCCCCACATACCCACATACCTATCGCCCAACACCATGTACCTGTGTCAGGGAAACTGGTCTGGGAGTCAGCCGTGCACGGCCTGTGTGGCCTCCATGTTTGACTATATCCTCATATGTGCATTTATCCAGCAGTCCATCCCACACCTCATGTGGCTAACGTATGTGCAGACAGGGCTACACAGCACCAACAGGTACACCATCCATGATAGTTTCGGTGTGAGTGTGCATGCCATTGCACACGGCAGATTCCCATGGGACATACTGTCTCCCCAGTGCTACATGTGTTTGCCACGAAGCTACAATGTAGGGAGCTACCACTGCAGAGTATCTGGGGACAATTGACAGGCACATGTAGCAGTGTACGTAGAGTATGTCAGATACAAAGGAAACAGTCACAGACAAATGCACAATGACAGATGAGGTGACATAGGGCAGTGATGGTGGAGTTGGTTAGGGGCTGCTACACCATGATATGTCTGGAACTGTTTCAGACACTGCTGGGATGTGTAACACATGTTGTATGTGTCCCTGTATCCTAAATGGGGGCCATGGGTAAACACGCCAATACAGGACTAGCTGCAGCTGAGGGGGTCCACAACATATCTCAGGGCGGACATATGTCATCGTCACAGCACAGGTCATGTGTTGCTGCAGCCACAGGGTCAGGGGAAGGGTGACACATCTGCCCTTCGGTTGTGTGCATACGTGTATTGACACACCTGGCCAATACTTTTCCCATAACATGTGTCAGGGAATATCTATGCCCGCACTGCTGTACTGGCTGCCTGCTGTGCTGGCAGGTGTGGATACTAGACTACCCATGACGCACCACCACCCATACTCTGTGCTGTCCCCGTCCCCCACAACAGTCACATGTCACCACATTTGACTGACCATGTACATGTGTGACTGTGAGGTAGGGGAGGGTGATAGCACAGGCACAGATTGCACGTGATTGGGTATGTGCATTACCTCTACACATGCCACAGATACATGACCCACATGATGCATAGTCCTGTGGAAACTACCCTCTCCGACGTTGATTGGGATGTGTGTGATGGATGTTCTGTACCTGAGACCTTGGGGGTGGGGGTGCACCATCAGGATACAGTCATTGGCCATGCGGCTGACAGCAAATCATAGCCTATGTAGGATACGTGACATCTGTGTAACACACAGCTATATATTTGTCCCTCTGGGTATTGCATCTCGTGGTGTTTTTGTGGTGTGACATGGGGGGGGGGAATTGTGACGTGATTGCACACACAAATACCATGTGGACAAATGGCGTCCAGGTGTAAGGTTCTGTTCATGCAGGTGCATGCATGCTTTTCTATAGTTACAACATGGAACACATGTCCAATCAGCTAACACGCCTCACCTTGGGAGAGGGGGATGGCTGGGACACTGATGGACCACAGCACATCAGGGGGCAGACTGCCCAATGCAGGGGCAGCTTGCGAAACACGGAGAGCCAGAGAGACAGAGGGTGAGTGGCAGGGAGGCAGGGGAGCAGAAAACGGGGATGTGAGACAACGTGAAGGCCAGGGACATGCACATTTTGCTGTAACATGTGGCTTCTTAGGGCAAGCACCGGCCAGCAGCATTCATAGGGCACTGTACTCGCAAACACACCAGCATTTTTCCAGGGTGATTCTGTGACTGACAGGACCATCCGGAACAACGTGAGGTGTGTGCACTGAGAGACACAAGAATGATGCCTGGGCCTCTGGGGGGAACAGCTGACCCATGGGGATGTGGGCAGAGTGGCCACAGATATGCGTGGACTCCCCACGGCAAGGTACATGGTGTCCCTCATCCCAGTGACAGTTTCAAGTGGCAGCCCGGTTGGCTGACCGCTGTGTTTGACCTAATCACAATCAGCCATTGTGAGGGCAGGTGGCTGCAGGCTGACGTGGGTTGGGACATACCCAGATAATATCAACGGACATCTGGGAGATGTACCATGTACTCTTGTGTGCGTGACACAACATATCTATATGGGGGGGATATCATCCAGGGGGAATCTGAGTGTCGTACGTGTGAGTCACGGTTCAGGGACACCCCTCATACAATTGACCTGTGTCATCCACTACTTGCATACACACACTGGTGGGAGAGGGGTACCAACACTGCATGTCATAGATGTTTACACACAGATGACATCATGTCTCATCCAGATCTCACATCTGCTAGCAATAACCTTCCCAAAGGGTAGTGAGACCTGCAAACAGTCCAGCTGTACTGATGGCATAGTTACCCTGTAATGAGCTCAGAGATCCCATAGATGCGGGTGCAATACATGGGCAGAGGTTGGTGCGATCATGGGAAACCCCCGGGGTTGATATACCCTTGGCTTCCCAATGGGCAATGATTGTGTTGCAGGACAAAGGGTTTGCAGAACCTGTCTGACTGTCAGAGATTGGTACGGCAAGGCCTGGATGTTCCTCCACTATCCTCATACGTCTGCTGTGTGTGTACCTGCCTGCAGGGCTCCTGACAAAGGACACATGACGCTGCTGGGTACCTGGGTTACAGTACAGGTACATTATAGTCTGTTCCCCATGTTTACAATACTCTATACAAAACAAACACATGATGGATTGTTAAATACAGTTTGGAGGGACATTTCTGTATACTGCATTTGTGGTGACCATTTCCCTTTGCCCCTACCCTGGCCAATATATATTCCATGACAACTGTCCATGACCCCATGCGGTAGGAGACATTAATCACCATCTACATATGATTACTCGGACCGCCTTATCGTTCCACCTTCAGGGATACAACCCAAAACACAGTGCGCAACACATCTCAGTGCCTCATGGTTCCGGAGATAGTGGTGGCACTGTGTCTATGTGTTGGACACCATAGGGTATGATGGGGTGTGCACACAGCCTCAGACACCAGGCTAAGGACATTCTTGGACTGGGGAGATAATTATGTGTGTGCATCTGCAAATGTCAGCTGTGTACACATTGGTCATATCAGGGAGGTTATGAGATGTGATGGATATGCGTGACATACATACCTGCATGTGGTTCTGCAGTATCCAGCAGCGCAGGCAGCCCATAGGTGTACACCGGACCCAGGCGTTCGGCCAGCTGTTGCTCGAGGGCCGTCAGCATGGCTGGTAGGGGGCCCCCCCCTCCTGTACCCCTAGCATGTTGTTCTTCGGCACAGAGGTGCTGCCGTACACCTCTTTTGATGTCTGAAAATCTTTTTTTCAGGCTATCGATATCCCGTAGGGGGCCCCCTGCCTCGGCGACCCCTTGCTGGACCTCCTCCCACACCGCCTGACGCCCTGCTGTGCCTGTCAGTGTGCTCTGTCGGCCAAACAGAACCTCGTAGTTTTCAAGGACCAGGGAGAGGAGGTTGTGGTTCTCAGCGTCTGTGAACCTTATTGCCCTCCTCCTGAGGGCCTCAGACACAGGGACACGCTTCCTCTTCCCAGTGTGCCTGCTGGGAGCGGGCTGGGCAGTTACTGATGGCCCTGGTGCTGCCCCCACCTCCACAGGTCCCTCAGTCCCCGCAGGCCCTGCCACCAGTGGTACTGGTGGCACCACCTCACCTGCATGGAAACCGGGCTCAGCCTCCCCCACCCTCAGCCTCCCTCTCACCCTCTCTCTGTCCCTCTCTGTCTCTGTCCCTCCCTGCCTATCCCTATTCCTCTCTCTACCACTCTCTGTCCCTCCCTCCCTCTCCCTATCCCTCTCTCTACCTCTCTGTGTCTCCCTCTCGCTCCCCCTCCCCCTCTGGCTCCGACTCTGTCTCTCCATCGCCCTCCTCCCTCCTCTCTGCTCCCCACTCACCTCCCCACTCGTCTCCCCACCGCACCTCACCCCCTCTGTCCCTCCCACAACAGGCACTTGACAGACACAGCAACCACGACCCCAGCACAGGGCACACAGCACAGGAACAGAACAGTCAACAACACAATACACAGACAGGTTAACACACACAATGACAGACTACAGATATGGGTACTTATCATACAACACGGGAAAATATGGCTACACAAATGACACAGACCCACCTCTCACTACACCGCCTCTACAATCGCTCTAGCTCCTCAACCAACCCTCAACGTTTGGCTTGCGTTTGGGTGCATTTGTAGTTTTTTGGATGGAGCATACGTTGCGCATGCGTCACTGTGCGACGGCGCTGCTTGTGCGACGCGCATGTGTGGAATTGCGCATGGTCATGCGTTTCGCTCTACGGTTGTGTGTGCGACGCGCAGGCGCAACTCTTAGCGCATGGCCGTTTGTGTGTGGATCATGACGTCGCGGCAATGCATACGCCCATGCGTAACGGGGTTCACATGGGCTCCGCGAACACACAAACGCACATGCGCCCCAATTGGCACATGCGCGTCACAGTCATACACACGCACACGTGACAACATTTGCACATGCGCGGCACACACAGACAGACGCCGATGCGTGACGTCCTGCACATGCGCACCGCGCACAAGCGGCACGGTAACGAAAAACGGGAAATAACAGTAACCTGTATAAAAGGAGACTGCTGAGTCGGAAACATTGAGGGTGTTTTTGTAGGCGCGGCGTGTGTTTGTTTGGAGAATCTGAGAGCAGGTGTTGTGAGCCATATTGTGGGATTTGTTTGTTGTCTTTGTTGTTTGTTGTGGTTTGCCATTTGTCCAGTGTTTAGGGAAGTGTGTGTCTGTGTCTGTGTGTGTGTCTGTGCGTGTCTGTGTGTTTGTGCTTGTGTAGTCACAGAGGGGCTTACATGGAGGACATAATAGTTGTTGCATGTGCCCGAAGACGTGGGCAGATGCTGCGGTTGCTGGACAGGGGAGATGATGTCCATGGGGCTGTGGCACAGGGCATGGGTGTGGACCCGCAGCAACTCAGACCTGCTGCTGTGGTGGCTGGCCAGAGAGGTGCTGTGCGGGGACGGCACAGATGGCGTGCTGAGGTGCAGGCTCGGCAGATGCGGCTCTATAGGCCCAGGGCCCAGCTCCAGGGCATGCGTGAGGACCAGGTCATCTCCCTGTACCGACTGAGCACAAGGGCTATTAGGGGGCTGTATGAGGATCTGCGACCTGACCTCGAGCCCCTGACTAGCCGGTCCCATGCCATACCAGGTGTAGTCAAGCTCCTTGCTGCCTTACATTTCTTTGCCTCTGGCTGTTTCCAGTCATCTGTGGCCGCAGTGGGTGGCATGAGCCGCCCCACCTTCTCACGCTGTCTCCACCAAGTACTGCGTGCTATGGTCAGCCGGGTGGGGGATTACATAGGCCTTCCCCACAGTAGGCAACAATGGGGGACCCTGAACCAGGCCTTTGAGGCTTTAGCCGGGATACCACACGTGATGGGAGCTATTGATTGCACACATGTTGCCCTGGTCCCGCCCAGAGACAGGGAGGTGGTGTTCCGCAACCGCAAACACTACCATTCCCTGAATGTTCAGGTTGTATGTGATGCTAATCTGCATATTCTGAATGTGGTCCCAAGGTTTCCAGGGTCCACCCATGACTCCTATATCCTGCATCGCTCAGCACTATTTAGGGAATTTGAGGATGGACAGTACGGTGACTATATATTGCTGGGTGAGTATCTCCATATATATCTTCTATGATTAGTCATATATGTATGTGTTTCCGTAACATCACCCATGTGTTGCAGTATTTGCCCACTGTGCAATAGCAACATGAACTCACATTCAGCAAACCGAAAAATGTTGTGACGTTACCTAATTACAGGACTGTAGACATTGTTTAACAGGGGACATGAGGGGGGCAGAGCCTGATGTCCAGCGGGTAGGACGCTTTGCGTTGAAGCTCCCGAGAGGCCTACTTAGAATCCTGACTTAATACCTATACAAATTTACTATTTCGCTCCGAGCTGACCGGGGCACCTCGGGGGGAATGGCGGCCCATAAACCAGCGCGCTTGGACTTCGGGTCTCCTTCTTCTTCTCACGGAAAACGCTCCAAAACAGAGGTGTCCTCCCCACAGAAGATGGTTCCATTTCGTGAAAACCCCGAGATGCACCTGGAGATTTTGGAGGAAATACGCGGCGTGAAGGAATTGGTGCAGTCCAATGGAGAAGCGCTTCGAGCCATGCGAGAAGACTTTGGAGTGCTCCAGGACCGACTTGAAAGTCTTTCATTACGGCAGGACAATATGGCGGGGGTCCTCGACTCGCACGAGGTGCGCTTGGGCAAACTGGACGAGGCTGAGCGCCAGATACAGAATCTTCAAAAGGAGTTAGAAGATAGCAATAATCGAGCCCGTCGCAACAATGTGAGGCTCCTCGGAATGCCGGAGGGGGTGGAAGCAGGAGATATAAGAGAATTCTTGCTCAAAACTCTTCCCTCCTTGCTGAAGATCACTTTTCACAGAGAACTGGAAATCGATCGAGCACACCGTGTTCCTACCCACATGGCGCTCAACCGCACGACCCCCCGGCCTATTGTCTTTAGCTTGCTACGATATCAACAAGTGGAACAAATTTTACATGCTGCCCGAGCGAATCATCATTTGGAATTTGAAGGTCGTAAGGTCTCCTTCTTTCCTGATTTGGCAAAGCCTACCGTTGACCGGCGGAAGAAACTCCTTGCTTTTCGCCCTCGACTTCAACAGCTACAGGCTCGCTTTGGCCTGTTGTATCCAGCGAAGCTCCGAGTGACTCTCCACAACCAAACCAGGACGTTCGAAGATCCTGATCTACTATCAACATTTTTAGACTCCAAAGAAGCAGAGCAGATGCGCTAATCCCAAATCTTGGACTCTTATTTGCCGGCTCTATCCGCCATTTTGAAGGGCCCGATGCGGCGGTCATAGCCAAGCACAGAAATAGCCTGGACTTTCTTTCTTTCTCTATATGACTTTTGTTTTTTGGTCTCCTATCCCTTCATGATGTGTGCCTCGGTCGGATTCGGAGCACGCACAGTCCTACAGGTTATGTGTTTTTTCAATTTCGGCCTTCTCGGGGGTTTCTCCCCGCAGACACATGGTCGCCAGTAATTTTGGGGTTTTGCTTCTCCTCTACCGTACTGCGGTTTTCTTTGTTAATGTGGGGCGCTTCATTGTATTATATTAGTTTATTTTTCCTATGTCATGTGTACAGCCAGATACAGTCAGTTTGAGGGACATAGTGAACTTATGTGTGCTATCATGCTCAGACTTTTTAACTTTTCTGAATGGCCTTATGTAAAATCTTCTCATTCACCGTCAAAGGCATTAATGGTCCACTCAAAGGAAAGAAAATCCTTAGCTATCTTAGCCATGAGCATGTTGATTTAGTGTTTCTTCAGGAAACGCATTTAAACTCTGCTGAAACACTGAAACTCAATGCTAAGCCTCACATGGTAGCTGCCTATTCTCCCACCGTTTTCAAATGGTACGGGATAGCCACTCTGGTTAAGAAGTCTTAGCACGCTACTGTACCTGATATTAGCGCTGACAAGGAGGGTAGATGGGCCCGTGTACACCTTGAGGTTGGAGATAGTGAATTCACGTGTATTTGCATTATGCCCCGAATGTGGACAACCCTGCTTACTATGCAAGTATTGCGCAGTTGGCCTTGGCCTCTGCCAATGCCCCATTAATACTAGGTGGCGATTTTACTCAAGTGTTCCCTCAATCTTTTCTTCTCAAACAAGGTGCTCGTTGGTTGGAAGATCCAGTACCGAGTAGACCTGTGTGGCTAGATATAGAAGCGGGCCTTTGCAAACCGATTCCTCTTACCTTTCTCCCTGGTATGACTCTCCCATCAGACTCCCACTATCCACCAATGCTTTTAGACACTTTAGGTGCCTTTATTACTCTTATGCAATCTTTAGACTCCCGACTCTGGTCAGTGCAACTTCAGCATCGCCTTCGGTGCACTAGAGTACTCCCGCCATCGGCATTCTCTACATAAGGTTGATTGGAGACTTTCCGATCTCTCGGTAGTTCACCGGGTGTAGCATCCAATTTTACTAAACCTTCTGTAATGCTATAACTAGAGATACCCCTATAGCGCAGAAAGTATGGGAGAGAGAATTGCATGTGACTTTGACCTCGGAGCAATAGAGCCTTATCTGGAGTAGAGGGACACGGGTTCCCGATCCGCCTCACTCATTCAGACCCTCTTCTTTCTAGCCCACCGGTGTTTTTACACTTCTCACAGATTAGACAAATGGAACACTACTCAGGGCAATGGTTGCTGGACACGTCCTGCGGCCATTGGTTCATTGCCTCATGTTATGCATGAATATCCCGCACTACAGTATTACTGGCGTCGGGTCTGGGGTCGTATTTAGTCTATCTAGCACTCTCAGGAGCCCTTTCTTGGAGGATAGTGGGACTTCGCCCAGTTGCGGGGATCCCCTCTCTCCCAAAAATGGCTTATTTCCTTTCGAACTTTATGCTTGGCATTGCTATTTCCCTAATTAAGTAATACTGGAAAATTAGCTCCCATTTGAGCCCCAATGAATGGTGGAATCATGCCTGTCTTTACAGTAAATGCGACCAAATACCTCGTCTGTTCGCTTCTTCTGTTCAGACTCCTTCCCATTGGTTTCAATGGAAGATGCTCAATGACTATGTACATTTTGCTAAACGCTCTCATCTGACTGTCTAACTTTGTATATATCTCTGTCCCATGATCATGCTGTATTGTAGATACTCTTTTGATTGTTTGATGTATAATCACTGTTAATTGGAAGCGCTCACATGCTGATATAATCGGGTAGAGAAGAAGCATCGGGGTGGGGGGTAATGGGTTTACTTTTCCTTATTGTATACTTGTTTTGTCTCTTTTGGTGTGTTGTTTCTTTTGTTTGTTGCAAAATGAAAATAAAAGTTTAAAAAAACAAAACAAAACAGGGGACATGAGTAGCCATGTCACATCCATTTCGAAGCCATATGTGATGTAGAGATGCTGGTGGTGTTACGGAACATATGCACCTGTTCAGATGTGTGTCTCGGGTGTGTATTGCTACTTGCGTCTCTATTCCCTCTGGACACAGGTATTGGGGGGGGGGGGCATTCGCACCCACCTGTGTATGGATGGGTTTAGATTGTACCTGTGTTAGGTCATGTCAGATGTGTGTTATTTACAATCCATGCTCCTAATGCTTGTCATGTGAGTGTGAGGGCCACACACTCAAGCAGTCATGGGTTTGTCAGCTGTTGTTTGCTGGACAGGAGGGGGAGGGGGTTGACAACATATGATGCATGTTCCTTGCCTTTGCTATTGGGTGTACTTTTTGGCATAGCTGGGGAAATGCTTTTGTCCTCTGCCATTACAGGGGTGGGGTCGAGTCTAGGGTTAGCAGTACCTTTGTCCACTGCACATGTGCAGTGCCTAGGCATCATTGTCCGTGATTCTCCTGATGTGACTCATCATTTGGGAGAGGTGACAGCAAGGACATGGGCCTATGTTGTGGCCTGACGTAGGGGTATTGGTGGGACATACACAGGAACGTTGTCATACTCAGTAGCTGTGATGTTTTACAACTCATGTGGCCTACAATGTTAAATTCAGTGGAGCGCAGCTTAACAAGGATGGAACGGTGATGGTACAGTAGACATGGTGTGTACTGAGATGGTTTGTGGACAGCAGTCAACAGCATTTTGCGTTACACTGCTATATGTAGATATGGAGACCTTTGAGGACATGGGGTGTCAAGGTGATATTGTGTTCATCCTGGCTGACATCACAGTCAGACATGTTGTCTGTGTGCGCCTACATTGGCTCAGCACACATTATTGTGCTCTTTAATTTGATAACATATATTGTTTGTATGTGTCATGTGTGTTTGTTGCGTAGTCTACCATTGATGGTGATGGTGTCGGTGATGAGAACATGAGCCACATGACAGGGCACGTGTGCTCAACATAGGGGGTTTTTTGGGGGACAAGGTGGGATTGTGTTGTTCTCTGACATGTCTCTACTGACTTCACAGGGCATTTGTTGTGTGTCTATCACAAAAGGTGTTGTTCGGTCTGGTGGATATTTGTGATGTCAAATATGTCTTTCCTGATGTGTTGTGGGTTGTCTCTCTCGTCTATACGTCTGTCAATTGATGGTGTTATGCGCTCATTCATTCACATGCAACATTCTTCTCCGCAGGTGATGCAGGGTATGGGTGTCGGCCCTGGCTCATGACACCTGTGCGTCAACCACGGACACGTGCAGAGCGGAGGTACAATGAGGCCCACGCATCCAGCCGCTCAGTCATAGAACGCACCTTTGGCGTGTTGAAAAGTCGCTTCAGGTGTCTGGATAGAACAGGTGGGGCCTTACAATATTCGCCAATGACTGTTGCAGAGATTATCGTTGCTTGTTGCATCCTGCACAACATTGCTCTCAGGCATGATATCCCTGCAGAGATTAATGAGGATGTGGAGGAGGATCCACCGTGCCCCCCTGTACATGCCTGTGGTGACACACAGGCAGGCACTACGGCCAGGCGTCGATTGATTGCAGACAGATTCACTGGTATGTATTGCACATCTACCCACATATATGTGCTGTTGTGTGCGTGTGAGGTTTATAAAGGGTGATGTTTTGACCATTTAGCATTCAGATGCAACACTGCATTGTCCTTTTGGTAAACATCCATCATAACATGTAGTCATGGGTGTGTGATGGACAATGTGGACAGAGCACAGTAGCAGCTGTTGGTGTATTGGGTCAGTGGGTGTTGCTATACCTTTCAGAGCTTTTGGGGGTCACAGTACCAGTTAGTGGTTTTTTGTGATAGCAACTGCTGTGCAGACACAGTTATTTCTTGTTCTTGTGTGTGAGGAGCCCGGTGTCTGGCAGATGGTAAGGGGTTTTGTGTGATAGGGGGGGCCCATGTTTGTGGAGAGCTTTCATGCGGGCTCTTTGTTTGTGTAGTACAATCTATGGGTGCTTGTGTGTGTATGTTCTGCTCCTGTCAGCTTGCTATGTCTGTATGTTGGATATTTTCAATGCAATATGTCAGACATAGCACAGTACACATGCGCCTGATAACGTTCCAATGGTGTTATTGATAACGTGTCACGTGTATTGCTGCAACAGCACAGTGTGCGGTAAGGTATGCCTCATCAGATGTCACAGACATGGATATGGTGAATTATGTGGACATGTGCAGTGTGCAGCCAGGGGGCCATATGATTGCTACAGTCCATTTGTGGTGGAGTCATGCATTGCATTATATTACATGTGCACACATACAGATGTGCAGTGGCTCAGATCCTCAATGGGTGGATTTCATTAGGCAACTGTGACGCTGGATGTGTTGGGCCTTGCAGTTTTTTGGGGTTTTCCATTTTGGGGGTGGCATATGTAGTTGATAGTATCTCTACATCTGCCTCATGCCTCTGGGACATGCTGTGTGTATGGCAGGAGAGCACAGTACAGAGACACGGATACCTTGAGGACACTAGCAAGGGATGTTATATCCACATACACACACAGACCTATGTGGTGGTTATTTGGGCCAGTGAGACATCGAAACTATCCTTGGGTGGACATTCTCACAGTTACACAATGGGTTAACATGCAATGATCATGGTCAGGTGACATACAGACATGGGGGTTATTTTGGACAGACATGGTGCTGACATTGCCATGTATTTCGGCACATGATAAGCACACAACTGTCATTATTCTTTGCTGGGGGAGATGTACACTGCATAATATGCATCTACACAGTGGATACAGGTGGTATTGAGGCATATTTCCAGGTGACAGAGGTATTTACACTGTGCTACAAGACACAATTGGAGGGTACTATACACAGAGAGGGGGGTGTTGGTCTCAACATGGGAGACACAGACGTATAGTGTGACCTTGGGATGCGTCACTAACATGGTGTGTCCATCCACCTGTTTTGGCACGTGTGTGGGACAGCAGGAGGGGGGGAGGCATCTGAGGGATGTGGGGGGGCCTTGGAATTAGCATCACACATGTACATGGTGCCTCTCCCATGTGCAAGATCTGTGCAGTGTGAGGGTGCACAGTCCGTTGTTGGTTCATGTTTTGGTGTATTACAGCTAGGGACAGTATGTTGCAGTGTGGCGTTCCCCGCTGGAACCTGACAAGGTTGTTTTTTCTTTCCACTACACAGGACATACGTGATGACACTGCTGTCGGTGTGTGTCACTGGCACATGGCAGAACATCAGCCGAGATGCTGGAGTCCAGGGTGTGTAGAGCTACAGATACATTGTATGTGTGTGATGTCAGGTGGACAACATCTAGCCTGTTATGTATCATATTTTGCAGCTGGTGTTGTTAACGTATATTCTGTGAGCCGCTCTCACCCATATTTTGCTGTTGTCACACATCTCCACGTGCGGTTGTGTCCATTATTTGTGCTGTAAAGGGTTTTCGGCTAGATTTACACCAGATCCACATGTGGGCCTTGATTGGCTTGTTTGGCGGAACCTACACCTGCTGCCTCCACCATCTTAGTTAGATAGGCCATCATCAGGGTGTCATTGCATGTGACTCGACCATTATTTGCACAAATTAGCACTTGGCCACAGACAGGCCACGTATTACAGCTGTCACATTGTACGATGCATATTGTGTGGGTGGGTGTTTATGGGTTGACTATGTGGTGCTGCATTGTACAAGCATGATACATTGTCATGTGCTGTGATGGGTGTGGGCACCTGGGGGGCATTGTGGGGTTTGATACCTCTACAGTAGTGCTGTTCACCTTTTCATCATCGTCCACGTTTCTGGTGAGCAGAGTTGTGTCTTGTGTTATGTGGGACTGGTGTTGAGCAACAGTTCATTCTCTCTTACATAGGCATGATGTGGAGATCCCTCATGTGTGACTTTACATGTTGGTTCTACTGGTTGGCCTGACATCGTCTCCGTTCGCTGTGACCTGGTGTGGATATGCAGCAGTTGATGGAATTGATGAGGGACACATGATGGACACATAGGTTAGGTTACACCTTTGTTTTTTTGTGATTACATCTGGCTGTACCTGTTGTGGGGTATCAGTTCATCTCATGGACATGTAATGTTGCATCTCTGTAGACACAAACAGATGCATATAGTGTGTAGCTGTGAGATGCCTGTGTGACATGGTATTTAACATACCCATCTCCATGTGACACCCGTGTCTGCAGCAACATGTACTTTTCCTTCCCATTTGTGTTTTATTTGATGTGCATATCCTCTCATGTTTGCATTTGCATCACTTTAATCTGACATTTGTGCATTGTGGCAATTTGTGCTGTTGTTGCAGGGTTACTAATATTGGCCATACCTATCCTTTCTTTGCACAGGGCAGTGGACATGACGGACCCATTTCCTCCAGTGCATCTCGGCTCCCCATCCAACACCTGTTGTGTGACAGTGCA
The DNA here is from genome assembly GCA_033557465.1 of Ichthyophis bannanicus. NCBI lineage: Eukaryota > Metazoa > Chordata > Amphibia > Gymnophiona > Ichthyophiidae > Ichthyophis > Ichthyophis bannanicus. Next base: position 784,804,566 of record CM066035.1, read on the forward strand.
CCATGTTATTGTTTCCTGGGAAATCTCCCATTTGATGTTTGACTTCTGTGAGTGGAACACAGGCCTGTGCTGGACATTATTGCTCTTGGACTGCTGGTTTGACCATGACAGACATGTACAGCACACAGTTTGTGCCATGCTGTAGCTGAGAGTCCCGCTGATTGCAGGGACACAGATGAACTTCCAGGGACTGTGCCATATTGGCATGTGACACTTTACTATGCATGCCCATGTTTGCATGGGATGTTTGTAAGTGATATTTTGGATGTCAGGGAACCTTTGTTTTTGGTACAGTTTGCGCATCAGGGACTGACATCATCTGTGTCTTTTGGACATTCCTCACAGGTTGTTTAGTGCACAGCGTTGGCCCATGTCTGTGACATGGCACACAGGGTACCCTGATCTGTTTATTTGAACTGTAGCATACAGCCGTGATTGTGCCAGGGGGGAACAGTTACAGCGTTCCAATTGTCTATGTCCACCTGCCACACACCTGGACATGCTACATGTTTTGCCAATAACACGCGGTCATGCCCACCACCATCCTTGATTGATGTGTGGAGGCGGCAATGGGGTTGACATTCATGTGTGGCATCACTGTACCATGTTAGTGTCCGGCTGGTGCTTGTGCATCGGAGTGACTATGTTTGTGAGCCACAACAGGTGGAACTATGGCCTCGGTGTGGTGCGCTGTGAGATTATTTTCCATCCTTTGCATATTAACATGCTGATTATTGTTTTTGTTTGATGTTCAGACATGACACTCTGCATGTATGGCCACACCTTGCATTGCACGTCTGCACAGTCCTGTGTTACCCCCTGCATTTACAACAGTCGCATTAGGACATTATATTTGAGGTGTGTTGGTGTGGGTCTCCATGTTCGTACTACTCATCTGCATTCTATGCACCATGCTATATGTGGCCAAAGACCGTCTAACCATCAAACAATGCAAGGGGACCTCCTGCATGGTGTTCTGTCTGCACATTTCAGCCGGTTGTGTGGTTTGTATTCACTCTTTGTTCATGTGTCCCTGCTACCTGTTAGCATATAGTCAGTAAGCTTGAGATGATATTTGGGGTGTACATTGACGCATTGCTGATGTGGTGATCAGCCATTATGTGGGAGTTGGGACATTAATTTACAGATGTGTTTGTCACATTACAACATCTTGCCAGTAGATGGTTTTTCCATTTGGTAACCTTCTCTGTTGCATGAGGGCTATGTCTGGGGTGACATGTGATGTGTTTGGGTTTCTCATCCTGCAACACCTGTAGTCTACATGCACTCATATGTGGGTCACACATTGGGGGCATGCATCAGCTACTGTGGTGTGTGGCCCTGCTACCCAGTGCATATCATGCAGCTGATGCACATTTTCTGTTGTGCTATTCTGTTTTGCTCTGGAAGTGATCTTTACGTGGCATGTGCATTTTGACCTTGTTGACTGTGTTCCCATCATTTGCCAGGGTGGGACCCACCTTGCAATTCTGGTTACACTGTGTATGGTATGTATGAGACGTGTTAGAGAAATAAATATGTTCATTGTTCAGACATGTGTCTCTTTCTCTGCTTTATCTCTGTGACATACATGCAGTACAATGTTTAACATTCCATCACACATGACTCCTTGGGACCATGGGAATCCAGGGTTTTCTTGCACATGTACCTCCAGTGACTTGGTACGGGGCGCATGGTGTGCTGTTGTGATATGATGCGTCTTTGCCTTGTGTGCAAGACATTTTTTGGGACACTACACTGCTCCTCCACTCATGGACCACATTTACACGTGTGTCTATCGATTTGCTGGTAATTTCCATGGACCCCTGTGCTCACATTGGTGTTTGATGACAGCTGTGTATGTGTCTGCAATTTGGCACATCACTGAGTGGTGCACATCCCCATACAAGCCCTCCCTTTGGAATATAAAGTCTTGATTTACCTCAGTGTGTTGTTTGTGTGTATGGTTGGGGGCATGTTTGTTCACACAGTGCTTAGCAGTTTGTCTCACAACATCTTATTTTATTTTGGAATATATGGTAACTGGAACATTATTTAACAGCTGCTTCATCACCTCCACACACACCCTTGTCTGTCGTCAGTGTACAGCAAGGTGTTCACTCTGTATTGTCTAGCCAGCACATATTAGCTGTTACATGGGTCTCTTTCTTAATGTTGTTTGCACAGCACTGCACCTGGGGGTGTGGTCATCTTGAGGTTGAGCAGGTGTGTGCTGCGCCTTTTCTCATGTTGAATTGGCTCCTATCCTGTCCGCAATTGCTGGGCAGCTCCAGCACAGATCAAGCACTGCCCTTGTAGGTTATTTACTTTCCTCTTGTTGTGTTTATTTTTTATGTATTCATTTATGTAGGTGTATGTTGATGCAACATTTCTGCGGGTCATATCAGCATTACATTACAAGTGGGGGGGGGGGTGTTTTACAGGTAGGGCAGGGCCATCCCCAGGGAGGCTACATTGAGGGTGACCGCAGGGCACATAGGACATGCTATGGACATTGACAGATTGTGGACAGTGTCTGATTCGTATAGGGTTGGTTATGTGTAAGGGTTGAGGACTTCCTGGTACTGGATTGTTTTCAGCTGTTTTCTAGAAGATATTTGGTCTGTCTTATTTCCAGGGCAGCTTGGTAGGGTTTTCCGTAAAGAGGAGGCATACAGTTCAGACGCTAGATGTCACGTCCATTGCAGGCATTAGTTTAATTTCAGAGGTACAGTGAGGGGGTTGGAGGCGTCTGGTCTGGTAGTTCTTCCGTGTGCGTTTCATTACTGTTGGGTTTTTTATTTTATTTATTTATTTATGCTTATTTCTATACCGCTTTTTCCAAAGATCAAAGGCGGTTTACAGGTAACATTTAGTGAACATGGTTTTACATAGAACATCGTTTTTTTTTTCATAACTATGTACAGTTAACATGATAAACGATAACATGGAACATTGTTACAGAACTAAATACAGTTTAACATGGATTATTGTTACAGAACTATTTACATTTTAACATTAGCTAGTAATGCTTTGTCTATTTACATTGATTCTTTGCTAAATTAAGCTTTGTTTCTTAAATGTAGTGAGTGTTGAGGCTTGTTGAGCTGTAGTTAAGGAGGATTGTTATGGTTGTGTGGTGTGTTGGGTGGATAGGATTCATTTAAATTTGTGAAGTGTTCTTTAAATAGAAATGTCTTCAGTTCTTTTCGAAATGTTTGAAGATCTTTTATTTTGCGGAGTTCTAGCGGGAGTTTATTCCATAGGGTGGGGGCTGCATAAGAGAAGGCTCTTGAGCTTGTGGTCTTCTTTGTTTTCCGGATGGATTTTTTTATTTCTAGTGAGTAGGTTGCGTTTTGTCTGCGGGCTCTAATTTCTTTTGGAGCTTGAATCAGAGTGGTTAAATGTGAGGGTGAGATGCCGTTTGTTATTTTAAATGTGGTTAGGAGTATTTTGTATGTTATTCTACTATTTATGGGAAGCCAGTGTAGTTCGGCTAATACGGGAGTTATGTGGTCAGCGAGGCGGGCTTGTGCTGTTACTCGAGCACAGATGTTTTGAGCTCTTTGGAGTAGGTTGGTGCTTGTAAGAGGGAGGCCAATAAGTATGCTATTGCAATAGTCGAAATGAGGAGTGATAAGTGTGCTGATGACAGATCTGAAGTCATGTGTGTCAAGTAGTGGTCTTAAGTGTTGGGTGATCCTAAGTTTATAGAATATGGTTTTCACTGTTTGTTTTATATGAGGAAGCATACTAAGTGTGTGGTCTATTATAATGCCTAGGTATTTTACTTCTTTTTTAACTGGGATTATTGTGTTGTTAATTGTTATAGTTTCAGGGAGATTAGAGTCTGGTTTTCTTGATACTATCATTGCTTCAGTTTTTTTTAGGTTGATGCTGAGATTATTGTTTTCTAACCAAGTATTTGCTTCACTGATACAGTCTAGTAAGTTCTGGTATGTGGGATTATTTGTGTTTATCGGTAGGGTGAGCATGATATCGTCAGCATATATGTAGTGGTTTACTTTATATTTTTTAAATATATTTGTGATGGGTTGAAGATACAGGTTGAAAAGAAGGGCAGATAGTGCCGAGCCTTGTGGGATACCTTGTCCTTGTGTGAAGGGCTCTGAGGTGGTTTGTCCTAATTTAACGCGTATCGATCTGTTTGTGATATATGATATGAACCATTGCAGAATTGTTCCACCTATTCCTAGGTTTAGGAGTCTATTAATGAGTGTGTTGTGGTGTACATTGTCAAAGGCTCCAGTTATATCAATGAATATGAGGATGTATCCTTGGTTGTGTGAGTCAGTGCCTTTGATGAGGTCGTTCATAAGTGTTATTAGTAGGGTCTCGACTCCGTGGGATGGTCTGAAGCCGAATTGGTGTGAGTCAAGTGGAGCATGAGTGTCAATAAAGTCTTGTAGTTGTATCTGTATTATTTTTTCTATTATTTTGGCAATAAATGGTATGCTGGCTATTGGTCTGTAGGAGTTCGGGTCTTTCGGATTGAGTTTATTATTTTTTACTATTGGGCGTAAGGAGGTAAGTTTTAGTGCTTCAGGCATGATACCTTGTGATAGTGATTGGTTCACTATATTTAGTATATGGATAGCAAGATCAGCTTTGGTGTTCTTTATCCATGATACGGGGCATGGATCAAGGGGGGAGGTAGTGGTGTTGATCATTGATATTACATTGATCAGGTGTTTGTGATCAATGTTTTGGAAGGTTGTCCATGTATTTTTTGTTTCTATGTCTGTGAGCGTAGTTATGGTTGTGCTAGATGAATTATTTTTTAGTTTATTAGCAAAATGAGTTGCAAGGGTTTGTGCACTTATTGTTGTTTGTTCTGGTTCTGTTGTTTGGGTTTTTGTTAGTGCTTTTATAATTGTGAATAGTTCTCTTGGGCGGTTGACTGCCATGTTTATCATTTTTGTATGGTATTCTCTTTTTGATTTATTAATTGTGTCCTTGTATTTGTTGAGGAGATTCATGTATTGATCTTTATTATCGCTCGTTTTATCTTTCCGCCATCGTTTTTCTTGTTTTCTTAGTTGCTTTTTTAGGTTAGAAAGGTCTTTATTGAACCATTTTTCTGATTGTTTTTTTATGAATTGTTTTGGATTAGTTTGTTTGGGAGTGGCTGCTTCTTTTATTATTGAGTTCCATTGGTCTATTAAGGTGTTGACTTCTGTCGAGTTATTTGTGAAGTTGGGTAATACAGTATTTAGGAAGGTATCTTTGTTAAAGTGGGCAAAACGGGATTTATAATGTGTTGGAGTTGTTTCAGTGTTGTTATTAGGTAGTGAGTTTAGTGTGAAGGTTATTAAATGGTGATCTGACCATGGTACTTCTGTAATAAGGGGTGATGATTGGAGTTTATGTTTATTGAATGGTATGGGAATGAATACAAGGTCTAGTGTATTTCCTTTTATGTGAGTGGGAGTCTGTATGATTTGGTTGTAACCCATTTCTTTCATGGCATCCATGAAGTTGGAAGTGTGTTGTTGGTTGAGCGAAGGAAGGTTTAGGTCTCCTAATATGATAAGTGGTTTTTTTTGCGAAGCTGTACATGCAAGGTCTAGGATGGGCGTAAGATTTTTGTGGTCCGCTGAGGGGGGTCTGTAGATAAGAGATATTGCAAGGGTTTTATTCTCTATATTTATGATGTCCATACTGTCAATGTTATTCATACTTGTTAGTGAGTATTTGAGTTCTTTTTTTGTGATGATAAGGGCTCCGCCTCCCCTTTTTGCTTCTCGGTGGCAGTTGAATAGGTCGTACTGGTTCGTGTTAAGTTGATTTAGGAGGATTGAGTCTGTAGGTGAGAGCCATGTCTCCGTGATAAGAAGGATATCAGGTTTTTTATCAGTGATTATGTCATTTATTAGTGATATTTTATTTCGTATGGATCTTGCATTTATAAGAATGAATTTTTTGATGGTGTTTGAGTTAGGAATTCTGTTTGTAGGTTTATCTAGTTGGAGATTTATTTGTATTAATCTTGCATGTCTGGGGGCATTTGGACGGTGAGTTTGGTTGAATGTATATGGGTATGGTTGAAGTGTGTTTTTGTGTGTGCTTTGAATGATGGGAATGGTATTGTATGGTGCATGAATAGGTTTGTATGCATGGATGTTGTGAACTAAGTGAATGGTTAGTATAATGATAAGAAGGTAAGATTGATACTTTGTTAGATCCATGATTCTTCAGGAGTGAGCTGTGAAATGTGCTGTAATATGACAGTGAAAGATTGCACAGTGTCTACAAATGATGTTACTGGTAGTAGAATATAGGTGTAAATCTATTGACAATAGATATTATGTTGTAGCAGTTGCTAGGTACTGAGAACAATAACTATATGTTGAAAAACAGTTGTGATATGTGAGAAGATCGTGGGGTTACTGCGTATAGTGATTAAGTTGCTGCAATCGCTAATTGCTGTGAACAGTTGCTATACAGTGAAAAATTGTCAGGTATGAGATAACAGTAAAAGATCAAAAACATCAAAGCTGTCAGGTATGAGATAACATTCTGAGAAGACAATTGTCAGTTATGAGAAAACAGTTACAAATAGTGGCTGCAAGTAAAAACAAATTGAAAGTACCTATAGTGTTACTGCTAACAGTAAATTATTGTGCTTCTGTCAACATTACTGAGAATAACATTATAGTGTTACTAACAGCGGTAATTATAGAATAACATTATAGTGTTACTAACAGCGGTAATTATATTTCTACTGACAACAGTATATGTAGTGTTCTTTGTGGGACTATTAACAACTATTGTTATGACTAGATATTGATTTAGGGATGTCTTTCACGGTGTCCATTAATGTATCATATGTCTATGATATATGGTATACTTGCGATTGTTGAGATCGTTGGAGGAGATGAACCACTCGTTGCAAAGATGGGTTAGAGAGGTTTCACAATGCTATTTCGTTGTTTCTTTTGTGGAGTTGACTGTGTTTGAGTTTCTGCGGTGCGCGAGTTCAACTCTAGGGGATCTTGGCGGTATTTGCTCCACTTGGAGAGTTTCTACCTTTTTTCTTTTGTTTTCAGAGTGCCGGTTAAGCGCCTTAGCCTAAGGGCCGTGCCAAAGGGCCCTCTTGCGCGGCCCTCAGGCGCGGGCCCGCAAGGCGCGGGCGCGCTTGTTGGCGCGAGTTTTTAAAGCCCTCAGCTGTGTCCCGATTGGGTGGAGGAAGTGCCGCTGCTGCCGCTGCTGCTCCTGATGCCGGAGGCTCTATCCCCGGGCTGGGGAGAGCTGTGGATGGTGTCGGGGGTGCAGAGGACCACGCGCTTGTTGGCGCGAGCTTTTAAAGCCCTCAGCTGTGTCCCGATTGGGTGGAGGAAGTGCCGCTGCTGCCGCTGCTGCTCCTGATGCCGGAGGCTCTATCCCCGGGCTGGGGAGAGCTGTGGATGGTGTCGGGGGTGCAGAGGACCACGCGCTTGTTGGCGCGAGCTTTTAAAGCCCTCAGCTGTGTCCCGATTGGGTGGAGGAAGTGCCGCTGCTGCCGCTGCTGCTCCTGATGCCGGAGGCTCTATCCCCGGGCTGGGGAGAGCTGTGGATGGTGTCGGGGGTGCAGAGGACCACGCGCTTGTTGGCGCGAGCTTTTAAAGCCCTCAGCTGTGTCCCGATTGGGTGGAGGAAGTGCCGCTGCTGCCGCTGCTGCTCCTGATGCCGGAGGCTCTATCCCCGGGCTGGGGAGAGCTGTGGATGGTGTCGGGGGTGCAGAGGACCACGCGCTTGTTGGCGCGAGCTTTTAAAGCCCTCAGCTGTGTCCGATTGGGTGGAGGAAGTGCCGCTGCTGCCGCTGCTGCTCCTGATGCCGGAGGCTCTATCCCCGGGCTGGGGAGAGCTGTGGATGGTGTCGGGGGTGCAGAGGACCACGCGCTTGTTGGCGCGAGCTTTTAAAGCCCTCAGCTGTGTCCCGATTGGGTGGAGGAAGTGCCGCTGCTGCCGCTGCTGCTCCTGATGCCGGAGGCTCTATCCCCGGGCTGGGGAGAGCTGTGGATGGTGTCGGGGGTGCAGAGGACCACGCGCTTGTTGGCGCGAGCTTTTAAAGCCCTCAGCTGTGTCCCGATTGGGTGGAGGAAGTGCCGTTGCTGCCGCTGCTGCTCCTGATGCCGGAGGCTCTATCCCCGGGCTGGGGAGAGCTGTGGATGGTGTCGGGGGTGCAGAGGACCACGCGCTTGTTGGCGCGAGCTTTTAAAGCCCTCAGCTGTGTCCCGATTGGGTGGAGGAAGTGCCGCTGCTGCCGCTGCTGCTCCTGATGCCGGAGGCTCTATCCCCGGGCTGGGGAGAGCTGTGGATGGTGTCGGGGGTGCAGAGGACCACGCGCTTGTTGGCGCGAGCTTTTAAAGCCCTCAGCTGTGTCCCGATTGGGTGGAGGAAGTGCCGCTGCTGCCGCTGCTGCTCCTGATGCCGGAGGCTCTATCCCCGGGCTGGGGAGAGCTGTGGATGGTGTCGGGGGTGCAGAGGACCACGCGCTTGTTGGCGCGAGCTTTTAAAGCCCTCAGCTGTGTCCCGATTGGGTGGAGGAAGTGCCGCTGCTGCCGCTGCTGCTCCTGATGCCGGAGGCTCTATCCCCGGGCTGGGGAGAGCTGTGGATGGTGTCGGGGGTGCAGAGGACCACGCGCTTGTTGGCGCGAGCTTTTAAAGCCCTCAGCTGTGTCCCGATTGGGTGGAGGAAGTGCCGCTGCTGCCGCTGCTGCTCCTGATGCCGGAGGCTCTATCCCCGGGCTGGGGAGAGCTGTGGATGGTGTCGGGGGTGCAGAGGACCACGCGCTTGTTGGCGCGAGCTTTTAAAGCCCTCAGCTGTGTCCCGATTGGGTGGAGGAAGTGCCGCTGCTGCCGCTGCTGCTCCTGATGCCGGAGGCTCTATCCCCGGGCTGGGGAGAGCTGTGGATGGTGTCGGGGGTGCAGAGGACCACGCGCTTGTTGGCGCGAGCTTTTAAAGCCCTCAGCTGTGTCCCGATTGGGTGGAGGAAGTGCCGCTGCTGCCGCTGCTGCTCCTGATGCCGGAGGCTCTATCCCCGGGCTGGGGAGAGCTGTGGATGGTGTCGGGGGTGCAGAGGACCACGCGCTTGTTGGCGCGAGCTTTTAAAGCCCTCAGCTGTGTCCCGATTGGGTGGAGGAAGTGCCGCTGCTGCCGCTGCTGCTCCTGATGCCGGAGGCTCTATCCCCGGGCTGGGGAGAGCTGTGGATGGTGTCGGGGGTGCAGAGGACCACGCGCTTGTTGGCGCGAGCTTTTAAAGCCCTCAGCTGTGTCCCGATTGGGTGGAGGAAGTGCCGCTGCTGCCGCTGCTGCTCCTGATGCCGGAGGCTCTATCCCCGGGCTGGGGAGAGCTGTGGATGGTGTCGGGGGTGCAGAGGACCACGCGCTTGTTGGCGCGAGCTTTTAAAGCCCTCAGCTGTGTCCCGATTGGGTGGAGGAAGTGCCGCTGCTGCCGCTGCTGCTCCTGATGCCGGAGGCTCTATCCCCGGGCTGGGGAGAGCTGTGGATGGTGTCGGGGGTGCAGAGGACCACGCGCTTGTTGGCGCGAGCTTTTAAAGCCCTCAGCTGTGTCCCGATTGGGTGGAGGAAGTGCCGCTGCTGCCGCTGCTGCTCCTGATGCCGGAGGCTCTATCCCCGGGCTGGGGAGAGCTGTGGATGGTGTCGGGGGTGCAGAGGACCACGCGCTTGTTGGCGCGAGCTTTTAAAGCCCTCAGCTGTGTCCCGATTGGGTGGAGGAAGTGCCGCTGCTGCCGCTGCTGCTCCTGATGCCGGAGGCTCTATCCCCGGGCTGGGGAGAGCTGTGGATGGTGTCGGGGGTGCAGAGGACCACGCGCTTGTTGGCGCGAGCTTTTAAAGCCCTCAGCTGTGTCCCGATTGGGTGGAGGAAGTGCCGCTGCTGCCGCTGCTGCTCCTGATGCCGGAGGCTCTATCCCCGGGCTGGGGAGAGCTGTGGATGGTGTCGGGGGTGCAGAGGGTTGTGCTTTGGTGTGTCTGTGTTTGATGTATGGCTGTGTGGGTGGGTGGGATGGCTTTGCATTTAGTCCGTGCTTCAGGTAGGGGTATGTGTGGGTCGTTCACGATTGGGGTGATGTGGTCTGTTCCTTTTGCATGCTGTATCCACTGCATAACATATCATTGTGTGTGTGTGCATGTGTCCCTGGTACCATATACAGAATGTGATGTGATCTGTACACAGCAGATCACCAGGTGCATTTCTCCATGCTTTCTCCTGTGGGTTTGCCTGTCCTTACAACCAGCACGTGTGTTGTGTGGGTGGCTGGACTGTTTGTGAATGCAGCCTTTGCTATGACGTGGACGTTGTTGTTCTGTGCTACCGTTGGTTGTTTTTGGATTTGTGGGAGTGGTCATTGGTGTGATTCATCTCTGTTCTCTTGGCTGTGTCTGCTTGTGGTACAGATGTCGTTTCCATGTCTTTGGCGGCCAGATGTTGGCAGGTTTGTGATGTAAGCACTTTGTACCCTCATCTGAGTTTTGAACCATGGTTCTGTCCATCTTCTGTCTCCCAGCTCTTGTGTCATCCTGCCCTGATGTGCATGCTGCTACAACCTGTCCTGCACTCCTACACCTTCCTGCATTTCATCTCTCCATGGTTGCCTCTTGTGTGTGTGCTCTGCATAGCACCGCTGGTCCACTATCATCATGAGATTTCACCTGTCGTGCTATTTCAGGCTCATCTGCTGGACACATCTTCACGTCGTCTGTCGCACACTATCATGATAGGATGTTACATTACCATCACTCTGTACATAGCTACAGCTAGCCCCAATTTGTGTGTGCATTTCTGTGTATGCCACATAGCCTGGATGTCATTTTTGTACTGCAGCACATGTGATGTCTGTGGTTCATGTCGTTCTGCTTTACGTTTCCTTTCAGATCTGTGCAGTGTTTGAGTTACATGTGAACTCGCCATCACTGACATGGGTGTTTATGATGTGCATTCTGTGACACCCTAAAGGGTGACATACTCCTGTGCACTGGGGTGGGCTTGTGTTTAGCTGGCCTCACAGATTGCTGTCCAATTGCATGCTGTACACAGATGTAGGTAAGCCAGGCTTAGTCACTGCTCATTTTGACACATGACCCCTTCACGTTCAGTCAGTGCCATGACCATTCTGCTACACTGCTGTTCCATCTTGCATGTCTGCTCACCTACTTTGGATTTCCATGCATTACAATACACAATGGTGCTAGCACTGACTGTGTTTGGTCAATGCCCTGCCTCCTACGGCAAACAACACGCACCCTATACACAACATTGTGTGTTTCGTTAGTGGACAGTGCACGTTACAATTTGACCTCTGAGGTACCTTGATAGGTGCCTTATGCATTACTTGCTATTACAGTGCTTCCATAGTTCATGTGCTATCAGTAGTAAAAACAACAGATGGTAGCATGGCTCCTAGCTCACTATTCATCATGACAGGTGATGGCTCAACCAGCCTTATTCATTGGACACAGCGGGGGATTGGACCCATGATGCAAGCATCATTGGGCAGTGTGTTCACCCTTCTGCTGTGGCTCTGTTCATTTGGCTTAGATATCAGCGCAGCGCCTTTTGCCTCTAACACATTATGTGGCCAATAACTTCATGTCCTTCCTCTGGCAATATTACCTAGGACAGGTGATGCTTTACCCAGCCTTTTCTATTTCTGCACAGCCGTGTATACAACCCCTGATCAATGCACCATTGGTCAGTGTCATCATCATTGTGCTGTGGGTCTGTTCCTGTGCGTACCCATCAATGCGCCACTTCTGCAGGCTACTATTACAATGCCTCCAAAAGGATATTTTGCAACGCCTCATGCCCATCAGCGCACCGCCTTATGCTGAACATTCGTTCTATGACCCCTAAAATAGTGCCTCGTTGTGGACGAACACTGTGGGTGATTGGGGACATGCTCCCTGCACTATTGTTCAGTGTGTTCACCATTGTGCTACGGCTCAGTTCCTGTGTGTGGACATTTGCGCACAGCCTTATGCCGTTCACAACTAACAGCGCGATGCCTACTGCTGCCAGACCCGCACAAGAGTAACAGCGCGCTGCCTGATGCCACCCACATTTCCAGCGCATCACCTCATGCCCCCCACATCTGCCAGCGATACGCATAATGACGCTCAAAATTAGTTACTGCCGCACAAACTTTCATGCGCAACGCCTGGAGACGGCCAAAATTAGTGTGCCTCCATAAACTTTCTTGTTCAGCATTACTATTTATGCCTCTGCCAGCCTTTCTGGATTGCACACAATGGGGTATTGAACCCGTGGCCCCTGCACCATTGGTTGGTGTCTTGACCATTGTGCTACATCTCGGGTCCTGTGTATGGACATTTTCCCACCGCCTCATGCCATCCACAACTAACACAGCACCACCTACTGCCGCCCAAAACGCAAAAGATGTCCCGCACACAGCCTATTGCCGCACGAAACGCAAGCGACGTACAGCGCGCCGCATAATGCACCACAGATTTTACAGCGCATAGCCTCATGACAAAATATTACTTACTTCCGCACAAACGTACCACCGCAACACCCACAGCCGCCCAAATGTGGTATGCCTCCTGAAATGATTTTTCATCATTACTATTCATGCCTCACCCTGCCGCCTTTGGTTGCGCACACTGGGGGATTGAACCCATGGCCCCTGCACCATTGATTTTTGTCTTCAACATTGTGCTACGGCTGTGCTCTTCTATGTGCCCGGCAACGCCCCGCTTAGCCTTCCCACGCGCTAATGTGGGACCCGCACATTAGCGCGATGCGCACAGGTACGGTCCTTTTTTCCGTTTTTCGGCCTGGCCCGCCCACTCCTTATATGGCACCCGCACACTAACGGGAACCCGCACAGCAACGGTGTTTAGTAAACATGCCCCTTAGTCTTTTTGCTGCTTTATTTTAAAAGGGGAAATACTTCATATTTTTTTTTAGTGGTGTAAGTTTAAAACTCTGCTGATAGTTTCTCTTTCTCTCAGTTCTTTGAAGCCACTCACACATCATCAGGGGTTAGTGGGCCTGATTAGCCTGTGAAAGGACTGAGAACTGCATGAAAGTCTTCAGACTCTTCCAAGGCATTTCTAAAAAGTTGGTGGAGCTCTGGTACCATTTCAAAGCAAGGTACCAGAGCTCCACCAACTAAACAATGGTGTCCCCATTGCAGCTTCTACCTCTGTCCAGACAGAGATCCCAATGCCAGTAGAAGGACCAGTTACATGATGAAACTCTCAGAATACAGGTGGAGGAGCTCAGAGAAGAGGTGTCATGGCTGAGGAGTATTCAAGACAGTGACAGGTACAATGATGAGATGCTTCTTGAAACATCCAAGCTCTCTGGCAGAGATGAGGATGGGAGTCTACAGAATCACCAATACAACTCCTCAAGCCCTTGAATTGAAGAATCATTATGCAGCCCTGGAAATGGAGGAGGTGGAGGCATCCCAGGAAAGGGAAGAACCAGAGCTCGAACACCCCAAAGTTGCTGAATCAGTGACCACTAGGAAGCAAAGGGTAGTAGTGGTTGGTAACTATCTTCTGAGGGGTACTGAGGTATTCATCTGCTGACCAGACTTGATGTCCAGAGAGGTATGCTGTCTGCCAGGTGCCAAAATACAAGATGTTATGGAGACTCACCATTACCCGATGTTGCTCATCTATGTAGGCACAAATTATACTGCCAGGTATCCCTCTAAGCATATCAAGAGTGACTTCATGGCTCTGGGACAGAGGGTGAAGCAGATAGGGGTGCAGGTGCTGTTCCCTTCCATCCTCCCTATTGAGGGTAAAGCCAGGGTAGAGAAGCTTGCATCCTGGAGAAAAATGCATGGTTGCATGGATGGTGTCAATCAAGAACATTTTGGTTTCCTGGACCATGGGAAGATGTTCCAAAGGCTACAGAGTAGAGATGGCATCCATCTGTCCAAGAAGGGTCAACATGTCTTCAGTAGTAGACTGGCTAACCTACTAAAAAGGACTTTAAACTAGATTCATAGGGGAAGGGTGAAGAAAGCTCCCAGGTTAGCGAAAGCCCTCGGGTAAGTGAAACATTAAATACCTTTATAGAAATAGATAAAAGGGGCAAATCTGGAAATGGTGTCTATAAATGCCCATAGTATGGGAAATAAGATTCCAGATGTTGAGGCTTTAATGGGAGAGGCTGACTTGGATTTAGTGGTAGTTATGGAGATACTGATTCACAGACAACCATGACTGGGATATAACTATACCAGGCTATAAGTTATTCAGAAAGGACAGGGTAGGAAGAAGGGGAGGAGGAGTGTCACTATATGTAAAAAATAATATTAAAGCTATGTAAATACAGGGCTTAAAAGGGAGAGAGGAGGCAGTGTGGGTTAAACTAGAAAGAGGGAAAGAGAAATCCATTTGCATTGGCATGATATACAGACCTCCGTCACAGGGAGAAGACGTGGATGGAGATTTAGTAGAAGACATATGCAGCATTGCCAGGAAAGGGGAAGTGCTACTGATAGGGGATTTCAATATGCCAGATGTTGATTAATGCATCCCTGCTACAGTGTTATCTAGAAGCAAGGTGATCCTGGATTCTTTGCAGGAAGAAGTATTCTGGCAAGAAGTAACAGAACACACACATGAAGGGGACATACTGAACTTGGTGCTTACCAATGGTGAGAGTGTTTCTGATGATATAGTGGGAGATCATCTTGCATCCAGTGATCATCACATGGTGTGGTTCAGTATTAGGACTAGGGCTGTTAGAATCCATTCAAAGGCGAGGATCTTAGACTTTAGGAAGACTAACTTTGCGAAGATGGGCCAATACCTCAGGGAGTCGTTAGTGGGATGGGAACAGCTGGGGGATGTAGAAAAGCAGTGGGCAAAACTGAAAGGGGGTATTTTAAGGGCAACCAACCTTTTTGTTAGAATGGTAAATAAAAGGAAAAGGATAAGTAGGCCGCTATGGTTCTCAAAAGAGGTAGCTGAAAAGGTGAAGAAAAAGAGGTAGGCCTTCATGAAATACAAGAGATCACAGCGTGAGGAAGACAGGCATCTGTATTTGGAAAAGCTTAGAGAGGCTAGCAAAGTAGTCAGGAAAGCAAAGTTACAAAAAGAAGAAGAAATAGCTAATGCAATAAAATGTGGGGATAAGGCATTTTTCAGATATGTTAGTAAGAGGAGGAAGGACAAAAGTGGTATTGTCAGACTCAAGGGTGAAGGGGAGGAATATGTAGAAACTGATGAAGATAAAGCGGAATTGCTTAACAAATATTTCTGATCTGTGTTCACAGACAAAGGGCCGGGAGCAAGACCTCAGGCAACAGCCATAAACATAAACAAAAGCTCGGGGCATCTCAAACGATTTGCAGAGGACTGTGTTTGTGAAGAACTAGCTAAACTAAAAGTAGACAAAGCAATGAGACCAGATGGGATACATTGAGAATACTGAAGGAACTTGGGTACGTTCTAGCAACTCCACTGACTGATCTTTTCAATTCATCTTTGGAGCTGGGAGTGGTGCCAGAGGTCTGGAGAGAGGCACATATGGTCCCTTTACACAAAGGTGGAAGTAAAGATGTGGTTGAAAACAACAGGTCAGTTAGTCTAACCTCTGTGGTGAGTTAATTATTGGAAATGCTGCAGAAAAAGAAAATAGTGAGGTTTCTGGAGTCCAATGGATTACAAGATTGGCGGCAGCATTGATTCACCAGAGGAAGGTCTTGTCAAACAAATCTGATTGATTTCTGATGATTGTGTCTGAATATCTCAAAATAGCTAAACAGGTAGAAAACATCACAGCAAAAGCTAGAAGGATGTTTGGGTGCATAGGGAGAGGGATGGCCAGCAGGAGAAAAGAGGTGATAGTGCCTCTGTATAAGTCTTTGGTGAAACCTCATTTGGAGTATTGTGTGCAATTCTGGAGACCATACCTTCAAAAGGATACTTGTCTTTATTTTATTTAGACAGTTCTGTATACCGTCTTATCCTTCAATCAAAGCAGTCACAACACAATTGGGGGATACATTTAACACACAGGGATATGAGACACATACACTAATACTTACAGGTAACATGGGCAATGGAGGGTTAAGTGGCTTGCCCAAGACCACAAGGAGCATCTGTGGGACTAGAAACCCCAGTCCTTCCAGCCCAAGGTTGCTGTCCTCTAGTGGAAGTTGAACCTCCAACCTTCCGGCCTGAAGCACCTTGTCCCAACCACTAGGCTACTCCTCCCTCAGGTTGGAGTCGGTGCAGAGGGTGGCTACTAAAATAGTTAATGGTCTTTGTTATAAAGCATATGAGGACGGGCTTAAGGACCTTAATATGTATACTTTAGAGGAAAGGCAGGACAGAGGTGATAAGACTTAGACATTTAAATACCTTTGTGGCATAAATGCTCAGAAGGCAAGCCTCTTTTGATTGAAAGCAAGCTTTGCAAAGAGGGGACATAGGATGAGGGTGAAAGGGGATAGGCTCAGGAGTAATATGCAGAAATATTTCTTTACAGAAAGTGTGGTAGACGTGTGGAATAGTCTACCATGGAGGTGGTAGATATGAGGATAGTATTAAATTCATAAAAGCATGGGACGAACACAAAGGCTCTCTAAAGGAAAAAAAAAGGGACTCTTCTAGTGGGTGATATGGAAGTGCAGACTAGATAGGCCATGTGGTCTTTTTCTACTGTCCTGTTTCTATGTTTGGTGCCTGGCGTACAAACTACCTGTGTCTGTACGCCAGGCACCCTCTCTACCCCTCTTCAAATCCAGGTTGAAAACTCACGTCTTCGCTGCTGTTTTTGGATCTTGACTCACCTGATCTCCTTTTTCTTTCCCCTTGTTTTTATCCCTGCCTACACCTTCTGTGTTTTGTCTTGACTAGATTGTAAGCTCTGATGAGAAGGGACTCTTACATGTCTGTATAGCGCTGCGTATGACTGGTACCACTATATAAATGCTCAGTAATAGTAGTTGTAGTAGTAGTAATAACGTTTCTAACAAGAAGTAAAACAAAACTCCACACTATAGATATAGGGAAGAGGAAATAGTAAGAATAGAGTTGAAGGTAGGGCAGGGAGACAGAAGGGAGGGGAAAGAGTTACTCAGCCAGCAGCAACCCAATACCTAGATTAGATGACATAAGAAAGATGCATTTTTGGAGGCTACTTGGGGCTTGGACAGTGTTTGCAACACTTCCTTCTACATCAGTGGTTCTCAACCTTTTTTGTACCGTGACCCCTTTTACCATTGGTCAACTTGTGGTGACCCCCAATGTTAAAATCAAATGTGTCTCTCTTCCTTTACCGTTAACACATTGTTGCTATAATCATTTGTTGAATTATATATATTATAGGCCTTTGCAATATGTTTTTATTTATAAAATTACAAATTTAAAACCACAATAATTAATCACAATAACAAGTAACAATATTTCATTTCAAAATTATGATGATTTTGTAGTCAAATCACTAATATGAAATAAAATTATTTTTTCTACCTTTGTTGTCTGACCATTTTATTCTCTGTTCATGCTGGTGCCTATCTGAGACTTCTGCTTTCCTGTCTTCTCTTAGCTCTCTTTCTGTGGTCTATGGTCCATCTGCCATTTCTTATCTCTTCTTTTGTTTTCTTCACTTCTTTCCATCAGCATATTTCCAGTCCCCTTCTAGTCCAAACACCATGGCAGCCCCTCTCAGCATCCACTCTCTTCCAGTCCCATTCTCCCATCCCCTCGCATCAGCCCATTTGTAGCCCAAGCCCCTAGTTTTCTTCCAAGGCCAGCAGCTCTATCCTCCCCTCCCCATCATCAGCCCATTTCCAGTTGAAGTCCCCCCAATCAGCTCACTTCCAGTGCTAGTCCCCCCTCAACCTCATTACCAGTGCTAGGCTCCCCTAATCAGCCCATTACTAGTCCTTCCCCCCCCCCCCATCAGTCCATTACCAGTCCTAGCCACCTCTAATCAGCCCATTTCCAGTCCTAACCTCCCCGATCAGCTCATTTCCAATGCTAGCCCCCCCCCCATCAGTCCATTACCAGTCCTACCCCTATCAGCCCATTACCAGTCCTAACCCCCCACTGATCAGTCAATTCCCAGTCCTAGGCTTCCCTAATCAACCCATTATCAGTCCTAGCCCCCCCCCCCCCAATCTTCCCATTACCAGTGCTAGTCCCCCCCATCAGCCCATTATAATCCTAACCCACACTGTCTCTCTCCTCTGTCCAGCATTTATCCCCTGTCTGTCCAGTATATCCCCCTGTCTCTCCCCTTTGTCCATGTCAGCCCCCATCTCTCCCTCTCTCCATGTTAGCCCCCTCTGTCCATATCAGCCCCTCTCCCTCCCTCCCTCCATCCATCCATTCATGTCAGCCTCCCCCTCTATCCATGACAGCCCACCTCCCTCAATGTCAGTCCCCCTCTGTCCATGTCAGCCCCCCTCCCTCCCTCCATGTCAGCCCTCCCTCCATCCATCCCTCCATGTCAGCCCTGTCCCTCCCCCATGTCAGCCCCGTTACAGGTTCCCTGCCCCCTCCTCCCCTCTCCCTCTGTCTGCCTGCTACTGCCCTGTTCTTCTGCAGCCGTGATTCCCTGTCTCTTAGGGTACTGCGGCTGTGCCGGTAAAGCTGTTGCAAAGCCTTCCTGTCTCTCAACGGCTCCGTGCAGCATTGTTCCGCCTCCAAAGGAAGTTGTTTACCACTTCCTTTGGAGGCAGGACAATGCTGCACGGAGCCCGTCGAGAGACGGGAAGACTCTGCAATATTTTCACAGGCACAGCCGTGATTCCCTAAGAATTCAAAATATTACTAAATTACCACTACAAACTCTTCCCAAAATAACAATACAGAAAAGACTTATTTTTGTCGGGTGAAACCAGGGGAGGTTAGAGAAACTGCTCTAACCACACCAGATGGCAACATCCATTTTATTCAAGCACAAAAACTGCTTAACAGCATTAAAAAGAACTTAGCTTATAAATGGTGAAGAACGTGTTCAATTGCAGCAAAACACAATCCTCTGCGGTTCCCTAAGAGGCGGGGAGCCGCGGCTGCAGAAGAAGAGAAGCGGTGAGTTTGCTGCTGCCGAGAAGCGGACTCGGCAGCGGCAGCAACTTGTGCGCTTTTTTATTTTTATTTTTTTTAACTTGGTGGAGTGAGGTGACCCCTGCTAAATCCTGTGGCGACCCCTATGAGGGTCGTGACCTATAGGTTGAGAACCGCTTGTCTACATCTTCCAACTATCACTGACCGGACTACAGCTGCCCCTCCCTTGCGGTGAGGTTTAAATGTTTGTGTGTGCTGTGGTGCATTGGAGGCTACTTGGGGCTTGGACAGTGTTTGCAGCACTTCCTTCTACATCTTCCACTTATTACAGACCAGACTACAGCTGCCCCTCCCTTGCGGTGAGGTTTAAAAGTTTATATGTGCCGCAGTACGTGGCCGTAGGCACGTGCCCGAAAGGCGTGACCCAAGGGGCTCGTCTGCCCCGTAGGAGCCCCTTTGGAGCACTTGGGAGCCTTGGTGATAACTTTTTTCCCTCCTGGTAGCAATTGGGAAACGGAAGGCATGAGGTAAGGGCCCTGTGTCCTTGGGGAAAGCTGTTGGCCCTATGGAGCATCATGTAGTGAACATTGCTCCCCCTCTGTCTTCTGGAGTCTCTGCTTCAGATGTAGTTTCACCTTCTGAGGTTTCCTTAAGTTCGGGGATGCGTACCCCTCCCCCTCAACCAGGTTATGATCTTGCTGTGCCTCCCCGTGGGGACCCCGCAATAGAAGCGGGTTCACCTAAAATGGTGGCCTCCAATCCTCTCCCTTGAGATGGGAACATTTTCATTGATTTTCCCCGTGTGGAGTTGCATTATCCAGTGCCAGTAACACTAGCAGTTGCTGGGCCGGTAATGGGAACCTCTTCCCCCTCAGGAGCAGAGATCTCCTTGAATGATATGTTCTCCGCTATTCGTCGGGTAGAGGGAGTTTTGTTGGGTACTCTTGCTCAGCTGTGTAAGATTACGGAGGGCACTTCTGTAGCCCTTCAGAGCCATGGGGAGACCTTATCAGCTGTTTGTGAAAGAACCCGCAAGGTAAAAGCCACTGTAAACGGGGTTCAAACAGCAAGTAATGCTTTTATTAAGGATAGTTTGTTTCTTCAATCCAAAATAGAAGCTTTGGAAAATGTTGCCTGGGCCAGAAATCTTAGATTTTTGTTTCTTCCTAAGATTTGTCTCATTTCCCCTTTGGAGCTTTTAAAAAAATATGTTAAAGAGATATTGTGTTATTCTTCTTATGATGATTCTTCTATTTCTTCCATATATTATTTACCACATTGGGTTTTGGATAAAGCTCCAGAAGGGGAAATGGATCACCTAGTTGATTTCGATGAATTAGATTTAACTACCTTTCTGGAGACCTCCTTTGAAAAGGTACAGGGTGACATTGTTGGTTACTTTTCATTCAGAGGCGGTGAAAGGGATGATTTTTCAACTTTACTTTTCTAAGAAGAATATTTCTTATTGTGGTCAACCATTAATGGTTTTTCCTAATGTTGCAAAAGTCACCCAATCACGTCAAAACATTTTTCTTCAAAT
This sequence comes from Ichthyophis bannanicus, assembly GCA_033557465.1. NCBI lineage: Eukaryota > Metazoa > Chordata > Amphibia > Gymnophiona > Ichthyophiidae > Ichthyophis > Ichthyophis bannanicus. The sequence goes on from CM066035.1 coordinate 784,825,136, forward strand.
TAAACCTAGGGTTTTGGCTATCGGAGCTACATTTTATTTGAAGTACCACTGTAAGTGTTTGGTCACCTACAGGGGTACAAAATTTACTTTCATGGAACCATAACAGTTGGAACTGTTCCTGTTTGATAAGGATAATGATAAGTAAGGATGTTAATTTTCCTTGGTTTTTTTGGGGTCTTGGTTGTTTGTATGATTGGGGTCTTCATTATTAGTTGGGGGTGTGGGCCCTTAGATAGCCTGTCTTGATGTGGGCTTGTATTTCTTCCGATTTAAAAACTTTCCTTGCATTTTCTTATTTCCTAAGTCAAAATTGGTTGTTTATTTTTCCTGAATGTTTACTTTGTATACATTTGAACATTTTGAAAAAAAGATGCATTTTTAGTGCACTTTTAAATTGTTTGAAATTAGGCTCCAGTCACAAGTGAGGGAGAAAACTATTCCAGAGGGAGGGAGCTAGAAAGAAGAAGGCTGATTGCTGAGTGAATTCATATTTTGCTTTGGCAGAGGATGGAATGTGTAATCCATTGCTATGAAGAGAATGAAGAGTTTGGGTGGGGGCGTATAGGGTGATCAAAGGAGACATCTAGTCCGGAGCCTAACCATGATGGCCTTATGGGCTAGAGTCACAATCTTGTACCAAATGCATGATATTACAGGAATCTGGCGATGGTGGATGAGAATTAGAGTGACATGGAATTCAAAATCGCATGGGACAGACACAGTAGATCCCTTTACAGCAACAGGATAAAATCAAAATAAATTGAACCATCTAAATTCTCAACAAATAAGGGGTGTCCTACATGGAATGGTGGGTTCACCCCTAAACAAAGACGTGGGGAGGGGTGGCCTGCAGGGAGCGGCAGGTGCAACTACTCTGGCCATCATACTGAAACATAGAAACATAGAAATATGACGACAGAAAAAGACCACATGGCCTATCTAGTCTGTCCTTCCATAACAACTACAACAGTCCACTTTTTGCCTTTAGAGATCCTCTGTGTTGGTCCCATGCTTTCTTGAATTCAGTTACTGTCCTCATCTCTACCACCTCCACTGGGAGACTATTCCACGGATCCACTACTCTTTCCGTAAAGAAATATTTCCGCATATCACTCCTGAATCTATCTCCCTTCACCCTCATCCCATGTCCCCTCGTAGCAGAACTTGCTTTCAATTGAAAGAGGCTCTCTCCCTGAACATTTATGCCACGGAGGTATTTAAACATCTCAATCATATCACCTCTATCCCGCCTTTCCTCTAAGGTGTACATATTAAGATCCTTAAGTCTGTCCTCATATGCTTTATAATGAAGCCCATTAATCATTTTGGTAGCAACCCTCTGCACCGACTCCATCCTGTTCACATCCTTTTGAAGGTGCGGTCTCCAGAATTGCACACCATACTCCAAATGAGGTCGCACCAAAGACTTATACAGAGGCATTATCACCTCCTTTTTTCTGCTAGCCATTCCTCTCCGTATGCACCCAAGCATCCTTCTAGCTTTTGCTGTCGCCTTTTCCACCTGTTTAGCTACTTTAAGATCATCAGACACAACCACGCCTAGGTCCCGCTCTTCTTTAGTGGACAAAAGTACTTCACCTCCTATACTGTATTGCTCCCTTGGATTGCTGCAGCCCAAATGCATGACCTTACATTTTTTAACATTAAATCCCAGCTGCCAAATTCTAGACCATTCTTCAAGCTTAGCTAGATCCCTCCTCATGTTATCTACCCCTTCCTGGGTGTCTACTCTATTGCAGATTTTGGTATCATCCGCAAAGAGGCAAACCTTACCCGACAGCCCTTCCGCTATATCACTAACAAAGATGTTAAAAAGAATTGGACCAAGGACAGATCCCTGGGGCACACCACTGGTAACATCCTTCTCCTCAGAGTGAGCTCCATTTACTTGTACTCTTTGTCGCCTCCCACCCAACCAATTTCTAACCCAAGCAGTAACTTTAGGGTCCATCCCTAGGGTGCTCAGTTTGTTTATAAGTCGCCTGTGAGGAACAGTGTCAAAGGCTTTACGGAAATCTAAATACACCACATCTAGAGCTCTCCCTCGGTCCAACTCCCTGGTCACCCAGTCAAAAAAATCAATCAGATTTGTCTGACAAGACCTGCCTCTGGTGAATCCATGCTGCCTCGGATCCTGTAATCCGCTGGACTCCAGAAACCTCACTATTTTCTCTTTCAGCAGCGTTTCCAATAATTTACTCACCACTGAAGTTAAACTAACCGGCCTGTAGTTTTCAACCACATCCTTACTTCCGCTTTTGTGTAAAGGCACCACATGAGCCTCTCTCCAGTCCTTTGGCACCACTCCTGACTCCAACGAGGCATTGAAAAGGTCAGTCAGTGGAGCTGCTAGAACGTCCCCAAGTTCCCTCAGTATTCTAGGGTGTATCCCATCCGGTCCCATCGCTTTGTCTACTTTAAGTTGAGCTAGTTTCTCACGAACACAGTCTTCTGAAAATAGTTCAAGATGTCCCTCGCTTCTGTTCTTATTTGTGGGTGTTTTCTGAGGTCCTGCTCCTGGTTCTTCATCTGTGAACACAGAACAAAAATATTTGTTAAGCAATTCCGCTTTATCCTTATCAGCTTCTACATATTCCCCCCCTGCACCCTTGAGTCTGACAATACCACTTTTGCTCTTCCTCTTCTCACTAATATATCTGAAAAATGTCTTATCCCCCCATTTTATTGCATTGGCTATTTCCTCCTCCTTTTGAATCTTTGCCTTCTTGACTACTTTGCTAGCTTCTCTAAGTTTTTCCAAATACAGATGCTTGTCTTCTGCTCTCTGTGATCTCTTGTATTTCATGAAGGCCTCCCTCTTTTTCTTCACTTTTTCAGCTACTTCCTTCGAAAACCATAGCGGTCTCCTGTTCCTTTTGCCTTTATTTACCATTTTAACAAAAAGGTTGGTTGCCCTTAAAATACCCCCTTTCAGTTTTGCCCACTGTTTTTCTACATCCCCCAGCTGTTCCCATCCCACTAACGACTCCCTGAGGTATTGGCCCATCTTCGCAAAGTTAGTCTTCCTAAAGTCTAAGATCCTCACCTTGGAATGGATTCTAACAGCCCTAGTCCTAATACTGAACCACACCATCTGGTGATCACTGGAAGCAAAATGATCTCCCACTACAACATCAGAAACACTTTCACCATTGGTAAGCACCAAGTCCAGTATGGCCCCTTCCCGTGTGGGGTCTGTTACCAATTGCCTGAATAGTTCTCCCTGTAGAGAATCCAGGATCTCCTTACTTCTAGATGATACTGCAGCAGGAATGTGCCAATCAACATCTGGCATATTGAAATCTCCTATCAGTAGCACTTCCCCTTTCTTAGCAATGCTGCGTATGTCTTCAATTAACTCTCTGTCCACCTCTTCCTCTTGTGAGGGAGGTCTGTATATCACTCCAATGCAAATAGATTTCTCTTTCCCTCTTTCTAGTTTAACCCACAATGCCTCCTCTCTCCCTTTTAAGCTCTGTAATTCCAAAGCTTTAATAGTAGTTTTTACATATAGTGCCACTCCTCCTCCTCTTCTTCCTACCCTGTCCTTCCTGAATAAAGTATAGCCAGGTATAGTTACATCCCAGTCATTGCTTTCTGTGAACCATGTTTCTGTAACTGCCACTAAATCCAAGTCAGACTAGATGGACCATACTGGGCAGACTAGATGGACCATACTGGTCTTTATCTGCCGTCATTTACTATGTTACTGTGTTACTATGTTACATCTGGTCATACTTCCAGGCATAGGAAAGAATACGTATAGCAGTATTTTGAACAGTTTGCAGACATTTTTGTTGAAAAAGTGGTCATCTAGCATAGGAAATATTTCAGTAGTCCAGTCGAGAGTTTACAGTACTTAACATGACAATGATCTGTGCAATAGGGTCTAGGAATGGCCTAATAGATCTGAAACACTGGAGAGTGAGGAAGGATAACTTCAGTACTTCAGCGATCTGTGGGAAAAAGGAAAGCTTGGTATCTAATAATATACCCAGATATTTAACAGAGAGTTTAAGAGTTAGTGGGGATCCTTATAAGATGGAAGCTGTAGTGGGGTAATTGCATGAGCCAGTAAACCAAGTGGATGTGGGTTTTTTGTGGTTAAGTTTAAGTGAGTTTTTACGGAGCCATGTTGCAGTGCTATCCAAGCAGGCATTGACTGGAGTAAAGGCTAGGAAGAGTTTTTCAGGTGGACTAGGTGTCTATCTGGGTGGGGGAGGGGGGCAGCTCTGGAATGGTAGGTAAGCACTTCTTTAATGCTGTTACCAGCACAGTGTGAGGCCTTCTGGGACAGGCTTGCACTCCAGTCCTGTCATGTCTAGCCTCCTCTGATAGGAAGTCTGTGTCTGAGGGGGTCAGGGCTCAGCACACTTTGAGCATGAGCTATTCTCAAAGTGCCATCCATGCTGATTTTTATTTTAGTGAAAGCTGGGCCTGGGCAGAGTTAGCAAAGCAGCAGGGGAAATGAAAGAGGAAGGATATGCTGGACATCAAGGAGTAGGGAAGGGGAGATGAGATGCTGGACCCCTAAGGGAGAGGAGAGGGGATTGGAAGAGGGCAGATGCTATCCAGGTAGCGGGTGGGGGGAAGGGGAGATACTGGGCATGAGCTGGGGAGGGGAGGGAAGGGAAGGGTAATGTTGGACTATGGGAAGGTAGGGAACAAGGGAAGTTGAACTACTGGGGAAAGAGGTGTTAAACTACCCCGAGGAGACAGGACTGAAGGTTCACCTAGAGCATCAGATACCTTTGGGCTAACTGTGCTACAGTCCTCCTTTTCCCTCCAGGTAAATACGATTTTTTTTTCAACTGTTCACATTGGGATATATGAATAGTGAATACTCTCTTCATGCTATGGATCCAGTGCTTGCTCCACCCAGTTCCCCACTTTTTCCTTCTCTTTCCTGCATTTTCATATCCAGATTATATGGCATCTCGTCCAGTTCTTGCTTCGTGGAAGCTCCTTTTTGGAAGGTACTGATTCTTCTCCTTGCTCTTAGAGACCAAATTAGACAATCAAGAATCTCCCTTCACCCTTCTATATTTCTGGCATACAGAAATCTCTCAATAAGACTTCCTAGAAGTTTCTTCATATGCTTCTTTGCCCTTGGGAATGGAGGGTTAAATTAAAATCCTCCTTCCCATAATAAAAGAGAACAGCAAAGAGGAAACCATCAGAGATAAGAAGGGATCCCCCTTTCATGGAAATTCCACCCTGAGCTTTTAGGAATTTAGAATTCAAATCAATTTAAGGATTACAGTAACGTTACCAGACTTCAATTTTTTCCCTTCACCTAAAACTGGAATGTAATTTAGGCTTACAAGAAAAGGTAGGAGGAAATTCTGTCCTAACTAAATAAACCAAAATTATGTATTTGAGAAGCAGAGAAGAAATCCTGCTTTTACCAGGCTCAACTAAAGTGTCCACACCTATGCTGACAGATGATCTAAAAAAGTACAGCCCAAAATGGTTAAAAAATAACCCAAAATAGCATCCACCCTTAGCCCCACCCTCTCCATCCCTGATTAGCTGGAGTCTGGTGGTCAGTCACTCCGACTCTGCCACATCTCATTGGTAAACTCCCAACATGCTGCTCTGGGACCTGACCAACGAGATGCATCCAAGGGCTGTGACCCTCTGAAGCCAGATTTTGTCATTTTATTTGCTATTTTTTTCCATGGTTTTCTCGCCCAAAATAGCACAAGCAAATAACCCAAAAAGAAACAACCTGCAGCCTGGTAAAAAGTTACCCAATTGGGTGGAACAACTGTGGAAATGGCAGCAGTGATTGACACTTAAGCTTGGAGTCTCAGGTTACTATAGAAAAAGGAAACAACCACTGGAGGTGCTGTAGCATGATAGAGTACTTCTCTCGTCGCTTCTCATCTACTTGGTATGACTCTACTCCAAGAAGCACATTGTTACCCTAGGGAATTCCAAGGGGTCAGTAAACTCTGTTCCATTCTGATACCTAACAGGTACCACTGCCATGTATAGCTCAAGGAATAGTTCATAAACTTCTAATTTTTAAAAATCTTATTGGGAATATTCAAAATGCTCAAAGGGAGCATGTGTTGTTTTGAGATCACGAGTAATTGTGTGACCTTCTACCGACCAATCACATGACTCTGACTTTTGCAAGTCTTGGGCAACACATGTCTCGTACAAATATTCGCCCAGTTGCCAAAACCTTCGATAAGCATCTGAGGAGCTGAGCCCTTTAGTAAGATTTTCAATGGTAATTTAATGAGAAGTATCAAATGAATATCTTCTTTTTTTTCTTTATCCTGATCTCTCCCCTGAGACAAATGATGCTATGGAGACCTATTTTTAACAAATGAATTATTGACTTAAACTGGCACAATTAATCACAGTATAATAGGATCAGGGGATGTTAGAGGCTCATTTGTCACCACAGATGATGAGTACTGACTCTTCCGAGAAATGAGACTCTTTAATCACTCCTAGATTAACCACTGCATGGTTTCAATCATTGCAAACTGGCACTGTACGAGCTGGAGAGGCTTGTGTTTACTGAGTAAAGTAGAGGCAGTAATGATCCTTACCATGTCTGTCCAAGGAGAGACCCAAACCTAGGCTGTCTTCACAAATCACAAATCCCTTCTTTTGTCATGTGGAAAATGAAATCTGTAATGTAGAAAAACAAGGCATTGATCCTACTGAACTATAAATCTGTCTCAATCAGCAAAAGAAACAGAGGATGTTCACCCTGCAATCTATGACTATCAGAATTAAACAGGAGAATATGGGGGAAATTATTCCAAAGAATCTCTAATGTCACATTCAGAAGGTGGCAGGCTTAAAATGCTGGAGATCTGAAACAAATATATAAAGCAATAAACATCCTTTGGAGGTGAGAACAACATTTTATGATAATATGGTGCCTCTGGATGCCCAGAAAAGGACACTAGGATCTTAATCTTCTCCCTAGAGGTTGTCTGATTTGCTTTATTAAAGTACATCTGCTTGTGAATCTCTATGACAAGCAGAAGATACAACATTGACCTCTTTTAATTTGATTAATAGATTAAGGAGTGTTTTTCATTTGCCCCCAAGATTTCATTCCTCAGAGCAGTTATATGCTGAAACTCTGGGCAGGTACGGCACTACGAGTGAGAGATTGTTTCCACATTAAAAATATCTTAATTTGTAAAGAACGACAGTTGTCTTCAATTATGTTTTTTTCCTGAGGGATTCTAAGTCTTGGCCCTGACAGCAAGGCACCTAGCATCCAATGTGAGTGTGTGAAGGAAGCCATGTAAGCAGCTAAAACAGCAGGGGAATGGGACCTTTGTTTACAGTGGAGGCGTAATGACCTATTTTTTTAGAGAGATAAAAAGGAGAAAAAAGGTGGAGAAGGAGAGCAAGAAATCTGATGGGAGATGAACGGATGGGGAAAGATGGGGAGGTGAGCAGGGGGTGGGGGTGGAATTGATAGTGAGAAGGCTCTAAAGAACTGGGAAAAGGAGATATGGAGAGAGGATATAGAGGGAAGAATGAATCAGTGGTATAGTCACAGGGGGGCCTGGAAGGGCACAGGCCCCTCCCACATTTTGCTCAAGAATTTGGCCAATCAGGGGCCTGATCGTTTTGCTGACAGGCACGTTGTGAATCTAGGGTCCTGCGTGCTTGCAGGACACATGCTAAGCAGGTCTGCAGTGCACACAAACCAGCACTCTCAGGCTCAGGAAAGATCATGGAGTTGGGGCTTGCCTCCTGCACTACTGCAGTTAGAAGCCTGGGTGAGAACAGCATCTGTTGCCACTTCCAAGTGAACAGAGCAGCCCAGGTATGTCAGAAGAGCTGAAGCCATCAAATTTAAAAGGGGCTGCTGCACTGGTGGAAGGGTTGGAAAGAAAGTGAAAGGCTGTGACCTGCATGGCCCATAATTTAAAGGGTCGCTGGTGCTGAGGAAGTGCCCTTTGAGTAGCATCGGAGGTGGGTCTTCCCAGGGTTAAGCAGGATTCTGGTATTGTGGCACTTAAAATGAAGAAGGAGCCATGATGTTGGCGGTAGTATGCCGTCACATTTAAAAGGAGTCACAACAGCCTGATTTTGCCAGTCCAGAGCAGGATATCCCTAATGGGAGGGGGAAAGGCAGATGCCAGAGTAAAAATGTAGCACAGACAGCAACCAAAGAAAAAGAAGAAAGAGCAGTAAGGATGACATGATAGGCTTCTGCTGTTTATTGGGTAAGTGCCATGCTGGGAGCGGGTTATATATCTATTGCTCCCCTGTGTTAACTCTGGGCCTATCAAAAATTGCATTCTGGCTACACCTCTGGAATGAATGGACTATAAGTATGCCCTTGGGAATTATGCAATTATGTATGTGCATAATGAATTAGCATGTGCATAATCACACCATTTTGCATAATTTGCAGTGGAAATAGCGGTGAATTGAATAAAGGCTTTTGGCTGCGGACTGCCTGAGATGAGCAGATATGGAGAAGTGCTGTCTTCTTCAGTTCTTGCTGGCTTGTAAAGACATTCCACTCAAACCTCCACCCATTTCATATATAACGATGAGGGTCCCCTTGTGGCCTGCCTCCCTTCCCCTCTCCTGGATTCACTCTTCACCCCTCCCCCAGCATCTCTCTTCTTTCTATCCCCCAGGCTCATCCCTTCAGTACCTCTAGACTCAATCAATCACTCAAGCACTCCCTCCCCCCACCCAGGTCATCCCTTCTCTCACTGTCCCCCAGGCTCACCTCTGCCGGACTCATTCCCCCCAGGTTCACACCATCAATTCTCTTCCTCTTCTACTCTTCCTCCCCCTCTCCAGATTCAATCATTCATCTTTGCACCCCCTCCCTTCCTTCCAGACTGACCTCCAAAGGCTGATACCTTCTTATTCTTCCTCCTACCCATCACCCGCTGTCTCTTTTAGCCCTCTCTCCTCTTCCCTGCTCTTCTCTTTTTTTTAGTACTTTCAGCTCGGCCCAATCAGAGCCGGCATAAGGATGAAGAGAAAGAGGGTTCCTCCAGTCCTCTCATCCTCCTCATCGGGAAGGGGGGGGGGCAATAATTGGCGATAAAGTAGATTTGGATTTCCAGTGGTGATGCGCACTGGAGGTGAGGGAGGGAGGGAAAGCCTGGATCCGCAGCAGTGACATATGATGAAGGTGAGGGAAAAAGGCACAGGAGAGGAGGGTTTGAGAGTGACTGCAGCAAGAGGGAATCCTTTAATCCGACATGCCGCACTGTGCCAACTGCAAGCAACAGTGAGGTCTTGTGTGCTACCCACCCCCTGCATAATTTGCACTCACCTCCGGAACACCTCACCAGCGCTGGTGGTCTCTGCTGCTCTGATCGCAGCATTTTTTTCTTTAAATTTTAATCCTGAAAGTGTCACTGACAAACTCCTCTCCTGGTCGGCTCTTCACTCTTTTGAGCTCGAATCAGAAACAGGCACAAAGCAAAACAGAACAACCAGCTCCATACTCTCCATGCTCTCGCCACACGTGGCTAACTGAAAGTGCATGCTTGAAGCACACAGAGAGCAACTCTCTGCCCCGCCTCCGTGCGGAACATTTCCTCATGCCACCCAGCTACTCAGACCACTTCCTGCACTCCCACTGCAGCCAATCTGCGGCCAACCAATAAGAAGGCCGCTTGTGGTGCCGACTGTGCCTGTTTGTCTGTTCTTTTAAAGAAATGTTCTTGTGACCCCAAATGAAAACTTTGAGATCCCATTTGAGGTAGCTACCCACAGTTCGGGAACCACTGCTATAAAGCCTTTTTATAGCTACCTCTATATCAACAATTCAAATTCCAGCTGAGAAGGCCTATATGAAGCGAAACAGTGGTCTCTGCCCAGTTATAAGTGACATAGTAGAGCAGGGATCTCCAATTCCAGTCCTGGAGGGCTGCAAGCCAGTAAGATTTCCAGGATATCCCTAATGAATATGCCTGAGATAAATTTGAATAGAATGGGGGTGGTTCATGCAAATATTTTCATGCATATTCATTAGGAACATGCTGAAAACCTGACTGGTTTGCGGCCCTCAAGGACTGGAGTTGGAGTCCCCTGCAGTAGAGGAATTCACAGGAATTCTGCTACACATCACATCACTGGCTTGCGACGAGGACACAGTGAGAAAAAGGGAGAGAGATTCGAACTATTTCTAGTCTATTTTATTCAGCTACACCTCCATCCTGCACCATCTGACAGGATCACAGTGTAGTTGTGCTGCCTTTCCGAAGTCCTAGAGAATTACCACCAGTCCATCTGGTCTGCAGTCTGTAAAACAGTGCAGCTAAATGATCGCTTAATGATATAGGCATTATGTCAGACCTGCTATGGCCTCACAGTAATAAATTGAATTTGTTTCTGCCATAACATCAGTGCATCACTGAATCCTATCAGCATCTCACTGGCAGATGAAAGGGCTTTTGTCTGGCGCTAGAAATGTCCTCTTGGGGGATAGAGTGTGTGCTTTGATCAGACCTGCTTTCCTCTCTCCCTGACATCACTTCATCACCTGGTTCTTATGTTTTGTCTCAAAAGAGGATGCACCAGGAGCCTATTTGAAACTGGAATCCTCTCCCTCCTTGTAGGGGGCTATAGGAGAGGGAAATCTAAGTTATGGCATCTAAGATGACCATGTGACACAGTACTTTCATCTTTTGCCTGCTCCACAATTTCAAAGAAACTCTAATAATTCTGAATGCACTAAAAGCTGCGAGGAAGTGGGGGGAGGGGGAGGGGAGGGGTGCATCTTTAAGTTCAATAGATACAGTATCCAAATGTGTAAGATCACATTGTATAGCTTCCACAAAAACAATCTTTCGTTTCTGGCTGAACTGCAAATTGTCCTTTACCTGCTCAGATACTGCTACTAAAAACAGAGAAAATGACATCAGATAAAGCCAATAAGGCCCATCTAGTCAGCTCACTTTCCTTCCTGTTATGATACCATAGATCCCCCCACTGATCTCTGGCTTTTTTCATGGCTAGGAATCCCCTATGCCTGCCTCAGGCTTTCTTGAAGTCTGTTACTGTTTTCATCTTCACTTTCACCCCTAGAAGCTTCTTCCACCCATTCAGCCCCCTCTTCTACGTATAAAGAAGATTTTTGTTTTTTTCATGTATTGCACCACGTAACTCTTGAAGCATGTTACAGCCAGTAAATACAAAGAGAGATAACTAGCACAAGTTAAAAGAAAATGTCATAGAAAAAATAGAAAATAAACAGTAAATGAAATAAAATAAAAGCATGTAAGGGATTCCATATGCTCTGTGTGCAGGACCTCTCCATTTATAGCCTTAGCAGTAGATGAATGCTATCTTGCTGTAATATCGCCCTCTTGGGATGGCTGTTTTAGTTCTGCCTGCCCTGTATATAACCACAGGGCACGGGATGTAAAATGTGGTTTTGTGGGTTTTCTTTTGGAAGTTAAGTTGTGCTGTGTGTGTGTGCAGAGGCTAAGCTCTGAGTCTAGTCTTATTTTATTTGTGCCCTGTGTGGAATCATCCTTTGATTCTTGAATTGCCTGTTTGTGAAGATTGGAGAGCCAGTCAAAGGTTTTACTCACCCTTCTGCTTGAGGGTGGAAAGAGACTGAAGGAAATTGTAGGAGCTGGCTTGCTACCCACGCTTAATAGGCGTCTGCAGCACTTGAGAGGATGATGTCTACTGGAAGAAGGCAGAGTGGAATGACTGCTTACCAAGTACACAGAATGGAAGAAAGGATCAGAGGAATAGGATCCCAGTGAGAAGGGAGAAAGGACACTGTAATCTGGTGAGTGCCCCTTTGCTAGTGGCAAAAGCAATAGATATTTAAATTGAGATCACAGATATAAATACTTCCAAGGGTCAGTACTTGCCACTGCTATATCCAGCCACCAGTATAGAATATCTGGGTTGCTGCAGAAGCCGAAAGCTAAATGGAAAGTGACAATATTGAGCCGCTGCCCAGTTAGCTTCCATGGGTAAAGTTAGGCCTGCCTTTGCCATGCCTTACTTTACTCATGTGTTGCTAAACAGACATCAGGAAGCTCCTCCTACTCCGCACCGCCAAGGCCAATCAAGGCCAAAGGAGGACTATTCAAATGCACTACCAATGCATTGGGCTGTTTAAATTATTATTTAAATGCAATACCAATCTGAGGTGTATATATTAGATCAATGATGGAATACCATGTTTTATGTCTAATATGTAAATAGTTTATCCAGTTAATGCTCCAAGTTACCTATCCTGTTAAAATGTAAGCACAAGACAGTTTCGACTGAATTGAGCAATAATTGTTAATTGTAAACCGCACTGATAATAAAGAGCGCGGTATATAAAAGCTGTTAAATAAATAAAATAAATAAATAAAATAAATCAGAAGCGCCATTAGGCATGCCTGTGTCTATCGGGCCCGCACCTGAGGGCCTTGCCAGAGGGCTCTTTGGTGTGGCCCTTAGGCGTGGACCTATGCAGAAGAACATTGCTGAACAAGGAGTCTGTCCCCTTCACTGCATCTACCAAGGACCATTCACATGGATAATAAGTAGAAACCTCCTCTATGACAGTCTGCTGACAAGTCCTAAAACCGCAACCCCAGCACCACATACATTCCTCAAAAATCCATTCCAAAAGGACAAAACCTATTCAAACTCGATCTACTAAAAAAGGCCACCATGCTAGCTAAATACATAACCATATATACATTACTCACTCTTATCTTTTTGACCACAGCACACAATATCCTCTCCACCCCCCACCCACTGTCTCCCCTATACCTTCCACACTCACCATCCAACTCTCACCTACCTCAACCATTCCCATCTTATTTATTTATGTGATTTTTATACAGCCATATCAAGAATCATAGTGGTTTACATAAAACAACTGAATTACATTAAACAAGGTAGTGATGACATATAACTAACAAACAATCAGAGATATATACATGATTCAAATACCAGAATACTATTTACAATTAGTCTGTTCTTGATGACTCATGTGCTTTCACTATTATGCATTTTTGATGAGGTAATCAGAGCAATGTAATGTATTGTGGGGTTGAGAGTAAATAGAGAAATTGTGGAGTGTAAGGTACTTGATTCTTCTCAAGGTTATGTCAGGTTAATTAGTTGGAGTGATCTCTGTTTCTCCAAAGTGTTCTATAAATAAGAAAGTTTTGAGACCTGTGCGGAGAGGTCAGTTATATTTCTAAGTCCCTGTGGTAATGAGTTCCAGAGCACTGGAGAGAGATACTTGAATGCCCTGTTACTTGTGTATTGTTTTGTCATTCTGTAATCTGGGGGGAATAGGAGGGTGTTATTAATTGTGCCTCTTCAGTGTCGATCATTGGGGTTTTTTTGATAAGGGTGAGGGGGAGCTAATTCTCTGATGATTTTGAATGCTGTCATGATAAGTTTATATTTAATTCTGCTTTGCACGGGGAGTCAATGAAGGGTGTGAAGTATGGGTGTGATATGATGTGTACAGTGTGAGTTAGATATGATGCGAGCTGCCATGTGTTGTGTCATTTGCAAGGGGTGAAGAGTTTGCTTCGGTAGGCCATGGAGGAGACTATTACAATAGTCAATATGTGGGGTGATCATTACTTGCATCCATGATCTGAAGTTATTAATATTGAGTAAGGGCATCAACACCAGCTTCAACCATTCCCATCAACACCAGCCTCAACCCCCATCTCACCCTTCACTAAAAACATTAGGGCACTAACACACTTAGATGTGCACTCATCAATGCAAGGTCAGTAAGAAGTAAAATCCATGTTATCAATGAGCTGCTCATAGAGTATTAATTGGATATTCTCTGCATAAATGAAAGCTGATTCTCGGACACCGATAACGTTCTCCTCATCCAGCTTAGACCAGAAGGCTTCTCACGGTTCCACTGTCCAAGAAACAACCAAGGAGGAGATGAGGTATTGCTGCTAACCAAAACACATCTCCATTTCTGTCCACTATCATCAGCGAGCACTGAAAAAAATGGACTCCATTACCATAATGAATAATCAACTAACCATTATCCTCAGCTATAGAACTCCTATCCTCTCAACCAATGACCTATCCAATATTCTAGAAAATATAATAAACTCCAAAACCAACAATGACCTTCTCATCTTAGGGGATTTTAACCTCCCTTCCCTGCAACCTAAAATGGCTGACGCCTTCCTCACAGTCACGGCATCTAAGGACCTCACACACAATTTAACATCGCCCGTGCACAACATAGGCAACACCCTCAACCTAATCTTCACCCCCATCATCCCAATCCATACAAGTCCTCCTCACATGCTACAAATGCACACCATGCCCTGGACTAACACCAGCCTCATTACCTTTTCCCTCCACCTCAAATCCCCAATACCCCAGACAAAAACAACAAACCCCTTGATGATTCGGACACTTCAATAAAGGCAGCTTCCTAGAAGACATCAAACTAAACCCAGTGGTGGTCTCAACTGACCAACTATACTCATAAACAACTGTAACCAAAAGAAGCAGAATTACCACCCAACCAACACGTTGCAACCAAAAAACATTACACACAAAAAACTCTTTGGTACATCTGCAATCTGTGACAACTAAAAACCCAGCTAAGATGGCTAGAACGGAAATGGCGAAAGACCACCCATATCGACTATCGCAATAACTACCTGTCTCTACTTCAGAACTACCTTACACCCACAGATAAAGCTAAATGGGACTATCATAAAAAGCTCATTAATATCATCATCAATTGCCCAAGGGAGCTATTTGACCTAGTCAAATGCCTCAAAGAACCACCCAGCAGCCACAACCCGACACTTACCATCAACCACCAACAACTGGCTGCACACTATAAATAGCTCCACCCTCACCAGAACTATACCCCCACCCCCTACTCTACCTCTCAAGCTGGTACACCTTTCATACTATCACTAGTGAATATATCGAGAGCATACTAACAACTCTCAACACCACTACCTCTCCACTTGACCCATGTCCAGACAAAGCACAGTTACTTACCTGTAACAGGTGATCTCTGGGAACAGCAGGAATAAGTCTTCACATATGGGTACGTCGGTACTGACGAAGTCTGCGTGGGAACGCTTCTCAGCGTCCAATCAAGAGCTTTTGGAAGCATCCCAGCACGCCTGCGTGCTGCCTTCCCGCCTTTCCCAACTGCCTCTCCTCAGTTAAGTTTTAAAGCTGAGACAAAGAGAGAGAGAGAGGAAAGGAAAGATAGATAGAGAGACAACTCCTGGGGAGGTGGGTGGGTTGTGAAGACTTATTCCTGCTGTTCCCAGAGATCACCTGTTACAGGTAAGTAACTGTGCTATCTCCAGGAACAAGCAGGAATGAGTCTTCACATATGGGGACTCCCAAGCTGAGATGCCTGGAGTCCCAGCATGTCATAGGTTGGAACATGCTATCTCCCAGAACACCAGGCATCCTGAGGATGGAGGGTAGGAGTTGAAGAAAGAAAGATGCTGTGGAACAGCTAACCTAGCATAGGACTGCAGAGAAGGAGTCTATGTGTGGATGATGATTGTCATCAATGATATTGCAAAGAATATTGCAATATGGACCTCCCCTGACAGGATTTCACAGAAGTATGGAGGTTCATGGATCTACTGGGAAACCCAGTAGAGGAACCGTGAAGAGGACCTCACTGTAAAGTGGAGGTAATAAACCTGTAGGAAAACAGTGGAGGTCAAAATTCTGAAAGGTAACAGGTAACCCCAGTAGGAAAAACTGGGGTAGGTTAAAAATGGTGGGCCTTCAGCGGAAGGCTGTATGATAAAAACCTAACTCTTTTGGCGGCAGAGTGGCTCACTCTTAGGAGCAAAAAGAGAAAGGCTAACCGATTTGGACAAACAGGCACAGTCCTTGTGGGGAGAAAGGGTATGGGAACCCCTTGTATCCCAAAAGAGAGGACAAATGCCTGAGGCGTTAAAGCCTGTGATTAACTGAAGATCCACAATGTCTCTCCTAACTGGGGTAAGCTAGGAGAGATATTGGGCACAGAGAGCTTCAGAGGTACCTAAACCCTTAGGTTATGGTATAAAAATTGTTGACTACCACAGGAGTGGTTGTGTGCGTAGAACCCCAAACCTGCTGGATAGCTTAGGTATGGGTAAAGCCCCTCTGTCAGAAACATATAGCTATATGAGCATAGACAGTCAGATAGATAAGTATGTGGAGACATATCTATCTATAATGAAATATCTCGACAGATACATATATATATAGATATAGATATATATATATACATATAGATATATAGATAGACATATAAGAATATATCTATAGTGAGATATGGAGGGGCATAAAATACACACAAAAGATAATATGAATATGTAGGCCTAAATATGGGTGTCTGCAACTAAACAGACAGAGATATGCCTACAGCATGGTATTCACATAGGATATGTGGAGAGGAAAGATTCATCTAATAACAAGGAGGTGGAACCTATTTGAGAAGATATATAGAGAATCTATTCCCCCTGGTTATGATCTGCAAGGATGCTAGCTAGTGAAATAACTAGGATGGTTACATGAAAAACAGAGGATAATATCAATCTGAAGCCAGCAAGTTCCGAGTCTTCCAGGACTCTAGCATGGTAAGTAGACAGAAGACACATAGAGATGAGATACCATGTTGACCTGCTTAAGGGCAAAAAGTATCATGCGTTCTTACTATTAGGACGAGCTGCAAGGAGAAAGAGCATATCCCCGATTGGGAATGCAATGGATCAAAGCAGGGAATTGGCAACTCCTTAAGCCTTTACGTAAGAGAAGGCCTATGTCCTTTATATCAAAAGGAGATAGTAAAAGAAGGGAGAACCTTCTAGTCATGGGAGACATGACTGAAAAGCCTTTTCCAACCATCTAGGATAGCTGTTGGAGAAAAAAAAAACCATGCTCTCTAGCAAGGGCCCATAGTGGAAAGCTTCTCTGTAGAATTGCAGAGAGCATGATGCAGGAGAATGAGGAGATAGAACTAGCTGCTAGAGAGCCAGTATCTCTGCCAACTATGCTGCCAAACCCAGGGGAATGGAGATGGCAGAAATAGAAGACCAATCCAGAAAGCTTGTAGTGAGATAATCTCCAAGATAGATGAAAGCACTGACTTGGAGCCACTACTAAGACTAGACAGAATGTTAGTGGAGGACAATCTGGTTGTTTGTGGACAAGAACCAGTGGACCAAACATTAAGGCTCCTGCATAGGCAGCTGCTAGCAAGACAGCAGAAAGAATCTTACTGTTCAAAAACAGAAAGAACAGACAGAACAGGAGTAAAAAACTCTGGACATGTCTGATAAGCTGCCTCAAAGTAAGATTGAAACAGGGGAGGTAACTCAGAGAGGAAAACTCCGCACTGGAAAGTGACAAAAACTAGAGAGGCTGAAGAAAAAGTATCCCAGCGAAGTAAATCCGCTCTTACAGAGGAAAAACTTGGTAAGAGGTTGAAGAGAATGGAGCTGAAGAAGACTTACCAAGTAGTAAGTCCATAGAAAGGGAAAAAAATACATGCTGGCACAGGAACTATCATTTGATAGTGGTGAGACCTCTTTCCCTAGCAGGGAAAAGAGGAGAAACCTGTGACCTATAGGCATGAACATCCTGACAGCTCATAGAAATATAGAAAAAATGGATGTCTTTTGGAAAGAGATCCATGTGTAGGGGTTAGAATAAAGTGGTGGATTGCCTCTATTGAGAAGAAGCAACTGTAGATTCTAACCCCAAGAGTCACAAGCATCTGATGATGATTGATCAGAAACCCTGCAGCTGCTGGGTTTACTGAGCCTGGTGAGAGGTTGGATTCTTCAGACCAGGACGATGCCTCCCCTGTTGGGGAACATCTGTATGATGGGCAAGTGATGAATAAAACCTTCTTCTCCTGTGGGAAGAAAGTTTGGTAGGACATTTCCTACCTACTGGGACAGAAGAAGGTGTAGAACAACCCTTAGGAACAGGTAAATCAGTGGACAACTGAGTAACCTGACGTAAAGACTCCTTGTTGAAAAGATTTTCTCCAGTGCAAGGAGTATGTCCCAGCCTATGTTGTGCCCATTTGTCCAAGTCTGAAGCTTGGAGCCAGGCTCTACGTCGTGCCCCTATAGCTATAGCAGAAGTCCTGCTAACAGACTCAAAAGAGTCTAGGGAAGCACGAAAAAGAAACCAAGAGATATTCTGGATATGCTTAAGCAATGAGGAATAGTCTGAACTCCTGGAATCTGGAAGGAAAGGAGTGAAAAGATGCAATTACTTTGTGACCTCCTCAAGAGAAAGACTCATATGGAAAATATATGAGAGAATTCTTGCAGAAAGCATAGATGTCTGGAAGGTTTGACGTCCAAAGGCATCTAGTGTCTTAGACTCATGACCGGGCGGATAAGAAGAGTGCTTTTTCTTACTCTTTACCCGCCTCATTGCTGATTCCACTACTATGGAATGATGAGGAAGTTGAGTCTTTTGAAACCCTGGAGAGGGGGGCACCTGATATAAGAGATCAGTTGCCCTGGGAGGTGGGGGTACCCTTAAAGGTGTTTCCCACATTCCTAGAAGGAGATCCTGCAAGGAATGATGCAAAGGAAGCATTATGTTTTCCTTTGCTTTGGTAGAAAAAGAGCCTTGTGCAGGATCATGTCCTGGGATAGGAATGGCAAGAGATCTTGCTATATCCAGGAGGAAACTCTGAAAAGAGGGATCCCCAACAGGAATCTTCCTTGGGCAGGTTAGATCTGAAGAACTAGGCTGAGCACCGACAGAGCTATCCAAATATATAGGAATAGAAGATCCTGCACAGTGCAGTGTGGAATGCGTAAGGGATGGTCGCCGGTACTGGCTGTCAGGAGCAGCGACCGTCATTACCACATTGTCCATGCCAGGTATCGACTCCAAGCTTGTTATAGAAGGGAGCGATCCTGATGAAAAAAGCATGGCAGGAGTTGGCCACGATGCTACTCTGGATACCGGTACCGATGCTAATACCGGTACCGATGTCGGAGTCGGGCCCGACAAAGACATCGGAGTAGTCATCGGTGACAGTTCAATCGGTACCGAGGTAACCCAAAACCTCCGGCCGCTATCCTCGGTACCGAGCCACCGGTATCGATCGGTGTCGGTACTAAAACCTATTGGTACCCAGTCTTCCAGACTAGAAATCGATTCCAAACTCGGCATCGAGGACAGAGAGCCTGATAAGCGAAGCATGGAAGGCACTGACCGTAAGGGTAATGAGGACATCGGTACCGACTTCGGTATCGTGTCTGATACCGGTGAATGAAGGTCAACCAGTGGCAACTCAATCGGCCTCGGGGGAACCGAGAGTTGCGGATCCGAGTCATCGGAACCGAGCCTACGGTACCGCCGTGAGACAGTACCAAGGCGAGTCGGTACCCAGTCCTCCAGACTGGAGATCGATTCCAGACTTGGCATCGAAGGAAGCGAGGCTGTCGATGCACATCTGGAGGGTACCAACGTTGGTGGTAGTATCGGTGTTGGTACCGATAATGGAAAGTCAATCTGGGGAGTATCCACCGGTCCCAAAGGCACCGAGGACGCCAGATGACGATCCCTGGTGAGGAGTGTTTCATCCAACACCAGTGCCGATGCCGGGGTATCGGTACCGCTCGAAGCGGATGCCACCACCGTACACGGCTTAGGTATGTTCTGTGGGGGGTGAACCCCAGGAACAACCTGAAACCCCTTATACGCTTTGGAGACCGAAGACTTCCGCCGGGGTTTTGAAGCCAGTGGGCCATCGAAGGCAAGGCCGGAGCCGTCTACATGCTGTGCATGAGACCTACCACTCGAGGACTGGCTAGTCTTAACAGACTGTTTGTGGGTTACCTGATCCTGTGTGGAAGAAGAAGGGGACGGTGCCCAGGAAGTTGGAGGGCAACCGTGTATCGAGGGAACCTTGATGTTGAAGACGTCTTCTCACCAAACTGTTGTCAGGACCCAAGCAGGTTAGACACCGACTTCGAAGGTCTAAAAATAAAATTGTACCGCCACAGTCTGAACATTTCTTGGAGAAAGTGTCTGGCGGTTCCATGAAGGAAAAAGAAGAGGCCTAAAAGGCCTAAGAGACCATGGGACACTATGAAGAAAAAAATATCCCGTGGAAAGGGAAGATTTTACAAGAAAAGAAAACACCGGCAGTACCGGTGGCGTCGGGAAGACAGCCACGACCACAAGAAAACTAAGAAATAAGAACAAGAAATTTCTGCGGTGACAGGAGGACGTCCTGTCGGCTCCGCGGAAAAATGAAAACTGAGGAGAGGCAGTTGGGAAAGGCGGGAAGGCAGCACGCAGGCGTGCTGGGATGCTTTCAAAAGCTCTTGATTGGATGCTTGGAAGCATTCCTTTGCAGACTCCATCGGTACCGACGTGCCCATATGTGAAGACTCATTCCTGTTTGTTCCTGGAGATCTGAATTAAGGTAGCAAAAACAGAACTCAGGCCAATTCTCGCCAGAACAATACATGAATCACTACAATATGGAACGATGCCAAAATGCCTCAAACTCTCCTCCATCTGCCCCAACTTTATCTTTATTGAATGACTGATATACCACTCAAACATCACATCAGAGTGGTTTACAATAAAAGGCAAGCTACCATGCTAAGAAAATAGAAAGGAACACCATTATTAGACAGGAAAGAGGGAGAGGACAGAGATAGATAAAAGGATCATAGGAAGGAAGGATATAGAAAAGGAACATAAGAACAGAAGATATGCCATACTGGGTCAGACCAAGGTCCATCAAGCCCAGTATCCTGTTTCCAACAGTGGCCAATCTAGGTCATAAGTACCTAGCAGTTTCCCCAAAAGACACAGGTTCCTCAATGCTTGTATTGGGTCAAGCAGTGATATCCCATGTCCCTTTTAATAATGGTTTATGGACCTTTCCTTCAGGAACTTGTCCAAACCTTTTTTAAACCCAGCTACACTAACAGCTTTTACTACATCCTCCAGTAACAAATTGCAGAGTTTGATTACATGTTGAGTGAAAAAATATTTTCTATTAGCCTTAAATAGGTTACCCTGTAGCTTCATTGCATGTCCCCTAGTCTTTTTATATTCTGATGATGTAAATAATCGATCTAAGTTTACCCGTTCCACTCCATTCATTAATTTATAGACCTCTATCATTTATTTATTTATTTAGTGTCTCTTCTATACCGCGCTCTTTAAAATCAGTGCGGTTTACATTCAACAGTAACTTATACAGTGCAGTTGAGGCTGCACTGTATTTACAATAAAACAGGTGCCGTAACTTGGACATAACTAGAGTAACTATATACAAGTTGGTAACCAAGTCACAGGTCCAAAGTGAGGACTGTGTTTGGTTAGAGATTATTTACAATAATAAGGATACTGTACATACTAATATCATATCTCCCCTCAGCAATCACTTCCAGGTTGAAGAGCCCTAACCTTTTTAGCCTCTTTTCATAGGAGTATCCTTCCATCCCCTTTACCATTTTGGTGGCTCTTCTCTGTACCTTTTCTAATAAAGCTATATCTTTGTTAAGATACGGCGACCAGAATTGCACACAACATTCAAGGTGCGGTCGCACCATGGAACGATACAGAGGCATTATAATATCCTTTGTTTATTTTCCATTCTTTCCTTATGATACCTAGCATTCTATTTGCTCTCTTGGCTGCTGCTGCACACTGGGCGGAGGGTTTTAACATGTTATCCACGATGACGCCTAAATCATTTTCCTGGGTGGTGGTTCCCAATGTGGAACCTTGCATCGTGTAACCATAGTTTGGGCTATTCTTTCCTAAGTGCATAACTTTGCACTTGTCCACATTAAATTTATTTTGTCATTTTGATGCCCAGTCTTCCAATTTATCAAGATCCTCTTGCAATTTTCCACAATGCTCTTGGGTTTTAACAACCTTAAATAGTTTTGTGTCATCTGCAAATTTGATATCCTCACTCGTTATTCCCTTTTCCAGGTCATTTATTAATATGTTAAAAAGCAGCTGACCCAGCACAGATCCCTGGGGTACTCCACTATTCACCTTTTTCCATTGGGAAAATTGGCCATTTAGCCCTACCCTCTGCTTTTTATCTTTTAACCAATTCCTGATACACAATAGTATATCACCTCCTCTCCCATGACTTTTTATTTTTGCCAAAGGTCTCTGATGAGAGACCTTGTCAAAGGCTTTCTGAAAGTCCAGATACACTATATCAACCAACTCACCTTTGTCTACCTGTTTATTCACACTTTCAAAAAAACATAACAGATTAGTAAGACAAGACCTTCCTTGGCTAAAGCCAAGTTGGCTGTCTCCCATTAAGCCATGACTATCTACGTGCTGAGTAATTTTGTTCTTTATGATGGTTTCTACCATTTTTCCCAGTACTAACATCAGGCTCACCGGTCTGTAGTTTCCCGAATCACCCCTGGAACCCTTTTTAAAAATTGGTGTTACATTGGCGATCCTACAATCTTCAGGTATTACAGACGATTTTAATGATAGTTCACAGATTACTAATAGCAGGTCTGCAATCTCATATTTCAGTTCTTTCAACACCCTTGGATGTATATGTATATCATCCAGTCCAGGTGATTTGCTACTCTTCAGTTTATCAAATAGTTGTAATACATCTTCCTGGTGTAGCGATATTTCTTTCAATTCTTCTGCTGCATCACTTTTAAATACCACTTCAGTCAAGGGTAACATCCCTACATCTTCCTCAGTAAAGACCGAAGCAAAGAGTTTATTCAGTCTCTCCACTATAGGAGGCACAGAATCAGGGAGAGGGTTGTATGGGAGAGGGAGAGCTATATGGGAGGAATAAAGAAAGGGAGGTTAGAGTCAGGAGGTACGGAGTCAGGGAGAGGGCAGTATGAGAGAGGGAGGGAGGTAAAAAGCCTTATGAAAGAGGTGGGTCTTTAGCAAGTTCTTGAATTGTATGAAGGAAGGTTCAGAATGAAGGGGGGCAAGCAAAGAGTTCCAAAGCACAGGTCCCAAAAATAAAAAGGCTGAATTCTGAGTAAATTTGAGGAGAGTGCGGGAAGGGGAGGGAAGAATGAGGCAGTTAGACTGGAGAGATCTGAGGAGATGGTGCAGAGTGTAAAATTGCAGAAGATCCAAAAGATATTGGGGGATGCCAGTATGGAGTGCCTTATGGAACAAAGTGAGAATTTTATAGGTGATCCGATATTTGATGGGAAGCCAATGCAAATGGATGAGCATAGGTGCGATATGGTCTGAGCAGAAAGCATGAGAAAGGAGACAGGCTGACATGTTCTGGAGAAGTTGGAGATGCTGAAGTTGGTAGCGAGGGAGTCTAGTGAGGATGACATTACAATAATCAAATCTAGAGGTAACTAAGAATAGGGTAAATGTTGTCAGTGATTGGGGAGAGAGGAATGGGTGTTCAGCATGAAGCTGTCAGAGGGATGCAAAAGAATGGCAAACAAGAGTGGATAAGTGCTCATGGAAGGATAAGGATGAGTCCAGGGTCACTCTGAGATAACAAATTGAATTAACAAGAGGAAGAGCGGATTGTGCAAGTGAAGGAGCCAAGGAGGGGCAGGGAGTATGAAAGCTAAACCAAATAGCAGTGGATTTGGAGGTTGAGGTGGAGGGAATTTGTAGATAACCAATAAGAGACCTGAAGCAGACAAGAATTCAAGGGGGTGAGATCGGGGACAGTGGGGCTAGTATGATGGAGCAGGAATAAGTCATCAGCATAGAAGTAACAGGATATGCCAGTCTGTTAGATGATAAGTACTAAGGGAGCTAAGAAAATATTGAGTAGGAGGGGAGCCAGAACAGAACCCTGAGGGGCACCACAGGTAAGAGGTGTTGGTGAAGAGGTAGTGGAGCCTGCCTGAATAGAAAAGGTATGAGTGGAAAGACAGGACTGAAGCCAATGATGGACGGTATCCCATAAGACAAAATCGTGGCGATGGGAAAGAAGGGTGTCATGGTCCACTAGGTCAAAAGCAGAAGAAAGGTCTAGGGAGACAGCAAGGGTAATGTCACCACGGTCATGCGGAATATGAAGCTCATTGAGAAGAGAAAGAAGAATAGTTTCTGTGCTGTGACCCGCCCGGAACCTGGATTGACGAGGATAGAGTGCATGAGTTGAATCGAAGTGAGCCGAGAGTTGAGCGAAGATGAGCTTTTCAAGTATCTTTGAGAAGAACAAGTTTGAGACGGGATACCAATGGGCTAGGACAGTGGGATCCAGGGATGGTTTCTTTAGGATAGGTCGGACTAGAGAGTGCTTCCAGAGGGAAGGGAAAGTGCCAGAGGAGAGGCTGAATTAAATATACCTAGGACATAAGGAAGAAGAGCCAAGGAAGGTTAAGGAAGCCAGTGGGAAGGGATGGGATCAAGAACACAAGTGTTCTTATGGGAAGACAGTAGGGCCTTGGACAATTCCTGGGGCAAGATGGTAAAAAAAAAAGACCATACATGGCTGAGGGAGGGAGTGGAGGATGGATGAGTGGAGGGAGTAGACAGAGGGTGTGATGAAGAGGGATATAGTGATGGGGGACAGGCAGGGAACTGGGCACGTAAGGCAGAGACCTTGTCAATGAAGAAGGAGGTGAAGAGAGATGAGTCAGGGACAGTGAACCAACAGGTCATTGCTGTGGTGCCATGGGTGTTCAATAGGGATAGAGCAACGCAGTGCAGTTGCTGGGTGGAATTAGCAGCAAAAGAGATCAGGTTAGAATAAATACGTCTTTCTTGCATTGTGGATGAGGGATCTATAATGGCGGTGACAGTTGTGGAACTGTAAATGGGAGCTAGGAGAAGGGTGTTTACACCAATGGCACTCAGCTCACCTGAGGTAAGTGTGGTGCAGGAGAGCTGAATTAAACTATGGGTGGTGTTTGGATGGGTGTTTGGCAGATGTGGGGCAAAGAGGTGCTAGGTGATTAAGGAGAAAGACAATATGGAGTGCCAGGACTGAATCTGGGCCTCAACTGGAAGAGAGGCAAAGTCAGGAGGAAACAGAACATCCCCTGAAGGGAAATGCTGAAGGGTGTGATATGACGTCTGAGTCAAGGTAAGGCAGCAGCAGGTGTCTGCACAGAAGGGGCAAGTGGAGGAGACAAAGAAAAGAGGATGAGGAAATGATCAAACCAGGATAGTGGAGTGACAGAAATCAAGGATAGAATGTAGGTAGAGGCAATGGGTGTGAGAATAAGGTCCAGGATGTGCCCTGCTGTATGCATGGGGCAATGAATGTGCTGCTGCAAAGAGAGAACAGAAAAAAGAGCAAGGAGTGCTTTATCTCTAAGAGACTTGGAAGAGTCTTGGTGGACACTGAAGTCACCAAGAATTAACAGATGGAGATAGGAGAGAGAGACATTGGATAGGGTGGTCATCAATGCATCAATGCAAAGCGAAGGAGGGACATATAACAGAAGGATATGAATAGGGGGATTAAAATCCAAGCAAAGAAGTAAGGACTCGGGATTGTGCAGGATCAGAGAGGGAAGTTCACGGAGAGATAAAGTGGCACAATGAAAAACCGTGAACCCCCCGCCACGCCGACCAGAGCGAGATGTCAATAAAGCGGAGAAGCCAGGTGGAAGACAGCAGTCAAGAGGGGATCATCACTATCGCCTAACCAGGTCTCGGTGAGAAACAGTTTGTCAATACCATGATGGGAGATGGAGTCCTGAACAAGAAGCATCTTAGAACGCAGAGACCTGCAATTAAGGAGGGTCTTGGTTAGGGTCAGAAAGGAAGGGAGAGCAAATGGGGTGGAGTACAGGATGTGGACAGGGGGCAAGCCATGTGATTACTGGGGACCCTTGCAATGGAGCAGAGTATGTGAGGGGTTGCGATCTGAGGACACCAGCCCCAGTGAACAGGAATCGCTGTCGTGGTAAAAGAAGAGATGAAGAAGACAAAGAAACAAGCTGCAAAGAAAGCCAAAGGAGCAAGGTAGAAAAACTTACCCAGGTGCGGGGGAGGTACCGAACTGGCGCGTTTGTCCTGGGGAGCAAGTAAGGCAGACCTCAAAGTATAGATAGTGTTGGCAACCAACGGGCCCCTGGAGTCACCCCAAGGAGTGCATACAAGGAGCAGACCTTAAAGAAACCCAGCCTTGACCCCTGGGACCCCGCCTCATACAGGCCCATCGCCAGACTACCCTTCCTAGCTAAAGTCATCAAAAAAGCTCTACAGCTCCAGTTCCAGGACCACTTTGATGACAACTGGCTTCTCGATCCCCAATAGCATGGTTTCCACCCACTACATGGAGAAGAAACACCGATGACCTCTCATCAACACACTAACCTAAGGAATACAAGATCGATCCCAAGCTTTCCTTCTGATATTCCTGGACATCTCCGCAGCTTTTGACACAGTTGACCACAACACACTCCTTCAGCATCTACAATCAAAAGGCATCCAGGATAAAATTGTCAAATGATTTCAGTCCTACCTCTGACAGGCAACAGCAGATAAAACTGGGAACAAATGTCTCCAAACCATACCAACAAACTCAAGGAGTACCACAAGGGTCCACATTATCTGCACCCCTCTTCAATCTATATCTCCAACCTCTCTGTTTGATCATCAAAGAGCACTGCATCAATTTCCACATACATGCCAAAATGACATTATGTTATACTGTCTGCTACACACAGAACCACATGATACACATGAATCTAAGAATGCTTCACAGATGTCTCCTGCTGGCTAATGGCAAATAACTTCTCAATCAACTACAAGAAGACTGAAGCTCTGTTTATTACAAAGGATTCCTCATTCACCCCCCAAAACTCAGTAACATTAAACAACACCCAGAAAAATGTTCAACCAGAGCTAAAGTACCTTGGGATCATTCTGGATCAACAACTCTCCTTCAAGACACAAATAACGACAACAGCCAAACAATATATTTCAAATGAAAACACTACAATGCCTCCATTCCCTAAACAGACTTCTGCTCAGCACTCCAAGCCCTCATTCTTCCGCATATAGACAATCCACAATCCACAATGTATCCTCTTCCCACTACAAACTGCCCTACACATTGCCATGCACACAATCTAGGGAGCTTCTAAACATGACAGCATCACCCCCCATCTTCAGATAGCTCCACTGGCTGTTACTCTATGACAGAATCAAATATAAATCCTTGCTACTAACACACAAAGCAATGCACTCTCACCCAGCCACCCACCTCCAATCCCTCCTACAGCCACTCACTCCAAACAGACCCTCTACAATCAACAAACTTGCCATACCGTACTCCAAGACAAAGTCTAACCAACAAACCTGCCACAGAGCATTTGAATTCTACGCACCATCTCTCTCGAAAGCCCTACCAGACACTAAGAACGACCTCCACTCCTTCCACAAGCATCTGAAAACCCTGTTATTTTCTGCACACTATGAGCCCGATTCTGCCTGGACATAGATCCCCTCTGTGCATCCAGTCTGAACCGGATGCACAGAGGAGATCACAATTCTGATCCCGCGGGGGAACTTCTAGCCTGGTGGGATCAGAATCATGAACAAGCATGTACGTGCAGGCCGGGACTGTGATTCAGTCCCGGCCTGCACGTACATTAATAGCCCGACTAACTCAGTCAGGGCTTTTAAATGGAACTGTGGCACCATGGCGTCATGACCCCAGATCCAGCCTCCTAAGGCCAGGGTCGGGCAGCAGGGAATGAACCCTTGCCCCCCTGCCCCATCTTTGCCCCAGCAGCTTAAAAAAGAAACAACCAGAGAAGTTATTCCACCTTAAAAATGGAATAACTTCCCCGGACATTTTTCTGGCCCCAGACGTAAAGAGCCAACATTAGAATCGGCACTGTACATACAGGGCCGGTGACCACCCACTGCCCACCCACTCTCCGCCCCCATGACGCCCATTCCCTGCCCCCATCTAACTTCCTCACACAACTGGTGGGGAAGTTATTCATGGCTCAGAATAACTTGCTTCTGCCTGCACCGCCTAACCCCCTCCCCTTTCCACTCCTGCCCAGATCCATACTGTAGATATGTTAAATATATTAGAACTAATAATTGTAAATAATTAAAATATGCCATCTGTACATAGTTTACTGTTATATTTTTCTGTAACTGAGGTTCTGTTCAATGTAAACCGCTTTGACCCAGTGAAAAGTGGTAGTCTTGAAGGACTACAAAAAGGGACTACTACTTCAGGAGAGAGATCTGCAATTGTAAGTATTTACTTCTGGGAATTCTTCAAATCTTGGGGAAAAAGGAATTCTTTAGAATAAAATTGATTGATCTGTGTAAATTAGAATCCAGTGTATCTGTTAAACCAGTCAGGGCCTTGTATCAGCAATGAACTTTTAGTTAAATTAAAAACTCAATAGGTAGCTTTCAGTTTAAGATAAAAACCCAGCAGAGAGCTTTCAGTTTAAATTCAGAACCTAGCAGAGGGCTTTCATTTTAAATTCAGAAACCAGCAGAGAGCTTTCAGTTTAGTTCCGTTCAGACAATATATTCCCAGCAATCCTGGGAAATATGGCATAAAGCTATGGATGTTGTGTGACAGTGCAATGTCATATGTTCTGCATCTTCAAGTATATACAGGAAGGGAACTCGGACAAAACAGGGAACAAAATCAGGGTGAAAGGGTTGTGCTGCAACTCACTGAAGGATTGACGCGATCTGGCAGAAATGTTACTGTTGACAATTTCTTCTGCAGTTTATCCCTGTCACAGAAATTGCTAGAAAAACAAATGGCACTTTTGGGGACAATTTGAAAGAACAGAAAATAATTACCTCCAGAATTTGTAACAGCAAAGGTCCGAGAGGTATTCACTTCACTGTTTGCCTTTCGCGATGACGCCACTCTGGTTTCCTATTGCCCGAAGAAAGGAAAAGTGGTTGTTCTTCTGAGCAGTTTGCATGATCAAGAAGAAGTAGATAACACACGTCCAGAAAAAAAACCATGCATGATCTTGGACTATAATTCTAGTAAAGGTGGAGTAGATACGGCATATCAAATGTTGCGCACATATACCACAAAACGAATGACAAGACTCTGGCCAGTAACACAAGAAGGAGCAGACACTCCTGCAGACTGTCCAGGCAAACAAAGGAGCAGGAGACGTAGGGTGGATAGGCAACTGGTTTATTAAAACAAAACCCCAACGCGTTTCGGCAACGCCTTCCTCAGGGGGATATTGCTAGTACAAACACATGAATCGTGTGTGCTCTGACAGTGATATTATGGAGAAGCAATAAAAAGCACTCATACAAGCACGTGAATCGTGTGTGCTCTAGCAATGATAATACAGAGGAGCAATGAGGATACAGCACTTGTAAATTACAGCTATACTAATGCACAAATTGCACTGTGTGCTGCTCTGTATTATCATTGCTAGAGCACACACGATTCACGTGCTTGTATGAGTGCTTTATATTGCTTCTCCATAATATCACTGTCAGAGCACACACGATTCATGCGTTTGTACTAGCAATATCCCCCTGAGGAAGGCGTTGCCGAAACGCGTTGGGGTTTCGTTTTAATAAACCAGTTGCCTATCCACCCTACGTCTCCAAGACTCTGGCCAGTGACAATCTTCTACAACATGTTGGACATCAGTGCTTTGAACGCCTTCATTGTTTGGATGTCACTAAATCCAGAATGGCAGTCCAAGTCAAAGCACAGACATCTTCTATTCCTCTTGGAATTAGGAAAGCAGCTGCTTCAGAGTAATTGCAGTGAGACTTCTTCCAGCATTGAAGAAGCCACTGATGCTGTTTGCAATGTCGGGATCCCAAAGAAAAGGGCAAGGTGTCACTGCTGTTCCAGAGAAAAAGACAAGAAAAGCAACATAGTTTGCACCTCCTCCAAGCGCAATGTTTGCAAAGAACATTCAGAAATTGTCTGTGTCTCATTCAAATGACTGTAGTACTTTACTGTGTTCATCAACTGCATGCAAAAACTGCTTTCATGGCAACTCTTATTCATGTAATTTTTTGATTAAGCATTAAATTTCAAAACATTTAATCTTCAGATAATAAATTAATTCGGAAAAATATTTTGTCTGTTTAGTTTAAATTTTTTCTGGTTAACAATTAAACCCTCACTTGGTTTGCAGCTTGTCGTGCTGTTAGGGCTTGTGTGCATCAGTGATGCTGAGAGCTAGTAGTTTAACTACTGGCAGGGTTTCCCAAGATGGACAGGTCTCAGCTGAGGTGCCAGACCAAGACAAACCACCCATCTGGGCAGCAGCAGAATGGGATAGTGTTGACGGCAGAGGATCACATTTCTGTGACAACGGCAACAACACCAAACTTAAACTGCGCGGAAGAAAGGCCCGGCAATCTACTTCTATATCTTGCCATGAAAACCCAATGGATAGTTACAACAAAACAAATTGTGCTATAGTGCTGGAAGATGAGACACCCAGGTCGGAAGGCACTCAACTAGCTACTGGGGAAGAGCTGAAGACGTTTCAGAGTAAAGCCAGCATTTATGATGTGGTTGGATCAAAGCCCTTGGGACGTCTGACTGCTGTCGCAGAGAAAAGAAACCTAAGTGAAAAATTCAGGCAGTATGTGGATATGCATTTAAACTAGGAAAAGGGGGTGACGGATGTGGAAGGTCAACATCTGCATGCCACCCCCTGCAAAAGCAGAACAACATCAGAAACAGCCACACTCTTAAACCACACATCAAAAACAAGTGGGAAGAAGTGGGCAGAATAAAATCAATGCAAAATACACACAAGCCAGGTAAAGGCTGGAAAGCAATGAGCAAAAATGCTCAAAGCTCAGCCAAAAACATTCCAGACCTGGAAGCCCTAATGGTGGAAACGGATTTGGACATCGTGGCCATTACAGAAACATGGTTTAATGAATCGCATGATTGGGATATAGCCATAGCTGGCTATAATCTATTCAGAAGAGACAGAGAAAATGGAAAAGGAGGAGGAGTAGCCTTGTATGTCAAAAGCAGGATTAAAGCTACTGAAATGCAGGGAACATGGGGAAAAGAAGAAGCGCTCTGGATTGAGTTGGAAAGAGGAGATGGCACTGTCATCCATATTGCTGTAGTCTACAGACCTCCAACTCAAATTGAAGAGAGAGATAACGAATTGATTATAGATATTGCCAAGATAGCAACAAAGGGGGAAGCAATCATATTGGGTGACTTTAATCTACCTGATGTGGATTGGATTACTCCTTCTGCACATCTGGAAAGAAGCAAAAAAATTGTGGATGCTCTCCAAGATGCATTACTTAGACAAATGGTGATGGAACCAACCAGGGAAAGCTCAACGCTGGATGTAGTGCTCACCAACAGTGATAACGTGTCGAATGTCTGGGTGAGTGCCCCTGTGAGCAACAGCGACCATCACACGGTGTGGTTTGAGATAAAAGCCATGGTACAGGCCAATCATAGCAAGCTCAAAGTCCTAAACTTAAAAAACACTGACTTCAATAAAATGGCCGAGTACTTAAAGGAGGGGATGACGGGGTGGAAGGAGATAAGGGAAGTGGATTTGCAATGGACTAAACTAAAGGCGGCAATAAAAGGGGCAACAGATAAATATGTAAGAAAAATAAATAAAAACAAGAGGAGAAGGAAACCTATTTGGTTTTCCAAAGAGGTGGCTGCTCAAATAAAGGCAAAAAACACAGCTTTCGCAAAATTCAAAAGCTTGCAAACAGAAGAACACAGAAATGAATACAGGATCAAGCTCAAAGAGTCTAAAAGAGAAATAAGGATAGCAAAATCAAAGGCAGGGGAAAAGATGGCTAAAGATGTTAAAGGTGGCGACAAAACTTTCTTCAGGTATATTCGGGAAAGGAAGAAGATCAGAGTTGTAATTGCAGGACTCAGAAGTGCTGGGAAAGGACTCATGGAAAGTGAAACTGAAAAAGCAAAATTGCTAAACAAATACTTCTGCTCTGTTTTTACTAAGGAAGATCCTGGAGATGGACCAGCTGTGACTCCCAAATATAAAAATAGGAATGAAGTAGATACCACACCATTCACAGAAGATGAGGTGTTAGAACAACTTGCTAAACTGAAAGTGGACAAAGCCATGGGACCGGATGGGATACATCCCAGGATACTGAAAGAGCTCAGAGAGGTTCTTGCAGGACTGCCAAAGGATGTCTTCAACAGATCCTTGGAAACAGGAGTGGTTCCTCAGGACTGGAGAATGGCTAATGTTATACCTCTACACAAAAGTGGTGACAGGGAAGAAGTGTCAAACTACAGGCACGTGAGCCTTACCTCGGTGGCAGGAAAAGTAATGAAGGCGCTCCTGAAAGAGCGAATAGTGAACTTTCTCAAAACCAATAGGTTGCAAGATCCAAGGCAACATGGTTTTACCGAAGAACGGTCTTGCCAACAAATCTGATTGAGTTCTTTGATTGGGTGACCAAGGAACTAGATCTGGGGCATGCAATGGATGTCATCTATCTGGATTTCAGCAAAGCCTTTGATACTGTTCCTCATAGGAGGCTTGTCAATAAACTCAGTAGCTTGGGGATGGGTCCCAAGATAGTAAACTGGATTAGAAATTGGTTGATTGTGTCAAGGAGCAAGGCAGATAGTGCCTATAAAAGTAGAGGAAAATACAAGGGGCAGTTTTAAAACCGGCAGTGCAAAGCACATGGCTAGGGGTTGCTATGAGCAACCAAGCAAAACAAGAGCACAGGCTGTAGGTAAACGCCCAGATAGAGCATTACGTCATAGCTCATCAGAGAAGCAGAAACAGCTGCAGCAGTTTGAGCTAACAAGAGTCTCAGAGAATGACGCACTTAAAAAGTCAGTCCTGAGCAAAGCAGGGCAGAACCGAGAGAGAAGCAGTCTCAGGAGCAGACACACACACAAGGGAAACAGAGACGGGAGCAGGGAGTCAGACTCATTCTCTGATGCCGAGGGAGAACGAGACCCTGAGAGGATTCACTGGAGAGGAAAGAGCAGAGCTCAGGAGAGCCAGGAGTCATACCTTAAAGCTTCTGACGTGGATTCCCTCTGTACCTCAGAGGGGTTTGCTCAGGAGGAATTCTCAGAGGTTAGTGCTGGAAAGTTGGGCTGCACTAAGCCAAAGTCTGGTTGGGGACAGAGAGAGATTCCAAACTGCAGGCCACGAGGAGCTGGGAGAGGGAATACACACAAGAGCAGGTACCTGGGGAGCAAAAGCTATTATCCAGAATTGATTTCTTACCCGAGAGAAAGACGTCCCTTAAGGGGAAGTGAAAGGGAGAAAACTTTCAACTTCCCGGTTGCAAAACGGAGAGTCAGAGCTCAGCCTGAAGACAGGCATAGTACCTTGAATAGAGGGGCACTGGATTTTAACTATTATGGTCCTGAAGGATATGGCCCTCTAAGGAGAGAATCCATACTGCATGGTAACCAGCCTTTCTGCAGTGGGAGAGGGGGGAGAAGCTCTAGCCAAGAAGAGAGGGAACTTTTTAACACTGATACACATTACAGCCCTGACAAATATAATCCCCAAGAAGCACACGAGGACATGGAATGTGACTTCTGTGAAGAGAGCTCAGATATTTGTAAAATGGACTGTACAATGGTGTTTTCAGACAGCGTGACCTCTTTTTGTTGAAGCCTGAGTTAAACCCTGCCTAAGAGAAATCTGTGGAGGAACACAGATTTCACTGGAAAGCTTTTGGTGAGAGAAAAAGCCTGTTTTTCCTTATTGTTTGTTTAAAGCTGACAAGAAGCATTTTTTGTTGTAATTTGTAGTTCCCACTTGTGTTGTACCAGTTTTATGGTTTAATTTCTTTTGACCCTTGTTGCAAGAATTCTCCCGGGAAGGGAAATAAAATACCGCTTTAAGCATAGCTACTCGACCACAGCTACCTTCTTATTAGAATAGCTATTGGGACTCAAAATCCCAGGGGGCACTACTCCGCCCTTGCTACATAAGAGGATCCTCACTGAAGCCCCAGGCCTTCCGCCTCCGGGGTAGTAGGTGAGTGACAAGTGGCGACGTTGTTGGATTTTTGCGCAAGAATTCAAAAGGACAAGCACAAAGGAATACAGTCTGCTGAAAAGGAGAACTGTCATCTAACAGGAGAGAACCGTCAGGACGATTTCTGCTGCCAGGTGTTGGACCCGGAGAAACCTTTCTCACATGCTGATCCCTGTATGAAGGCTCAGGTAAAAAGTATCTAGGCAGGCGCGGGGAGGATAAAGTGAGAAAGGGGGCGCTGGTGGGCAGTGAGAGGGCGGTGGAAAGAAAAAAAAAAACATAAAGGAGTTGCGGTATCGCACTTGGTTTTTGTTTTTGTTTCTATTTCTTATAGGTACATCAAGGCGGAAGATGGAGCCACAGGATGTAGCCCAATGGATGAAGGCGCAATGGGATAAGCAAGTCGAGCTTATCCACTACCTGCAGGAACAAACAACGCGGACCATACGGGATAGAGACCATGGACGCGATTTTAAAGAAACCGCTAGACGCCGCAGCGGACGTCCCCATGGCACTCCACGCCGCAGGTCTGAGGTCGTATGGTGCCTTTTCGCTAGGACAATTACAACCGCAGGACAATTTGGATGATTACTTGGACGCTTTTGAGTGCATAGCTACCACCCTGAAATGACCGGAGGAGCAGTGGGCCACCCGGTTTGCCCTATCCCTCACGGGAGAGGCCCTTTCAGCGTATAAGGCTATGCCAGCGGAGTTAGCTTCCAATTATATTGAAGTGAAAAAAGCAGTGAAAGATAGATTAGGGCTCACCCCCTTCACTATCAAAGAATGTTTAGGGAGGCAGTTATTAGGCCTCAAGAGACCCCCAAGGCCCTAGCACAACGTTTAAAAAGTGTAGCCAAAAAATGGTTGCTAGCTGAGGGAGCTACCTTGGAAACGGTCATTGACAAAATTGTGCTAGAACAATTTATGGTGGCTGTTCCCAAAGGTCTCACAACTTTTCTGACGCTCCAGCACTGCCAAACCTCAGAGGATGAAGCCACTCTAGCGGAGCGGTATTTCGCTGCCGAGAGGACTGACACCTCAGGGCAAGGTATCTGGTTGGCAGCTGGTAGGAGAAAAATTAGCAGAAGTGAGAAATATGTGCATGATAGGATGTATACACCTGAAATGTTGAATGTCAATGTCTCTGATGGTAATGTCTATTCTGTACCCAAAGGAAAATATTTTAGGTGTGGAAAAGCTGGACATTATCAGAGATCCTGCACAGAACGCACAGTCCTGGTGACGGGGACAGAGGAAACAGAACAGGACGAATTTCGTGTACAAGTACAAATAGAAGGTATTTACACACTGGCTCTACTTGACTCGGGGGCTGACCAGAGCATGATTTCCAAGGAGCTCTGGGAAGCCATTGAGGGGCACCGCCAGTCGCCCCCGAGTCAAGCAGACGGCCAAGTAAAGGTCAGGTGCGTGCACGGCACATTTGTTCCTTATCCCCTACACAATGTTATGGTACAAGGGTGGGGCACCACCAGAGAGATGAGAGTGGCCGTAGTTCCCAAGCTGCCAGCGGATGTTGTATTGGGGAAGGATTGGCCTCCCTTTCATAATGTATTGGGAAATGACTGGGGTATTAAATTAGGTTTAATATCCACTCGCTCTCAAGCAGAACCCTCTAGGGAGGGGGGAGAGGAGTCAGTGGAAAATACTGAGGAACCCGAAGGGGAGGAAAGTGCTCAGAGGAAGGACCCAGATGAGGAAGGGTTAGCTACCCTCCCTAACCATGATGACCTAGTACATCCCCCTGATAAAGTAGGGAAGAAAGAAAAATCCAGGAAGCATAGGGAAAGATACACCAGGACCCGGGGGAGGGCCGAGCTAGAAGGTACTGTAGGCATGCCCTGGATACCGGCCGAGGTAGTAAGAAAATTCCCTTCATTTCCCATGAAGCAGAGAGCTGACCCAGTGCTTAAAAGGGCGTTTGAGTGGGCGGAGGAAGATAGACAAACCCTACCAAGATTTTTCCTGGAGGATGACCTTTTATACCGAGAGTCTGTAAACCCCATAACGATGCCATACGCAAACAGCTAGTTGTACCCGTGACCTTTAAAGCTAGCGTATTAAGATTAGCACATGACCACCCAGTGGGGTGTCACAAGGGGATCCAGGGGACGCTGGACCAAATCTTAGCTAGATTTTATTGGCCCGGGGTTTTCAAGGAGACACGGCAATATTGCGAGGCATGCCCTAGCTGTCAAAGAGTGACAGTTATAAAGCCTAAGGCAGTACCCATGGTGCCAACTCCCACCATAGCGGCTCCTATAAGCCGAATAGGCATGGATATAATAGGACCTATGGTGAAGACACCAAGGGGTTTCAAGTATATATTGGTCGTGGTTGACCATGCCATGCGGTTTCCGTGGGCCATTCCCTTAAGAAATACATCAGCCAAATTGATAGCCCTAGAGTTAATCAAACTTTTCTGTGAGGTAGGTTTCCCCAGGGAAGTCCTGACTGATCAGGGGAGTAACTTCCTGTCAAAACATCTGGCTATGGTTTGGGAAGCCTTCGGCATCCGCCATATAAGGACATCAGCATACCATCCACAGTCTAATGGGCTCGTGGAACGTATGAATCAGTCGATTAAACAACTCCTACGCCGAGGTTTGAAAAAGGGGGAAATGAATGAATGGGATACATTGCTTCCATTCACGCTTTACGCATGCAGGGAGCGCATACAGGCGTCCCTGGGGGCATCTCCATACGAGTTGCTGTTCGGCCGCGCTCCAAGAGGCATCTTGGACATCCTGCATGAGCAATGGGTGGAGCTGAACATGCAAAAGGTCGGGGTACCCCAATTCCTTAAGGAGTTAAGGCAACGCCTAGAGAGGACATCTAGGACCTCTATAGAGAATTTAAAAGCCAGTAAAAATAAGCAAAAACGGTATTATGACAGAGGCACCAAACCAAGGCAGCTAAGCATAGGGGACAAAGTCCTGATCCAGGTATCTGACCCCGGACCAAAATTCGAGTCCCGGTGGAAGGGCCCGGGTACAGTGATAGGGAAGGTTGGCCCAGTATCCTACCGGGTGGAAAATGAGAAGGGTCGCCAACAGACATATCACCTAAATGTCCTCAAACTGTGGAAGGACAGGTCTGCTACTGCCAGCCTAGTTACCGTTATATATCGAGATAGGTCCCAGACAGTATTACCCCGAGATAGGTCCCAAAAGAGATTCCGGGCTGTCAGGTAAGAACTTCAGCCCGTAATATTTAAGGGGGGGGGGGATTTGTCATGGAGCAAGGCAGATAGTGCCTATAAAAGTAGAGGAAAGTACACAGGGCAGTTTTAAAACCGGCAGTGCAAAGCACATGGCTAGGGGTTGCTATGAGCAACCAAGCAAAACAAGAGCACAGGCTGTAGGTAACCGCCCAGATAGAGCATTACGTCAGAGAAGCAGAAACAGCTGCAGCAGTTTGAGCTAACAAGAGTCTCAGAGAATGACGCACTTAAAAAGTCAGTCCTGAGCAAAGCAGGGCAGAACCGAGAGAGAAGCAGTCTCAGGAGCAGACACACACACAAGGGAAACAGAGACGGGAGCAGGGAGTCAGACTCATTCTCTGATGCCGAGGGAGAAAGAGACCCTGAGAGGATTCACTGGAGAGGAAAGAGCAGAGCTCAGGAGAGCCAGGAGTCATACCTTAAAGCTTCTGACGTGGATTCCCTCTGTACCTCAGAGGGGTTTGCTCAGGAGGAATTCTCAGAGGTTAGTGCTGGAAAGTTGGGCTGCACTAAGCCAAAGTCCGGTTGGGGACAGAGAGAGATTCCAAACTGCAGACCACGAGGAGCTGGGAGAGGGAATACACACGAGAGCAGGTACCTGGAGAGCAAAAGCTATTATCCAGAAGTGATTTCTTACCCGAGAGAAAGACGTCCCTTAAGGGGAAGTGAAAGGGAGAAAACTTTCAACTTCCCGGTTGCAAAACGGAGAGTCAGAGCTCAGCCTGAAGAAAGGCATAGTACCTTGAATAGAGGGGCACTGGATTTTAACTATTATGGTCCTGAAGGATATGGCCCTCTAAGGAGAGAATCCATACTGCACGGTAACCAGCCTTTCTGCAGTGGGAGAGGGGAGAGAAGCTCTAGCCAAGAAGAGAGGGAACTTTTTAACACTGATACACATTACAGCCCTGACAAATATAATCCCCAAGAAGCACACGAGGACATGGAATGTGACTTCTGTGAAGAGAGCTCAGATATTTGTAAAATGGACTGTACAATGGTGTTTTCAGACAGCGTGACCTCTTTTTGTTGAAGCCTGAGTAAAATCCTGCCTAAGAGAAATCTGTGGAGGAACACAGATTTCACTGGAAAGCTTTTGGTGAGAGAAAAAGCCTGTTTTTCCTTATTGTTTGTTTAAAGCTGACAAGAAGCATTTTTTGTTGTAATTTGTAGTTCCCACTTGTGTTGTACCAGTTTTATGGTTTAATTTCTTTTGACCCTTGTTGCAAGAATTCTCCCGGGAAGGGAAATAAAATACCTCTTTAAGCATAGCTACTCGACCACAGCTATCTTCTTATTACTCCGCCCTTGCTACATAAGAGGATCCTCACTGAAGCCCCAGGCCTTCCGCCTCCGGGGTAGTAGGTGAGTGACAACTGACAGACAACAGAAGGTGATGGTACATGGAGCTCACTCGGATGAGAGGAAGGTGATTAGCGGGGTGCCTCAGGGTTCGGTCCTTTGCCCGGCACTGTTCAATATATTTGTGAGTGATATTGCTAAAGGACTGAATGGAAAAGTCTGTCTTTTTGCAGATGACACAAAAATTTGCAACAGAGTGGACTCCCCCGAGGGAGTGGTTAACATGAGGAAAGATCTACAAAAGCTGGAAGACTGGTCTAATGCTTGGCAACTACGATTTAATGTGAAAAAGTGCAGTGTCATGCACTTGGGTAGCAGAAATCCAAGGGAAAAGTACACGATAGGGGGTGAGAGGTTGGTATGCACGGTTCAGGAGAAAGACCTTGGTGTGATTATCTCTGATGACCTCAAGGTGGCAAAACAGTGCGACAAGGCGGTGGCAAAAGCCAGGAGGATGTTGGGCTGCATACAAAGAGGGATTACCAGCAGAAAGGAAGAGGTACTTATGCCACTGTACAAGTCACTGGTGAGGCCTCACTTGGAATACTGTATTCAGTTTTGGAGACCATATCTTGCAAAAGATGTAAAAAGACTGGAACTGTTCAGAGAAAGGTGACCAAAATGATTTGGAGCCTGTATCAGAAGCCTTATGAGAAGAGACTTGAAGACCTAAATATGTACACTTTGGAGGAGAGGAGGGACAGGGGAGATATGATTCAGACCTTTAAATACTTAAAGAGAAATGATGAACAAACAAACCTCTTCCAAAGAAGGGGAAGCTGTAAAACTAGAGGGCATAACATGAAGCTGCAAGGTGGTAAATTGAAAGGCAATGTCAGGAAATATTTCTTCACTGAAAGGGTGGTGGATACTTGGAATGCCCTCCCGATGGAAGTGGTGGGGCAAACACGGTGAAGGAATTCAAAACGGCATGGGACAAACACAGTGGATCCCTTTACAGCAACAGGATAAAAGCAAAATAAACGGTACCGTCTAACTTCTGAACTATCTAGTGTCTCAACAAATAAGGGTGTCCTACATGGAGTGGTGGGTTCACCCCTAAACAAAAACATGGGGAGGGGTGGCCTGCACAAAGCGACAGGTGCACCTACTCTTGCCATCTTGCTGGGCAGACTAGATGGACCATGCTGGTCTTTATCTGCCATCACTTACTATGTTACTATGATGTAGCTGCGCATGAAATGAGAGTCAGAAGCTGTAAAGATTTCATACACATTGGAACATGGAACGTACCAAGCATGAACCAAGGGAAGTTGGAGGTGGTCAAGAATGAAATGGAACGTGTGCAGCTTGATCTATTGGGTGTCAGCGAACTGAAATGGACTGGCATCGGGCACTTTGCATCAGATGATGACATGGTCTACTATGCTGGAAATGAAAGACAAAGAAGAAATGGTGTTGCATTTTTAATAAAGAAGAAACTTGCACGAACTGTAATGAAATACAATGCAGTCAGCGAACGTTTAATCTCTATTCGTCTACGAGGAATGCCTATCAACACAACTATAATTCAAGTATATGCCCCAACAACAGCTGCAGAAGAGAATGAAATTGAAGAGTTCTATGAACAAGTACAAGCTGAAATTGACAGAACATGCAAACAGGATATCCTGATAGTCATGGGTGACTGGAACGCAAAAGTTGGCAACAAAGAAGAAGGCAAAGTAGTTGGAAAATATGGACTAGGCAACAGAAATGAAGCTGGAGAAAGTGATAGAATTCTGCAAGACCAACGACCTATTCATCTCAAACACCTTCTTCCATCAACACAAGCAGCGACTGTACACATGGACTTCACCCAATGGATTGTATAAAAATCAAATTGACTACATCTGTGGAAGTCACCGATGGAAAAGTTCTATAACATCAACAAAGACAAAACCTGGAGCTGACTGTGGTACAGATCATCAACTACTAGTATGCAAACTCAAGCTAAAGTTGAAAAAGAGCAAACCACTCATGAATGCAGCAAAATATGACCTTGAGAATATACCACTGGAATTTAAAGACTGCCTGCAAAATCAATTTGCTGATTTAGATACAAATGACAGAG
The DNA here is from genome assembly GCA_033557465.1 of Ichthyophis bannanicus. Lineage (NCBI taxonomy): Eukaryota > Metazoa > Chordata > Amphibia > Gymnophiona > Ichthyophiidae > Ichthyophis > Ichthyophis bannanicus. The sequence goes on from CM066035.1 coordinate 784,865,760, forward strand.
TTCCAGAAGAGTTATGGAATGACATCAAGAAGGTTGTGTTGGAAGAAAGCGAGAAGTCTCTACAAAAGGTGAAAAAGCAAAAACGGCCAAAATGGATGATGGAAGAAACTCTGAAAATTGCCCAGAAATGCAGAGAAGCTAAAGCCAGTGGAGAAAGAAAGACAATAACAGAACTCAGAGATTTCCAACGTGCAGCAAGACAGGACAAGGAAAAGTACTACAACGACACATGCAAAGAAATAGAAGCAGAAACTATTAGAGGAAGAACAAGATCGGCTTTCCTAAAGTTACGAGAGTTAAAGAAAAAGTTCCAGCCTCGAATTGGAATGTTACAAGATGCTCAAGGTTCTATGTTGAATGATGCTGAGAAAATCAAGAAAAGGTGGAAGGAATATACAGAGTTTTTATATGATAAAGATCAAGTGGACCAACAGCCGTTTCAAACTGTACCTTATGATCGGGAACCATTGGTAATGAAAGAAGAAGTTGAAGCAGCATTGAAAGCCTTATCAAAGAACAAAGCACCAGGCATTGATAGCATTCCCATAGAAGTATTACAGCAATCTGATGCAGCTGTTACCATACTTACAAGGCTCTGCCAAGAAATATGGAAGACAACATCATGGCCAACTGACTGGAAAAGATCTGTGTTTATACCAATACTAAAAAAGGTGATCCAACTGACTGTGGAAATTATCGCACAATCGCTCTGATCCCACATGCCAGCAAGATTCTACTGAAGATTGTTCAAAAGAGACTACAACCATACTGGAACAAGTACTACTTGAAGTGCAAGCAGGGTTCAGGAAAGGGCGAGGAACGAGAGACATCATTGCGGATGTGAGATGGATCCTTGAAAAGACTAAAGAATACCAAAAGGATATCTATTTGTGCTTTATAGACTATAGCAAGGCTTTTGACTGTGTAAACCATGAGAAACTCTGGGTCACATTAAGAAGCATGGGTATACCAGAACACCTGATCGTACTCTTGCACAATCTGTACATTGATCAAGAAGCAACAGTTCGAACGGAACAAGGAGAAACAGAATGGTTTAAAATAAGCAAAGGTGTAAGACAAGGCTGCATACTTTCCCCCTACCTATTTAATTTATATGCAGAACAAATCATCAGAGAAGCAGGATTGTATGAAGACAACAGAGGTGTGAAGATTGGTGGAAGACTCATCAACAACCTTCGCTATGCTGATGATACCACATTACTGGCGGAAAGTGAAGATGATCTGAAACATTTGCTTCTCACAATCAAAGAACATAGTCTCAAAATGGGCCTGCACCTTAATGTAAAGAAGACAAAGATCATGGCAACTGGCATAATCAACAGGTTCATCGTCGAAGGAGAAGAAATTGAAATCATGAATAACTTTAACCTACTTGGATCAACTATCAATAAAGAAGCAACAAGCAGTCAAGAAATCAGACGACGCATTGCTCTTGGCAGAATGGCTATGAAAGACCTAGATAAGATTCTCAAGAGCAGAGATGTCTCTCTCCATACAAAGATTTGACTTGTTCAAGCCATGGTATTTTCAATAACATCATATGGATGTGAAAGCTGGACAGTGAAAAAGATAGACAGGAAGAAAATTGATGCCTTTGAATTATGGTGCTGGCGGCGAATACTGTGTATACCATGGACTGCCCGAAGAACAAACCAGTCTGTACTAGAGGAGATCAAACCTAAGCTTTCTTTAGAAGCTCAGATGACAAGACTTCGACTTTCATACTTTGGACACATCATGCGGAGAGAGAGATCATTAGAGAAAGACATCATGCTTGGCAAGATAGAAGGTCAACGCAAAAGAGGAAGGCCAGCAATGAGATGGATCGATACAATAACAGCAGCTACGGGTACCAGTCTGTCAACAATGAGCCGCCTGACTGAAGATCGAACACAATTTAGGATAGCTATCCAGAGGGTCGCCATGAGTCGACTCCGACTCGACGGCACTTAACAACAACAACATATACCGTGCTATTCTGCATCAGTGCGGTTTACATTGAACAAACTGAAATTACATTGAACAGGGCATTATAACTTGGAGATAACTATTTTACAGGGAACATGGACTATGGAGGGTTAAGTGGCTTGCCCAAGACCACAAGGAGCACCTGTGGGACTAGAAACCCCAGTCCTTCCGGCCCAAGGTTGCTGTCCTCTAGTGGGATTTGAACCCCCGACCTTCCGGCCTGAAGTACCTTGCCCCAACCACTAGGCCACTCCTCCACTCCAATTAAAAAGATTAAAAAGAGAAAATATTTTTTTCACTCAATGTGTAAGCAAACTCTGAAATTCATTTTACCGGAGGATGTAGTAAAAACTGTTAGTGTAGTTGGGTTTAAAAAAGATTTGGACAAGTTTTTTTTTAAAGAGGACCTGGGAAATCCAATGCTTATCCCGGGGTGAACATTGTGGTACCTCTGTGCCTTTTTGAGAACCTGCCAGATACTTGTGACCTGGATTGGCCACCATTGGAAATGGAATAGTGGGCTTGAATGGACCTTGGTGTGACCCAGTATGGCATTTCTCTTTTTCTTATTCCAAGCAATGAGTGTGTGTGAGAGACCTTCATCCAAGGGGAGGAAGCTGGGATGTGTAGCTTTCTTATCTTGCTATTCATGGACAAGCAGGGTGCAACAGCCACACCTGGTGAGTCTGAAGCTGTGGCCCTAAGCTATGTGTTCACTGTGGCAGGATGAAGTAGACCATCAACATGGGATGAGGAGAAGGAGTTTTCATTTCAGTGAAAACAGTTCATGATAGAAAGCCGACAGGCACAGAAACAGATAGCCATGGGCTGGCGAAGAATTATTAGCAAGAATTCAACAACAGTAAACAATGCTACTAGAGAAATTGCTTTGTACTGGATGGCAACAGCAACAATCTTGTTGAGGCTGCAAGGTTAAAGGGGACACAGCCCCACATAGGGACAGCAATTACAATAATGCTGTAGCCTGGTCTTGGACTCAACAATGTCACTCACTGTGGAGTGGCCATGGCAAAGATTATTTGTTCAAAGGAACTGTCCACTAGTGCATATTGGTCCAAGCAGTAATGCCTTTGGAAGGTGTGTATGGAGGCCCAGGTTGCAGCCTTGCATATATCTCTCACTGACATGGAGATGAGGTTTCTGAGAGTGGTGGTTATGGCCCAGAGTTGGTGGGAACAGACATTTCCTAATGGCAGGGCACCAACCTGGGTGTAGCAGAATGCTATGCAGCCCGATAGCCAATATGACAATGTCAGCTTTGTGACCGGATACCCCAGTTTGTTGGGGTCAAAGGAGACAAAGAGTTAAGCACCCCATTGCTGGTTTTCTATCCTCTGGATGTAGGTACACAGAGCACGGACACAATCCAGGGTAGAGTCACTGCTCTTCTGATGAGAAGTGAGGCTCGGGATAGAAAGTGCATAGCTAAATGTTTTGGTTTATATGGAAAGGCGAGGCCACCTTTGGAATGAACCTGCAGTGTATTCTGAGAGTGGCATGGTCCTGGTACAGCTGGGTGTCAGGAGGGTGGGTGACCAGTGCCTGGAGCTTGCTGACACATCTGGCCACAGTGATGGTGATAAGAAAGAGAGTTCTCCAGGATGGTCAGGTGATGGCAGGGCTTCTAGAGAGGCCTGCCCTACAACACAGTGTCTACAGCTACTGTGTTGTCTGTCTCTATTAGATTGTAAGCTCCGATGAGCAGGGATCATCTTTTACATGTGTCTGTGCAGTGCTGCATATGCCTAGTAGCACTTTCAAATGTTTAATAGTCAGTAGTAGATGTTCTCCAATAACATCTACCAGGTGAGTGCCTTCCGTGCCTTAGGATTTATGGTGATTTGACTTGAGAGGCTGAGAGTGCTGCATCCAGCATTTTGACAGGCACCACCAAAGGTGTTGCATGTTGATATTGTAAACCGCTTAGCTAATTTGATTTGCGGTATATCAAATATAATAAAACATAAACCATAAATCATGTGGAATTTGGCATGGAGGATGACTTTTGTGGAGGCCACCATGTGTTCCAGGAGGCATAGCAGTGTTCTGGTGGTGGCACAAGTGGAGGTCGATACCTTCCGAGCTAGAGTGGTGATGGTGTCCACTTGTTTCACAGGCAGGAAAATCTTTAATTGAGCAGTTCTGATGTCTGACCAACTGAACTCCAGGGATTGTGTAGGATGGAAATGTGATTTTTCATAGTTGACGAGAAAGCCCAGTGAGGACAGCAGTGTTACAGTCTTTTTGATGGATGCCTCGACCTCTGCTGTGAAGGTGCTGCTAAGAGCCAATCATCCAAGTATGGGAAGACACACATGCTAAGTTTGTGGAAGTGCACATCGACCACTGCAACACACTTGGTGAAGACCCCTGGTGCCAAGAAGAGGCTGAAGGGAAGCACCCTGAACTGGTAGTGACACAAATATCTTCTGTGAGCTTGGTGACTAGGAATGTGGATGTAGGCATCCTGCAGATCCAGTGATGACATCCAGTCATTAATTTGCAGAAGACGGAGGATGGAGCCCAGCAGGAAGTACATTTGGAACTTCTCCTTGTGGATGAATTTGTTGAGGTGGCACAGGTCTATGACTAGGCAAATGCTCCCAGACTTCTTGGGGATCAAGAAATATCTGGAGTAAAACCCCTAGTTGATCTCCAGGGGGGAGGACAAAAATGTTCTATGGCCCATGACCTCAGGAGAGAGTGTATTTCTGAAGTGAATGATGTACTGGTGTGGCAGTTTCTCCAAATGGGTGTGGGGCTGAGGAGAAACTGATGCAGTTGCCCTTGGTGATAATCTCCAGGACCCATTTGGCCATAGTGATCTCCTCCTAGGTTCTCCTCAAGAATGAGAGCCCTCCCTCTATGGGTGGACTCACATGGTGAGTGCAGTGCAAAGGAGGGTGTGCTTTGGCCCGACACGGGGGCAATCTGTTTCTGTTCTCTGCCATGGCTTCTGCTGGTAGAATTGTTGATATTCTTGTTTCTGCTTAGAGCATTGTGATTGCCACCAGTGGTAAAAATTGTATTGCCATGATGAGGAGCAGGACTTGAACAACTGGGTCCCTTGAGATTTTTAATGGTTGGTGGTGGGGGGGGGGGGTGCTTTAGGTCTTCAGAAGTGAATGTCTGGAAAGTAATGTAGTGGTCCTTAAGGTGAAGGGCATCATCAACAAATTAATCACTAAAGAGGTTGCCCTCTGTGCAGGGGGGTGTCAGTGATTCACTCATGGGTGTCCTCCCTTAGGCCAGATGTTCGGAGCCAGGCAGTGCATCTGGAGGCCATGCCTGCCATATGGGTGATGTGTCAAAGGCGTTGAGGACTGAATGGATGAGGTGCTGTCTGCATCCCTTAGGTCTGACAGGACAGAAGAGGTAGTAGCCCTAGAAGGGGGCAGTGCATCAATGATTCTCCTAAGCTTGTCCAGCAGTGCATCTTGGAAGAGGATCTACTGGAACTGATGGGAGACAATCTTTGCATTAAACAAGGCACCTTGGAAGATCTTCTTCATAAAGTCATTGAGAAGTTTGTGGTCCTTGCCAGAGATATGTTAGAGTAGGAATGAGGACTCTTGCCACAATTCATTGCCATTCAATGACTATAGATTGGTGGGGATGTTGTGTCTTTTTGAACCCCGGGGAAGGCTGCACATGGTGCATCTTCTCAAGATTCCTGGAGGAGGTGGGGCCCAAAAATGTTTTTGCCAGATCTTCAGTGGGATGTCAAGAAGCTGCCTGTGAACTAGAATGGCCACCAGCATTCTCAGGGTGTCCACGTAGTTGAGCACTCTGAGGACCTTGTTCCTTGGATTTGGTTTGTCAGCTGGGGTAAGGGAGAATTGGGACACCATTCTCTGAAGAAACTTAGGGTACATGAGGTTTTGTGGTGATGGCGGCTGCAGTGATGGTGGTGAAGCCTCCAAATGGGTGCGCTGTGAGTCTAGAAATCGATAGAAGCCCCCTGTGAAGCCTTGGGTAACAGCCTCCTCCCCTTTGCTATATGTCGATTAGAGTTCTAGTGTGGTGGTGGTGGTGATAGTGGGGTTGGAAGCATACGTGTACCCCCAAGGGTCCAAAGCTGGGGTGGGGCCCGGTACTTGGGGCAGCAGGTAACTTGGGCTGCTGTAGTTGTGGAGGGGCATGTTTTGTTAGGAAGTGGGCAAGGAGGTCCAGGAAAGGTGCAGATGCATACTAGGGTTGCTCCGTCCTCTGTGCTCCACTGCCATGGCAATTGTATCTGTGAGTCAGGCTGCCAGTCTGCACAGCTCGTGAGCAGGCTGCCAGAGCTAATAAAGCTGCTGGGGCTGATGGACGATATCTCCCTCCTGCGAGTCTTGGAGTTGTGGTGTGATTTGTGTTTCCTGACAAAGAAACTGTCAGATCCACTGCTGCTGCTGCAGATCCTCCTATGCTTCCTGCTGGCTGCCCCATCCCTCTCCTCTCACTGTTTCTGTGGCATTTGGAGCTGGCGCTGCAAGCCACTGAGCTGGGGGGTGGATTGCAGCATTCTGAATCTCCTGGGGGTGCTCCCAGTGCAGAGAGGGTTTCCCCCATTGGCATGGTGATGCACCAACACACATTCTCTGCTGCCATGGCTCAAGCCAATGGCAACAGACAGGATGGTGCCATGCGAAGAGGATATGTGGCTGGCACCATGGAGATCAGGTTGTGCCTGGCTGCATGTAGGGATACTGCTGGAGCCCAGATCTGTAAGTTAGACAGGCCAGACTGCAGGTGTGGGGACTGCTCCGGTGATCTCTCAATGTGCCATGCTGAGAACTGAGGCCTGCTTCAGCAAATCCCGTGCCGAAGAAGATGTGGCTACCAACATCTTCTTGGCTTGGGTTCTTGGGCTTGCTCCAGTGCTTCTTTTCTGGCATGTGTGAGATTGCGGCCTGTGTGGGAGGCAGATCTTGTGCTGCTCGAGATGTGGGAAGTGCTTCTGCTGAAGACATGAAGTCCTGGAGGGTATGGCTGCATGAGCATCATGCTCAGGAAACATCCTGGCACAGTGAGGGCAGTCCTCCACATGGTGACTTTCCCCCAGGCACACGACGTATGAATCATGTGCATCGGTGCTGTTCAACTTCCTGCTGCACTTGGGTCACATTCTAAAACCCAGGTTGAAGAAGCTCATCACAATCTGCTTCTTTTGTGAGTTCAGTCTCTTCTTGCTGAATCTCTTCTTTCTATAGATCTTTTTTTTTTCAGTGGAGAACTGAGAAGTCTGTCCTTGTGGCAAGGCAGAAGAAGTAAAACTAGGCTAGGTAAGGGCAGTCTTGGAATAGGGTCATCTTGGCTTATGCTCAGGGAGGTTTTACCTTTCTGAGATCTGGGAGAGCACTTTCATCTGTGGTACTATCACAAGATGTCACCAGGTATGGCTGACACATCCTGCTTGTCCACGGAGAAACGCCTCTGGTGCTGCTAGTGTACAGCATTGGGCAGGCGTCTTTTCCAGCAGTGAAAGGCTCAAATTAGATTCAGCTCAGCCAGCTGTGGATCCGGAGTCAGATCTAAATTGAGTCTTTTATTGCAGGCAAAAAAACCTGGCCTGGATCCTTTGGATATAATTTGAGTCTTGTGCTGCTGGGAACAATTACACTAATCTCTATTTAAATCCCTGCCACTAAATAGGTAAAAGCCAGATCTTCTATAGATCTGATTTAAAGTAGTATAACCTAGATCCAGATGGCCAGTTTCTATCCAGACCCAAAATGGAGCACCCATTTGTAGTTAAGAGCCTCTTTAATTTATGCTTCAAGGGTCATGAAGGGATTTCCCTGCTGCCTGCAGAGAACCTGCACTCCGTTGGTGTTTGCTAGCTGAGTAAAGGAGTGGTATAGAGCCTGGGATAAAACTGTTCTATAATCTGGCCCCTGCAGGACCAGCTTATTGTCCCAGGGCAAGCATAACCCATGACACATACCAAATCCTCCCCTCAAGCCATCCTCTTTCCCTCCCTAACACCATAGATAACCCCTTCTCATCCTAAAGGCATCTTCCCTATCTCACCCTATCCTATGGAACCCTGAAAATGTCTAGTGCAAGTAAAACTCCTGAGTTATCACCTTGTAGCTCATATTGCTGCATTCTGTTCTAGAATGTCTTTTCTTAACCAGATACAGCTAAGGATATCTTACATGCAAGTCTGCCCATGTGGTGTATTCAGCACACACTAAAAGCATACAAGGTATGTTTTGTATTGTAACATAGTAGATGAAGATAGATAAGGACGAACTGGCCCAGCCAGTCTGCCCAGTTGTCTCTCTCTCCAGTTTGCTACCACTTTGCATAGATAAGCATTGAAATCCTCATACTTTCATCACCAGCAGACAAAACATATTCTATGATTTCTAAAAAGACTGTCAGCGTACTACATGGCATTTCATCCACTGTACACTGACATGTTTGGGAGTGCCTGGGAGTACTACTTCCTGATTCTTAGGTGCATTAGGATAGTATCAGCAAATACCCAAGAAATGAGACCAGACAAGTCCCACTATGCAAATTCTGTTATTTTGATGCCATCTAAGGTAGTGAATGTGGCTCATTGCTATATCTCACTGTTTTCCTACTTTCTTGTTATCGTCTTGTTTGGCCTTCTGATCATGGTTCATGTGCTCCAACTATGTATAGTGTGTCTTTTATTTTTAACTCTGAAACATGTTGTCAGAAGATTCGAACCTGTGCTGTTTCCTGTTTTATGACAGAGAGAATTTCTAGAGTGTGGTAGGCTGCATAATTAGGCATGTGCAGCAAAGTTTGCAATGATAGTGATCAGCCTAAGACTGCAAATGCTCTCCCTTGATACAGAAGCACAAAAAAGCATTTCAGCACCATGGCAGCTGCTAACAGCATTCCACCCCCAGAGGGCATGAACGTGAGTGGTGACATATCTGAAGAGCTGGCTCATGCACTAGGCAAGCTAGGCAGCCGCCTAAGGCAGCTGGCCCCGGTAGGGGTGGCAGCAGCACACATGACCGGCTGTGCCACCCCCCCCCCCCAGCTGCTGCTGATTCCGTCTCATGAGGGAGAGGAAGGCAGCAACAAATTTTCCAAAAGTGGCAGCTTTTTGCTGCTGCTTTCTTGCCCGCGGCAGCTGCAGGCAAGAAAGCAGCAGCAAAAGGCAGCCACTTTTGGAAATACTGCCACTGCCCATCTCTCCCTCCCAAGACAGAATCGTTGGCATCTAGCGGGGGAGGCAGCAGTGGCAGCGACTGGTGGGGGGGGGGGGGGGCGGCATAACTGAGGTTTCTGCCCAGGGCAGCAGAAATCCTTGGGTTGGCCCTGCATATGTGGCAATTGGGAAGATTTTAGAGTAGAGTTTGAAGACTACAGTTTTGCAAAAAGCTTACAAGAGAAGCCAGATGATATATGGACAGCTATACTGAAAAGGGTGATAGGTGCCAAATTCTGCAATGTTTTCAATGCAATTTAAGCCTCAAAGAGGAGCAGAGGAAGGATACCAAAGTCATCCTGGATATTTGAAGACTATTTCAAACCCACTAAAATGTAATATATGAAAGATTCATGTTTAGTAGCAAAGGGAAGGTGAATCCATTGATAATTTTGTCACGTGTTTGAGAGAAACAGTGACATATGACTCGGGTCTACTGAAAGATTAACTTATTTTCATTAAAATAGTTCTTTGCATTGCCAATAAGTGCACACATCACTGTCTCTTAAGAAAACATGACAACTCTGAATACAGCCATTGAAACATATCACACTGCAGAACTCACAGACTTGCAACTGACAGCTACAGAACAAGACCAAAATGCTGACAGTGTTAATGTAACAGACAAGTATCAGCGAGGTGTGCACAGCTACTGCAAAAGCAACAGCAGAGTAACTCACTTGTAACCAAATATGCTGCATGTAAGCAGCATAAATACCCTGCAGCCAAGTGGCACCAAACTGAAATTTCAGGGGAACTCATGCCATCTTTAGGACTTTTTCACATGCAGTGTAGCATAGATGGACATACTCATAGGCTTGAGCTTGAGATAGTGAAAGCAAATCAGAAGCCATTGCTGTCTGGCTCAACGTGTCAGCACCTCGGGCTGATCCAGTTCACTATTCCTGTAGAGCTAAACAGGAGACAATAGCTGGTTAGTGCCTATAACAACGTCTTTCATGACCCAGTGGAGTTTTTTCCTGGAGAAGTTCATTTTGAACTTGATCCGAGTTTTTCACTAGTACAGTGTGCTCCACACAATGTTTCCAGTTGCCATAAAGCCAGAAATAAAAGCCCAGCTAGAAAAGCATGAAGCTGGTAATCATATCACACTTGAGACTGAACCAACTGATTGGATCAACAATATGGTCATAGTAAAAAAGCCTGAGAAGTTGAAAATTGTTATTTATCCAGGTTCTAAGCCTTGTGCTGAAGATAATACTATATCATAACACTTGAAGATGTCTTATAAAAACAGCCCTTAAGCTCACTTGTTGATGCACATGATGCAGTCTTGCAATATAAGTTAGATTAAAAAAAAAAAGAAAAAGTAGTCCCATAATCACATTCTGGAACCCCTGGGGCAGGAAAAGATGGTGAAACTACCATTTGATGTCTCTATAGCACCAGAGGTGTATCAGCAGAAGCTCAGTGGCATTGAATCAATAATCAATAACACTTATCACTGACTGTGGTGACCGATGAGGAGGTAGAGCATGACCATGACAACAAGCTTTTAGCCCTAATGGATCACTACAGACAGATAAAGCTATGGCTTAGTGTGAAGAGATTACAATTCATAGGGAAAGGGTCTACTTCCATGGACATAATCTTTTATTTTCACAGAGCTTGAAAGCACATCCGTTTAAAATTAAAACTTAACAGGATAAGCCACTGACTGCAGATGGGCTTGTGACTTACCTGCAAAATTCCTGCTATGTGTATCTAAGATGTGAACCCTTGAGAAGACATTTTGAATGCGCTTTGGCACTGGCTTCCAAAGCATGACCAGGCAGTTCAGGAAATAAAGCGCAAGGTCACAGATGCTCCTGCATGGTATTGTTACCAGACTTTTTACAGGCAAATCTGGGACACTTATCCAGAGTGTGAGTGTATGTGTGGGAGGAGGAACATCTTAGTTCCAGGTTTGAACAATAAGGTGTGGAGGAGAGGCGTCATTACCCTGTTCCCCCATCCATCAAATGACAGCAACAATATCACTTCCAAGCAGACAAATTGACTGAGAATTAGAAACGGTGATGCATTTCTCCCAAACTAGACAAAATAAAGATAATGGATGTCAGTTATAAAAATTGACTTATCAAATCCCTAAACTGAAAATAAAATTTTCTCTAACCTCTGTCCTCATTGTTAAAATCAAGGACAGGGGGCTGCCAAACAGATGGGAGTTGGGGATACAGCTCTAAAATTGGGATAATCCCTGAAAATTAGGGACATCTGGTAACCTTTCTCTGTGGAGGTACTATGATATCACTAAGCCCGTAGTGATAAAGATGGCCCTAGCAAAAATGGATTTGGCTTCTGCTTAATAAAAGAAGCTCAGCCAGTGGCTTTTGTATCTAAGGTGCTTATCCCAGCTGAACAAAATTGTTTGCCTACCAGCATTTTCATCATTATCTCTATGGCCAAGACAAAATTATAGCTGAAACTGACCACAACCACTGACAGCAATCTTCAAAAAGTTCCTACTGTGTGCACCCAAATGACTTCAGAGCATGTTGCTAATGTTACAACCTCAATGTTGTTTATAAGCTGGGCCCTGAGATGTTTAATAGTGACATACTCAGCAGAGCCACTGCAAATGACCATCAGCAGTCTATCATTAGTTCTGAACACCTTAAGGTTTGTTGGATGCAACAAGAACAGACTGGCATTGCAATAATCAATCGGGTGGATTATCTGCATGTCACAAACCAGAGGCTGCAACAGATCATAGAGCACATTGCAAGAGATGATACCTTGAGAGTACTAAAATTTGTAGTTCTGACTAGATGACCAGACTTGAAGGAAGAATATCAATTGAAATTAGGGAATACAGATCTATAAAACAGGGTCCAGGGTCATTATATCCAAAATCACTGTGATCAAAGATGTTAACATATATACACATTCAAGCCATAATCGGTGGTGAAGTGTGTTACCAGCTGGCCTGTGATAACCTTGATTTGCCAAACATAGAAACATGACAGCAGAAAAAGACCACATAGCCTATCTAGTCTGCCCTTCCATATCCACCACTACAATAGTCCCCTCTTTTCCTTTAGAGATCCTCTGTGTTTGTCCCATGCTTTTTTGAATTCAGATACTATCCTCATCTCTACCACCTCTTCTGGGAGACTATTACATGAATCTACGACTCTTTCCATAAAGAAATATTTCTGCATATTACTCCTGAGTCTATCCCCTTTCACCCTCATCCTCTATCCCCTCATAGCAGAGCTTGCTTTCGATTGAAAGAGGCTCTCTTCCTGTGCATTTATGCCACAGAGATATTTAAACATCTCTATCATATCTCCTCTATCCCACCTTTTCTCTAAAGTATACATATTAAGATTCTTACGTCTGTCCTCATATGCTGTATTATGAAGACCACTAACCATTTTAGTAGCCACCCTCTGCACCGACTCCAACCTGTTTATATCCTTTTGGAGTATTGTGTGCAGTTCTGGAGACCACACCTTCAAATGAGGTTGCATCAAAGACCTATACAGAGGCACTATCACCTCTATTTTTTGCTGGCCATTCCTCTCCCTATGCACCCAAACATCCTTCTAGCTTTTGCCACTGCCTTTTATACATGTTTAGCTACTTTAAGATCATCAGACACAATCATGCCCAGGTCCCGCTCTTCTTTTATGGACAGAAGTACTTCACCCCCTGCACTGTACCGCTCCCTTGGATTTTTGCAGCCCAAGTGCATAACCCTGCATTTTTTTGGCATTAAATCTCATCTACCAAATTCTAGACCATTCTTCAAGAATAGTTAGATCCCACCCATTGTTATCTACTCCTTCCTGGGTGTCTATTATAGATTTTGGTATCATCCGCAAAGAGGAAAACCTTATCTGACAGCCTTTCCACAATATCAGTAACAAAGATGTTAAAAAGAATCGGGCCAAGGACAGATCCCTACGGCACACTACTGGTAACCTCGCTCTCCTCAGAGTGAGCTCCATTTACCTGTACCCTTTATCGCCTCCCACTCAACCAATTTCTAACCCAAGTAGTAACTTTAGGGTCCATCCCTAGGGTGCTCAGTTTGTTTATAAGTCACCTGAGTGGAATGGTGTCAAAGACTTTTACTAAACTCCAAGTGCATTACATCTAGGACTCTCCCTTGGTCCAGCTCCCTGGTCACCCAGTCAAAGAAATCAATCAGATTTGTCTGACAAGACCTGCTTCTGATGAATCCATGCTACATGCAAGCTGAGATCAAGGACTTTTTTAGGAATAATTCCACCCACAATGAATATGCTTGTCAGCAGGAGAAGGAAATGATGAGATTACATGATGTGGTTCCTCTTCACAAAGTGGTGACAGGGAAGAAGTGATAAACAACAGGCTGGTGAGCCTTACCTCAGTGGCAGGAAAAGTAATGGAGGAGCTCCTGAAAGAGCAAATAGTGGACTTTCTCAAGACCAACAGGTTGCATGATCTGAGCCAATATGGTTTTACCAAAGGACGCTCTTGCCAAACAAATCTGATTGAGTTCTTTGACTGGGTGACCAGAGAATTAGATCAGGGGCATGCGATGGATGTCATCTACCTGGATTTCAGCAACACCTTTGATACTGTTCCTCACAGGAGGTTTATCAATAAATTCAGTAGTTTGGGATGGGTCCCAAGGTGGTAAACTGGATCAGAAATTGGTTGACTAACAGAGGTCAGAAGGTGATGGTAAATAGAGCTCACTTGGATGAAAGAAAGGTGATTAGTGGGGTGTCCCAGAGTTCGGTCCTGGGATGGGTATTGTTCAATGTATTTGTGAGTGATATTGCTGAAGGACTGAATGGAAAAGTCTGTCTTTTTGCACATGACACGAAAATTTGCAACAGAGTGGACTCCCCTGAGGGAGTGGATAACATGAGGAAAGACCTACAAAAGCTGGAAGAATGGTCTAATGCTTGGCAGTTAAGATTTAATGTGAAGAAGTGCAGTGTCATGCACTTGGGAAGCAGAAATCCAAGGGAAATGTACGTGATAGGGTGTGAGAGGTTGGTGTGCATAGACCAGGAGGACCTTGGTGTGATTATTTCTGAGGATCTCAAGGTGGAAAAACAGTGTGACAAGGCAGTGGCAAAAGCCAGGAGGATGTTGGGTTGCATACAAAGAGGAATTGCCAGCAGAAAGGAAGAGGTTCTAATGCCACTGTATAAGTCACTGGTGAGGCCTCACTTGGAATACTGTGTTCAGTTTTGGAGACCACATCTCGCAAAGGATGTAGAAAGACTGGAAACGGTTCAGAGGAAGGCAACCATAATGATTTGGAGCCTGCATCAGAAACCTTATGAGAAGAGACTTGAAGACCTAAATATGTACTGTACATTTGGGAGGAGAGGAGGGATAGGGGAGATATGATTCAGACCTTTGAGTACTTAAGAATATTATGAACAAACAAACCTCTTCCAAAGACAGGGAAGCTGTAAAACTAGAGGGCATAACATGAAGCTGCAAGGTGGTAAACTGAAAGGCAATGTCAAGGAAATACTTTTTTACTGAAAGGGTGGTGGATGCTTGGAATGCCCTCCCGATGGAAGTGGTGGGGGGAAATACAGTGATAGAATTCAAAATGGCATGGGACAGACACAGTGGATCCCTCTATAGCAACAGGATAAAATCAGAATAAACTTAACTATCTAATTTCTCAACAAACAGGGGTGCCCTACACGAAGCGGTGGGTTCACCCCTAAACAAAGACATGGGGAGGGGTGACCTGCACGGAGTGGCAGGTGCACCTACTCTTGCTACCTTGCTGGGCAGACTAGATGGACCATACTGGTCTTTATCTGCTGTCATTTACTATGTTACTATGTTACATACTGGTATGGCCTTCGCCTATGTCATCATAAATTTATTTAACTTTGCTGAAAAAGTATTCCTTTTCATAGTAGACCACTATACAGACTTCTGGGAAACTGAACTGCTGCCCATGTCTACAGAAGCCATAATCAAGTATTGCAATTTGTATGCTATAATCACCTTGATCAAATGATCGCTGATACTGGTGCTCAATTTTCTTGCTTCATTTTAAAGTTTTCTGGTGAGTTTGAGTTTCAACATACTATTATATCACCAAGGCATCATAGTGAAAAACCTCTGCAAGAAAGCATAAAGCAGGGGTCACCAACCTCCAGAGGGCCGCGGGCCGCACAGCCGACTACCGGCAGACTCGCGGGCCGCACCCCCCTCCCCCCCCCGCACGAAAAAAAACTTGCTCATACCTGACCTTGAATAATCCATGTCAGCTCCCTCCCTTCTTCTGCAGCCGCGGCTCCCTGCCTCTTAGGGAACCGCGGATGTGCTTGTAAAATCATTGCGGAGCCCTTCCTGTCTTGACGGGCTCCGTGCAGCATTGTCCCGCCTCTAAAGGAAGTTGTTTACCACTTCCTTTGGAGGCGGGACAATGCTGCACGGAGCCCGTCAAGACAGGAAGGGCTCCACGATGATTTTACAAGCACAGCCGCTGTTCCCTAAGAGGCAGGGAGCCGCGGCTGCAGAAGAAGGAGTTGGTGAGTTTGCCTTGGCGGGCCGCACCGGGGTAGAGTCTCGCGGGCCGCACGGAGGGACCTCGCGGGTTGGTGACCCCTGGAAAGACTCATGGAAAATGATACTGCATTGGAGAAACACACCAACACAGGATATGCATATCAGCTGAACTCAGTGCCTGATGTTAAGCAGAACATAGACATCTCTGCCAATAGCCAACAAGCTACCTGAGCCCTGTGTGGTACACTCTTTCTCCAGGCTTTCTTCAACTGTAGCAATTCCTTAATCAGTTTTAGCAGTTCTGTTCAGCTCGGTGACAGAATGCTGTTCCAGCACAGACAGTTCTAAGGTAAGAAAAAACTGCTTCTTCCCCAAAGTTTCTGCACTCTGGGGCACAATTCCGTATTCTTCCCAAAGTTCCTTTACTCTGGGGCACAACTCAGTAGTACTCTTTCAGTCTTAAGCAGCAAGGCAGTGTATCCACAAATAAAGTAAACAGCAGTTCTCTATAGCACAAGAGTCTTCCAGCTGGGTAGAATTCTAACATCAAGGCTGAAGACACAACAGTCACTTTAAACACAGCTCCTACCTTGGCAGCAGTAATCCAACTTCAAAAGTAACTGGTCACTGCATATTCCAGAAAACCCCGGGCTCCTCTCTTTCCAGATCCCTTGCTTCCTGGGATAAAGTCTGGAGCGTGGCCACACTCTTCCCAGGCATTCTCCAGCCTTTCTTCATAAAGGGACACTACCTCACTTGTGCTAGGCTTGGCTGGGAAGTTTCCCTGTGGGGGATGGGGTGTTTTCCAAACACTCCATCACATACTCTCCCCCCTTAGCTCAACCCTAGCAGTTGAGCGTCCAGCACTTCCAGCTCCTCAATAATGCCATGGAAGGTAAAATTGGTCCTCCTGTGTTCCAGGACATACCCATCTTTATTCCACCATACTCAGAGAGTCCAATTCCATTTCTGGGTATTTGCGATGGCGTCCCCAAACAACCTGGTCTGTGTTTGAAAGTAGCTACAATTTGGGTCAATGCTCTTCTCCTTGGACCATTGCAGCCAGGAAAGGAGTCCATTTCTTCAACCAGGTGACCGAGTAGACTGCGATTCTCCTCCTTTTGTCCAGCTGTGATATCTTGCAGTAAGTAGGTCCCACTGGCTGTATCACCTCATAGGGGCCCTGTCATGTAGAGGAGAACTTACCCCCTAATGTGGGGTAGAAAACCAGGACTCAGTCCCTAGGTTGAAAAACCCACTGTACTGTCTCTTGCTGATAGGCACTGGTCCAGGACTTCTGTGTCTCCCCTAGGTACGGTCTCGCTGTTTCTCCAGTGTCCTTTAATTGCTCCTGTATCTGGAGTACATAGTCTTTCACATTAGGGCTGGGGTGGGGTTTCTCATCCCCTTGAGTTCTTTTATGTTGACTCAGACGCCCCATGCTCATCTGCTCAGATGGATTGCCCCTGCTCAGGCTTTCCCAGTCGAGGAGGTGCAGTCTCTTGAGCGATAGCTATAAGCCTTTCAGGGGACTCTCCAGCCTCTGAGCCCTCCTCTACAATTGCCCCCATATTCAGTTTATGAGAGGCCTTCTCCAACCGGTGCTGCCTGTGGGACTTGGGAGTCCTGGGGTTCGTCCCCATCAGGTCCAGGTCCACAAATGGCCGAGACCTGGAAAGTCATCTGCCATCTCCCCTTCTGGGCTGTTTTTCCTCTGGTTCCAGAGGTCCTTGAAATTCTGGAAGTCTCAGCCTATAATTATGGAGTGCATTAACCAAGGTAAGACAACTACTCCATCACAGGAAGCAATGTGTTAAATCAAGATATGAATATATCTGCAAGAGATTTGCCTGAACTGAATATTGAGGAATCAATCCACATGTAAGCAGTTGCGTACCAAGGGCAAGTCATTGGATGTGGCCTGCCCTGTGTCCTGGCCGGGAGGTGGACGCAGCCCTCTGGGCAAACAGAGGCAGCACGGCAAACTTACCATGACGTTGGGTTGCTGCAGTGCCTCACGCTCCAGGTGCCGGCCGCTTTTCACTCCAGACTGAAGTCTCATGAATTATGAGACTTTGGCTGGGAGAGAAGAGTGACTGGCCCCTGGAGTATGAGGCACTGCAGCAAACCAGCTTAATTTTAAGTTTGCCGTGCTGCATACATGAGGCTGGCTGGGGGGGGGGGGGGGTGCATCATGACGCATAGGACCTGGCTGTGCAGGGGGAGGGGCTTCCGCCCCAGATGACGGAGGAGGACTTGGAATGCCACCGCATTAAACCATTACTAGGAGATCATATAAATCATTAAAAGTTGGGTAATTAGTGGATGTTGAAGGAACTCTATCCCTGCAATCACATGGACCTGTGCCTGATTGAGCAGCAGTTTCACAAGGACAGCACACACATATCTCGGCTGAGAAACTGCTAGTACTAGAAATCAAGCAATTCTTCCTACTCCACTACATCTTGAAGCATACAGAGTACAAGTGCTGAGGGGAACATCATTGGTAAGAATCCAAAGCCAATGGGCATACCTGTCAGGAGTTTGGTACTAAACATGCCTGCCGTGTTGAGTAACAGCCTGTCAATGCCAGACAAGGATTAGCAGCTGCCCTGTCTACACTTACAGTGGCAGGCATGCAAAGCCACTTCAGCAACCTTATCTGTAGGACATTTACTTTAGAAAGTTGTGCATCTGCTCAAAGAAAAAGGGAGCTGTTCCAGATGTTAACTTATGCTGATGCCCTCTAGTGGCTCATTGCTATATCTCACTGTTTCCCTACTGCTTGTTATCTTTGACCTGATGTAATACCTCAGGTTCCTGTGCTCCAGCTGTGTAATAATGTGTCTTTATTTTTAACTCTAAAACAAATTCTTTTCCTAAACACAGAACTGCCAGTTTGATGGGGGGTTTTTCCGTTTTTTTTCTCTTTTTCTTCTCTCCACTTAAATTGACTGTCTTCTTGTGCACTTCTGTGCAAATGAGCTGCAGGCCCGCATGGCTCGATGAAAACTAATTGCAGGCAGAAGTAACTAACTGGCTTTGTTCTGCTGGTGTCAGCACAGTTTCCTGAACCAGAGAAGCCACAGACTGAGCGAATAGCATAAGAGGATCATTTAAACCATGCTGGCCCTCTGCCTTATTTGACTTCTCTTCATAATGATACAAATTGCCATTTAATGAAGTCAGAGTGGTCATAAGGCCCTTCTCGTTGCTACTGCGGCACTTGTTACTTCCCTGGCCCTAGGCCAGGTGTGGATTTGTGGCATGCTTTTCTCTCGCTGGTGCTGGGCTCCAACCTTCCCTCTAAGCTGCAGAGGAGTCCTCCGGTCGCACTGCTACCGGTAGGGGGAGGTGCTGCGATATCACACCTTGCAACTAAAAATGTGACATCGCAGCAACTCCCCCTGGCAGCAGCAATGCAGCTGGGAAATTCCCACATAGCTTGGTAGGAACTTTGCTTAAGCCTTGGAATCACTGTACCTGCATTCTGCTTTCTTGAATTGGAACTCCTGTGGAAAAAAGGCTTGTCAGGGAACTAAAAAGAATCCATCTATTGATTCTGGCGTTCCTGAACTCTTCTGCCCCTGACAGATGCCGCCGCCTATGTGACAGAGCATACATCCCCAAGTCATCATGAGGCCATGCGATCCTACCCCTGACAGCGCCATTAATCAGAATCAAGCAGTCCAAAAAAAATTATATCTATATAAATTAAATTTAGAAAAGAAAGAAGAAAAGAGACAATTTGTAACACTGACGTTCATATCACTCACGGGTCTGGAGGAGCAGTAATCCATCTTTCTGAGTGACATGGGCCGTCACAGGCATTATTTATATTTCCGGGCATTAAAAGACATTGCAGCCAGCAGCTTGTCACTCTGCCCGAAGTTTAAAAAGAAAGGTTTACATTTAATTTGGAGGGAAACAATCAGAGGGTGCTAGTAAGCAGCACCGACTCTGCTTTAAAAATAAAAAAGACTGGGGCAGAGGGATGTGTGTGTGAACGCAAACATGTACAGATGTGTGAGTATGTGAATAAGTGTTCATATGAGTGGGTAAGTCTATGTGTTTGTGTCGGTGAATAAGCGTTCATATGTCTGCAGGGGTGTTTGTGTGTGAAAAGTACAATCCTCAATAAACATTCCCTGGGTCATGTTTGAAGTATTTTCCTTTTGAGCTTCAGATACCTGTAGTCATAATTAATGTCTTAAAACCCCCTGTGAATTTCTAACTAAAGTCCCCTCCAAATTAAAAACAAAAACAAAACTCAAAACAAAGGGACCCTTCAAAGTGCACCATGCAGGTAGCGGGGGTTTTGGTGTGCGCTGAGGCCTTTAGTACCTGTTAGCGCGTGCCCAACAGTTAGTGCGGGCGATTTCTGTTGTCACTGCGATTGACATGTTGGGGTGGTAAGGGGGTGGGAGTTAGAGGTGGAATGAGCGAGGTGAGTACTGCTCAGTTAGCATGGAGTAAATACCAATAGCGTGGGTTTTCCTAACAGCACTTCAATAGGCGGACTTAGGTGCCCCTGCAGTAATTGTGCAGTAATTGCTGGGAACCTGCTGTACACACTCCTAGTAGTTAGTTGTAAAACCCCAGCCTAGGTTAGTCAAAGGGCTCCAACGTGTTTTTCAGGCAAGACTATTTTTGTCTAATATTTGCTGTACAAGTTGAGTGACTAAGAATGGGCCATGGATACTTTGACTTGGTATCTGGGTTATTCAGGCACATTTGAGTTTATCAGGATTGATTTCTCTTTTGTGAAGTGCTTGAGACACATAATGCCTGAATATCTGGAGTGATCAGCATATGATATTTTCTTCTCATGCTGCTGGAAAGCTACTCAGATGAACATAGGGGTATATCTGATTTATTCTTGTGCATAGATATTTTTTGCACACCTTTGAATTTCACTGAATTCTGAATTCATAGAGCTTTTCTCCAACTTGGTTAATGGTTATTTTCGGAGGTGAGCCAGCAGGAATAAAGAGATACAAATTTATAGACAGGCAATAAGTAGATGGAATTAAGGAACCCGAAGATGAAAGAAAGTAAAAAAAAAAAAAAGCATGACCTGGGAAATCATAAAACAGCCGCCAGAAACATGTCTCCCCATAATTTAGAATTGTATTCTTTCAGATTAATTCTCCCCCTGGTGATAGATTTAACATCTGTTTTTTACAACTGACAAGCCTAACCTCCAGATGCTCCTAATTAATATTCTCTTTCTTTCCTAGCCCTGATTTTCCATTGGCGTTGGTGTCCTTCTTTCACTGCCTCTACTTTTGTGGCTTCTGTTCCGCAGGAGGCCATCGCTTGGCATGCAAGGTACCAAGTGATCAGAGGTTTTCCAGAGCAGTTGCAGACTCCAAGTCAAAGCCAATGACAAAGTACACAGCTCACATATCCATCAGTGTCTCTTAGAGCTGGCAGCAAGGGGAAGCCACCCCTTTTCCTTTACTGCTGGCTTTGAGAAACTTGACTGGTATACAGTGGTGTTCAGTCTATCCTCTTAACTTTCCCATAGAGAGGCCTGATAAGGATGCAATTGTGAAAGTTCTAACAAGGGATCTCCCATGGTTATGAGGGGGGAGAGGGGAGAGGCGAAGCCCTTCCTCTTCTCTCCTTTTCCCAATCAACCAGCAAAACTTCCTGCTCCCTGCTGCTATCTCCTAAAAGGTTTCATGGCCCATTTTGAAATCTGATTTATGGCTTCAATACTTTCTATCCTCACCGAGCAGCAAACACCTCTTGCTGCTGGGTCAACGTCTTGTGATAACAGCTAAGCCTTCAGCCCAGCAGTGGGGCATGCCTGCTACCAGGCCAGAAGACCTTTCAGAAGGGAGCAAGAAAAGCAGAAGGCAGCACAGCAAACATTTTAAAGTAACTTTACCCAGAGGCGATGCTACAATTAGGTGAACTTGGCTATTGCCTTGAGTGCCAGGCTTTGGAGGGAAGGCCATTCCTGTCATTACTGCCTTGGCACACCTCTCTGGGCCCTGCAGTGGCATCAATGACACTAAAACAGCGAAGAAATGCTTCCAGAGCCTGACCCGCTGTGTGCTGGTGCTGCGCTCTGAAAGTTCCTGCCCCCTCTGACGCAGACTTCCTGTTGGCCTGGGGGTGGAACCAGCTGGTCTTTCAGAGCATAGTACCAGCTCGCAGCTGCTCAGATTCTTGAAAATGTTTCTTTGCTATTCTATTATTATTGCCACTTTTGCAGGTCCCAAGGAGGTGTGGCGGCAGTGTCAGCAATAATTGTGGTAACAGCAGGGGTGTGAGTGGAGGCAGGAGCAGGAGCAGGATCAGGAGCAGGAGAGGCGCACGAATGAGGGTTTACTTAGGGTGCCTCATATCCCTGCACCGGCCCTAGTTTGTCAGTTGCTGCAGTCTGCCTTCGCTGCTGCAATGTGGGGTTGCTTCGGCCCCCACACACTGCAGGGGCTGCTTGGACAGAATTTATGTCACTGCAAGGATGCAAAAGATAGAAGAAAATGAAAGCTATTCTAGATTCACACAGATGTGTAACCGGGAGTATATACTGGATATTACAAAGGACAGCTCCCTTCCACCTTCAGGCTGCTGGAGTTTTATTGAACAAACCGTCCCAAGGCTGGAATCAGGGTTTAGGACTTGTGCCTGCTAAGAGGTGTTGTTTCAGAAATGAGAGCGATAGGTGAGCCTAACCTTGAAATATGCACTAAACCACCACCACCAGAATTACCAGAGATAGACAGAGAGTAAAAATTAGAGATTTACTAACTTAAACTGTCATAACAATACTGTACAGGAAATTATATGAGAACATTTACAATAATGCAATTATAAAATTATATATTTGCATTCAGGAACTAAAAGCAGGTAGAGGATTTATCCTGGCCTGATAGTGTCTGAATTAAAAAGATAGCAGATCAAATTTGCACAAATCAGAATGATAATATAGATCAGCCTGAACACCATATGACGATAAGGGAAAACAAAACCTGCATTAGTCAGTAGAGAGAAACAAAGTCCAGTGATGTGGCCTTACAGTTAGATAAACGTTCTCTCTCTTAAAAGTTACTAGAGACCAGAAAAGTGGATCACTCTGAGGCCGATGTAGAAAACCTTAGTGACAGCTCATGCATCCCAGGATACAACATGGGGGGGGGGGGGGGGGGCACGCTGCCATTGACACACCTCATTTTTTGCATGCTCCCTCTCCAACATTTAAGATACTGGGGGGGGGGGGGAGTAGAGGGGTTCGGGGACACTGGGCCACCAGGCTTGTATTTCGGGGGGGGGGAAGGGGACCTGGAACTGATGGGTCACCAGGTCTTTGTTTTGTTTGGATGGGGGTATCGGGACCATTGGATCACCAGATATTTGCTTCTGTTGGGTGGGGAGGGGATCAGGGCCACCGGGCCACCAGATCTTTGTTTTGGGGGGAGGGGATGGGTGAAATCAGGGTCGCTGGGCCACCAAGTCTTTTTGTTTATGTCGGGGGAGGCACTGGCCTCTGACAGTGTGCTGATGGCTGGATCATCCGAGGCGAAGTGTCAAACTTCACCTCAGATGACCTTGTTTGTCTGGGACAGCATGTCAAACTTGCACCGACCTCTGTGCACATGTGTATGGTTTGCTCTCCCAGATTAACGCTGACGTTTTGTGTACTGGTTAATTTGCATATTGGATCCCAGTGCAAAAAGTCAGCATTAAACTCATTTTATGAAACCCTGTGCTAGAGCTTTAAGCACTAGGCTCTAGCGTGGAGTTTTTGCATTGGCCTGTCTATGACATAGTGCTTTGAAAACTCCCAGGTCACACAGTCTTTAGGGGCTCCTGAGTGGTGCACTCCTTTCAGAGCCCTTGTAGTCCAAGGTCTCTTTCTCTTACAAAGAATGGAATGTAATCTATGACAATTCCCATTGATTAGAAGACAAAAGTTGCACTTAGGTGTTTCTCCATGGAAAATCAGGATGAATCAGCCACACACTGCTGATGTCATCCAATGATGCCAAGGACAGAAGTGCTCTCCTAGAACTCAGAAAAGTTAGAAAGCCTTTCTGAGCATGTGCCAACGTGCCCATACACTTATGTCAGGTGACAGCTAGCTTTCAATTCAATTCAATTCAAAAACCATTGTGTCCGATAGGGAGAGTCCATAGAATAGGAAAACCCCTACGGACTATCAATGGGAAATTAAAGAATAGTATGCCAATCAATTTGAGCATTTAAACCCCTAGGGGTAACTGTGTTGAGTTGATAAATCCACTTTTCTTCACGGAGCTGTAATCGTTCACGATCCCCGCCTCTTGGATCTACTGGCACAAAATATAGCACACGCCATCGTAATGAAATAAAATCATATTATACTTCTAAGGTTTATTCATCCTTGTGGCCCACGGATTGCTCTTCCACTTATGTGGTTTATTTAATATGCCCTTGATCGCAATATTATGTAGGACGCACAAAGCGCCCTATAAAAGTACGCCTTTCTGAACATGCTTCGAGGCTTCAAACTAAAACATTATCAGCTCCTATGGTTGAGCACTGTGTGCAACACTCTCATGATTTTATTTCATTACGATGGCGTGTGCTAGATTTTGTGCCTGTAGATCCAAGAGGCGGGGATCGTGAACAATGATTACAGCTCCATGAACAAAAGTGGATTTATTTATTTATTTATTTATTTATTTATTTAACAGTTCTTCTATACCGCTCTATTTTAGATCAGAGCGGTTTACATTTAACATCAACTATACAACACAAGGAACTTTGAGTTGTATTTACAATAAACAGGGAGATCAACTTGGAAGTAACTGGGGGAAACTATGTACAATTCTTAACTTTTATCAACTCAACACAACTTTTATCAGTTAACTTTTATCAACTCAACTTTTATCAACTCAACACAGTTACCCCTAGGGGTTTAAATGCTCAAATTGATTGACATACTATTCTTTAATTTCCCATTGATAGTCCGTAGTGTTTTTCCTATTCTATGGACTCTCCCTATCGGACACAATGGTTTTTGAATTTAATTTAATTGAAAGCTAGCTGTCACATGACATAAGTGACGTCAGATGCTGAAGCGGATAAGAAAAGAATTTGCCCCTGTTGTTTTACTAAGAAGAAGCTCTGAATTAGCCAGTATAAGATGGACCTGAAGCAGGGTTTAAGGATTTTTGATACAAACCCGAAATATGTGGCACGTCGTCTTTCTTGGTTTTTCTGGCGATTTCCATTCAAGCCTTCCTTGCTTGTTTTGAAAAATCTTATCTTACCTATTGAGTGAATCTAAAGTAACTGATATCCTAATATTAGGATATCAGTTACTTTAGATTCACTCAATAGGTAAGATAAGGTGTAGATAAGAGAGTGAAGGGTGGGTGATTATTTTGTTTTGAAAAATCAGCAACAGCTAAGTGTGAAGTTTTATAAATTTAATAATAAAAAGGAGAAGTCACAGTGGTGCATAGGGTGTCCACTATTCACTTTGACGACCAGCTCCAACAAAAATAGTTTTCTTTAGGGGTTAAATGCATGTTGGAATCTTAGGATTTGGCCAGCATTAATCTCATTACTGTGAAATACCCTTGAATAGCAATTCAATTCATCATTAGCTATGAAAGTATAATATCATTCATGCCTGACTTGGCACAAGAAAGAGACTGGAATTTGAGAAGCATAATGTTTTTGGTGGGAAGATACGTCTTCCATATAATGGACAGAGGTGCAAAATTTGAACTGATAAATTGTGCTCAGCACTGTAATTATTGTTCCATTTTGGCAAGTGGAAGGCTTAGCCTTAGAGTCACCAAATGATCTTCCTCTGATTTTGCCTTATTGCATGCATGGACTTATGGCTTTAGTTTTCTTGGGAAAGCACCAGAAATCTGTACATTGTGCTGTAAAACTGGCTCAGACAGTCTCAGTTAACCTGGTACCCTCTGCCAACTACATCTGGGTTCTATTATGATGCATAGTTTCTGACTTCTTGGGCTGACAGAAGTTTTGAGGATTTATGTACACCACTATTAAACAAATGTACCCCATAAGAACATAAGATATGCTATACTGAATCAGATCAAGGTCCATCAAGCCCAGTATCCTGTTTCCAACAGTGGCCAATCTAGGCCACAAGTACCTAGCAGTTTCCCCAAAAGACACAGGTTCCACAATGCTTGTATTGGGTCAAGCAGTGGATATCCCGGGTTCCCTTTAATAATGGTTTATGGACCTTTCCTCCAGGAACTTGTCCAAACCTTTTTTAAACCTGAGAATGTAGCAGCAGATAAGCATGCAATAAATAAATCCAGGAGTCTTTTCAAGGATCCAAGCCAGTTTAATGTGCACATGGCTCAAGCAATAAGCAATTTCAAAATGGCTGAGCAATGGCTTCTAGTAAAACAACAACTTTTATAGCTTTCTTGTCCATTCTAAGCATAGGCAAACTTTTCATTGGTCCCAGTACCCCTCTCACCCATCTATTGGTCCCGGTACTGATATGGCTACCCAATCGGGACTCTGGTCTGGGCCCAGCACCTGGTTGCCCCCCTTCTAGTCCCAATTACAATGGTCAGTGTCTCTAACTTGTTACTTCTCTCCTCCAAGGTCGCTGAGCTTGTTAAAACATATGGGAAGCAGGGCACTGTAACCTTGCTTTTTGCAGAGTTAATTAATTCCATAGAAGCTGTGCTCTCTTATCAGTACCAATTAGAGCTGTTTTCTGTCTTTTATAAGTTTCGTTTCTGCTTAGCTATGTTCAGTTAAACTGAGTTAAGTTTCAATTCTATGGTGTCATCATTCAGGGGGGTTTTCATTCCTCTGGGCCTAACTACAGGCTTCAGTTACAGGTCAAGCTGCTCAGGCCTGTCTGCTTAGTTCAATTAGCATGGATCATAGGCCGTCGCCTACCACATTCCCCCCTTTGATTATTCTCACCCGCATGTTAATAAGGTGTGAGAATCAAATCACATAATACTAGGTAAAGGTATCACTCTGTGGTATAGGGTAGTAAGTTCACATAGCTAATATCTTTGTAGCTGTCTTACGCTCTACAGTGTTATTAATAACTGAAGTTATCATTTGCAAGCAAAATGGCAAGAAACAAGGGAGCAACAGGCAGATAGTCAAAGTCCATAGTTTGGCAAGAGTGGGAAAAAGAACTAAAGGATTAGAAGGTTCGGTTGCATCTTTGTTGTGCTGTCGTAAAGCTTCTGATTTAGACAGACCAGCTGTCCATCCTTCGTAGTAGATTGTGGTCCAGTCCGAACAAAACACAAACTGTCAACAATGGGGTGGGCCAATACCCACTCACTAGTAGTATTATGTAAATCAGTCTGATTGTATAGGATAGAATAGTTCAGTTCTTGCGTCTCCCAGGGCCACTGATCTCCCATCTTAGTTCCTCCACAATAGAAACAGTCAGAAGTGTGGAGACTAGATGCTATTGCTCCAGTAAGTTCAAGAAACAAGTTCTGGTGGTGGTATGAGGAATTGCAACGGTGGCTTGCATAGCCTTGTAGAAAGTCAAGATCTAGAACAATTTTTGGATTGGAGAGTATACCAATGCAAGTATAGGAAGAATGATAAAACAAGGTCTGAGTGACCTTCGGTCCAGTTCATGTTGTACTTATACAGGCTGCCCAGGGAGATAAGGCAAAAGTCATTTCAAAGCACTCCAAGGCTGCTGCCAAAATAAAGCAATAATAATAATTCATAATGGGCATAGTCTCTGGAAAATTGGTGGAACTGTCGACTTCCACAACAGATAACAGATGTAGGGTTGATTGTAGATCCTCAAGCTTCTGCCGTACGTAGACCTACCAGCTTTTTGGCAGGAGTAGGGCTGTAGATTCCAAAGTATCACTGTCCTCTGGGATGTCTCAATTTCTTAAAATATCATAGCATAGTCTCTTAGGCTATTATTGCTTCCTTAGAGCAGTTCACTCTTTAGGAGATCAAAACAGTCTTTTCAGAGTATTTAAACACAGTCTCTTAGAAGATTCAATTTCTTAACACAACACAGTCTCTTTCTGATGATTGCAGGTTTTTTCAGATGCGAGGCTTACCTTCAGATAAACAAACAGTCTTGAAATAGTGCAGTTTCTGAGGGACCAATAAGTCTTAGGTCCGTGGTTGTTGTCGTAGGGTGAGGTGCAATGGAGTCTCAGGATGCTGTACAGTAGTCCAGTGATCAGGTTCAAGAGCAGCTGCTGGCTTCACTTGATTATGATGGGTCCAAGGTTCAAATTCTGCGACTTTTACTGCAGTTGGAGTTGTTGACAGGATGACGACATAGGGTCCCCTACAATGCAGGGCTAACAGTATCTTTCTCCACTCTTTGATCCACACCGAGACTCCAGGCTTGAAAGGATGCAGGGGTGCAGGCAAATTGATGAGTAATCGATTTTGTACTCAGGTATGAAGACTCCTGCAAAACAGAACTTAAAACCAATAGTTCATGTCTAATAATTTCAGATCCTATCTGTCTCATATCTCCTTTTATTTCCTATACAATAGGCAGGGGTTGCGCATACAGAATTTCAAAAGGGAAAACTCCTAAAGACTTAGCAGGGGCTAAGTATATCCTAAGAAGGGCTATAGGAAGAACCTAGGGCCACTTCAGGTAAACCTCTTGGCAAAGTTTAGACAACTGAGATTTCAGGGTTCTATTCACACATTCTACTTTTCCTAAATTCTGAGATCTATAGGCAGTATGTATCTATTAATATCAATATCTTGGGGCTATACTTAATGGACTTGCTTCCTAAGGTTATCCACCCTCATTCTTTGTACAGGGGCCCATATGCATGCAAGGTTGTAAGGGTATACTTGAAATCTGGGTACACATTTAGACAGGGCTCTTTTCCTATTGTTAGTGCTCTAGTGAGGACTATCAGTTCAGCTTTCTGTGGTGAAGTTTCTGGGGCCAGGGCTGAGGACTCAACTACCAAATCAGGGGTCACTACTGCATATCTAGCACAACAATGTCCATTGATGATGAAACTGCCTTCAGCCACAAAGAAAGTCTGTTCAGGGTTCTCCAGAGGGACATCAGTCAAATCCAGGTGGCTTGAGAATACAGTGTCCATAATTTCTAAACAGTCATGATCAGGGGATCAAGACCAACTGATAACAACATAGCAGGATTGAAAGCTTGACTGACCCTTCAGTTGTATCTGGGGTTTTCACACAACATACTCTAATATTTCAACATTCATAGATTTGTTAGCTAGTAATTTCCTTTGTAAAGGGATTTTTCTTTTAGTTTTTGCTTACTAGGAAGGCTGTAGCTGTAACAGCTTCTCAAATAAGGTCCAAGAGATTGAGTCAACACTCCCAGAACATTTCCTTGCGACTCATGAACATAGAGACTGTAAGGTTTTCTGGACATCTGGTAGACCCAGAATTGGTGACAACATCAGAGTGTTTTTTTCAAAGATCAAAAGACTGCATCCTGTTCAAGTCCCCATTCCTCTGGAGACATTTCCATTCCTTTGATAGCTTGATACAATGGTTTTTTTTCTCTAGCAGCGCAAAATTGGGGATCCATATACAACATACTCTGTGGCACCCAAGAAGGCTCTCACTTGCCTCCTGGTGATTGGAGTAGGAATACTGCATACAGCTGCTTTGCGTTCTGGTAAGGGTTCCAGGCGTCGAATTCCGCTGGACAACTGGAATCCTAGGTATTTAACTTGTTTGACATAATTATGCTTTGGCTCTTGAGACTTTGTATCCAGCCTCATTAAAAAGGTGCAAGAGTTCACTGGTGGCTGGTGGACATTCACTTTCTGAGTTGGTGGTTATGAGCAAGTTGTCCACATATTGAAGTAGAATTTTTTTCTTTTTTTTTTTGAGTTTCTGGATAACTTGTCAAATCTTTTGCTGAGTGAGGCGAGTTCTTGAATTCTTGAGGTAATCTTGTCCAGATGAGTTGGCCCGCCTCCTTGTAGTGGGGTCTTGGGCTAAGCGTATACAGAAAAAGGCATCTTTTTAAGTCCAGAATGATGAAATGTATAGCTTCAGCAGAGATCAGTTCCAAGAGAATATAAGGATTTTGGTACCACTGGTTGTATAGTTTCAGCTGCATCATTCATTCTTCTTAGATCCTGCACTGGGCGGTAATCACCTGTCCCAGGCTTCTTGACTGGCTTGAGGGTGACAATGGCAGGGGCTATGTTCTTCGCTAGGCCAGGTGGATTATCTTCTGCCCATCCTCCAGGTGGGGCTATGAGGTTGGTAAGTGTACAGCTTGTTGCTTTGGATGCAGGTGAATAGAACCGCCATTCTTCTTCTTGGGGACAGTTTGAGTTTCATTTTTTTCTTCCTTCAACAGAGGATATCTGTGCTTGAAGCTTTGCAAGCAGATCTCGGCTCCAAAAATGGAATAGGGCATTCAGGCATATACAGGAACTGGTACATTATTATTATTATTTTTTTTTTCTAGTTCACACATGTGGTTCTGCAGAAAAGGCTTTGCGAGAAAAACACAGGGGCTACTGGCTTTAGTATTCTGCTCCTGTATCCCCCATAAAAGTCCATATATTGGTCCCCTATTTTTCAGACTGACTCCTGGGGACCCAGGGAAACTGGAGAGTCCGGTCTGGCCTAGTCTTCATCCATGCTGTAGCCCTCTTCGGCTGCCACTCACGCTATAGCTGCTTCACTCTCGTGCTGAAACACTGTGCTTGGTTTATTGTTTTATGACTTTGCAATCAAGTACTCCCTCGGGAGTCAAGATACGGGCATTCACTTCTCTAATGTCCTTCTTTTTCTATAATGGGCGTACTCACACCCAGTTTTTCACTTCCTCTGTTCCTTCGATTAGGATAATCTCCTCACATCATTCAACTAAAATATCATTCACTTTCTCTGTTACATTTATTTTCACAATTCACACACCCTCTGATTAACTTTCATTTAACCATTATGCCCGCAAATTCATCCAGTTCTTTGCAATTTCCGTTCATTAGTTCAATCAAGTCCTAAAACTTCTCAGTGTATAATGCAGTTTTTTTCAGTTCTAAACAAGTCTGGTCAGCTGACTTTCACTTCTAGTCCGGAGGGGGTGGACATTCCCCTGTTGCAGAGGTGGCTAGCAAACTACTTGGGAATCTGTAGGGAGAAGTCATCCCCCCTCCGCCCCCCCCCCCCCTTGTTCCAGGCTCTGCCCGGGATGATGGCAGAGCTCAGGGAAATAAACAGGCAGGATTTTGGGAAACTACGGGGCCATGAAGTAACTCTGGAATCTGCATGGACTCTGACCCCCCTTCCTCCCCCCATGGTGACGTAGTTAACAACAGACAGAAGGCGGTCTGTCAGGCTGCATTTTCCTGTGACTAGGCATAATAATCTCATTCTAAATAAATACAATTTAGATAAATTCCTTCAAATATAAAACTATTTTTTTGCAACATGTTATAAACAACAATCCCAACAGAGAGAACTATTACGTATGGCTGGAAGAAACTAGCTGCCAGCCGTAATCTGCACTTAAGGTGAATAACGTCTCTGCAAAAGATTACAGTTTAGGAAGGAGATATTCAAAAGACATTCCGGATACTTTTTTCAATAAAATACAGTACACCTTTCCCTTTTTTTTTTTAAATACAGAAAAGCTAACTGATTTGTTCATTAGTAACCAGCACAGAGGGGAAGCATGCATTCAAATGACTTATACTCATTCATAAAAAGATAAACTTTGTTTTTAAAACTTTTGGTTAAACAGAGCTAGTGAAACCAGAGAAAAAACTAATTATAAATTCATCACGCTTCGATTAAATGAAGAGACTTTTCAAATCGGCAGTCCCTTTTCATTCCTAGGAGAAATTTCCTGCAGTCTCCAGCTGTCTCTCCAGAACCTTTTTTTTTTTTTTTTTTAAGGATATGTGGAAGCCACACCCCTCTGCTCGCGGGGAAACAATTGAACTGTGCTCATAAAAAGAGACTTCTCATTCACATGGACAGAGATGCCAGAAAAAAACAATTTAAATCAATGTTAAGTCGTGATCTAATTACTTTGTAGATCAAAGGAAAAACAAAAACAGTTCTTTATCATTTCCTATTTGAATCATAAAACACAGGGCAAAGCTAAGCCCACAAATATATTATACCTATCTGACCGGAATAACTAATCTTACCCTACACACTATAACTGAACTAAACCCGTCACCTCCTGGATAGTTCTGCAAAGTAACAGCAATATAACAGGCTCAATTGACTTAGAAATGCAGACAGAGCAGAGAATATAACTAAAAACTGTTTGCGGAGCTCTGATGATTAATACAACCTTCAAAACTAAAATTCTGACTAAATATTCTTATTGAATGGTACACAATACATGACCACAGCAGGAGGAACATTACTATCAGAACAAAGTGAATAAAAACAGGTAGAAACAGGTATAATTGTCCTGATTAGTCCAGCAGCAGATCATTAGAAAACATGCCTGCATAGGGTTAAACAGCACCAAACATTCTCCTGCACAGACACGCCCCCTGTCAGCTTTTCACTGTGCTAAAACCAACTGGGTGAGACCAGCTTTTTGATTTCTAAAAATGACCGTAGGTGTTTTGGGTCTTCATTCTGCTCTATTAATACAATTTCTTAACCAGTGAACTGTCACAAAGTACTCAACATAATAATCTCACATTTATAACAGAAGGGAAACTCGTGGTTTCAACAGATAACAAAAATCAAATACACAGGACGGACAATACATCAAACGCTTCATCCGTTTCGCGACCTAGACGCAGTCACCCGACTAGGAACTGCGCTAGTCCAGAGTCCACTCTCGCTTGGTCCGTGCTGCCAGACCTCTCATTCACACTTCATTCACACAATCATGCTAGCAACGTATCTTAGAATGCATTCCTTTCTATCTATTCTGACTAGTCTTTTTCCCAATTACAAAAAGGATGAGGGTTTCACCCGGCGAATTCCCATGCGGGGTTACTCGGCCCTTCCTTGAGAGCTCTCTTACCAATTCCCAATATCTCGAGATTACAAATTCCAAGTTCCACTGGCAGTACTGCTCTTTCTATTTCTGTCTAGACATACCAAAAACCCAGTCCTGTCTGCTCTGACCAGGCTGAATCATGATTCTCTATAACAACTGTACCTAGCGAATACTCATGCAAGGATTTTCAAACAAAGACTTAAGTCTTACCAAAGTTTGCAAACTGCAGTTCTAACTCATCTGTCTAGACAGGTTTTCAAAACTATACTTACCAGATCTGGTTCCCAAGCTTCTGAGTTGGATCCTGGACTCCCCCGGGTCGGAAGTGTTAGCCAGCTGGACTCAGTGCCTGCCGAGGCCAGGCAGAACTCCCTCCGATACAAGAGGATCGGTGGGCCCAGGGAGATTCCCCTGCGTCGGATTGGCATGGTTCCAACTGGACCAAACCTCAAGGCGAATTACGTGGATTTATTCACTTGAACACTATCCATCACTCGCACTTCTCGGCCAACGCACCAAGAATGTAGCAGCAGATAAGCATGCAATAAATAAATCCAGGAGTCTTTTCAAGGATCCAAGCCAGTTTAATGTGCACATGGCTCAAGCAATAAGCAATTTCAAAATGGCTGAGCAATGGCTTCTAGTAAAACAACAACTTTTATAGCTTTCTTGTCCATTCTAAGCATAGGCAAACTTTTCATTGGTCCCAGTACCCCTCTCACCCATCTATTGGTCCCGGTACTGATATGGCTACCCAATCGGGACTCTGGTCTGGGCCCAGCACCTGGTTGCCCCCCTTCTAGTCCCAATTACAATGGTCAGTGTCTCTAACTTGTTACTTCTCTCCTCCAAGGTCGCTGAGCTTGTTAAAACATATGGGAAGCAGGGCACTGTAACCTTGCTTTTTGCAGAGTTAATTAATTCCATAGAAGCTGTGCTCTCTTATCAGTACCAATTAGAGCTGTTTTCTGTCTTTTATAAGTTTCGTTTCTGCTTAGCTATGTTCAGTTAAACTGAGTTAAGTTTCAATTCTATGGTGTCATCATTCAGGGGGGTTTTTCATTCCTCTGGGCCTAACTACAGGCTTCAGTTACAGGTCAAGCTGCTCAGGCCTGTCTGCTTAGTTCAATTAGCATGGATCATAGGCCGTCGCCTACCACAGCAACACTAACAGCTTTTACTCCATCCTCCGGTAACAAATTCCAGAGTTTGGTTACACATTGAGTGAAAAAATATTTTCTCTTATTAGTCTTAAATAGGTCAACCTGTAGCTTCATTGCAGTCTTTCTATATTTTGATGGCATAAACAATCAATCTACGTTTACCCGTTCCACTCCATTCATTAATTTATAGACCTCTATCATATCTCCCCTCAGCCGTCTCTTTTCCAGGTTGAAGAGCCCTAACCTTTCTAGCCTCTCTTCATAGGGGTATCCTTCTATCCCCTTTACCATTTTGGTGGCTCTTCTCTTATCTTTTCTAATGACTTTCTACTGTGAGGCACAAATATGCAAAGCTGCATGCCTAAATGCCAAACGGTTACTGGTTCTGGTTCAGGTACATATTCTTATAGCGGTATCAAGAACCATACTGGCAAGCTATAGCCTATAACCCTGCTAGTGCATTGCAGGGCCCAATTGTACATAATCTTTAGTGGCTCTTATCTAGTGGCGTGTTTTTCTCCAACTCACAGTGCTTCAGATATCAGCATTTTTGTGATGGAGTCCTGCCTTGGTAAGTTTAGAATATTCTAGAATGTCTCTGAATGCAGCCCTCCTATTGATTCAGAGGTAGAAACAGCCAATACCTGGCTCAAAAGTGGATGACTGCACCTGCCAGAATTCTGCCCTTCAAGAATTTTAAGTTATTCTAACCAAATTTTGACACCCCAATAACTAAATAAATAAATGTGGATTTAAGCTTACTTGTCATGACTGCGGAATTCCATTCGCTGTCCTTATATTCTCCATAAGTTAAACCGGAGTAGCAGCCTAAAGCTGTAATTTACCACTTGCTACTTATGTAATGAAAAATTAATCTGGTGGCCATTGCTGTACTTTTGGTAAGTGCTTGTTAGCCACTGACTTAATTGACTCCAAGGCGACATCATTAAAATAAAATTAAATCCTATTAATTGCAAGAAATGGAAACCCCACAGGGCCTAAAAAGCTTACTTGCAAGGGAAAGATGAAATTTAATCTTCCTTCCTCCAGCCCCTAGAGGGAAATAAAGATGCTGAATGGGAGGTTATTGATAACACAAGTTAGCAACACACACATCCTCTGTAATCTGCTATACAGCTTGCTCTATAGCTATTAATGATCATAATTTTGAAATTCTAAAATGCGAAGCCACTGATGTCCATGGAGGTGAAACACAGGGCTTGTATCATATACTGTGAAAATGTTTTAAGAGTGCACAAGTAACAGAGGAGCAAGGTATAAACTTGCTTGACATCATGGGAATAGATGTCACATGAATGATTTGATGGGTCATCATTGCTCAGGATGTGAGTGACAGCATGCATGAAGCCGGAAAATACCATACTGCTCCCAAAAGATTTTCTTTTCTAATCTCTCTCCTTTCCTTTACAATTTAGTCTTTAAAATACGGTAGATCTGTCATAGGGGTGTGCAAGCCAAAATTCTTTTTTGTTTAATTTCCCATTTTTATTGTTTCGGGGTAATGTCATCAATACTGCTCTCTGTTGCTCAAACAATATGCCCTATTGCTCAAATAGTGTGCTCTACCACTCAGTAGTGAGCCCAGTTGTGCAACAGTTCACACTGTTCTTCAGTGGTGCTCACTACTGAGCCATAGGGTGAGCAATAAGATGCATAGCATTTCAAACGAATGCACATCCCTAATTTACTATGATTTCAAACTGATATACTGCAATATGTAATTTTTATAGCATATATCAGATGTACGTGGCACTTCTTAGGCACAAGTAATGGACAGTTCCTACTATGTGAAGCTTATAATCTAGTCAAGACCAACAGACAAGACACAAGAAACAAATAGGCAGCTTTGAGTGAGGGCTGGTAGTGTTAGGTAAAGCTCTGTATTATTATTGTAATTGGATTACTTTCTTTTGTTAATGATTTCTGTGCTTGTTACCTTTCCATTTCTTTCAAGTATGGAATATTGCTTGATGTATTGTTGAAAATTTAGAAATAAATAATAATAATAAAAAAAAACCCTGCAAAAAATCAGAACTATACCTCCAAAATTATCAGCAACAGGGTTATTCTAATATATTGTAGGGCCTGTTTTTAAGTTACATTTATGCACTACCTTTAGGCTTATTATTTATTTATTCAGATTTGTATACCACTTTCTCCTTCAATC
Source organism: Ichthyophis bannanicus (assembly GCA_033557465.1). NCBI lineage: Eukaryota > Metazoa > Chordata > Amphibia > Gymnophiona > Ichthyophiidae > Ichthyophis > Ichthyophis bannanicus. The sequence goes on from CM066035.1 coordinate 784,901,759, forward strand.
AAAGAGGTTGTTTACACAAGTTGGGACAACAGGACATGCATATAGACTATAGTGGTTGGGATTATTGTACATTCAGGTTTGTGTAAGAAGTCTTCAGGATGTTTGGTTATAACATTCCATTATTTATTTAGCTGCATTTATATCCTGCTTTTCACTGGGTCAAAATGGTTGGGGGATACATTTAAGATGAGGGGATATGAGACACATACACTAATACTTACAGGGAACATGGGCAATGGAGGGTTAAGTGGCTTGCCCAAGACCACAAGGAGCACCTGTGGGACTAGAAACCCCAGTCCTTCTGGCCCAAGGTTGCTGTTCTCTAGTGGGATTTGAACCACCAACCTTCTGACCTAAGGTACCTTGCCCCAACCACTAGGCCACTCCTCCCATTCAAATATGTCTCATGCATATTCATTAGGAACAGCCTGAAAGCCTGAAAACCTGAATGGTGTTTGGCCCTCCAGGACTGGAGTTGGGAACCTCTGTTCTAGAAGATGTATGTGTGATTTCCACATGGAAAAGCTGGCATTCACATGTGTAAACAGCATCCACGTAGAAATAGCAAAGGGCATATTCGAAACATTTTAGTCAAGTTTGGAAATCCAATTATACAGGAATACTATCCAGAGAGTGCCATTGAATATCTCCATAAACCGTGTAAAAAATGTCCGGTTAAAACCAGAGTGGTCTGTAGATGGTTCAGGGGTGGTGCAGGGCGTTATCCAGTCAGCCGCAATATTTAGCCATGTTAGAGTTAGTACAGCCATTCAGTTTCGCTGTACGGTTAGTGGCTGCATGTTGCCGCTGAGCAGATAGTGATGCGCTAACCGGCAAACGTGGATATTCAGCACTAGATGCTGGATACGTTCCAGTGCTGAATATCTGTTTTATTTTTTTAACGTGGCACCACCTAGGTGCTTTACAAAGCCTAGCTGCCATCACTAATATCGGCCTCAGTGATTTTATGACCGTGATCTACATGTGGATTCACTGGCCATAGCAATATAGCCACGCTTACAAAGAGGTGGATTGGGGCATATCATGGGCGGTGCTGAAGTATGATGCTTTCTGCAAAGCCCATGGATGTGGGTGGTAGGAAATTTAAATGCCATCATCTACACCTGATATAAATCACATATAAACACCGATTTCGCATGACTTTTGGACCTGGAGCTAGAACCTGCGGTTGCTGGAGCAGATCTGAGAGCCTTTTGACTGCCAGATCAAAGGTATGCCTTTGGCTACTTTTCATATCCCTGCTCTGTTTCCAGTCTCTTCATCACAAACCCTTCTGGAAGGTGGTGAAGTGGAACTGCTAGACAACAAGAAGCATACCAAACCTGAAGTGGAGGAGGAACCAGCCTATCCTACCAATAGGGTGTGGCAGCAAGAAATGTTCTAGTCCACAGGCATTTACAGTAATCCAGTGTCCATTTATTAAAAGTGAATGTGACAAAAATAACTATTTTTACCCTTCCATAATTACATCATCTTTCCCTTTCCATGTCCCACCAGTTCCCCGAGCAATGCAAAGATGTACGGGGATGTTGGATGAGATGCCTCTGGGCCAGTGACTAGGGATATGTAGTTATGTCAAATGACATAGGAAATGTAATTTTCAAATGAAAATGGAAGAAAAAATCCCCAAATTTCATCACTTCCCATCTGTTGTTACTGGTTTGCACTATCTTTTAATAGCATGTACTACTGAGCAAAAGTGTGCACCAAAGACAAATAGTGCACACTACTAAGCGATACTGCTCACTATTGAATAATTGTTCTACTGAAGTGAGCACCTGCTATTGCTCAGTAGTGTATACTATAAAGTGTTAGTGCACACTATAATGAATTTTCCCATGAAAAGACATTTTAAAATTTTAAAAGTAAAAAAATCCAAACCAAATGAAAAGTTCTGCAAATGACACCATAAACTAAACAAAACAAAAGACCCCTACCAGTGACTCCTCATCAAGCATCTATACACGTCGGGCAACCAGGAAAAATCATGGGCCCATTTGGTCCTGCAGGCCAAGAGGCCACTTGTGCTACTGGAGGTGATAGGACCAGCATCTGCAGATGTTGGCAGCAGCAATGGGAAGAGTGGTGACCTCATAGGACAATGTGGCAGAGAGGCTGAAGATGGTGGTGGAATTAGATTTTGTGTTCCCAGAGGCGCTTTAGTGATGGGGCTACTGGAATGCTGAAGGGCAAGATCACTCCACAGCTCCCTAACCTCCTGCTCCAGAAATGCTACTTCCTGCAATAGGGAATCTAACTAAGTCAGCATCCTCTCTGCCAGCTCAATCTCTGTTCTTGTAGAGCCATCTTATTATCTCTCTACGTGAGAAGCCTCTCATTCTGTGCCAAATCCCAGTCACTGCAGTGAGCAAGTTGTTAAGCACACCTAACTATCTGAAAGCCATCCTTTGGATCTGCACCTGGGGAATCTGACTGGCTCTGGATAGTCATGTGCAGTACTGAAGATGGGATGGTAATCTCTGCTAGTTCCCTGACAGCCTCCTATTGGTCCTGCAAGAGGTAGGGCCAACAGTTTCCTCCCCATGGTGCTTCTCTTCAGCTCATTGCCCACCTTGCTTTGTTTCACACTCCCTGCAGGTCTTCTTGGTAGCCTGATCACCTGACATACCATGGCTGCAACTGAGCTGTTCATCATCATTGACTGGAGTATTGGCTTCAGGTAGGAAACAATAGCACACAGTCAATAACTCATTGCCATAGCCATGTACACATACTATGACAACACAGTTGCTCCATTCCTAATGCTCCTCCCTGCCAGAGTATCCAGAGGGTGTCATTCCTGGTGCATATAAGACAGCAATCCAAAGAGGCACTTGATGTTTCCGGCTTAGGAGAGGGAGGGCAGAACTATGTGCCCCTGCTGCACTTTCTGCCCCTGCCTATGAAGCCTCCAAATACATGGCACCCTGTGAAACTCTTCTGCAAAGTCAACCACAAAAAAATCCTCAACCATGAGCAGTAGGCAAGTGTGGCGGGGCAGTTCACTGGGCTTTGGTTAAAACATATGGTTAAACATTTGCTGGAGTTGAATCCATTGAAAATAAGGGCATCAGTGAGAAAACTAAGGGCCAATATTCAAAAGGACTTAGCCAGGCAGGCCAACTTATCTAATAATATGGATTGACTTACTAAAGACCAGGGTTTGATTCCCACTAACACTCCTTGCAGCATAGGGCAAGCCACTTAACCCTCCATTGCCTCAGAGAAATCCAAGTTATCAATGTCCCTGTTTAATATACATTACCAAGTTTAAGTTACAGAGTAGACCACTTTGACTGAAATGATAAAGCGGTATAACAAACCTGTTAAACAGATAAATAAATAGATTGAAGGCTGAAGACAAGTCTAACATAATAATAAGGAAATCCTTACCCTTGTCTCCACACATCCTAAGCATATTCAGCAAAGACCCCAGTACTGTCTCTGTGCTGAAGCCCTGTCCGAAACTGGATTTGGCAGAATGCAATACCTTGCAGCCCTCCAAAAAAAACCAGATAACTGTGAAAAAAAACACTTTCTCAACTGTTCCACAAAGTATACATATGGCACCAGCTGAAAAGACATGGGGTTATTAAAATCTAACCCTGTTTTTTTTCCAAAAGTGGACATACTACAGCTGATTTCAGGTTCTCAGGAAAACAACCTTCTTGCCAAGAAGTATTTACTACTGTAGTCAAAAGGGGAGCCAGACTCTCCAAGTATCCCTTGATAAAAACCACTGGCAAGAGGTCCAATACACATTTTCAAAGATTAAAAGACTGCACAAATCTCTCTACCTCATGTTGGGAGGCAGATACAAAATCAATAAAATATTCCCCCCTTCACGCCTCCTCTGAACCATCCTTTAGTTCCACACCTGCAACAAAACCAGCTCTCTGATTCTGCAGAGAAGTACCGGAAGCCTGCAAGATCTCTATTTTTTTTTTTTGAAAAATACACTAAAAACCAGCATTGACAAAGTAGATAAGGTGACATTTTACTTGCCAGTTAATGCCCTTTCCATGAGTCATGCTAGACCAGTCCAGTCAAGTGGGTTGTGTTCCCCTACCAGCAGATTGATGAACACAAAGAACCAATGAAAAGCCTAGGTTTCAATCACATCACTCCCATGCCTCTATTCACCTCAGCCACCAGAGGTCCCTTCAGTATTCATCCCAAAGCATATGCAAGAAACATGGCAAGCCTCACACAACCTCAATCGTGGGCAGCAATAGGTAATTAACAATAGAGAACTATGTGCAGGAAAGCATAAACAGAATGCTGTCAGTAGAAGATGAACCTATAGAGCCAAGTATAAAAATCATAGCGGACCAAAGGGTACCACAGCAGAAGAAAAGAGCAACACAGTTTCAGGAGTAGGCCCTGGACTTGTCTAGCGGGACTCAAGGAAAGGGCATTAACTGGTAAGTAAAATGTCACCTTCCATATCATCCTGCTAGATCATCCAGACAATGGGATGTACCAAAACTATAACTCCATTGAGTGGGAAGAAGACACAGCAACTCACAAAACCCTTGAGCCAAAGACTGTGTTTGCCCATGTGTGGATATCCAAGCAGTAATGCTTGACAAAAGTGGAAAGTGATGCCTACGTTGCTGCCTGACAAATGTTTGCAGGGGCTACCAAGCTCCACTCCACTCACAAGGGCATTTGTGCTCAGGTAGAATGGGTGCACAAACCCTAGCCTGATGGTTCAGCAAGAGATACGCAGAGGCAATGGCCTCCTTAATCCAGCGCCCCAATGTTGATCTGGCCGTGGCATCACTCTTGCATGGGCCAGCAAATAACACTAAAAGATGGTTGGACTCACAAAAGGAATTTGGCTGGGCAGACTGGATGGACCATACTGGTCTTTATCTGCCGTCATTTACTATGTTACTATGTAACCTCCAAGTACCAGAGAAGCACCTCTGGACATCCACAAAATGAAGATCCTTATCCTTCCCCTTTGAGAAGGAGGGCAGGCAGACCACCTAGTTCACATGAAAGGGAGACAGCACCTTAGGCAAGAAGGAAGGCTCAGGCTGAATGGAAATGATCTCCTTTGAAAAAGACAGATAAGGATTTTGGCAAGACAAAGCCTGCAGTTCAGAAATCTGCCTTGAGAACAAATCGCGACCAAGAACACCATCTTGAGCATCAAATCCTTTAAGGTAACTTGCTTCAAAGGCACAAAGAGTGCTGCCATTAGGGTCCTGAGCACCAGATATAGATCCCAGGAAGGGATCACAGATCAAAGGGGAAGACATAGATGCAGTACCCCTTGGAGAAAGCGCAAGATGTCCAGGTGCAAGACTAGAGACTTACCAGCCACTGAACCTCGGAAACAGGATAAAGCTGCCACCTGAACTTTCAGGGAGCTGAGGGAAAGGCACTTCTCCAGGTCAGCCTATAGAAAGGCCAACTGAGATGGCACCTTGAGCATCTCAGGAGCCAACTGCTGAGTGCAGCCGGGGAAGGTATTCGTCTGGAGGGGGATGAGTCCCTGGGACCATGTGCTCCATAAAAGGACTGAGAACGAGCTCAAAGCCCAGAAGCAGAGGGGAAAAAAGGTTTTCCAGGTCGGTAATGCCGAAAGTCCCGAGACCCCCAGGAATCCGGCCAGTGTGCTCTTGGTGAATGGGCAGAGGCTGATGAGAAAAGGGCACCAGTGTGCTTCACAGGCCCCTTTGACCTGTCCTCTGGAAGGCAGTAAGATTTTGTCTTGCCCAGGTCCTTCACCAGCTTCTCCAAATCGGTTCCAACCAAAGCTTCCCCTTAACAACCAGTTGGTTCAACCAGGCTTTGGACTTGCATCCAATGCCCAGTGCCTGAGCCAAATCCAATGCCATGACACAGTCATCAGGGCACCATCCCTGGCCTCCAAACGTACCAGCTCATACATGACATCAGAAAGGAAGGCTGTAGTCGACTCCAAAAGAGGAGTAGTATCATCCAGTGAAGAGACTGAATCCACTGGAGCAGGGCTCAAGATGTCAGGCTGGTACATACCACCAGCTGCAAGATAGCAGCTGCCAAGGTGAACTAACTCCACAACAATGAATCCACCTTGCAGTCTGGAAAAACTTTTAAGGCCGATCTGTCTTCCACAGGAATGGTGATCCGTCTGGTAACATATGTGACCTGTGCATCCACCTTGGGAATGCCAAACCCAGGGCCAGCCCGTCCATTGAGCGAGAATTTTGTTCGCACAGGGCCCCGTGCTTCAGGGGGCCCCGCGCGAACCACATTCTCGCTCAATGGACTGCTGCTGAGGGAGCCGGGGAAGCCAGCGCGAAGCCTCGGCTCCCTCTGCACAGCCCGCCAGCGTGAAGAGCCTTTACCTTCACGCTGGCGGCTGTTTCAATGAAGCCGCGAATGCCGGGAGAGGTTAAAGGGCATTGCCAGTATTCTGTTTCCAACAGTGGTCAATCTAGGTCATATGTACCTAGCAGTTTCCCCAAGGAACACAGGTTCCACAATGCTTGTATTGGTTCAAGCATTGATATCCTGGGTCCCTTCTTAATAATGGTTTATGGACCTTTCCTCCAGGAACTTGTCTAAAACCTTTTTTAAACCCAGCTACACTAACAGCCTTTACTACATCCTCCGGTAACAAATTCCAGAGTTTGATTACACGTTGAGTGAAAAAATATTTTCTTTTATTAGTCTTAAATAGTTTACCCTGTAGCTTTATTGCATGTCCCCTAGTCTTTCTATATTCTGATAAGGTAAACAATCGATCTACGTTTACCCGTTCCACTCTGTTCATTAATTTATAGACTTCTATCATATCTCCCCTCAGCCGTCTCTTTTCCAGGTTAAAGAGCCCTAACCTTTTAAGCCTTTCTTCATAGGAATATCCTTCCATCTCCTTTACCATTTTGGTGGCTCTTCTCTGAACCTTTTCTAAAATCGCTATATCCTTTTTAAGATACGGCGACCAGAATTGCACACAATATTCAAGGTGCGGTCTCACCATGGAACGATACAGAGGCATTATAATATCTTTTGTTTTATTTTCCATTCCTTTTCTTATCATACCTAGCATTCTATTTGCTCTCTTGGCCGCCTCTGCACACCGGGCCGAGGGTTTTAACATGGTATCCACAATGACACCTAAATCTTTTTCCTCGGTGGTGGTTCCTAATGTGGAACCTTGCATCGTGTAACCATAGTTTGGGTTCTTCTTCCCTAGGTGCATAACCTTGCACTTGTCCACATTAAATTTCATCTGCCATTTTGATGCCCAGTCTTCCAATTTATCAAGATCCTCTTGCAGTTATCCACAATCCTCTTGGGTTTTAACAACTTTAAATAGTTTTGTGTCATCTGCAAATTTGATAACCTCACTCGTTATTCCACTTTCCAGGTCATTTATGAATATGTCAAAAAGCAGCGGACCCAGCACAGATCCCTCGAGTACACCACTATTCACCTTTCTCCATTGGGAAAATTGGCCATTTAGCCCTACCCTCTGCTTTCCATCTTTTAACCAGTTCCTGATCCACAATAGTACACTGCCTCCTATCCCATGACTCTTTAGTTTTGCCAAAAGTCTCTGATGAGGGACGTTGTCAAAGGCTTTCTGAAAGTCCAGATACACAATATCAGCCGACTCACCTTTGTCCACCTGATTATTCACTCCTTCAAAAAAACATAACAGATTAGTAAGACAAGATCTTCCTTCTCTAAAGCCATGTTGGCTGTCTCCCATTAGGTCATGACTATCTACATGCTGAGTAATTTTATTCTTTATGATGGTTTCAACCATTTTTCCCGGTACTGATGTCAGGCTCACCAGTCTGTAGTTTCCCGGATCACCCCTGGAACCCTTTTTAAAAATTGGTATTACATTGGCGATCCTCCAATCTTCAGGTATTAGAGATGATTTTAATGATAGTTCACAGATTACTAATAGCAGGTCTGCAATCTCATATTTTAGTTCTTTCAACACCCTTGGATGTATACCATCCGGCCCAGGTGATTTGCTACTCTTCAGTTTATCTAATAGTTGTAATACATCTTCCCGATGTATCGATATTTCCTTCAATTCTTCTGCACCTTTAAATACCACTTCAGTCATGGGTAACATCCCTACATCTTCCTCAGTAAAGACTGAAGCAAAGAATTCATTCAGTCTCTCCGCTATCGCCTTGTCGCCTCTTAGTGCTCCTTTAACCCCTTTATCATCTAATGGACCAACTGACTCTCTCACAGGTTTTTTGCTACGAATGTACTTGAAAAGGTCTTTACTTCGCGTTTTTGCTTCCGCAGCAAGCTTCTTCTCAAATTCTCCCTTTGCCTGCCTTATCAATGCCTTGCATTTGACTTGCCAGTGCTTGTGTTGTTTCCAGGTTTCGTCGTTTGGCTCTTTTTTCCATTTCCTGAAAGATGATTTTTTGGCAACAACAGCCTCTCTGACCTCACCTTTAAACCATGCTGGCAGTTTTTTGGACTTCCTTCCACTTTTCTTAAAGCGTGGAATACAGCTGGTCTGGGCTTCCAAGATAGTATTTTTCAACAACAGCCAAGCCTGATGTACGTCTTTAACCTTTGCAACTGCTCCTTTTAGTTTTTTCTTAACTGTTTTCCTCATTTTATCATAGTCTCCTTTTTGAAAGTTAAAAGGTAGTACTGTGGATTTCCTTACTATCCCTCCTCCACTAATTAAATCAAAAGCGATCATGCTATGATCAATATTGCCAAGTGGCCCCAACATCCTTATCTCTTGCACTAGATCTGGTGTTCCAGCATGGACTAGGTCTAATATGGCTTCCCCTCTGGTCGGTTCATGAACCAGCTGCTCCAAGAAGCAGTCATTTATTGCATCTAGGTACTTTATCTCCCTAGCATGTCCTGACGTGACACTGACCCAGTCGATACCGGGGTAGTTGAAATCACCCATTATTATTACTGTGCTGTGACATTTATTAGCTTCCTTGATTTCTTTGAGCATTTCATCATCCATTTGGTCATTCTGGCCAGGCGCTCGATAGTACACCCCCACTGCCATTGCCTTCCCCCTTTTACATGGAATTTCAATCCATATAGATTCTACAGCAGATTTTGCTTCCTGCAAAACTTTAATCCTTTCTGACTCAATGCCCTCTCTAACATAGAGAGCAACCCCTCCACCAATTTTATCAGCTCTATCATTTCGATATAGTTTGTACCCAGGTATCACAGTGTCCTACTGGTTGTCCTCCTTCCACCATGTCTCTGATATTCCAATCATATCTAACCTTTCATTTAGTGCTATATATTCTAACCCTCCCATCTTATTTTTTAGACTTCTAGCATTTGCATACAAGCATTTTAGATAATGTATTTTATTCATATTAATTTGGCTATTGTTAGACATGGGTAATTTGGGATCTTTAAGCTCTGTCTGCTGCATACTTGAGGGCATTTGGGCTACTTTACTCTTTTGTGGAACCTCTCTGCTTTTGGTAGTATCCTTCAAAGATACATTCTTCCGAACCATCCGCTCTTGGGCGACTGTCGGCTTTCCCCTAATATCTAGTTTAAAAGCTGCTCTATCTCCTTTTTAAAGGTTAATGCCAGCAGCCTGGTTCCATCCCGGTTAAGGTGAAGCCCATCCCTTCGGAAGAGCCCCTCCTTTCCCCAGAATGTTCCCCAGTTCCTAACAAATCCAAAACCCTCATCTCTGCACCATTGTCTCATCCACGCATTGAGACTCCAGAGCTCTGCCTGCCTTTTGGGTCCTGCGCGTGAAAAAGGAAGCATTTCGGAGAATGCTACCCTGGAAGTTCTGGATTTCAACTTCCTACCTAAAAGCCTAAATTTAGCCTCCAGAACCTCCCTACCACATTTTCCTATGTCATTGGTACCAACATGTACCAAGACAGCAGACTCCTCCCCAGCACTATCTAAGACCTTATCTAGGTGGCGCGTGAGGTCCGCTACCTTCGCACCAGGCAGACATGTTACCAGGCGATCCTCATGTCCACCAGCCACCCAGCTATCTACATGCTGGGAATATATTGTCTGAACGGAACACGGCCACGAAATGTAAGCAGTTGCTCATCCACGATAACATTTTCACCAGGAACAAAGGCGTCACTTAGAGTTGCTTCCCAGGTATCAAAAATGTGTCTGATTGGAGCAAGCTTAACCACGCCTCGTTGTTCACATCTGTTGGTTGCGTCATCAAATCTGAGAGCACAAGAAATTTGCTGAAAATGGTTACGGGCCATATTTTTGCCGAAAACAGAACGACCATCTTCAAGGTTCCACAACCGAACTATGGACTCATTTCGTGACTTGTACACGCCTGAGAGGATCAGAAGTCCAAGAAAATGTTGAAATTCTCCATCTGTCAAATCTTTCCAGGTGTCGTCATAAATGTGTCTTCCTTGTTTGCTCATCCACATCATGATTTCATTCAATAAGTTCTTCCTCATGAACAAGTGGAATGCTGCGAGAGGGCCATCAACATTTCGTACAGCATACCTTGTAGGACCTTGTTGTAGAGGCATGACATTAGCTCTGGCATATCTTCCAGCAGCTTGCTTTATAGGTTTCCTGTTTCATGATGTGGCATCCTTAGATACATAGGCTTCAATGGCAACATTTGTGCTTATAGTTGATGACCTCTTAGCTCTTCTATGACCACAACTAAGATTCCTCACAGATGATACTGACACCGAGGACTCCTGCCTTCTTCCCTGTCCAGCACAGCCTCGACCTGTAACTTGACTCTTTGCTGCAGGGCATGTTACCGGCTCAACATCAGTCTCACATTCACTTGGCAACCAACTGCTGTCGCCATCTGAATCATGACTGTCATCATCAGATTTATCGCCCGAACTTGACTGATATGCTTCTTCACTTGCTGAATATGCTGTATCATCAGACGACTCAGAGCCGTCACTGTCAGCATCTCGTTGCAATATTTCTCTTACTTGGGCACTACTCACCCACACCACACAAGTCAATGTATCCACTGCATGTATTCACCCTCCCACTCTTGATTGTTTGATGTGCTAACCACTTTGATTTAAAGATAAAGCGGTATATTAAATCCTTTTAAATAAATAAATGAATAAATAAATACATAAATAAATAAATATGTATTTTGCAGCATTTACTCTTTCACCATTCTCAAAAATGTGCAGGCCACATCGTCCATTCGCTGAGATACCACCCCATACCATGACCAATGGTGGGTATTTAACAGTCTTGATCGTGTACTTCGGATTTAGTCTCTCACCTGCTGGTCGACAGACGTAGTTGTAGCCACTCCCATGTACTTGTTGAAATGTACTTTCATCTGTGAACATTACCCTCTCCCACCATTCAGCAGATTTGTCTTTCATCTTGCTACAAAACTGTATGCGGGCAGCAATTTGTTTCCTGGTCATCATAGGCTTCTTGGCAGGTCTTCTGGCCACGAGTTTGAATTCATCCACAAACTGTCATCGGACAGATCTGGCACTTATCTTTATTCCTCGATCATTAGCTAACTGAGCCACACGTTGAGATGAAGTATGTGGACTAGAAGTAATAATGCTTTCGAGGAATCAGTCATCTCGTCCAGTAGTTATCCATCTGCACCCACATTTCGAACAATGTGTACAGCCACGTGATTTCAGAACATTCTGAACTGCACACCTTGATATATGCAAATGTTTTGCAATAGCACATTGCGAATATCCTTCAGCATGGAGTGTGACAACTTGTCCCTTTACAAAGTCATTAATATTGCACTTTCTGCCCATCTTGATTGTATATTTTACATGTAACTTTAAATCTTTTCCTAGTTGTAAAAATTCAAAACTTCATCCAAGAAACCTACTACAGAGTGTAAGCAAACTAAAATGGACACCAGACGCATGGTGTGACTAATCGCTATGCTGATTAAATAAGTAAGCACGTGTGACATCTCCATAGTACATTATTTAACAATAAATTGTAGAAAAAGATACCTACCTTAATTTTTTGGCCACTACTGTGGTTGGAACAAGTGAGTCTTTATTGCTTTCCTGAAGGTTGACAGGTTGGAGATGGATCGGATTGGGGCAGGGTGGGTGTTCCGTAGAATTGGTGCATATAATGAGAAAGCTTGCTTCTTAGCAGCTTGGATACTCTCTCTTATTGCTGAAGGGATGGTGAGTGTGTTTGCCATACTTGTTCTCTTCATTTTGTTATTTGGTGTCCATTGTATGATTTCCGTAAGGGAGTCTGTGGAAAGGTTATGTAGTACTTTAAATATCAACAATAGAGCTTTGTAATTCAGGCGGTTCGCTGTTGGGAGTCAACGCAATTGCCTTAGGATGGGCATGACATGTTCAAATCTGGAGGGTTCGGGCTGCAGTGTTCAAGGCCATTTGAAGAGGTTGAAGTGAATATCTAGGTAGGCCATGGAGAATGATATTGGCATAGCAAAGTGTGGAAGGACAAGTGCCTGGAATATGGTGCAGAAGTCGGCAGCATCCAAGAGAGGACATAGATGACAGAGGGTCCTAATTTTGTGGTATACTGCCTTGGTAACATTACTTATGTGTGTTTCCACACTCAGTCAATGATCCAGGGTGACTCCTAGGTAGTGCACCTCTTGCTTCATCATCAATTCTGCATCTTTTACACATAGAGAAGTTGGTGGGGTGAAGGTTAGGTCTTTAGAAATAAACAATACTTCAGTCTTTTTGCAGTTCACTCTAAGGTTGTGTGTGCAGAGCCAGTCTGAGAGAGACTGCATTAAAGCATTCTGTAATCTTGGCGTAATTTGGACTGTCCAAGAAGAATGGGGTGTATAGTAATACATCGTCAGCATAGATGTGTTTAGCCAAGAGTAATCGAACAGGGCTTCATTGTCAGCCTGCCCCACAAGAGACTGCGCCCAGGGAAACCCAGAGGCTGCAGGGTCTGAATTTCTATGCTTGAAGGACCAGGCCTGCTGCAAAAAGAAAAAGAATTCTGGGGAGGACAATCCTGGGTCCAGAAGCTCTCCTCTTGGATATGACCTCCCATGACCAGGGGGCACAGCCATCACAGATCCCTTAGAAGATGATAAGTGGCTCACAGCACAATCACTGGATCCTCTAGCTAGCTGGATATCTTTACTCATAGCACCATCCATCACCTCCTGCTCTGGGGCAGGTAAGGCCAGACTCACTGCATCCCTGGAATGGAAGAGGGGAAGCAGGCCCTCCAGGGCGAATCAGAAGCTGCCATGCAAGAAGAGCAGAGTCCCAAATCCAGAGATGAAGCACCTCGCCTGTCACAGGTCAAACAACATTTCCTGGAAGAAGACATACAAAGTTAAGTCAAATATCACAACAGCACGCGGTAAAGCTATGGTTGCACAAAGGCCCTTATTAATTTTTATTGCAATGCACATTACAGGTGTTAGGGAAGAAGCGCACGTTGGAGTCACTTTGGCAGAACACATGTTATGACCGTGTGACCACTAGGTGCACAATTGGTAAAAAATCTACTAACACGTGAAGAAAACAACGGGAAACCTCCACACCACACCAATGGTCACCAGCAGTCCACCTCAAATTGCGTACTAGGAAGACGGAATTGGGAGCCCCCAACAAGGACAATGACAAGGTTGAATCTTGGTATTCACCTCCTGAGAGTCCCAGATTGAGAATTCATGCCGGCTCAGCTCTAGTCCTCTGAAGCTGTTTTACTGGCTTTGCAGCAATGCATGTAAGGTGGTTAGCAGGCAGATCCCCCTGAAAGCCTTTGGCAATGTTCGGGAGAGAGCAGGGGAAAAATATAAGGAGGGAGGGGGCTTTGAGGTTGTGTGAGGCTGCTGCACTCTTTCAGATCCTTTCCAATCATTCCAATTTTCTGGCTGTTCAACAGGCTCTTATCCAGGGTAAAAGCGTACAGCTGAACCAATTTTCCCTCCTTCTTTAGCTACTGAAAAGACTGCAGTCTAGTGGAGCCTCCCACATCACACTCAAGTGAGAGAGTCACCTTTATTTCTCAAGGTGATTGCTCATGAGGATTTGATCAATCTTTTCTTCTCCATCCTCAGATTTTCTTCAGAGAGAAGAAAAGCCATCTACCATTTGCTGGAGACAAAAATACTGAAGGGACCTCTGGTGGCTGAAGCGCCTGCTATTACCGGATATTCTGGATATTCTATCATATGTAAAAGATACAACACACTTTTTAAATATTCTCAATAGTTTAGCACAGTGGGCAGTTCATACAGATGTATTGGTCACTATGGACGTAACATCTTTATATACGAATATTCTGCAGGCAGCAGCATATCAAGTGGTAGAACAAACGTTACGCCAATGAGGGGACCTTTCAGAGATGCAGATCACATTTCTGTTGCAATTAGCAAATTTAGCTATTTTTCTAAATTATTTTGTATTTGAAGGAGTGTTGTATCAACAAATATCTGGAGTGGCAATGGGAGCTACATGTGCACCCTCAATAGCAAATTTGTACTTGGGTGCTTTTGAACAACGTTGGATGTCACAATCTCCATGTGCTTCTAATGTGATAGGATGGAGTTGGTATATAGATGATGTGTTTATGTTATGGAAAGGAACAGAGGAAATGTTAACAACATTTGTACAATGGATAAATCAATGCGATTCGAACATAAAATTTACCTACATGTATCACAAAGAAAAATTGGCATATTTGGATGTAGTAATTACCAGGGGGAAAGAAGAATGGTTGACATCAATACACTGAAAAAGTAAGACCGAAATACCTTTTTACATTTTACGAGTGCACACCCTTTGCAGTTAAAAGAGAGCCTTCCTTTTTCTCAGTTCCTGCGATACAGGCGGAACTGTTCTGATATAAATGAGTTTAAAAATGTATCAAGACAATTATCAATTAATCTTAGAGATAGAGGTTATCCTACAAAGGTAGTGAAACGAGCATACTTTAGGGCTCTTTATAATAATCACAATCTGTTGTTTGAGGCTAAGAAAGCTAACAGAGAGGAAACAATGCATTCTGACAATGTTAATTTGATTACTAGGTACTCTCCTTTCAACTCAGGGATTCAAAAAATTTTGAAAAAATATGGGAACGTTATAGAAGTCATTCTTGGGTTAAAAGGTAAAAAAATACGTTGTGTATGGCAACAAAACCGGAATTTAAAGGAACAGTTGAATCCAGCAGTATTAAAATCTAGAGTTCCACTAACAAAGACATCTGACGTGAAGACGGGCCATAAGAAATGTGGAAGTTGCAGTATTTGTGACATCACTATGGAACTTGAAGTATTTACACATAAAGGAACCGTCTATCGATTAAAACGTCATACAGCTTGTGATTCCTCCAATGTAGTATATTGTATGCCCATGTGAATTGATTTACGTGGGCAAAACGATTCGTTCGTTCAAAATAAGAATGGGAGAACATAGAAGTCGGTTGAAATGTAGAATTAAGGAAGCACCATTGGTTCAACATTGTGTAACAGAGGGGCATGTTTTTGAACAATTGAGATGCTTTTGCATCGATAAAATAGAATCGGGTATGGCAGGAAAAACGCAAGATCAGGTCCTTTTGATTAAAGAGCAAAAATGGACTTTTGAATTAAAATCAGTAATGCCTACAGGCCTTAATGCTACTATAGATTGGTCATCTTGTCTATAATAAGGAAAATAGAATTCACTCACATGCATCAAAAAAGAAGAGTGATTATGATAGTAACAATAGAGGGAGACAATGTGAAGCAGCTTTAGAAGTAAAGCATAAGTTCCTCACTATAGATAAACTAGATTTAGATATTTGATAGTGGTAATAGATAACATCATCAGAGGATAGAATGAGGAATTATTTAAACATCTACGAAGATAATGACATCATTGGGGGTGGAGTTAGAAACCACCAATAACAGCACAGGGTTATGACTTCAAATGTGTACGAGAAATCTGTAGTCCGCATGCGCGGCGTTCTTTCAAGAGCGACATGAATGGTGTTCGAGTTCATTGGAACAACTTAAGAAAAATTGTTGGTAAACGTGTGCAGAATCATCAGTAGTTTTGGTAGGAGTTATTTTTCATATCAGTCATATGGTGAATGAGAAAAACTATTTGGAACTTGAACAGGATATTGAAATAGGTTTTATTTTATAGAAAAAATAGTGAATGCTGATCCCCTGAAGAAACAATTCTAGTGAAACGCAATGGAGGTGCCTGAGGAAGGTGTTGGGATCTGAAAGCGAGACGGGAGCATGAAGAAAATCACGATAGAAGTTAAGTACTCCATGGGAATCAAAAATTATTTGAGAGATCATATGGTGTGAGCAACAGTGTTATTTTCGAAGAGTGCATATTGTGATTACAGCCCCTTCCGCTTTCACACACTAGGCATTTTCGCTGGAGGTCGTTGATGCTATTAGGCACTACCTGTGAACACAGTGTGCGTCCATAAACGAGTGCCAAACGAGTCTGAGACCTCCAACGATGTAGATATAAAAACGTCAACTGTTTGTAGTGACTATAAGAGATAACCTGAATGTGATCAAGGTTCCGTATTGATAATATTGAGCGTGTCAGTTTATTGTTAGTATTACTAATGAAGCGAATAGAGGCATGGAAATGATGTCATTGAAACCTGGGCTTTTCACTGGTTCTTTGTCTCTACCAATCTGCTGGTAGGGAAACAATCCACTTGTCTGGGCTGGTCTAGCAGGACAATATGGAAGATAAATTGTTATCCCATATAAACCAGATCTTACAGCAGAAGATATAAGGTGGAATTATAGCACACCTAGCACCATATATAACCTAGGGTCACATGCACTACATACTTTGCTTTATTCACGGATACATCTCTGAATATGTACCAGAAAAATCAGTACAATATAGTGCATGCTCTATGCACAAATCTCTCTGCTTTTTGTTGGAGTGGAATGCTTAGGGTCCATAAAAATTCTCTTTTCACTCTCTAATATATATGTTAATGCCCTAGAATACTGGGTTTATACAGGAGGGGCTCACAGCACCTCTTCCCTCTTTTTATAAAAAAAAAAAAACGATCAAAGCTAATTAAGGAACAGAACAAAAGTCTTGGGCTCAGGTACTAGAAAAGGCCCAAATGCACTTCAATATACCTGTAACATCCCCTTGCCCCCAATAACTAGTGCCATTATTGATGAAAGAGCATAATAGGAAGTTAGGACCTTCAGTACTCGGTGCCTAGCTGCAAGGCTCCCTCACTGCTAGTCTTATTGACCCTTTAGCTGAACAAAGAAAAATCTCTATTTCAGAGATGGCTTTGATGAAGTTATTTAAGTATGAGTGTTTTCAGTGTTTCGCCAACAACAGAAGCAATAGGACAGGCTGAAGATTATTTATTTTATTTATTTATTTAACAGGTTTTTTTATACCGCCCCATCTTAAATTCAAAGCGGTTTACATGGAAAATAAAGTTCAGCAACAAGCTTTTACACAGACAGGGAATTGAAACTTGGAGGATTATAAGGGTTAATAATATATTTAAGAAATGCTAACTATATACATAAACGTTGCTGCGGATTGATGGGATATTGGAACAATCAGCAGTTATCTGTTATATGCAGTTGTAATATTGCTATGTGGCATTATATTCTAGATGGGACCGTAGTATTCAAGGAAGAGATGGGTCTTTATGGCTTTCCTGAAGTCCAGTAGATCTGTGATTGCGCATATTGAGGCAGGCAGGTCATTCCATAACTGTGGAGTGTACAGAGAGAAGGCGCTACTGCAAGTGGATTGTTTTGCTGTTTTGAAGCTTGGTGGAGTTTCCAGGATGTTGGGGTCTGCACCTCTTCTTGTTCTGGTTGGACGCACTTTCTTGATCAATGGTTGAAGAATCATTGGATATAGTTTGTTTAGTATCTTGTTCTTGTATTTGGTACAGACAGTGACAGGGAGCCAGTGTAGCTGGTGGATAGTTGGGGTTATATGACTGTGTTTTGCTGTTCCTGTAATGATTCTTGCAGCAGTGTTTTGTACCAGTTGCAAAGGGAGTATTGTTTTCTTAGGCAAGCCATGGTAGATTGCATTGCAATAATCTATTATGAGAGTTACTATGGCTTAGCATACTCTTCCGAAGTCGTTGTTGGTGAGGTTTAAGTTTGTGTAGAGTTCGCAGCTTGTTTCTATTTAGCCCCTTTGAATTATGGGACATGCTTGTCTCATTTTTTGCCTTGGAACTTAGATATACTACACTTTAGCAAGTTATTTTGGAAATCTGTGACATCCTCTGGGTATTCTAATGACTTCTGTTGGTTTGTTTCTCGGATCGTGTTCCTCATGTTTTCTAAAGAAATTAGCATTTTCTAGGATTTTAACTATCTTGGTTTGCATTCCAGGAAAACATCCAGAATAAATTGTTACATTTCTGCTAGCCAGCATCAGTGATCCCCAGAGATTACCCAGAATCAGATGCTTAAGTCTGATCAAAGTTTTTTCTTTTCCTTTTTGAATAATGAATGTACACAATGGATGCACAGATGTGAATGAAAGTCTTTGCGATAAACGTTTGTTGTCATTCCTCTTCAGACTTCTCCCTGATACAGTCACTTCTGCATTCCTTCTGTTCTACATAATGCCATAAATCTTTCCTCGGGTCAACCAGATGTAAAGAAAGGACTATTGAAAGAGGAAAACTCAGGGTGTGAATAGAAGGGAAGAAGAAAACTGGTGACTGACATGCTACACAAGGGAGAGTGAGACATTCAGAAAGAGAGAGAGGGGAGAAGAAGAAGAAGATGCACAGACTTGGTGTCTGGTACTTTCTATAACACCAGTTCCACTGAGGAATCCTCCCTGACTCTTCTTTGCAGACAGGAGGAAAAAGATCCTCTCTCTACACTGAAAAGAAAGAATTCCTTCCCCTTTCCTCTCACAGGCCAGGTGGGATCTCTGCAAGATCCATACTTCCTTGGCCATGCTCTGTTTAGGCTTTATGGGGACATTATGGTGGCTTCATAGGTTTCAGATTTAGCTTTTGGGTATGGAGAGCACACTAGTCCCCTTTGACCCTGGTGGATCTGTGGCTCTGCAGTGTTCTGTCTTCTCCAGGTCCTTAGTGATAGCTATGAGCTTTTAGGGGGAAAACCCCAAGCTGGGACCTTAGGGGTCCTTATTGTTCTGTCTGTGCTGCTCCCTTGGCCAGTGGAGAGCTGGATCAACCCATTGGGCCTCTGGGGTAGAAGTATGGTTCTCAGCGGTGAAAAGGTGCATGATTGTCTCAGGAGAGGGGGTTGCTACATGTACAAAGTCTCAGTTGGAAGGCTCTGGTTCATTAGGAGACCTTGATGTTAGCCACCTTTGACTGTCAGATAGTGCTCTGGGCATGGCTGGAACATAGTAATAAGATATGCCGGCCTGAGATTGCTGTCCCCAGGTGGGACATGAACCCATGGCCCTCTGTCCTGAAGTTCAAGTCCCACCTGGGGACAGCAATCTCAGGCCAGAGGGACTGGGGTATCTTGTCCTATAGGCACTCCTTGTGGCCTTGGGCAAGCCACTTAACCCTCAGTTGCCTCAGGTACACATAGATTGTGAGCCATTTGGGGACAAGGGAATGTATCCAGTACCTGTTTGTAGTAATAGAAACATGATGACAGAAAAAGACCACATGGCCTATCTAGTCTGTCCTTCCATAACAACAACTACAACAGTCCACTTTTTTACCTTTAGAGATCCTCTGTGTTGGTCCCATGCTTTTTTTGAATTCAGTTACTGTCCTCATCTCTACCACCTCTACTGGGAGACTATTCCATGGATCCACTACTCTTTCTGTAAAGAAATATTTCCGCATATCACTCCTGAATCTATCTCCCTTCACCCTCATCCCATGTCCCCTCGTAGCAGAACTTGCTTTCAATTGAAAGAGGCTCTCTCCCTGAACATTTATGCCATGGAGGTATTTAAACATCTCAATCAATGGATCGCCAGATCTTGGAATTGGCGAGCCAATTACAAGAGGTTAAACGGGCCGCTATGGTGCGATCGGCCGCGCTCCCTGAGTATCTCGGAGTGCAGAAGGCTTTAATGCGGTACTACACGAGAGAGCAATTCAGTCGATGCAATATTACCGCCATCAGTTGTTCCGCTTTGGTGACCGGTCGGGGCGCCTATTAGCGCGTTTGGTGAGGGGGAGGGGTGGGATCCAGGGAGTGATCAGGATTAGAGATAGGCAGGGCGTGCAGCACTCTGAGTTGCGTCAGATTGTACAGGTGTTTAGTCAGTATTACCAAGATTTATACACCCCTGACGTCGAGGATAGGGAGCGTGAGAGAGAGTTCTTGGTGTCGGTGCAGCTTCCCCGGCTGTCTGAGGCTGACTTGCACGAGCTTAATGGGGATATTACTGCGGCGGAAATACAGAAAGTGATTAAGGCCGGGAAACCTCATAAGGCCCCAGGTCCAGACTGGTATGGCTCTGAATTTTATAAGATGTTGATAGCTCAAGTGACACCCACTCTGATGGTCCTTTACCAGGAGGCCCGAGACGTGGGCGCATATCCGCGGGACATGCGGACTGCCGCGATCATGGTTATACCAAAACAAGGCCGGGATCCGGAGGATCCGGCCTCTTACCACCCTATCTCCTTAATTAATTATGATATGAAGCTGGTGGTGTCGGTGCTTGCTGCCCGGCTGCAACGGCTATTGCCCCGACTGATAGGTAGTCACCAATCGGGGTTTGTCAAGGGGAGGGGAGCCTTCTCCAACATTAGTAAGGTGTTGTTGGGGATGGAGCGGTGTCTTGCTTCGGAGACGGCCCTGATCTTGGTTAGCCTCGACGCGGAAAAGGCCTTTGATAGAGTGTCCTGGTCGCATATGTTTGAGGTCTTAATGAGATCTGGATTCAAAGGGGCGTTCTTGGACTGGGTACGGGTGCTGTACGCACAGCCTTTGGCTTGTGTAGCGAGTGGAGGGACTTGTTCCCAACCTTTTGAATTACAGCGCGGCACTCGACAGGGGTGCCCGCTCTCGCCTCTGCTATTTGTCCTTCAGTTAGAACCCCTGCTGCTCTCGCTTATTGAAACGGAAGCGGTGAGAGGCATTGAATGGCCGGGAGGGGGAGTTAAGTTTAGTGCTTTTGCGGACGACATGTTATTATGTTTGTGTAACCCGCAGGGGTCCTTGGAACAGGCTCTGGTGATTATTGAGCGGTTTGGCTCTTTCTCGGGACTTAGAATAAACATTGGCAAGTCGGTGGCTCTAGATGTCGGGGGTAGAGCGCGACAAGAGTGGCAAGGGCAGTTCCCTTTACTTTGGGCGCAGGGGGAGTTTCGATACCTTGGGATTCAGATACCCGATTGCGTTTCAAAGCTTTATGATGCAAATATACAGCCTATGTTGAATAAAACTATAGCCATTTTTCAGAAGTGGAAGGATCTTCCTCTCTCGCTCATGGGGCGCATTGCTTTGGTTCAGATGATAGAGATGCCCCGTTGGATGTACCTTTTGCGCCACCTTCCTATATGGCATTTACGCCGTGATGTCTTGTCTTTTCAGAAGCATATTGTGCGCTTTTTGTGGAGGGGTAGGAAGTCCCGGATCCCGCTGTCGGTGTTGATGAGAAGTAGAGAGGAGGGAGGGCTCGGGTTGTTTTCTGTGCGAGACTACAATTTCCTTTGTTTGCTTGGCCCTCTGCGGGATTTAATTCTGGGAAGCGAGGAGATACTCACAAAGGCCTTGATTGCTTGGATGTCAGCACCGTTTCATGCGGCTTACTTATTGCATGCTAAGAACGTTGATCTACCACAAATGTGGAAAAGGTCGGTATATATTAGGGCACTTCAAAAGGCATGGAGATTCTTGTGTCAGAAGAGAGGTCTATGTTGGTCCGCTACGGAGTGTCTTCCACTGAACGATAATGGGGCCTTTGCACCCGGGCGGCAGGGAGGCTTACCTAAAACCTGGGCGGACAGTGGTCTACGCTATCTTGGTCAATTGCGCATGCAGACGCAGGGGGAAGTCGACTCGTTCCAGTCATTGATGCAAAGGTACTTGGTTGCGCCGAAGTCATTTTACTTTTACTTGCAAGTTCGGCATTATGTTAGGGAGCTCCAACTTAACCAGGGGTTGCGGCTGTACACCGGTGGTATATGGGACTTTATCGCGGAGCCAGATAGACATTTGTCTCTGAAGGCTTTGCGAGCGGAGTGGTATCCAGGGGGGGGGGGAACTGGGCGCATTGGAGACCTTAGCTCAGAAATGGAGTTGTGAGGGGCAGATGCAAGTTTCGGCAGTCGAGTTGCAGGAGGCTTTTCAGTATGCTAAGGTCGCCTCGGAAACTATTCGATTGCAAGAACTCCAATATAAGTTGATATGGAGGGCCTACGTGCCAAATACCTGGGCGGCTAGGATGGGGTTGCTTCCGACAGATGTGTGTCACCTTTGTGGTTCCGAGAGGGGGTCATTAGTGCATCAATTTTGGGCTTGTGTACACATACAAGAGTTTTGGCACGCAGTCCAGGATGCGTTAGGGTTTTGGAGGCCCACGGGGGGGACATTATCCCCAGAGTGGTGTTTACTCGGCGTCCCCAGCAGCAGCAATAGCAGCAACAGAGGAGCGGGATTGGGCAGCTCAAGTGGAGTTATGGGAGTGGGGGTGGGGGGAGGCAGATCTGGGCCCGTCCCTGAGTCCAAGCCTCTAAGCACTTATGATGTAAAGTTGTATGAGAGAGGTTTTCTTATAGTGAAGCAATGTATTCTTAAGCATTGGGTAGAGGATAAGGCCCCGAGGATCGCTGAATGGTGCCGAGGTATGCTAGAGCTGAAGAGCCTAGAGCAGCGTACGGCCCAGATTCTGGGGGGCAAAAAACAGGTGGAATTTGGAAAAATCTGGTGAGGAGTTCATGGGGGTTCCACCTTGGGGGCTGTTGGGGATGATGAGGAGAAACAATTGGCACAGGCTGACTGAGTCTTGTTGGGGGAGGAGGGACGGATGATTTGCGAGCTGTCTATTTGAACGGGTTGCTCGATCTGATGAGTGCCTGAGTGGATGAACGTTATTTGTTGTCAGGTTGTAGTTTGTGGTAAGGAGGGAGGGAGGGGGGGAGGGGGAGCTGAGGTACATCTGCAGAAGAGGGTGGGGAGGGAGTGAGCGGGGAGGGAGTGAGGGGGGAGGGGTGGGGAAATAGCATTGCCATTGTGACCTGGTTTGAAGTCTACTCTTCAGCGGCAGATAGATGGCACCTTGTTTGTCATAGCCAGCCAGGGGGTGGTTGGACATTGATTTGGGAGGTGGGTGGGCTCTTGATTATGCTATATTTTTCTGTTGCTGCCCACCATGCTATGTTCTGCTATGTTCTGATTATTATGTTCTGTTGTATTATCCCGGTTATATTTGTGAAATTAATAAAAATGATTTACGTAAACATCTCAATCATATCACCTCTATCCCGCCTTTCCTCTAAGGTGTACATATTAAGATCCTTAAGTCTGTCCTCATATGCTTTATAATGAAGCCCATTAATCATTTTAGTAGCAACCCTCTGCACTGACTCCATCCTGTTCACATCCTTTTGAAGGTGCGGTCTCCAGAATTGCACACCATACTCCAAATGAGGTCGCACCAAAGACTTATACAGAGGCATTATCACCTCCTTTTTTCTGCTAGCCATTCCTCTCCATATGCACCCAAGCATCCTTCTAGCTTTTGCCGTCGCCTTTTCTACCTGTTTAGCTACTTTAAGATCATCAGACACAACCACGCCTAGGTTCCGCTCTTCTTTAGTGGACAAAAGTACTTCACCTCCTATACTATATTGCTCGCTTGGATTGCTGCAGCCCAAATGCATGACCTTACATTTTTTAACATTAAATCCCAGCTGCCAAATTCTAGACCATTCTTCAAGCTTAGCTAGATCCCTCCTCATGTTATCTACACCTTCCTGGGTGTTTACTCTATTGCAGATTTTGGTATCATCTGCAAAGAGGCAAACCTTACCCGACAGCCCTTCCGCTATATCACTAACAAAGATGTTAAAAAGAATCGGACCAAGGACAGATCCCTGGGGCACACCACTGGTAACATCCTTCTCAGAGTGAGCTCCATTTACTTGTACTCTTTGTCGCCTCCCACCCAACCAATTTCTAACCCAAGCAGTAACTTTAGGGTCCATCCCTAGGGTGCTCAGTTTGTTTATAAGTCACCTGTGAGGAACAGTGTCAAAGGCTTTACTGAAATCTAAATACACCACATCTAGAGCTCTCCCTCGGTCCAACTCCCTGGTCACCCAGTCAAAGAAATCAATCAGATTTGTCTGACAAGACCTGCCTCTGGTGAATCCATGCTGCCTCGGATCCTGTAATCTGCTGGACTCCAGAAAACTCACTATTTTCTCTTTCAGCAGCGTTTCCAATAATTTACTCACCACCGAAGTTAAACTAACCGGCCTGTAGTTTTCAACCACATCCTTACTTCCGCTTTTGTGTAAAGGCACCACATGAGCCTCTCTCCAGTCCTTTGGCACCACTCCCGACTCCAACGAGGCATTGAAAAGGTCAGTCAATGGAGTTGCTAGAACGTCCCCAAGTTCTAGGGTGTATCCCATCCGGTCCCATCGCTTTGTCTACTTTAAGTTGAGCTAGTTTCTCACGAACACTGTCTTCTGAAAATTGTTCAAGATGTCCCTCGTTTCTGTTCCTATTTGTGGGTGTTTTCTGAGGTCCTGCTCCTGGTTCTTCATCTGTGAACACAGAACAAAAATATTTGTTAAGCAATTCCGCTTTATCCTTATCAGCTTCTACATATTACCCCCCTGCACCCTTGAGTCTGACAATACCACTTTTGCCCTTCCTCTTCTCACTAATATATCTGAAAAATGTCTTATCCCCCCATTTTATTGCATTGGCTATTTCCTCCTCCTTTTGAATCTTTGCCTTCTTGACTACTTTGCTAGCTTCTCTAAGTTTTTCCAAATACAGATGCCTGTCTTCCTCTCTCTGTGATCTCTTGTATTTCATGAAGGCCTCCCTCTTTTTCTTCACTTTTTCAGCTACTTCCTTCGAAAACCATAGCGGTCTCCTTTTCCTTTTGCCTTTATTTACCATTTTAACAAAAAGGTTGGTTGCCCTTAAAATACCCCCTTTCAGTTTTGCCCACTGTTTTTCTACATCCCCCAGCTGTTCCCATCCCACTAACGACTCCCTGAGGTATTGGCCTATCTTCGCAAAGTTAGTCTTCCTAAAGTCTAAGATCCTCACCTTGGAATGGATTCTAATAACATAATGTAAACCACTTTGATTGAAGGATAAGGTGGTACAGAAAACTGGTTAAATAAATAAATAATATATATATAGCCAACCAATATGCAACATTATAAAACACCACAACATCCACTACAGAATATATGCAGATGATATAATGATTTTCACCCACATTAACATCAACCACCCAGATTACTCACAAATCACAGCATGCCTGGAATCAATATCAAAGTGGCTCAAAGAACAGAATCTTTCCATAAACTTTAAAAAAAATCTGAATTGATGCATATTACTAGAAACACTAAATTCTATCCCTCCGGACATTTAGGATCCTAGATTACACCCTAACCAACAAACAAGAGGTCAAATACCTCGGAGTAACAATCGACCTTCAACTCAGCTTTCATCCTCAGTTATTACCAAGCCAAACTCATGCTTGCAGTTTTAGCAGAGAAATGAACAAGGCCTTAAGACTGAACTATCTTCCCTAGACCAGGGTTGAGATTAAGGTTAGGAGATTTTTGGTTTGCAAATCTGGAACATCTGGGTGGAGTAGGGCAGGGCTGGGCAGGGCCTTTGCCTGCCCCCTGTAACTGCCTGAGATCTGCCAAGTTACCTAGCTCCAGGAGCAAGATTTTTTTGCCATTTCTGGTTTTAAATTTGCCTTGCAGTGCAGTATGGTATTTGTAGTCCCTGATTTTACCAATTGAAATCAGTGCTGCAGATTCCATAATGCATTAGAATGAAATTATCAGAAATCCAGGTCTAGCTTAAAATCTCACTCCTGGAATAGGGTAACTTGGTAACTCTGCTTCCCACCATAAAGCGTAGTTACTCACCTGTAACAGGTGTTCTCTGTGGACAGTAGGAATCAGTCCTCACATATGGGTGATGTCGGCGCCAACAGAGCCCTCGTGGAAGCATCCCCCCAGCTTTCAAAGAAAGCCTTTGGGAGATGCCACCATGCAGGTGTGGTCCCCTTCCCGCCCAAGGGTGCCATCTTGCTGAGTCAGATGACATAGCTAAAAGATGGCAAAAATAAAAGATGGTAAAGGAGCAGCTCCAAGGGGAGGAGGGAGGGTTGTGAGGACTGATTCCTGCTGTCCCCCGAGAACACCTGTTACAGGTGAGTAACTACGCTTTCTCCGGAAACAAGCAGGAAGTCAGTCCTCACATATGAAACTCCCCAGCTACAGGCTACCAAAAGCCCATAGCAAAAAGCAGGGGCTCCCTCACGGAGAGCTGAAAGCATCAGCAATTGAGTCTGTATCTACAGACCATAATAGGACCCCTGTGTCCAAAGAAACCAGCACTCTGGTAGCCTGAACACAAAAGGATCGGAGGATAGGAGTTGCCTAAACCCCAAAAAGGTTACGGAGCACAGCCTGGCTGAATGCACTGTCCCCTTGGGACTCTCTTTCCAGGCAGTAATGGGCTGCGAAGGTATGGACTGAAGACCAGGTGGCAGCCTGGCAGATGTCCATCACTGGGACAGAGCGCAAGTTTGCCACCGAGGCCGCCATGGCCCTGACACGGTGCGCCATGATGTGGCCTTCCAGTGGGAGCCCCGTCATAGCCGAGGGTGATACAGTTCGCCACTCAGGTGGACAGCATATGCTTGGTCACCACCTCCCCCAGCCTACTGGGGTTGCAGGATGATGAAAGCTGAAAAGCTTTGTGGCAGCCCTGAGTGCATTGGATATAGAAAGACAAAGCCCTCTTACAGTTCAAAGTGTGAAGGAACATCTCCGCCCAACTGGAATGAGGTCTTGGAAAAAAGGCAGAGAGAACTACTTCCTGGTTGAGATGGAAGTGCGATTCTACCTTCGGAAGAAATTTGGGGTGTGTGCGAAGCACTGCTCTGTTCTTGTAGAACCTGGTATAAGGCGCCTCCGCAACCAGGGCCTGAAGCTCACTGAATCTGCGAGTGGAGATGAGCGCAACCAGGAAAGTCACCTTCCAAGAGAGGTAGCAAAGATGGCAGGTAGCCAGAGGCTCGAAGGGTGGGTGAGTGAGCTGCCCCGACACTACAGTGAGGTCCCTTCGGTTGCCAGAGGGCAAACTGGGAGCTTCGCTAGGAGCAGGCCCTGAAGAAAACGGGTCACCAAAGGCTGGACCGAGAGGGGCTTGCCATCTACAGGGTGGTGGTGTATCGCCAGGGCACTAAGGTGCACCCGGACGGAATTAGACTTCAGCCTTGATTGTGAGAGGTGGAGAAGGTACTGTAACACCAGTCCCACGGGGCAGGAGAACGGGTCAGCCCTGTGCTCGGCACACCAAGTGGAAAACCTGCGCCATTTGATGGATAAGCCTTCCTAGTAGAGGTCTTGCAAGAGGCCAGCAGAATCTCTTCCACCTCAACCGAAAGGTTGAAAGGGGCCAGAGTCACCCTCTCAGCAGTCACACTGTCAGTGACAGGGATCGCAGATTTGGGTGCAGAAGAGAGCCCCCTCCTGAGACAGGAGTCCCGGAGAGGTCCACAAGGGGATGGAGGTCTCCACCGGCAACCAGAGGAGCAATGGGAACCATGGTTGCCTGGGCCAATGAGAGGCTATCAGGATGAGTGAGGCCCTGTCGTGGAGGATCCTGAACAAGGTTTTTGTGATCAGTGGCATGGGAGGGAAGGTGTACATGAGGCCTTCTGACCATAATCCAAGGAACGCGTCCACTGCCACCCTGGAGGGATGGACCTGCTAGGAACAGAAGTGGGGCAACTGGAAGTTGTCTGGGCTGGCAAACAGGTCCATCACGGGTTCCTCCCAGAACTGGAAAAGCTGATTGGCTAACCTGGAGTCCAGCTGCCACTCGTGCAGCTGGAGGACTCTGCTCAGCCTGTCTGCCAGAAGGATGTCCTGGCCTGGTAGGTACACTGCCTGCAGGAGGATACCCTGTTGGATTGCATAAAAGCAGAAGACCACTGCCTCCTGACAGAGGGCATGAGACCCCATTTCCCCCTGTTTGTTTACATAGAACATCGTCATCTGGTTGTCCGTCTGGACCAACACCGGCTGGTGGCGCAAGTGGTGGAAGAAGACTCGCAGGGCTAAGTAGGTGGCCCGCAGCTCCAGAAGGTTAATCTTCTGGGTGCTCTCACCTGGTGACCAGTTGCCCTGGGTGCGGAGCTCCCTGCAGTGAGCTCCCATAGTGAGGACCTTTGAGGGGCTCAGGGCCTGAAAAGGCATGCCTGCCTCGAGATGCTGGAGAAATTGCCTCCAGGCCAGGGAGTCTGCAAGTTGGCGGATTACAGAGACTGTCTCAGAGGCGTCCCGTGGCCTGAGACCACTGATCCCGGAGACATCACTGCACCGGCCTCATGTGGAGGCGAGCGTCTGGGGTGATGTGAACTGTGGAGGCCATATGCCCAAGGAGGCACAGAAGGCGGCGGGATGGTACCGAGGGATGGTACTGTATGTCCTGTGCCAGAGTCCTGAGATGGTCGGTTCGGTCCCCGGGCAAGATGGCATTCAACTGGAGAGTGTCAAGCTTTGCCTCAATGAATTCCAGACACTGTGCCGGGAGGAAGTGAGACTTAGGGTAGTTTATGACAAAACCAAAGTGCTGTAGAATCTGGATGGTGCATGCGGTGGCCTGCTGCACCTCTGAGGCTGTGCCTCCCTTTATGAGCCAGTCATCCAGGTAGGGGAAGACAAAGACCCCCTGGAGATGGAGGAAGGCGGCCACGACTGCCAGGCATTTTGTAAAGACTCTTGGGGCAGAGGCCAAGCCAAAAGAAAGTACCCTGTACTGAAAATGTCTGCCCCCACTATGAACCACAGGTACTGCCTGTGGTTGGGGTGAATGAGTATGTGGATTTAGGCATCCTTGAGGTCTAAGGAGCATAGCTAGTCTCCCTGCTGGAGGTATAGCAGCAATGTTCCAAGGGAGAGCATCTTGAACATCTCCCTCACCAGGAATTTTTTAAGGTTGCGCAGGTCGAGGATGGGTCTTAGGCCCCCTGTTCATTTTGGCACGAGGAAGTACCTAGAGTAGAACCCCTTGCCCTTGAGATGCTGGGGCACCGGTTCCACCATTTGGCCTTGAGAAGACCTGCCAACTCCTTCAGTAGAAGGTCCCGGTGGAGGGGAGATCTGAGAAGCTCTCCCAGCAAATAAGGGGGGGGGGTGTCTGAGTCAGCTGGCCACCCGAAATGCCCTGGATTCGGTGGTGATTGTCAAACACCTCTGGACATAGTGGACCAGACGTCCCCCTGACGTCGGCTCCCCCAAAGGGGAATCCTCAATGAGGATAGTGTCTGGGGACCAAGGCCGGTCCGAGGTCGAATCCTTTCAGAGGACCTTTACAGGCCGCTCTTTCTCTGAAGTCTCGGATGAGCATCTCGGACTGCGGGACCGGACCTGGGGGGCACCCAGCCAGTCAGAACCATCCAAAGATGCCACCTTTGAGGGTTTCTTCTTCTTCCTGGGTTCCCTAGAGGAAGACCCCCTTTCTGAGGACCCACGATGGGGCTCGGGTTCGGAAGGTTCCCCCCGAGGCATCAAGGCCTCAGGCGAGGCCCTGGCCTTCGGAGGCACTGGGGACTCAGGGAAAAACGTATTGTGTTGCTGCTGGCGGCTCTTGAGGGCCTTGCTGGACATCCTTTTGCAGAAACCGCAGGCTGCCGGGTCGTGGTCTGGTCTGAGGCAGCAGAGACAGCAGTCGTGTGTGTCAAAGACATAATTTTAGAGTATCGATCACACTTCTTAAAGCCACCGATAGCCATGGGAGAAAAAAGTACCCCTGCAATGTCAAAGACTGTCCGGACTGCCAGTTGGAAAAAAGGTGTGAAGATGCCAGAAAAAGACAGAACGAAAACTACAAAAATAGACTTGAACTCGATGCCGAGGCAACGAAGTCGGGTGGCGGGAAGAGTACCGGTGTGATACCGGAGGCGAGTATGAAAATTTGGAGAGAAAAATCAACTTTTTCCGGGGACAAGCCAGACAAACTTCTGAAGGGCTCTGTGGAAAAAGGAGACTGAGCAAGATGGCACCCTTGGGCAGGAAGGGGACCATGCATGTGTGGTGGCATCTCCCAAAGGCTTTCTTTGAAAGCTGGGGGGATGCTTCTGCGAGGGCTCCATCGGCACCGATGTCACCCATGTGAGGACTGATTTCCTGCTTGTTCCCAAAGGGAAAAAAAAAAAATATATATATATAATATATTCTTAAAATATTAAAGTTTAACAGTTACACAACTTCTCTCCAGTGTATTATTATGAAATAATACAAAGCACTGCAAAAAGGTCATTTGGAACCTATATCATAACAGCACTGCTCGGACTTCAACAACATAAAACCTACCTATGATAAAGGCAACACTGCAAATATTTGAGAATCTAAAAGCACCAGTACAACCACCGAGAAAACAGAACAAGCAGGACTGCTGCACGTTCCTATGCAGAAATTTCATGCTAGCAGAATCATTCACCTCAGCCACATTATTTTATATATTTATTACAGTTGCTTATATACCGCACTATTCGGCATCAGCGCGGTTTACAGAATAACAAAATGACCAAAACACACAGTCTGTTTGGTTTTACATCGAACAGGGGTAAGACATGTGCAAGACACAGACAGTCCTTATAAGCAACCAAATACAGAACATGGGAGGTGGTGCCAACTTTTCAAGATGATTAGGCCCCTACATTTAAGGATCTCACTTTCCCTACATATTCGACTGAGAGTTCCCGCAAATTCTTTTTAAAAAGCTGTGAAAACATGGCTTTTTCAAAATTCATATACCAAGCATCTCTAAATTAAAGATCAGTTCCAAAACCCTTTGCCTCCCTTTCTTTTCCGTTAAATCAATTGTCTAATGGTATTGATGTTGTCCTACTACAAATCCCTCCCCTAAGATAACTGTTTTGTAAGTCTTGTAAGTCTAAAAACCTCCATGAAGTCAAATTTTGTGCAAATGATGGCACATTAAATGCTTTTTAAATAAACATATAAATCCAACTTGTTCTACCTGTAGGCAGTGGGGTTCAGTTCCTTTTTCTAATGCTTTTTTTTTTTTTGCATTCTGCTGTCTGAAGAATACACTTCAAATTGCATTAGGGCCAGAATCTGATGAGTGGGGGAACAGAATGCAGGATATGGAGTATATCTTAAAACTGGAGAAGACTGTGAACCAGGATCTGCTGGACCTTCACAAGACTGCTACAGTCCATGTAAGTGACTTTCTGAGTCCCACTTCTAGACGAAGAGATGAAGGTAGCAGAAGTGGAGATGGGAAAGTACCTCTTTGACAAGTTTATCCAAGATGAGGACAGAAGCTCGAGAGACTGGAAAAGCTTTCCACGCCATCTGCAACAGTAGAGTCTGGGCCTGAAAAATGGCAGTACAGTTCATAAGTTAGTAGGTGCTTTTGCATCTATAGTAGCTGGGTGACTGACTAAGAGTTTCTCTTCTGCAGTGTTCAGTGTGGCTCTCCATGCCACTCAAGTTTCTTGAAGTCCATGGAGTTCATCATTTAGAAAATATGTATAAATGGTTATGTAATGTTAATTGTATTACATTTTTATTTAATTTAGAAATGTATTGAGTTTGTATTTTTAGGAATTGTAGGAGCAATATTAAGCCTAGAGCGGTCAGCGTTTTTTAAAATACCGAGCGCCACAGGAAAACAAAATCCAGATATTCAGAGGCACTATCCAGACAGTGGGTGCCACTGAATATCAGGATTATGTGACCACTCTCCAGGTCTGTGCAGCCAGATAGCAGTGATTTTTAGCCACTGTCCTAAATTATCATGGCCTAATGGGAGACAGCCAACATGGCTTTAGACAAGGAAGATCTTGTCTTACTAATCTGATATGTTTTTTTGAAGGTGTGCATAAACAGGTAGACAAAGGTGAGTCGGTTGATATAGTGTATCTGGACTTTCAGAAAGCCTTTGACAAGGTCCCTCATCAGAGACTTTTGGCAAAACTAAAAAGTCATGGGATAGGAGGCAGTGTACTATTGTGGATCGGGAACTGGTTAAAAGATAGAAAGCAGAGGGTTGGGCTAAATGGCCAATTTTCCCAATGGAAAAAGGTGAATAGTGGAGTACCCCAGGGATCTGTACTGGGTCCCCTACTTTTTGACATATTCATAAATGACCTGGAAAGTGGAATAACAAGTGAGGTTATCAAATTTGCAGACGACACAAAACTGTTTAAAGTTGTTAAAACCCAAGAGGATTGTGGAAAACTGCAGGAGGATCTGGATAAATTGGAAGACATGGCATCCAAATGGCAGATGAAATTTAATGTGGACAAGTGCAAAGTTATGCACCTAGGAAAGAACAACCCACACTATGGTTACACAATGCAAGGTTCCACATTGGGAACCACCACCCAGGAAAAAGATTTAGGAGTCATCGTGGATAACATGTTAAAACCCTCCGCCCAGAGTGCAGCGGCAGCCAAGAAAGCAAATAGAATGCTAGGTATCATAAGGAAAGGAATGGAAAATAAAACAAAGGATATTATAATGCCCCTGTATCATTCCATGGTACGACCGCACCTTGAATATTGTGTGCATTTCTGGTCGCTGTATCCTAAAAAGGATATAGCGTTATTAGAAAGGGTACAGAGAAGAGCCACCAAAATGGTAAAGGGGATTGAAGGCTACTCTTATGAAGAGAGGCTACAAAGGTTAGGGCTCTTCAACTTGGAAAAGACGGCCGAGGGGAGATATGATAGAGGTCTATAAATTAATGAATGGAGTGGAACGGGTAAACCTAGATCGATTGTTTATGCTATCAGAATATAGAAAGACTAGGGGACATGTAATGAAGCTACAGGGTAAACTATCTAAGACAAATAAGAGAAAATATTTTTCACTCAACGTGTAATCAAACTCTGGAATTTGTTACCGGAGGACGTAGTAAAGGCTGTTAGTGTAGCTGGGTTTAAAAAAGGTTTGGACAAGTTCCTGGAGGAAAGGTCCATAAACCATTATTAAAAAGGGACCCAGGATATCAATGCTTGACCCAATACAAGCACTGTGGAACCTGTGTCTCTTGGGGATACTGCTAGGTACGTATGACCTAGATTGGCCACTGTTGGAAACCGGATAGTGGGCTTGATGGACCTTGGTCTGACCCAGTATCGCATATCTTATGTTCTTAGAAATCTGGTAGTCTTTTTTTATCCAGACACTTGCTAAGAGGCATGTTTACTAAAAGCGCATGTTGACATTATGCAAATGTTTATGCAAATGAGACTCCTTATGCAAATGAGGCCCCGCAATGAATCTCCGCACATGGCCCCGCACCCCTCTTGGGCCGCCCCTGATTAAACTTGCTGTTTTTGTTACCTGTTTTAACAAGTGACATTTCGCAATTGGAGAGTTTTGTGAGTGACTTTAAATTTCTTTATGTATACTATACTGGGTTCAGAACCAACCTTTGGTCTGGATTGAGTTCTTTGCAGTCAGGAAAGTGAAGCGTGACCTAAGAGTGCCTACCGTGAATGCTGGTCCTGCCTCAAGGCCTCTCTTCAATCCCCAGAAATCAGATTTTGTGTGTCCAGCTCCTGGAGGTTTGCCTCGGGACTGTCTTAGAGCCTGAAAGGGACATGCAGCCTGGCAGGGATTAAAGAGAAGAGGAAAAGAGAAAAGATGAATTGAGTGAGCAGGTGGAGCATAATAGAAGGGTCTGGGTTAGAAAACAGGGATGAGAAGGGATAGGAAAGAGTAGAGGACAGGAAAGGAATTAGGAGGGCTCACAGGTGCAGGTAAGGTAGGGAGAGGGTGCAAGATGGAAGCAGGAAGGGAGGGAGGGAGTGAAAGGGGGTGGCAGAGAAAAGAGACAGATTGCAAGGTTGGGTTGCAAGGGAGGCAGATTGTATGGGTGAGTGGCAGCAAAGGAAGGACAGTGGTAAAGTGTAGGAAGGTGGAATAGTGCAGGAGGGTACAAGGGATGTGGTTTGTGCAGGAGGACAGGGCAAAATGCAAGGGAGAGAGAAGCCTACATGCTCACAACCACAGATGCACGTACATTGCTACCGTACATGGTCCCAAAACAGATGCATGCATACACACTGTCAACATGCATGCACCACAACACACACATACATGTACATACATACACAGATACACAGTTTCTAACATATACAAACACACACATACATACATATCCCCCAGATAAATAGATAAACTTTGCCTGTGGAGATAGATGTGCACGTCATACTTTTGGTTCACACAAAGACGCACACCTCACATACACCATCAGTCACTATCCATGCTATGCGCACCCACCCTCCCACCCAGACACGCACACACACACACACACACACACACACACACACACACCCAACTAGTCTACTGAGACAAATTTTACCTGGCCTTTTTCAACTGAATCGCCCACAGAGGCATGCTGGAGTCTGTGCATGGAGGAAAGGGGGACTACATCCTTGTGCCACACTGTAGGCATGCAGTTTTCAACATGTTATGATGTATGGTTTATTGCAGTTTGTTTTGCAAACCACTGTAGGCTGGACTATGTCTATGGAAGGTAGTATGATAATAAAACAAGCATGCCTCACCCAATCACATAGCTGCCCCTGCACTCACCTTCTTCCCTAAAGCACCTGAACCTGTCCCACCACAGCCCACTGCTGAATTTCTTCTCTGGTGGCACCATAAGCAACTTCAAGGGAGACTCTTCAGTTTAGGAGAATAATAACAGTATAAAAAGAGGAGCTTTCCTCTACCCCAGGACAGAGAGCAAAGGTGAACTATACTTTTCACTAATTTTATACTCTGCATTTTAATTCATTCCTATTACTGTTTTGACTACTTAAAGACTTTCTGTAAACTTTATAGGTTCAGAATAAATCCTGGACTGGATTGTAAGTTTTTTTAGAAGCATATAGTAGAGTGAGTGATCCCAGGGGCCAACAGTCTCCCAGCCCTAGATGGTCCCATTCCAGAATCCTGTAATCCCAACAGGGCCGGCCCTTCAAATACTATGCAACCACCTAGGGCAGCACAATTTTAGGGGCAGCAGCTGGAGCAGAAGGCAGCTAACTTAGCTGCTGTAGCCCCCCCCAAGCACTGCAGGACTAGTGCCCCTCCAGTGTAGTCCTTTCTTTCTGGTATTTCTAAATGTCAGCCAGAGTCTTGTGTTTAAGCACACTTGAAGCCCCTCCTGGTCCTGATCCCATGGCGGCAGGAAGTGCACGTCAGAGGGGGCAGGACTGACAGGGGCTTCTGATGTGCTTGAATGCTAAGTTCTGTGGGAGCTTCATTCACATTTTTGGTGCTAACATTCAGAAATATAAAAAAGAAAGATGCTGTGGTGTGTCTGCGAGAGGGGAATCCTACCTGCCTGTGTTACTCCCGCCATTATCCAGCACTGTGATGTAACACAAAATCCAAAAAATAAAAAATGCTCTGAACACATATATAGTAAACCTGCTCTACCAACTAATATTAACACCCAAAACTCAAACAGCGACAACACTGCAACAGACTCTAGAAAACCAATAAACCTGCTATTGGCAGGCACAGATTGGAAAACCGAACAAGCTGGACTGCTACAGATCCCTGTGCAGAAACTACACATTACTAGTGGAATACCTGACCTTGGTCACACAAGCAAAACACAGTCAGACCCTTACTAAATACACAGTAAGTGACCACAGACTAGAAGCAGAAAAGATACAGACAAAAACTGAACTTAACCCTTCGAAGACAGCAAGGTTTCTAGATTGATGAGATGTATGAAAGTGACATGTTAGATTCAACAATACTTTTGAAAAACAAATACAAAAATTTCAAACATGTGACACTGTGGTTTTTGTGTTGGAAGAACACACCGTGAACCTCTAACTGGTGCTGATGGTGCATGTCTTTGACGGTTGGAGTACCATACAATAAGACCCCTTGCTATCATCTGACGATATTCCAGTGGTGTTATTGCCTTATAATCAGGGTCCCTCTCTTGTTGCAGTTGAACATAAATGCAATGACTATTGTTGACAGCAATATCAAGAAGATCAAAGAAGATTTTCAAGTAATACTTAATTTTTAACTTTCTGTCAGTCTCGTACAGAACCTTTTTTTGGTCCATGAGGTCCACACCACCCATGTATTTGTTGTAAGTTGTGACAATGGAAGGACATGAAACACGCAGCTTATCTGCAGATCCTGCTTGCCTTCTTAGCACATACGTGACTGTGATA
This sequence comes from Ichthyophis bannanicus, assembly GCA_033557465.1. Classification (NCBI taxonomy): domain Eukaryota; kingdom Metazoa; phylum Chordata; class Amphibia; order Gymnophiona; family Ichthyophiidae; genus Ichthyophis; species Ichthyophis bannanicus. Next base: position 784,938,130 of record CM066035.1, read on the forward strand.
AGGAAGCTTATCATAGCTCAGGAAGGAGCTATAGTAAAGGTGAAGTGACTCTGAACAAGCAACCTGTCAGTTCTGGTAGAAATAAGAAAACAGAATTTTTCCATAAAAGACTACCAGTCCCAGAATGCACCAGGTTTCCAACAGCCATTAGAGGAGCTGAAGTGGGGAAACGTGTGTTCAATCAGGAGGGCTATGAGGTAATCCCCAAGCACTCATCTCAAAGGGCAGGGCCTGATTCAGCACAGCTGCGCTGTGCTAGGGTGGAGCACTCATCAAAGCAGAATAAAGATAGAGTTTATTCTACAGAGAATTATCTTCATCCTCAGTTTCATCTGGGAGATCCTCATCATCTTGGACAGTTTCATCATCGGGAGGATCATCAGAAGCAGAAGCCAGAGCGGACGAACAGAGAGGGCAAGAAACCCTTTGGAAGAAAGAAGAGAAAAGCATTTGGGAGGTCTAAAGGAGTCCAGAGCAGTACGTATACTGGGAGACATTCAAAAGGCCAGCATACACCATTGGACTGGGGAAAGCCAGAGGAATGGTGCTGCAGAGCTAGGAATCTCCAGACGGTACCTGTGAGGGAGACGGCTGCACGTGGAAGGGACCCTAAGACCCATGCCAGAAGGTATGTGAAGAGAGATCCAGTGTCCAGGGATCTGGATTGGAAGGCTGGACATAAGAACTGGACTACATACTGGCCAGGCTATTTAGAGAGGAACTCTAACAGCAATGGAAGCTCAGGTATGAACACTGATCTATGCCCTAGCTATAACCTTGAAAGACAGCAGGGAAACAAGTATTCTCCTGAGAGTGCTACATTGAGAAATTCCTCTGTGCCAATCCATGATATTGAACCCATGATTGTTGAAGAAGGGGGAGCGGTCTTAGATACAGGCTGTGAATATATGGATTGCTCTCTGTATAAACTCCTTTGGTAATTTTCTGTTACAAAGTACAACTACCATCACAAAGAAATACAAACTTGTTCTTTAATCTACTCAGAAAAGCTCCTGAGTAGGATTTTTGAGCCACGCAGTAGAAAGCAAGCCAGCTAAGGGGTTTCAGCTGGATAACTGCTAGCAATTGAGCCTTACCTAATTGCTTGTGAGCTCTGAGGGAATCACTTCTGAATCTATGTGTGAAGATATAAGAAGTTAACCTGAAAAGAACAGTTTTTCCCTTCTTTGTGGGTTTTGCTTGTTGTTTAATGCACTGCTAAGAAAATATTAGCTAGAGCCTACAGAAAAGACCAGTTTGTTACCAACCAGGTCTTTATTCTTTTGCTTTGATTGCCTGACAAGTTCAGCTGTTGTTTTCCTGATTTTGTTTTTCCAAGTTTAACACTGAAAGCAAGTATCCTGTTTTAGGTGCTACCAAGCATATCTGTGTTGGGAGAAATAACCCCATAAATAAATATCTTATTGGCTTTACACTCAAGCACAACTAATTATTGTGAGTGGCTGTGTCTGGTGTGAATGGACTGCATTTCCCACAATCCCTTGCAAACCATATTGATATATGCCTTTGCCAAGACTGTGAACATTCTCACCCAGGCAGCCGTCTGACAGTGACATCATCCTTTGAACATGGTAAGAAATTTGATAATAGAATCACTGACCTGTTGTCCAACCATTTCACACAAGTAACACCATTTGCTATCATATAATCCATGTCACCACGATTCATTTCCTTATCTGATTTCAAGTTCTTTGGCATGTGCTTCCAGTCTACACAAACTATGCCACATAGGTAAATCTTTTTTTGTAGCATCTGAAATTGCAACATTGGCGAGTTGAAGAAATTGTCAATAAAAACTTGGCAACATAGCTGTTCGAGTGCTTTTGACAGCATTATGACCACCCCCTCCTCAAGCCCATACTCAGTCTCCATTTTTCATCCAGTATACAGGTCAAACTGGTAAAGATAGCCTGAGATCGCATCACATCTGCACCACAGTTTAAATCCCCACTTCACAGGCTTGTTCTTTATGTACTGCTTCATGATGTTTTGGCCTTTGAATTTTATCATGTGCTCATCAATTGACTGCTGCTTGCTTGCATTTCTAGCTGCCTGGAAGCATCGATTGAAGTGGTTGATCAATGGGCGAACCTTGAAAGCCCGATCACACTGTGGGTGAATTCTCGGTCGCATATCATTGTTATTTGAAAAATGCAAGGCAGAGAGAATTATTTCAAATCACATCTGAGTCATTGCATTTGCAATGAATGGAACCTGCCGATCTGGTTGAGTAGACCAATAATCTCTAATTGTGGGCAGAACATGGTAACCCATGACCAGACACACCCCAAGGAAGGCTCGGAGCTCATCTGCATCAGTGAGAAATAGAATGCCTCTTTGCTTCATATATAGTTCACTCTGTTTTGCGATTAGTGAGACTAAGGAGTTGAAATCAGACACTTGTTTAAAAATAGAAACCGCATTAATGTCTTCAGAATCATCAAACTTCAGATTTACTTTTCCATAATTGTAGTCAATTGTCTCAGAGTTGTCTTTCACCAGCTTCCTCCCTCATTTGAAGTGTACTGTAGTTTGCACTGACCTGCCACTTGCTCGTGATTTAGTCGTTGGGGGCAAGTCTTCATCAATTGGTTGTGTTGCTTGTTTTTGAATATCATCAGGATGATTGGCATCATTTGTCTTTTTTCGTTTGTGTGAATTCTTTCTAGAATTTGATGTAGTTGGCTGCACCTGCATCGACTGTTCTTTTGCTCCGGAGACAACTGATGGAGATGGAGTCTTGATGGTACATTTACGTTTAGATTTACTGTAGAATGTCGCAGATATGACTGTTGAAGCTCCACTGGCTAGATTTGTACTACTACTAGGATTAGTAGTTTCAATTGTCAAAGAATCAGGATGTTCTATGACCACTTCCTCGTCAACATTGTCGACATCTTCAAGCAAGAAATTTTGATCTTCGTCATCAAGAAGCAAATCATCATCATCAGAATCGCTGCTCTCAGCAAACAAGAGTTGTATATCTGCTTCACGTATTCTAAACAAACGCTCACGCATCTTTTTTCGAAGTATGGTTTTCTACGAATTGACGAACGATAACTAACTGTTAGCATGCGACAAAAGTAGCACTGTATTTTTTCAGTTATAGACCACAGGGACAAATGTGTCCCAGAGCAATAAAACTCACTAAAATTGATAAAAATAGCAATTTCTCTAAAGCAAACTATTCAATTTTGTCAAAGATATGCGCGTAATTAAATATGAAAGTTCACATAACATCCGGCTTCTTACATCATTTTCTATGGAACACCAAAAGAACACAAATTCCTATTTCCATATTGGTAAATTATGAAGCGCTTTATAGAAAATAAAAGTTACATGAATTGGTCATTAAACAGAATCATTTGACAGAATAAGGTTTTATCTTGATGTGAACAGAAATTAAAATGGATTTTAAATAAAAATTGCATGTTTTATGAGTTTTTAAAACTTATGGGACAAATATGTCCCCTGGTCCTTAAAGGGTTAAAACCCAAAGAAGACGGACTCTGCCTGCAATGCAACACTGGAGAAACAGAGACAGAAATGAATTTCCTCCTGCATTGCGCAAAATACAAAGATATTAGAGATATTCATTTCCCAAAACTAGCAGAGAAAATGAAAGAACTTCCCACAAAAAATGAGCAGGAAAAACTCTGTATAATCCTGGTGGAATATATGTTGTATCCTGCCACCAAGCAAGAAATGTAACCTGACCTGGAACAATATAGACCAGAACCAGAATCTGGGAATTGTTTTTGCTATTGCCCTCTCTGTACATCATTATTGTATTCTCCTCTCTACACTGTAATTTCATTCTACTGCTCTTACTACTACCTTGTAAATGATCTCTCTCTGTCTTTTTCTTTTGTAATCCATGTTCCTGTGTGGGTGTGGGAAGTAGTCCGGACTCCCTTGAGTCACCAGTGCCAAGCTAGGACCACCAAGCACCAACCCTCCCACAGGGCATGGCCCTAAAAAAGGACACCACTCCTCTGCAGTGTGTTAGGCATGGTCATGACTGGGTGTCCTGGAGGTAAGGATGAGGGGCTTATGCTGTAAAGAAAAATGTTAGCAAAATAAACAGTTTCTTTGGTGAAGAGAAGAGGTAGGCAGTAACCAGAAATAATATAATTTTTAATAAAAACCCTGGCATTGTGGGGTGTGATAAAATAAATAAAAAGGCAGGATAAAAGAACATAAACCACCTTTACATAATGCAACACCTATTAGTACTTTCAAGATTAGCAATAGGAACAGTAGGAACACACTCTGCAAGAACACACTTTATAAAAATACACATCTTTTTAAAGTAACTCTGCCAGTCCCAAAATGACTTCTTTGCTAATAAGACTTCTACTTTGAAGTACAGCAGTATCAATTTGCAACCCTCGATATTTGTTCTGAGCAGGGTTTCTTGAGGAGAGCTGTAACCACAGCATGCTTGGAGGCTGAAGGGACAGTTGCAGTGGAGAGCAATAGGTTGAGAATATGAGAGATAGAAAGGACAGCAGTGGAGGAGATGGGGCTTAGGAGACGGGTAGGAATAGAATCAGAGGAGCAGGTAGTGAGTTTGGTCGCCTTTCTCTGCACCTTTTCTAATGCCGCTATATTTCTATTCAGGAAGACAGAGGGGAGATGCTAGATGGAGGGGAGGAGAGAGGACATAATGACCAAAGGGAAGAGAGAGTAAGATGAGATGTTTGAAGAAGTGGGAGAAAGAGAAAGATACCGAATGGGGAGGGGGGATAGACTAGAGAATAAAGAGATGAGGAATGGAGGGTCAGGGTGAGAAAGAGATGGAAAGCTATAGGTAGATGCAGTAAAAAGAGGGAGATTAAGGACTAGATAGTAAGAAGGAGTGAAATTTAAGTGGATAGTCAGAAAAATAAATGTAAGAAAGTTGAAAGGGAAAGTTCAATGTCAGACACGGACATAAGGGAGAAAGTGAAGAAGACATAAGAAGAGAGAAGCAGTAGAAACATAGAAACATGATGACAGAAAAAGACCACATGACCTATCTAGTCTGTCCTTCCATAACAACAACTACAACAGTCCACTTTTTACCTTTAGAGATCCTCTGTGTTGGTCCCATGCTTTTTTGAATTCAGTTACTGTGCTCATCTCTACCACCTCCACTGGGAGACTATTCCATGGATCCACTACTCTTTCTGTAAAGAAATATTTCCGCATAGCGTAGCCAGACAACAAAATTTAGGGGTGACCCAGGGTGAAGACTAGGAAAGTGGCTATAGGCATATCGCAAGCCACCTCTACACTGTACAGCATTACCTATTCTGCAGCGGGAGACAGACCTTTTCTTCCCCAATTTGCATCAGTGGCACACATGTTTAAACTTCATAGGCAAGACATGTGTGCCATAGCCCGTCGAGGCTCTCTCTCTCTCTCTGTGCCTGACAGGCTGCTTCCCTGGCATTGTTTTCTCATTACTTTTCTCACATTTGCTGTGTATGTCACTTTTACAGCTGCAGATATACCACACACATGCATTCGGGCACACTCTCACACTTTCCTACTATTACTAGTGATCATTTCTATAGAGCTACAAGGCATATGCAGCATTGTACAGAGACATGGAAGAGGTGGTCTCTGCTTATCAGAGTTTACAGTCTAATCAAGACAGATAAGACAATAGCTGGGGACTAGGATATATCTAGGAGACTGGTAAGGAAACACATAGGAGAGGGGATCAGGATCCAAAAGTAGTCTCAAAAAGGTGAGGTTATAGCCTGGATTTCAACAGGGTCACAGATGGAGCCTGACATACCAACTCAGGTAGTTTGTTGCAGGCATAAGGAGCAGCAAGGTGGAAAGATCAAAGTCTGGATTTGGCAGTGGAAAAGAAGGGCACACATAGAAGGACCACCAAAATGTGCTTTCTCTATATCCACAAGGAAGAACATTTTAGAGTCCCTACCCCTAAACTGGCCTTATCACAGTATGAGGTAATGGGGGACAGACATGCTTGTCAGTTATTGGGTAAGAAGAGTCCCCAGTTGGTTTGGAGGGAAATATAATCGGGAGCCTGGCATCTTTTTTATTCCAAAGGAGTCTGGGAAAGGAGTAGGGCTGTCAGAGCCCAGAAAGGGTTCAGTACAGCCTGGGGTACTATATCTTAGATGGCCAGCTAGGTCACATGCTAAAAACTGCTGCTATCCCACTAGCTTTCAGAGCTTAACCAAGCTATAAACTTAACTGAGATAGGAAGAAAGAACCACAGAGATCTGAGCTGCACAGACCAGGCTGCAAAGTCCAGCCCCAGAGGGACCCAGCACAGAAGGGTCAAGTGACTGAGGTTCTCAGGTGCCTGGAAAGTACTATATTTGAAGCCCAGATCAGATGTTTGGGCTTCAAATATAGTACGCTTTAAGAAAAGTGGAGGAAAGCCAAAAAATTGCCAGCATGGTTTAAAAATGAGGTCAGAGAGGCTGTTGTTGCCAAAAAAGCATATTTCAGCAAATGGAAAAAGGAGCCAAATGATGAACACGGGAAACAACATAAGCATTGACAACTTAGATGCAAGGCATTGATAAGGCAGGCAAAGAGAGAATTTCAAAAGAAGCTTGCCATGGAGGCAAAAAACACATAAAAATGTTTTCAAATACATTTGTCACAAAAAACCTGTGAGTCAATTGAACCTTGGATGATAGAGAGGTAAAAGGGGTGCTAAGTGAGAACAAGGCCATAGCAGAGAGAATGAATGAATTCTTTGCTTTGGTATTTACTGAAGAAGATGTTGGGAAGTTGCCCATGCCTGAAATGGTATATAAAGGTGATGTATTGGAAGAATTGAAAGAAATATCCATAAATCAGGAAGATGTATTACAACTATTTGATGAACTAGAGTAACAAATCACCTGGACCGGACTGTACACATCCCAGGATGTTGAAAGCACTGAAATATGAGGTTGCAGACTTAATTTTAGTAATCTGTGAACTATCCTTAAAATCATCTGAAGTACTTGAGGATTGGAGAGTGACAATGTAATGCTGATTTTTTAAGAGTACCAGGAGTGATCTGGGAAACTACAGACCAGTGAGCCTGACGATCATACCAGGCAAAATGGCAGAAACTATTATAAAGAATAAAATTACTGATCATGTAGATAATTATGGTTTAATGCGAGAAAACCAACATCGATTTAGCCAAGGACTGTCTTGTGTCGCCAATCTCTTATATTTTTTGAAGGTGTGAATAAACAGGTAGACAAAGGTGTATCTGGGTTTTCAGAAAGTCTTTGACAAGTTCGCTCATGAGAGACTCTCGGTGAAATTAAAAATTCATGGGATTGGAGGCAGTGTAGTATTGTGGATCGGGAACTTGTTAAAAGATAGAAAGCAGAGAGTAGGGCTAAATGGCCAATTTTCTCAATGGAGAAAGGTGACTAGTGGAGTACCCCAGGAATCTGTGCTGGGCCCGCTGTTTTTTAATATATTCATAAATGACCTGGAAATAAGAATAATGAGTGAGGTGATCAGATTTGCAGATGACACAGAATTATTCAAAGGTATTAAAACACAACAGGATTGTGAAATATTACAAGAGGACCTTGAAAAATTGAGGCTGGGCGCCCAAATGGCAGATGAAATTTAATGTGGACAAGTGCAAAGTTATGCATATGAGGGAAGAATAACCCAAACTATAGTTGCACAATGCAAGGTTCTACGTTAGGAATCACCGTTTAGGAAAGGATCTGTGTGTCATTGTGGACAGTATGTTGAAACCCTCTGCCCAGTGTGCAGTGACAGCCAAGAAAGCAAATAGAATGTTAGGAATCAAGGAAAGGAATAGAAAATAATACCAAAGATATTATAATGCCTCTGTATCACTCCATGGTGCGACCGGACCTTGCATTTCTGGTCACCATATCTTAAAAAGGGTATAGCAGAATTGGAAAAGGTACAGAGAAGAGTGACCAAAATGGTAAAGGGGATAGAAGGATATTGCTGTGAGGAAAGGCTTAAAAGATTAGGGCTCTTCAACTTGAGAAAGAGATGGCTGAGGGACGATATGATTGATTTCTATAAAATAATGAATGGGGTGGAATGGGTAAATACATCAAAAAGTAGAAAAACTAGGGGACATGCAATGAAGCTACAATGTAGTACATATAAAACAAACTGGAGAAAATATTTTTTCACTCAGTCCGTAATCAAACTCTGGAATTCATTACCAGAGAATGTAGTAAAAGCAGGGCCAGGCCATCCACTAGGTGGTCTAGGCAGCGGCAGATATCTATGAATGGCAGGCTATGTGTTTTGGCACATATGACCTGCCTTCCCCCCCACTCTTGGACTGAGCCGCACTGCGCTGTCACTGATTCCAGCGGCGGGGAGGATAGCTAGGCCCGGTGGCAAACCATGTGCTTCGGCACACATGGCCTGTCGCTTCTGAACCCTCAAAGTTATGTCGGAGGAGAGTCAGAAGCAGCAGTCCATGTGTGCTGAAGCAGGCCATGTGAGCTGAGCTGCGCCTCCCCCCCTCGACTCCGCAACCGGAATTGGTGGCAGCATGGCTCAGCACGGGGGGGAGGGGGGTGTTGCAGCTTGGCGTGCAAGGGAGGCAGTATGGCTTGGTTGGGGGGGGGGGGAGGAGCAAGAGTGAGATAAGGAAAGTTGAGCTCTATACCTCAAGCCATACTCCTGGCACTGGGATATTTGGTTCCAGTATGTGAATCTGTAATGAAGATCCCCTTGGGCTGAGCAAACAAGATTCATATATGGACTGCTTGGATATGATCCTGTGGGACTTCAATAGAGAGTGGAGGACTGGCTGCAAAAGATAGACCCTTCCATACTATGGCTTCTCTAGTGTAGTCTTTCCTAGCATAGAGACAATCCATGGACTCCTCTAATTTCTTTTCTAAGCCTGAAGAGTATGTGGCTGCTGAGAGTTCAGCAGAGGAAGCTGAAGGCTCTCATGATGTACTACCAAAAGGCAACAAGGCAGGAGGGGAGGGAAGAATGGCTGCAAGACCCCAAGGCTCTGAAGAGAAGCAATTCAGCACCAAAATAGGCTGGAAGGTCTCAAGACACTGAAAGAGGAGCAAAGCAGCACCAAGAAGATTAGATCTAGGTCAGATTTTTGTGAGAAACTGAGCCAGTTCATGAAGGAGTATTTAATTGTCTCCGTCAACAAGTTTGTCCAGTGGAACTGACAGCAAGAGCATGGCATTGATAATAGAGGTGTTGGCTCTAAGTGATTATTCTGTGAATCGCATGGAGAGGCAGAACATCCTGAAGTTCCAAGAAAAGCAGTCAGAGACCAAGACAATGTTGCAAAAAGCTACAGAAATACTTCCCATCACATTAGGAACCAGAGGCTTGATAAAGAAGAATTTCCAAGCACATCTCGACAAATTACCCGTACATGTTACATCTTATGAACTCCGGAAGGAAGCTCTCTTTGGCACGATGCAAGTACCACGCCAGACATTAACAGTAAATTTTAGAGACTGAGATCATACTCCACATACCCTGCTTAGAAGTGAGGTCATGACTGTCATGGTATGTGCAAAACTGACCCATTTGGAGAAACTGCCCTGAGAAAGAACATTCAGTATGAAAGGACTTGGTGCCTCTACTTTGAAAGTAAGTTTGAAATTCAGTCTAAAGTTTCATCTTTACTGTTCCCCTGTCACAAAGGAGCTTGTTTGATCACACCCAAACACAGCTTCTGAGACAATAGGACTGCAAGTGTGAAATCAATAAAGAGAGCGCTATGAAGACCCCAAAAGCATTGAAGAAGAAAACATGGGACAAGCACACAGGGTCTCTACGGGAAAGGAGGGGACTGCAGAGCTTAATAGTTAGTATTATCAAGCCCCAGCCCTCCGCCTAGGGCTCAGAGGGTTGGGGTTGCCATTATATGCTCCTTGCAGAAGGTGAGAAAAAACCTTTTGCTCCCGCTATGCCTGCTGGGAGTGGTAGTTCTTTTGCCCTCTGATAAGGAAATAGTTGTGAGACCAGTGGTAAGGCAAAATGACAAGAATTTATTCCCCAACAAAAAGATTCAGTGCAGATTAAATCAGGATACTCTTCGGGTGTTTGCTCGAGGATATTTACAGAACTTAAACTGATTGAGCTTCACAATCTTTGCTCACAAAACGTGCAATGCATATCACATGTAACAGATAGAAAACATAACAGCTTCTTCTCACAAAGAAAAATATCTTCTTTCCCTTTGTTCACACTCAGCTCCCTCGTACACCTTTAGCAAAGGGATTCTATATCATCTTCCAAGCACAGTGTACAGTCCATAGGCACTTCTGCTGAGTCACTCTCATTAAGGTCCTGTTGCATTTCTTCAAACTCTGAAACTAAGGAGTTTGGCTCTAAGCTGTTATTATACGGCTTAGGATAATTTCCCCCTAAGACCTTTGGTGCTTCCTTTGGGCACAGTTCTATATGGTAAGGATTGGAAATACCTGAGGTTGTGGAGATTCCTCTCTGGCTTTGTTCAGCTAGCTTTTTCCAGCTGTAGGGAAACGCTTTCTGATTCCCTGTTTGGAGTTCTTGTCTGGAGCACTGCTCTGGTTCCCAGTCTCAAACTGAGCTTTGCAAACTCCTGGGTTTTGTGCTAGGTTCCCACCTGTGAGCTCATTGAAGCTTTTTATCTGGCAATGAGGTCTGAAGGTCTCTCTTCTCTCTCCCTCTAGGCAGGTTTCTGACAGCAGTCTGTCCCTTCTCTCCTTCTGCTCTGTCTGCTTCAATTCCAGAACTGCAGCTGGGTTTCCTCAAAGGTCTGCTCCCAGCTCTTCTCCAACCGTCTCTCCAACCACCTCTTCAGTCAATACTCTCATCAACACTATTACCGGCTCTCTCAGCGAGATTCCAATCACCAACTCCTCCTTTGCTTTCTCCTAGCCAGAGTTTATATTCCTGTTCCCTGAGCCTTGGGTCTGCCTTCCTGAACAGGTGCGTGTAATTAGGTTCCAGGCTTGCAGTTACGTCAGAGCTTGGGTGTGTCAGCCTAGCTCCTGTTTCCCTATGCTTGCCTTTCTCTTGCAAACGCTGAAACGTGTGTGCAGCCTGACTGTCAGTTTGTTTAAAGGTAAAATCATCCTTTTCTTCTAATTCCATATGTTCAGTATGGGCTTCTTCATCACAGTATGGATAGGCAGACTGGATAGGTCGTTTGGTCTTTGCCATTAGTTTTTTGCTTCTATGTAAAACAGCACCAACATTGTCTGAAAGAGCCAAAGGCATTGCCTGAGGAGCAAAGCAACATAAATATTGGCTGGAAGAGCTTAAAGTAATGAAGATGAAACGTTTGGGTATTAATTAATGTTCAGTGGGCAGAGAGGTATCCTCCAAATATTTTCTCATTGGGGTTCAGTGAGCAGGTCAGCCTTACAAGTAGCATCAATACTCCAAGTCTTTTTTGATAATTGGGCGTACCAAATTTGTTCACCTAGGAGGAAACATTATCCTGGAGAGCACATAATAATTAGGGGCTAGAAACATAGCAATCATTTCCTCTCTGACCCTCATTATCCACTCAGATTTCACTCCTCCTTACCATCCAGTCTTCATCTTGCTCCTTTTACTGCACTTACATACAGTTTTCCATCTCTTTCCCTCATCCCAGCCCCCTTACTCTCCATCTTTTTATTTCTCACTCTTTCACTAACCCCCCTCTCTCCTTCCATCCAGTATATCTTCGCTCTCTCCCCTTCCTTCCGGCATCTCCTCTTCTCTCTCTCTTCGTTTGGCAACTTCTTTCTCTTTTTCCCTACCCTTCATCAAGCATCACCCCCTCTCTATCTCCCCCCTCTATCTAGCATCTTTCTCTCTCTCCCTCTCCCCTCAATCCAGCCTATATTGCCCCTGCATGTAATGAAATCAAATTAAAGAGCACACTGTGCAAGCATTACTTGTGTCACAGCGATAATTGTGCTCTGCATTTCTTTGCTGCCTACCCCATAGGTGTCATCCCTTGGAGTAGGTGCATGGGAAAATTCTTTTGACAGGGCTATCCAGATTCTCTCCCACACCTTCCATGCTGCAACCTATTCCGGGCGTTGGTGAAAGGGACCAATGACGGCAGGAGTTTGTGGGAGAAACTTGTTTAACATCCCCCTTCCAGTTCTTCCTATATAAATTATATGTAAAACATAAGGGGAAAAAAAGAATCTATCTCCCCAGGCACTTTGTGTTCTGACAGAGTGAGAGTCACTTCTCAATGGCTTGTACATTTAAAGTCTTTGGGAGAGCACAGGAAGCGCACAGACCCTCCTGACCATTCCATGCCACCACGCTCCTTTCCAGACTGCTCCCTCTCTGGCCCGCTCGCTTGTTTATCGTTTTCTTTTCTACAGCTTTATTTTGTTACACAAACGTTGATTTAGGAAATATTTTAGGGCCCCAGGGATGCCAACGTATTTTTATTTGAAATGCGTGCAGGAATGATGAATGTTTTGCTTTCAAGGGGAAATGCAGGCTTTTGACTTGATTTTTTTTCTCCTTTTTCTAAGTATCTCTTTATTCATCACTTTAATTACCTAATCGTAAATTCCTTCAGGGGGTCACTTAGAAAGAGAATTAGCATTCAGGCTTGGCAGTACTGTGCATTCAAGAAATTTTGGATGGGATCCAGCCTGTTTTACCTGTGATTAATTATAAAATTTCTTTTCTTTATGTGCCAGAGGACTGCTAAGATTTTAAAGCAGCTACATGACTGCTAGTGACTCTTTGATTATGATTGATATGTCAGTCCAGTGTAAATTCAGCTCTAGTTTGTATGAGTATGTGTATTAGACTTGAGGTTGGTTTCTAGACAGCATATTTCAAAGTAGGTTCCCATAGTGAAGGAGGGAGAGGGAGGAGGGATTCCTGGTTTTCTGAAGAGATCTAGGTCTCCCATCCCTACAATGCTATGAACATGCATCTTAGTAGCCTTGCCAAAGAAAAGGCAACTAGGAAGAAGGAACATGGATAGTATGTCACTCCAGAAGACATCTCATAGTCTGTATATAGCAGATCCCTCACCGGAGCTACAGCTATAACCAGAGCAGTTCTGGAAAGCCTTACCATTTCGGTAGCAGTGCATGACGCCATAGCAATCTGGGATCCCTCAAATTGCTTTCAAGACAGCATTAGTATGCTAAATGAAAGGGGGGGGGGGAGCAGTGAATTTGTGAATTCTAGAGGCTCTCAAATTCAATCCATTTTTATTTCATTTTTTCATTGTTTAGCCTGTTCTGTTATCAAGGCACCCAGAACAGGTACAACACAATCATTAAAAGGTAATACACATTACATTAAAATAATTGAACAAAAGAAACACAGGGCCTGATATTAAAAAGGGCTTGTGGTTCCATTGTTGTTTTACAAGCGCTGACCATCACAGGCGGAATATTGGGCCAACAATGCAGACAGCACTTTCACTTAAGCCACCCTACCACTTCCATCTCCAAAATGATCTTATCCCCTGCAAAAACAGTACATAGCAGGGGACTGTTCAACCACCTAAAACAAATTCCCATTGGAACTACAAGGTTCCAGCCACACTTGAGGCCCCCATTGTCTAAAACAGTGTTCTAATCCATCCCCGCCAACATATGGTACAAACAAACAACTTCTTAGTGGGCATCTAAAAGGTCAGAGATCACATAATTTTCTAAGTGGATGAGGCAACTTGTTACAAAGGAAGAGCACATCCAGAAAGAAAGATTGATTCCTAGAGCTGGCCAAAGATACCTTGAATCAGGGCTGGTGCTACCATTAGGTGAACTAGGTGGTCGCCTAGAATGCCAGCCCTCCGGGAGCATCCCCCATGCCCATTACCGCTGCTGGTGCTCCTCACTGGAGCTGACAGCAGCAGCATTTATCCTTTGTCTCTAGGGCTACGCCTGTTCTATTCTGATAGGGCTGAGTGAGGGTGGAAATGGGGAAGAAAGGATGTCGAAAGAGGGACACTAGGAGGCTTGGCAGAGGGTGAGAAATAGAAGAATGATGGGCCCAATATTCAAAGGTGGTGGCTAGTGCGAGTACAGCTCCTAGTCATCACCGCTGAAGAGTTAATCAGGATATTCAATGCTGGGACCATATCTGGCCACCAGCACTGAATGTGCAGGTCTGCCGTACAGTGCCAATCGGCAAGGAAGCTAACAGGGCAGGGCGATATTAGCATTGGTGGAAAAAGTTAGGACAGCTTTTTCTATGCCTAACTTTCACCGCTGAGGACTAACCAGGCAGTGGCTGAATATCACCGCTGACCAATTATCCCCAGATACAGCCCCTGGAACGCCCCCAGAACGCTCCAATGCTAAATGTGTATCATCGGGGCGTATAGCGGCAGTATCCGGGAACATTCAGCAGCAGTAAGTGTGTTAGTGCTGCTGACTATTCTGCTTAGAGGAAATTACATGGTTTACGGGTCTGTAAACCATGTAGCTACTTTGGAATATCGGGCCTGTCTGAATATGAACAAAGATTGAGTTATAGGAATGGAGTTGAGGTTCACGAGGGGATGCGAAGCAATGGAGGGTAAATGAGAGCTGAGAGGGTGTGTACAGAGGATGAAATGGAGGATGTCCCCCTCAGCCCCCTCTGGTGGCGGCATAGTGGTTCCACAGGGGCTGGGGAGCGCATAAGAAATAAAGGGTTTCAGGGTTGACCTGTTGTGAGGGTCAATGAGGTAGCAGGCCTCATTGTCAGCCTCAAGGTCAACTTCCTAAAAAGTAACTCTTGCCAAGTGTAGGGTAAAGAAAAGGCTTTTATTTCACCTTTGCGCATAAAGAAGTTCAAAATATGAGGTAATGAGTAACAGAACACAAACTTTGGTTGCATCAAAATGTGAATCAGCAAAAACACTCAAAATAACATGGTTATCCGTCACCAACTTAAAACATAAGGTTTCCAGTATTCTTTGCATACATGGGATTTGTTTGCCTTTTACTTAAACACATCTCCTTGTGCAATAATCACATTCCATTGCTTCTATGTCTTCAATACCCTCAGATTCCCCTGGCAGCCATTCCATTTCTACGGGGTCCGAATCTGAGGTCTCTGAGATCTCTGGGATGTTAAAACCTGGTTTTCTAAAAGCATGCCATACCGTATCCCAGTGCTGGCTTGGGAGTTTGGGGCGTCGGCTTTTAGTTATATTATAACTCCCTGGGCTTACTGCTGTTTCAGGATTAAAGGTTTGCTTCTTCCAGTCTCTGGCAGCACTAAACTTTTTCCTGTAAAACTTATCTGGTATTTCTGGTTTAAAACAGTCCTTATTATCCAGATAAAAGCTAGCCCTTTGTTTCTCTCTAGGCTTCTTGTGAAAGGCTTGAGGCCTAGTCTGAAAGTCTTTTGCTTCAGGTAATTTCCAACGATCCCAGGATATCTTTCCTGTTTTAGAATGAGGTATAATTCTTTTGAGGTAAGGCTGCTGCGGAGGGGCCTGTCTTCCACCTCCACCCCTGTGGCAGTTGGTTAGGGGCCGCGCCCTCTCAGCTATATCCTCTCTCTTAAGGCTATGAACCTTTCTTTCATCCTTCAAGTTACTTTTGTAAAAACTTTTAAAAGTACCTTTTTCCTCTTGAAGGTTTCTTCTCCAGTTAGAAGGATAAGCCTCTCCTTCCTTGGCTGTCCTCTGTATGACTGCCTCTTGCAGTTGTGTATGGCCTTCCTCTAGGCCTGCTCTTGGGCCTTCAGCTCGGCCTGCTCTCCCAGTAGCTTTCACTCCTTGAGCTCTTCTGGGTTTGTCAGTGACTTCACCTCGGTCTCTGACTCCGGCTTCTGGAGCTTCCCTTGGCACTGCTTCCTGCGCTTCCTGTGAAGGTCTCTGCCAAGCTCCTTGCCTCCTCCTGTGCTTCCCCTCTGGGTTGCTTCTAGACTGCCTCTCTGGCTTGCCCCTTGGCTGCCTCTCTGGCTTGCTCCTTGGCTGCCTTGGCTTCCTCCCTTGCAATGCTCTGTCCCTGCTTAAATCCAGAGCAGCTGCTTCTGAGTCCTGCCCATAGAGGTGTGGTTCTTCCACTTCCAGGCTTGCTCTCCTGCTCCCTCTATGTGTCCCTTCTCGTAATTGCAGGTAAATCTTGTTTTTTTCAAGATTTAAAACTTTCTTTCCTTGCGTCAGAGGGCCCGCGGTATCACAAGGACTAGGAAGGGGGTGAAAGACAGAGGGCACATTGGAGACTGGGGAAGGAAAGAGAGAGAGGGCAATGACAGTGCTGCAGAGAGCATGAGAGGGAGATGGCCGTAGACAGATAAGAGTTGAAAATGGGAAAGTGGGAATAAGACGATGGATAAAATGTGAGTGGATACAGAAGCTGAGAAGAGGAAAATGAAGAAAACAACCCAAGTGTCAAACAAATGTAGGGAAAGTAAGCGAAGACAATAGGAGGAGAGAGAAGAAATGGAAAGGCAAACTTAGACAAGAACTTAGGAGAAGACTGACAAGAAAAGTGGAAGAGAGAGACTGGAACTATCCTGAAGAATAAAATGTCAAGACAACAAATGTAGATGAAAAAACAATTTGTTTTACATTTTTAAGGATTGGAACATGTCAGCTTTGGGAAAAATTGCATCTCTTCTCTTTTTTGTATTTTTCAAAACAAGGAAGGAAATGCATCTCCGTTTTTCTTTTTTTTTTTCAGTATTGCACTGCTCATGGAATCTAGTTTTTTGTGTTTCTGTTCGCATGTTTCAGCTTCTAATTTGTGGTTCCTTATTCTGCATTAGGCGAGGGTCTGTATCTTTTTTTTTTTTGCTTGTGTGACTGAGATGAAGCAATCTGCCAGTGTGTGGTATCTGCATAAAGATCTGTAGCAAACCCATTTGTTCGGTTTCCCCAGTTGGAGAAGTATGAATGTTCAAGGACCCGGTGTAATATTTGCAGTGCTGTCTTTCCATGGGTAGGCTTGTTGCGCTTTGAATCCCAGCAGTTAGAGCTGTTTTGGAATGCTGTTAGCTATATAGGTTCTGAGTGCATTTTGCAGGGTTGTTCTGTATGTTAGTCCACTGTCACATACTTTGTGAAGTCTCGGTGTGTCGATATTCTCCCCCATCCCCGGCAGCCAAACTGAATAGGAGGATAAAAAATAAATTATGGGACCCTTTTACTGAAACGCAAGTTATCTAGCATTTGAATACTGATGTGCAGAGTGAGTGGGTTAGAGGCCGAGTATTGGCATGGAGAGCACATTAGCACATGAGCACTGTTAACATGGTAGTTAGCCTGGGTGCAACTAATGAAACCTCTCTGGGTATGGTTAGGTGCATCAGCGTTAATTGCACCACACTTTAGATCTCAGATAAAAGAGGATAGCTGTTCTTTGTTTTAAGAACAGCTGAGGAAAAGTAGTAGGACTTTGGTAGGTCTTTCTCATTTCCTTCAACGGGTACTAAAGCTCCAACAACTGAGCTATGGCTGAGAAAAGTGATGGTGCCAAAGCTGTTCCCCTGCTACAGCTTTTGCCTCTGTCCAGATGAACAGTCTGATCCTTGACAAGAGACTGATTCCACGTGCACAATGCCTGCAAGCTGAATACCTCATGAAAGAAGTGGAGGAACTGGGAGAAGAGAGGATGAGAAGCATCTGTGACAGCGAGGCATACATCGATGAAATGCTTTTTGAGGCATCCATGCTCTCCAACAGAGGTGAAGATGGTATACTAAAGAAAGGAGAAAGCTGGATACAAATCACTAGAGGCTGCAGAATCAACATCCAATCTCCAACTCCACCATTCATCAAATTGATGTACTGATATGCAGTCCTGGAAGTGGAGAAAGCAAAAGCATCCAAGGAACAGGAAGCACCACAGCTCAAGCACCTAAAAGTTGTAGAATCAGTGACTATAAGGAAGCGAAGGCTAGTGGTGATTAGTGACTCTCTTCTGAGAGATATTGATGTCCCATCTGCTGACCAGACTTAATGTACCAGGAGGTGTGCTGTCTCCCAGGTGCCAAAATCAGAGATGTTACAGAGAGTTTGCCAAGACTCATCAAGCCTACTGACTATTATCCGATGCTGTTTATCCATGTTAGCACAAATGCTTCTGCTAGGTATCTCTCCGGGCATATCAAGAGTGGCTTCATGACTCTGGGGGAGAGGGTGAAGCAGATACTCTAGGTGTGCAGGTAGTGTTCTCCTAAATCCTTCCTGCTGAGGGTAAAGGCAGAGGCAGAGAAGCTCACATCCTAGAGATCAATGTATGGCTGCATGGATGGTGTTGTCAAGACTGTTTTGATTTCCTGGACCATGGGATGATCTTCCAAGGGCTGCTGAACAGGCATAGTGTCCATCTATCTAGAAAGGACTTTAAACTAGATTTGTTGGGGATGGGTGAAGAAAGCCCCCCCAGATAAGTTAAAGCCCTCAGGTAAGTAAAACATTAAGTACCTCTGTAGACATGGGTAAAAAGGCTAATATCTGGAAAACAGTGTGTATTAATGCCATAGTATGGGAAAAGATTCCAGATGTTGAAGCTTTAATGGAAGAGGCTGACTTGGATTTAGTGGTAGCTATGGAGACATGGTTCACAGGGAATCATGACTGGGATGTAATTATACAAGACTATAATTTATTCAGGAAGGACAGGCCAAGAAGAAAGGGAAGAGGAGTGGCACTATCTGTAAAAGATAATATTAAAGCTATAGAATTGCAGGGTTTATTAGAGAAGGGGGAGGCATTGAGGGTTAAACTGGAAAGAGGGAATGGAGCATCAATTTGCATTGGTGAAGACATTTGCAATATCGCTATGAAAGGAGAAGTACTGCTGATAGGTGATTTCAATATGCCAGTTATTGATTGGGACATCCCTGCTATGGTGCCATTTAGAAATAGGAAGATCCTGGATTCTTTACAGAAATAACTATTCCAGCAATTGGTAACAGAACCCACACGTAAAGGGGCCATGTTGGACCTGGTGCTAATGGATGGGGAGACTTTTTCTGATTCTACAGTGGGTGATCAGCTCACATCCAGTGATCATCAGATGGTGTGGTTCATTATTAGCACTAGGGTTGATAAACTCAAGTCAAGTGAGGATACTAGACTTTAGGAAAGCTAAGTTTGCCAAGATGGGACCATACCTCAAGCAGTCGGTGGAATGGGAACAGCTGGAAGATGTAGAAAACTAGTAGGTGAAATTGAAAGGGGGTATTTTAAGGGCAACAACCTTTGTATTAGGAAAGTAAAGAAAATAAAAAGGAGGCCACTATGGTTCTTGAAAGAAGTAGCTGCAAGATGAATAAAAATGCGGCGACCTTCATAAAATACAAGAGATCACAGAAAGAAGAAGACAAGCATCAATATTCAGAAAAACTTAGAGAAGCTAGGAAAGTAGTCAGGAATGCAAATGGAAGAAAAAATAACCAATGCAGTAAAATAGCGGAACAAAACATTTTTTTAGAAATGTTAGTGAGAGGGGGAGCTACAAAAGTGATATTGTCGGACTCAAGGGTGAGAGGAAGAATATGTAGTATCTGAGGAGGATAAAGCAGAATTTCTTAACAAATATTTCTATTCATTGTTCACAGATGAAGGGCCAGGAGGAGGACATCAGAAAACACCGAGAAATAAGAACAGAAGTGCACTCAATCTTGAACGATTTTCAGAAGACTGTGTTTGCGAGGAGCTAACTAAACTAAAAGTAGACAAAGCAATGGGGCCAGATGGGATACATCCGAGAGTGCTGAAGGAACTTAGAGAAGTTCTAGCAGCTCCACTATCTGACCATTTCAATGCTTCTTTAGCGTCTGGCATGGTCTCAGAAGACTGAAGAAAGGAACATGTGGTCTCTTTACACAAAAGCTAAGGATGAGGATGGGAACTACAGGCTGGTTAGTCTGACATCTGTGGTAAGTAAACTAATAGAAGGGCTGCTAAAACAGAAGATAGTGAGTCTTTTTAGAATACAGTGCATTGCATGATTATGAGAGGCAGGACTTGCCAGACAAATTTCGTTAATTTCTTTGACTGGGAGATCAGAGAATTGGACCAAGGAAGAGCTCTAAATGTGGTGTACTTAGATTTCAGTAAAACCTTTAACACTATTCCACGCAGGCGACTTATAAATAAACTGTATGCCCTAGGGATGTACCCTAAATTGACTGACTGGGTTAGAAATTGGTTGAGTGTGAGGTGACAAAGGGTACAGAGAAGTGGCGCTCACTCTGAGGAAAAGGTTTTTACCAGTGGTGTGCCGCAGGGATCTGTCCTTGGTATGATTCTTTTTTTTAATTTTTTTTATTTATATTTTATTAAGATTATACAAGAATATACAAAGGCAACATAATTATCACAGGAAAATAAAGAAAAACAACCTAGTCCACATCACGGGGAGTATCAGCAAGTGTCAGAGCTGGAGCCCTAAATTTCAAAACTCTAATTATTACTTACAATGCTAAATAGGAAAGAAAAAGGGAAAACAATCACAATACATACTTATGCATCTGCTGTTTCCTGTGGAACTAAACCTTTAAGAAATGTTTCTAAAGACCCGACATCAGTGAAAACATACTTAGTACCCCCAACTGTGACCAGGCATTTGCATGGAAACTTTAAGAAAAATGTTGCGCCAGCAGCAAGTACCCGTGACTTAAGAGTCAAAAAGGCCCTGCGCCTAGCTTGAGTTTGCCTGGACACATCTGGAAACATATTAATTTCCCCCCCCCCCACAAAAATCGGCATTCTTATTACGAAAATAAAGTCGCATAACAGTATTTTTATCATTTTCCGAGGAAAAGGACACCAGGAGCGTAGATCTAGTCCCAATTAAATCTTGAGAAGATTCTATAAAATTAGCAACATCAAGAGAATCTAAAGCTACTGTTGAAACAGCAGCTTGCTGCCCACCAGAAACTAGTGGTACCGTCTGGGGCAAATAATACATTCTCGTAATTAAAGGCTTAGTATTTACCTGATACCCTAATATTGCTATTAAGTATTTATCAAATAAAATCTGTGGTGATAATAATCTAGTACAAGGAAAATTTAAACATCTGACATTTACCGCCCGCAGACTATTCTCAAGCAGTTCTTGCTGAGTATGCAATATCAAATTATCCTTCATAAAAGACAAATTAGAAGACTGTAACAAGGAATATTGCACATCTAGTTTCTGACACTTGTTATCTAAAGCAATAATCTGGAGATCATGTTGAGTCATCTTAGCTACTGAGTCCCGTGAAAAATCATTAATCTGAGTTGCAACAGAAGATAAGTAACGTTCAATCCGGGAGAGAACACACCAAATATCAGCCAAAGAAACAGTCTGAATATCCTCAGAAGAAACAGATGCGCCATCACATTGAGCCCCTCCGGAAACCACTGGAATCTGAAGGACTTGGGGCAAAGAAACTGCCGCAATGTCCGACAAGCAGCTAGAAGAAACCACTGATGATGTTAGTTCCAGACCCCGGGGGTGCACTTCCTCCACGGGCGAAGAAGTCACTAGATGGCAACTCTTTACATTAGCATGTGGGGCAGAGTTAAAATCCCCTAATGAACTAGAGGAGCTATCAATGGAGACCGAAGACTTAGGAACAGCAACCGGCAATTTCCCATTCCCAGAGACAGATACAACATGCTTATCCATAGGGCCAGAAATCTTAACAGCCTTATCTGGGTTGATAGTACTCACATTTAACTTCTTCTTACGTTTGCCCATTCCAAGCCTCCGGACTCAATGCTCCTCGTGCGCCACGTGCGCCTAAGGGGCGCACAAGGGGCCTATTCAACCCCCTTTAAACGCAACCCTTCAAACGCAACCGCGACCGCGCAACCGTGGTACAAGCCACGGATTTAAAGCCCCGGAGATGACGTTGGGACCAGGCACTGCGTCACAACGCTGCTCTGGAAAGACCAGACTCCCCCGAACTCGCAGGATAGACGCAGGACACGTTCGGGCAGCAGCTGAACTCCTCACATCCACTCCCGAAGTGAAGATCACAGCCGCCTCCTTTTCAAGCCCCGGAGATGACATCGGGACCAGGCACTGCGTCACACCGCTGCTCCGGAAAGACCAGACTCCCCCGAACTCGCAGGATAGACGCAGGACACGTTCAGGCAGCAGCTGAACTCCTCACATCCACTCCCGAAGTGCAGATCACAGCCGCCTCCTTTTCAAGCCCCGGAGATGACGTTGGGACCAGGCACTGCGTCACACCACTGCTCCGGAAAGACCAAACTCCCCCGAACTCGCAGGACAGACGCAGGACACGTTCGGGCAGCAGCTGAACTCCTCACATCCACTCCCCGGTCTGATTCTTTTTAACATTTTTGTAAGTGATTTTGCGGAAGGGCTATTGGGTAAGGTTTGCCTCTTTGCAGATGATACCAAAATCTGCAATAGGGTAGACACCCAGGAAGGTGTAGATAACTTGAGGAAGGGTTTAGTGAAGCTTGAAGAATGGTCGAGAATTTGGCAGCTGAGATTTAACACTAAAAAATACAGGGTCATGCGTTTGAGCTGCAAAAATTCAAGGGAGCAGTACAGTATAGGGGTCAAAGTGCCTCTGTCCATAAAAGAAGAGCGGGACCTATGGGTAACTGTTTCTGATGATCTTAAGATGGCTAAACAGGTATAAAAGGTGACTGTGAAAGCCAGAAGGGTGTTTGGGTGCATAGGGAGAGCAATGGCCAGCAGGAAAAAGGAGGTGATAGTGCCCTGTATGTCTTTGGTGAGACCCAATTTATAGTATTATGAGCAATTTTGGAGACCATATCTTCAAAAGGACAGAATGGAGTCCGTGCAGAGGGTGGCTACAGAAATGATCAGTGTGCTTCGCAGTAAGGCATATGGGGACAGACTTAAAGATTTCAATATGTATACTTTAGAAGAAAGATGGGAGGAGATTTGATAGAGACACAGGAGGAGAGCCTCTTTCAACTGAAAGAAAGCTCTGCAATGAGGGGGCATAGGATGAAAGTGAAAGGAGATAGACTCAGTAGTAATTTGGGGAAATATTTCTTTACAGAAAGAGTGGTAGATGTGTGGAATAATCTCCCAGTAGAGGTAGTAGAAACAAAAACTGTATCTGACTTCAAGAAAGCATGGACAAACACAAAGGATCTCTAAAGGAAAAAAGGGGCCATAGAGCTTAGTGGTTCATATAGAAGGGCAGTCTGACTAGGCTGTAGGTCTTTGTCTGCCGTCATGTTTCTATGTTTACATTCCCAGTTGTGTGTTAACTTCCAGGAACATGCTGATTATGCCCTAGACAGCTGAGGTGGAAGTTTTGCATGTAGCATGGATTAAAAATGCAGAGGGATTTAGTAAAAGGGCCCCCATATCAGCTAGGATATCCTCTGCAACATTTTAACAACACACCAATGATGCATTGCATAATGATGTGTAAGGAGATCATTGAGAAGCTGTTGTTACAGTACTTTTTTATACTGAGTTCTTTTTCCTTCCTTTATGAGCTTTTCTTGAGCTATTTATTGTTAAAACTATGGAGAGGATATCCTAGCTGACATAACCCCCTTCCCACTCCCCCCCCATTCTCAGAGGGCCCATTCCTTCCCCTTCCCCCTCCCTCCCCCCCCCCCCCCTGTTCTCAGGTGTCTAATTATGATCAGTCCAAAAGTTGGCAACTCTAGTGTCTATGCATAGGGGCAGGGCCGGCCCGTCCATTGAGCAAGAATGTTTTTTGCACAGGGCCCCGCGTTTCAGGGGGCCCCACGCAAAGAACATTCTGCTTTTTTTTTTTTTTTTTTTAATTTTTTATTTATAACATTATACAATATTACATCCAGGTAAAAATACACTTGAATGATGGAAAACAATGGCTGATAGATGTATATCAGAAAATGCAAACATTAACAGATCACTAGGAAAAGAGAAAACATCTCAGCTATATCATTTAGACCTCAATCAAAAAGAAATAAAAAGGGGGCGTCTTAGGCAATATAACTTCAGGCAAAGGTAAAATATACCTATACCAAAAGAACAAAAAAAAGAACCAACGTACAGGTACAGACTTACATGTCAGCCGTATGGGCTGGTTTAACTACTTCAACAATAAGTTCCTCCCTAGCTAATAAGAAATCAATAAGCTGTCTGGATTCAAAGAAAACATAACCTTTCTGCTTATACACCACACAACATTTAGCGGGAAATTTCAGTTGAAAAGTCGCCCCAAGGGCTAAAACCCTGGGGCGAAGAGCCAAAAGGCTTTTCCTTCTCAACTGCGTACTACGTACGACATCAGGAAATACTCGTACTTTCGAGCCCAGAAAGTCTACATTGATATTCTTAAAATATAGTCGAAGAATAAAAAACTTATCTGACTCTAGTGCCAAGGTAACCAGTAAGGTAGCCTTATCCGTGATGACATCTAAGGAGGACTCTAAAAAACCTGTTAAGTCCCCCTTTTCAAACAGAGCAGTGGGAGAACAGGGAACACCTTCCCTGCCCCCCGAGGGTAAATACTGCGCCCTGACCAAAGGTGGAAATTGGTCCTGGGGAAGTTTAAGAACCTCTCCGAAATACTTCCTCACCATCTCGAGGGGGGACAGCAAGGGAGAGCGTGGAAAATTTAGAAAACGCAGGTTACAACGTCTAACCTGGTTTTCCAAATATTCCACCTTCCTAATAGACACAGTCCTATCCAGAGCCTGGGCATTCACTAGGTCTTGTAAGTGCCCGACTTCCTGCTCCAACTTGGATAGTCTTTCCTCCTGGCCCGCCACAGCACTGGTCAGAGTTCCACAAGAAACTTTAACCTCCGAAATTTCTTCCTTCACAGCACAAAACACAGTTCTAAGGGAAGAATTAAGTGAAGCAATACCGTCCCACAGTGATTCCATAGTTATTACCGCCGGTTTTGTTAACTCCATGTCTCCCAGAAGGTCTCGTCCTGAGGCAGCTTTCCCAGCACTCTCTCCACTTACTGCTGATCCAGCCACAGTTGTTCCTTGCCGCATAACCGGCTCATTCAGATGAGAAACATCAGGCAGAGCTCCTCCCGACGACCCCTCCTGCGGCGTGCTCGTCGGCCTGCCGTCAAGGGGACCAACCACTGCCTGACCGATACTTCCGGGTCGCGGCGGGGGGGTTCGCAACTCAGGCGATAGCCAAACCCCCGAGACACCCAGCGCCGACTCTCCCTCTGCCAACGCTGCCGAGGACACAGCTGCCGCTCCGGGCCCAAATCCACAGTCAACCAGGGTTCGCTGGGCCGTAGCTTGAGAAGCATTTGCCCCGGGAGGATCAGCCACCTGCTTTCGCTTCCTCCTACCCATAACGACAAGGTAGGAGAGAGCAGCACGTTCCACCTCACTCAGGTTCCTGCAGCGCTGAGATTCAGAGCGTCCTGACGGTAGGTAGTCACGCCCCCCGAACATTCTGCTTTTTAAAAATTAAATTTAAAAAAAAAAAGCTAGCTGCTGCCGCTGCTGCCGCCGCCGTGGCAGCAGCAGAATGGAGTGTCCCGCGGGACCCCCTCTGCCCGGCTGAGCCCCTCTGCGCCAGCTTTCAGATACGCGAAGGGAGAGTGTCTCCTTCGCATCTCTGTTAAGCCCGCAGGGGTTGTTGGGAAGCAGGGGCTGATGGGAAATTTCCCATCTGCCCCTGCGGGCTTAACAGAGACGCGAGGGAGACACTCTCCCTTCGCGTGAGAGCTCAGCTGGGCAGAGGGGGCCCCGCGGGACACTCCATTCTGCGGCGGCAGCAGCAGCAGCCAGCTTTTTTTTTTTTTATTTTTCCCTGCGCCGCGGGGGGTGGGGGTGGTTAGGACTGGTAATGGGCTATGGAGGGGGTTAGGACTTGACTTGAGGTGGGCTGTGGGCTGTTGGGGGGGGTTAGGACTGGTAATGGGGGGCTATGGGGTTGTTAAGACTGGTAATGGGCTGTGGGCTGATGGGGGCTGTCTGGAAATGGGGTGATGGGGGGTTAGGACGGGTAATGGGCGATGGAGGGGGTTAGGACTGGACTTGAGGTGGGCTGTGGGCTGTTGGGGGGGTTAGGACTGGTAATGGGGGGCTATGTGGGGGTTATGACTGGTAATGGGCTGTGGGCTGATGGGGGCTGTCTGGAAATGGGGTGATGGGGGGTTAGGACTGGTAATGGGCTATGGGGGGGGGCTAGGACAGGAAATGGGCTGATGGGGAGGGGTTAGGACTTGAGGTGGGCTGATGTGGTTAGGACTGGTAATGGGCTGATGGGGGGGTTAGGACTGGCAATGGGCTATGGGGGGCTGACTGGAAATGGGCTGATGGGGTTAGGACTGGAAGTGGGCTGATGGGGGTTTAGGACTGGTAATGGGTTATAGGGGGGGGCTTAAACTGAAAATGGGGTGATGGGGGTTAGGACTGGAAATGGGTTGATGGGGGGCTAGGACAGGAAATGGGCTATGGGGGGCTGACTGGAAATGGGCTGTTGGGGTTAGGACTGGAAGTGGGCTGATGGGGGGTTAGGACTGGTAATGGGCTGATGCAGGGACTAGAAGGGAATGGATGCTGGTTGAGACTGGAACTAGAAGGGAGCTGATGTTGGGGGAGGATTAGAATGGGATGGGGCTGGGAGAGTAAAATGGAGAGGGGAAAAATATTTTGTGTGGGAGGGATGAAAAATCTACAATTGGCCGGGTATTGGGAGTGTAAGTGGGGATTGAGGATGGATGGGTAAAATTTGTGTGGATGAAATAGGAATGAGGAAAGAGCAAAAGGAGAAAGATTGGTATGTTAAAGCAGATGTAGAGAGAGAGAATGGAAAAAAAACTAGAAGAGAGAAGAAAGGACAAATGGACAGCAGACGATGGAGAGTTAGCAGAAAACATGAAGAAACCAGAAGAAAGTGGCTGGAGCAATTGCAACTGAAAAAAAATACACAAAAGGTAGAAAGATATCTCTTTATTTTGAATTTATTAACTGGAATATGAAAGCTCTGGGAAATGTGCATCATTAATGTCTGCGCTTTGTTTGGTACAAGAGGAAATTAATTTATAGTTTTATTTCTACAGTGTTGTTGTACATTCCAAGTTTGACTTTTGGGGTTCCCAGTTTAATTATTGCCTTCCTGTTTCTAAATTGTGATTCCTTGTTTGGTGATGGTCTATGTTCTGCATGTGTAACTGAGCTGAGGTATTCTTTTTATGAAATTCCTATTTGACATTGCCACTTGTTCTCTTTCCCCAGTATTCTTTGAAATGTATTGGTTTAATATTTGCAGTGTTGCCTTTTGATAGGTAGGGTATGGTGCTTTGTGAGTTCTGGTAGTGCTGTTATGATACGGCGGGTTTGCTATGGGTTCTAAATGGGCAGTGTTTGTAGAAGTTCCTAATGTGCCTGGCGGTTGGCACTGGATTATAGTAATGTAGAAATCTTTTAGTCTTTCTTTATCCATACACTCATTAAGAGACATGTTTACTAAAAGTTAGTGTATGGTAACATTATGCAAATATTTATGCAAATAAGGTCACTTATGCAAATGAGGCCCCGCACCGAGTCTCCGCACATGGCCCCGCACCCCCCTTGGGCCGCCCCTGCATAGGGGACCATAAGTGAGTGGGAACCAAAAGCTCCAGCACAGGGGAGGGGAGCAGCTAAGCACAAGCTATAACCCATCTGTGTCCTGTTAAAGATCACGGTTTGTTACCCACTAAGGCTCTTTCAGTGCTGTCAGAAGTGCTGAGGCAGCTCCTGAAGCGGTACTGCAGCGATGGCTAAGTTCCATCAAAGGAAGTCTTAAACGCCAGCAGCCCTGGGGCTTGGCCAGACTGGAAGGGGCATTTTTCCAGGTACAGAAGTGCTGCTGAGCTCAGTGCTGAGGAAGGGGAAGAGTGAATGTGTTCCTCGATAACTATCTGTTCTGCCTTCTGGCCCATTGCATGCTAAGTCCTTCAGATTTACTGCAGAAGAAGGCAAGAACAATTTCATTTTATATATTTACTTATAACCACCTATCAGGAATTAGTAGGCAGTTTACAAATTAATATTCATTAAAGTATGACAAGCGTAAAACAGTTATACTGTGGTGTTGGGGAAATTTGATGACTATTTGTGCCAAGGAAAAACAATCTTTAAGCAGTACATAGGCCTGGTAAGGCACTTGTGGAGACACATTTTTAAGATGTCCTTTAAAAACTACAAAGCCTGAGTCAGTCCAGCTGACGAAAGAAACTGGGGCTTATGAAACAGCTTCACAGGCATCAAGGCAAGAGCCCAACCATTACGTAAAGGATCCCGAACTCCAGTTAGTACTACAATTTGTAAGGAATGGATGGCTTAACTACATAAGCATTATGTGTACAAAACTTAAAGTTGTTCTTTCCTGCATGAGGAAGTCTCACAGAATTAAAAGGATTTATACTTTATGGTGACAGACTTGTCCTTCTGATGGAAATGAGATATGGACTGGAAACTCCATGAAGACCACTGGGATATCACCAAATGTCATGCAAGAACCAAGTTGTCTGTTGGGTGATCATGGAGAGGTCAAGATCTCAAAACCCTAGTAGCAAAATGTGAATTTTTGTCAGAGGAATAAAGTGACACTGCAAAGAACCACTGATAGTTGGAATAAAGCAACCCAGAGGAAGGAACCACTAATAATTACTCCATTACCTCAGTGACCCTGGAAAAGAATCAGCAGATACATATGAAAAAAGAGAGTTTTAAAATTACCTCTGAGGAGAGGAAGTAGGGCTCCAGGACCCCAGACCACCACAGGCAGGAAGCAGGACAATCCCTATGCCCCTCAGACTCAAGGAAGTGACATCATTGGAGCTAGGAACCCTTCCTGCCCCTCCAGGGAGCTCAGAAACCAGGAAGAGGAAAGAAGGTTCCCATCAGCCCCTGCTACTTGTATAACAGGAAGTGACATCAGGAGAAAAGTGACACTCCCACTCCCCCCCCCCCAAGAAGAAGGGGAAGCATGTATAGCAGTGGTTCTCAACTGGTGTATTGCGACACACTAGTTTGTTGCAAGCACCCAGGAGGCGTGTCCTGGAGCTGGCACGGATGCGGCCAATATCCAGAAGATGAGAGATGTGCGGAGTCAGCACAAGCAGCAGCAGGGTCAGAAGACGTGATCGCATCAACCCCGGCAATTCTTGTTTAATATAGATTCAGCTGTGCTCCTTCTGCATGCCTGGGGTTCTTTTTTTTTTTTTTTTTAATTATTTTATTTTGCATTTTAAAACATATAAACAACTAAACATATAAACAAACATAACTCCCATTAACATTAACAATTACAACCAATGTCACCCACATCTCCTCCCCACACCAGTCAGCCAACTTGCCAGCCCCTCGAGAGTCAGTAGTCTCGCCCGTCAGTCCCACAAAAACCATCCAAAGCAGCCCATTTATCCATAAAGCATTTCCCCCCTCTGGACTTAACAAATATGTCAGAGGCTCTCTCGTATTTACTGTACGTACACACTTGGTTCCACCAGGCCATCCAGGATAGCGTTGTTGAATCTTTCCATGCACATAAGATCTGCTTTATTGCCACTGCCAGCATAAAGTTCACTCCAAAAACTTGATTTTTGGGAAGTGTAGGGATATTCGTCAAATCTCTAAGCCCCACTATACTCCACGACAACGGTGCGGAGAAGTTAAATACTCTTTGAATGCGACGCCAAACTGGATTCCAGAAGTCTTGCAGACACGGACAATCAAGGAACATATGCCGCAAGGAGCCAAGATCTTGCTTGCAGGACCAGCAATACGGGGATATGTTCTTGCCCCACCGGGATAGTTTCACTGGAGTGATATGCACCCGATGGGCGAAGAAAAACAGCGATTGCGTTAACGCAGCAGATCTGGCCATCCGCACACTGAGGCCCCAGAAGTGGGTCCATGCAGGCTGAGTCCAGTCAACCCCAGTCTCCTCTTCCCAAACCTTCTGCGGGCCCGTCGCTATGCCCGTGCCGTGGGAGCTAAACAGGGCGTATAATCTAGACATACCACCTTTCTGAGCAGTGACACTCTCTGCTATGTCTTTCAATATCCATTCTTCAGGGTAGGCCTTAGATGCTCCTTGCCCCTGGGACAGACAATGCCATAGCTGGATCCATTGATAGTAACAGGTAGACGGAATCCCAAACTCCTTTTGCAGCGAGCCGAAGGACTTCCAGTGCTCCGATTCCAACAGCTGTCCTATCGTCCAGATTCCTCTCCTCTGCCACGCATTCCAGGTGATGGAAGCCTTATTTATCTTCAGTAAAGGATTATGCCACAACAGAAGCTGCCGTGAGAAAGGCAGCTCCTTACCTAGAACCTGTAGAAGGCTCTGAAAAGCTCTCTGTGTGGAAGTGATGACTCTTCCGATCTTGTCTTCATCGGAACACAACATGCCCATCAGTAGGCGGCTGGGGATCGGCTTAACCAGCCGTCCCTCGAGTTCGAGCCACATTGGACGCTGAACCAAGGACGATCCCTCGGCCCAGAGACATCCTTGTCGAAGGATAGCAGACTGGTGGTACCAGAGAAAATCTGGAAAGTGTACGCCCCCCTCAGTCTTGTGCGTTTTAAGTTTCTTGAGAGCAATCCTGGGAGTTTTCCCGTTCCACAAAAAGGATACAAGTATGCGCTCTACCTCTTTGTATACCGCAGGCGGAAATAGTACCGGGATCATACCTAATATATAGTTTATCCTAGGCATTAAGGTCATCTTGATAGACTCCAGCCTTCCCCACCACGTCAGACGAAGCGGGGACCAGTGCAGAGTGAAGCTGCGGGCAATCTCCTTGATCCTATCTGCGTTGATTCTACAAGTTTCGTCCAAGGGGGCCCGGAACTGAACACCGAGATATCTTATTGGTGAAGACTCCCATCGAAAATCAAACTGCTGTACCATATCTGCAGTGGCAAACTTGCTTAGAGGGAAGGCCGATGATTTTTCCCAGTTCACCCGATATCCAGCGAAACAGGAGTAAGCATGAATGAACTGCAACAAGCGTTGAATTGAAGCAGGTTGAAGAAAGAAGACTAAATCGTCTGCATACGCCGACATTTTAATATGTAAATCTTGCAGTACAACACCCTGGACCTCCTCTGCCTGTCTCACCGTCAATGCAAGAGGCTCCAGGGCCAGATTAAACAGCAGTGGCGATAGCGGGCAGCCTTGCCGGGTCCCTCTATAAAGGGGAAAAGAGTCGCACTTGATTGGCGAGTATCCTTGCAGATGGGTTGGTATACAACACTCGAACCATGCCAATGAACTGTGTAGGAAAGCCGAACCACTCCAGTACTCGAAACAAAAAAGGCCACTCCAGCCTGTCGAATGCCTTTTCGGCATCGACCGATAAGCCGATCAATGGCATACGTAATCCTTCTGCAAGCTCCATAACATCACAAAGGATCCGCGCGTTGTCTGCTGTCGATCGCCCACTGACGAAACCACATTGGTCAGGATGTATGAGCAGGTGGAGAACCGCGTTGACTCGACTTGCCAAGATGGCGGAGTAGATTTTATAATCGGCGTTAAGGAGGGAGATAGGCCTGTAATTACCTACCATCTTCTGATCTTTCCCGGGCTTCTCCAAAACCACAATAGTGGCCGCCGCAAAGGCACTTTTAGTACTATCAATTTTCTGCAGGCCGTGATAGTAGATCAACAGGTGTGGTAGAAGGTCCACCATGAAGGTTTGGTAAAATTCTACTGGAAGACCATCCGGCCCTGCAGCTTTACCCGCCGGCATTCTCCTCAAGGCCTCTTTTACTTCACTAAGTAACAACTCACGTTCCAGGGCCTCTTGATGCTCTCTCCCCAGACGAGGATGTTCTATTTGTTCCAGGAAGCTATCCACCTCTTCCTCGGACCAATGTACTTCGGACGTATATAAGGTCCCATAAAACTTACGAAAAGTTTCCACAATGCCCAGACTATCCTTTACGACCATACCATTAGCCTCCTCAAGTACCACTATGCGGGACCTTACTTTTCTGGGCTTTAATGTCGTGGCCAACAGCTTCCCAGTTTTATTTGCTTCAGAATAATATCTTGCTTGGATCTCAAAGTCTGCCAGTGCTACCTCTCTACTTAACAGAGAGTTGTAGCGGAAACGTAATTTCTGCAGATACTGCACTATTTGAGCGGACTCTTGTTTCTGCAGCAGTATTTCGCCCGCACGAATTTGCTGATCAAGGGCTAGGAGCTCTGCAGCCTTCTGTCTCCTAGCAGCAATCGAATAGCTGGTAATCTTAGCTCTCAGTGAGGCCTTAAAGGCCTCCCACCATGCCCAGATTGATGTGTCTACTGGATCATTGACCTCGAAGTAATCCGTGATGTCCTGTCGCACATATTCCTTGAAGGCATCTTCAGCCAGTAAAGCCCTGGGGAAAAACCATCCCAAGCTCCGCTCGTCAGCCCGCTGCACTTCCACTTCCAGAATAATAGCAGCATGGTCGGAGATATGCATACTTAATATCTCAGCGTTCAGAATCTTCGGGATTAACACTCGAGAGGCTAAAAAAAAATTTATTCTTGAGAAGGAGCCGTGAGGATGTGAGTAAAAAGTATAATCCTTATCTACTGGATGGAGAAGTCTCCATATATCCACCAGACCGAACTCAGAAATAACTGACGTCAACACCTCCAGTGCTCTGCTTTTCCTGTTGCCTCTCGCCGGCTTACAATCGGTTAATTGGTCCAGGACCATATTGAAATCCCCTCCCAGAATGAGAGGCACATCGGTGTATTCCTGAAGCACTTCTGCCATATTATGAAAAAAACTTGGGCTATCACAATTAGGGGCATATACGTTCACGAGCCCCACCTCTTGACCATCCACCGCCATCTGGACCCCTACCCATCTCCCCTCCGGGTCCGACCGGAGCTTTTGAAAAAGGGCTCCCATGGACTTGCGGACTAATGTGGCCACTCCATTCTTTTTCCCCAACGCTGGGGCGTGTGCTGCAAGAACATACTTTCCTTGCTCCAACTTTAAGGCTTCTTTGGTAGCAAGATGTGTCTCTTGTAACATCACTATATCTGCCCGTTGCTTCAAGGCATATGCTATAATCTTCTTCCTTTTAGCAGGATGAATGATGCCTTTGACATTTAGGGACAACAACTTTAAGGGGGCCATTTACCCATTAGGAGGATAAGCTTGCTCATGGGCATCATCTGGATGTCCGCTAAATGAGGAGACTGACAAACAGGGCTGACCATGAAGGGCTGACAAGGCGACCGGTGCTTCCCCTTGGAGCAACTGGTACCGAAAATTTGGGTGAACCAGTATGCGACAAGTGGCCACAGTGGCTAGGTGCAGTACAATAAAGTAGTAGCAAACAGACATTTCCCTCTCTTCCCCCAACTGACAGTAGCAAACCCATGATTACATATTGATGCACAGGTAGGAGCAAAATATACATTGTATATAATAAGACCCATTCCCCCCCTCCCCCGCAACGTTGCTGCCATAGCCAACACAATATCCACAACTACTGCACCCCCCAGGTACACATTGCTATCAATTATGCACATCATGAAGGTATAATTAAACAGCAAGCCCCAATACAACATTGAACATAGCCTGCCCCCTCTTTTCCTACCATCATAGGACTTCGTTAGAGGCCTCGGCCATCCCGGGAAGGCCTTGCAACACAACACTAGCTCTCAGTAAGATTTATAAGAAGTAGTCATTGCATCGCCAGCGCCTCCTGCTCCTCTATAAACCTGGCTGCGTCCAATGGGCTCTCAAAGGCACGTGTACGGTTGTCCATGGTGATCTTAAAACGAGCTGGATAGAACAACCCGTATTTTGCTTGAAGGTGCTGTAAACGGGGCCTCAGCGCCAAAAACTGCTTCCTTTTCTCAATTGTCGCTTTGCAAAAATCCGGAAAAAAGGAGACTTTGCGGCCCTCGTACATCACATCAGAGGATGCCCGGGCCGCTGCCATGATCTGGGAAACTTGCTGAAACCGCAGAATGCAGCAGATGATGGGCCTAGTTTGCTGCTTCCGGGGGCCTGTGTGCGCCGGCACTCGATGAACTCTCTCAAATTCAAGCGGACTCGTGAGGTTCAACTTCAGCATCTTCGGAATAGCTTGAGATAAAAAAGCATTTAGATCGGTACCCTCTGCTCCCTCTGGTATTCCTATAATCCGAATGTTGTTACGCCTGCTGCGATTGCTGAGGTCCTCAATGGTCGCCTCCATTCTCTCCACTCGCTTCTGGGCCCTCCGACACTGCTCAACATGAACCTCATGCGCAGCTAGAGTGACGTCCATTCTTTCTATGCGGCCGGTTATTCTTTCCATTTGCGCCCTCAGGTCATGCAAATCTTCTTTCACTCGGGCTATTACATCTCCGCTTGCTGCCACCATCTCCTTTACTGCCCGGATCTCACCAAGGACCTCCTTCAACGTACCATCCGACTCCCTTGGGGCCGCCATCTTTTGCGGGGAGAGCGGATCGGACTTGCTCCGTTTCGTCCCCCCAGTCTGGCTTGACGCGAAATCCAACTTCGTTGGTTTGCTATTAGACATACTCCTGCGGTTATCAAAACTGCTAGCTGTTAGAATCAGTACCGGTAAGTATGGAAAAAGAGGGAAACGTCTCAGGATTTTAGTCTAGCCACCGGAGCAACTCTCCTACACAGCCACTCTGTGTCGTTGCTGGCTCCGCCCCATGCCTGGGGTTCTTTAATGATTTCAGTTCTGGGTGCATTCCATGCACCAGGAAGTGAAATCACTTAAGCGTCACTTGCTGCTGTGGCTGGGAGGAAGGAGCACAGCTGAACCTATACTAGACAAAAACTTCCATGGTCAGTGTGATCATGGCTCCTGCTCCTGCTCCTGTCATTACTTGTATGGGCTCTGCAACACAAGAAGAAACTGCACTGTTGGGGCAGGGAAGGAAAAAGGAAAAGTCTTTAAATGTATTAACTATAGTTGAATCAGTACAACTTTAAGTAAGTAGACAACTTAATTAGCTAAACAAAACCTTAAAACTAAGATATAGACACCAGTCCATCATCACATATACGATTTTCTCTCAGTCGGTGAAGGGTCTTACGTGCGCACTAGGTGCAAGGAGATCTTTGCTCTCAGGGAATGAGTCTGACTACTAGAGGCTAGAATGGCAGACTTGGAGGACATAAGGAAGACAGAGAGGTATACATACAAGACCTACAGGAGCATAGTACTGAAGTCCCACCTCTAGTCTGGCAGCCTCTCGGTTGCCATGGAGGAGAGAGGTCACGTAAAAGGAGATCATCATCTTGGTGAGGCAATAAGTGATCCTATAGCTAAAACTTGTCCTCCAGGTGATGTAAAACTCTCTCACACCAAGGAGGTTTCTCTAGGGCCATGTACCCATGAGGGAAGGGATAGAGCAGCCGTTATAGTTGGCAATTCAATCATTAGGCATGTAGATAGCTGGGTGGCTGGTGGATGTGAGGATTGCCTGGTAACATGCCTGCCTGGTGCAAAGGTAGCCAACCTCATGCACCACCTAGACGAGGTTTTATATAGTGCTAGGAATGAGTCTGCTGGTTTGGTACATGGTGGTACCAATGACATAGGGAAGTGTGGGAAGGAGGTTCTAGAGGCCAAATTTAGGCTTTTAGCTAGGAAGATGAAATCCAGGATGGCATTCTCCAAAATGCTTCCTTTTTCACACGCAAGACCAAAAAGATAGGCAGAGCTTTGGAGTCTCAATGCATGGATGAGACAATGGTGCAAAGAAGACCATTTTGGATTTGTTAGGAACTGGGCAACATTCTGGGGAAGGGAGGGGCTTTTCTGAAGGGATGAGCTCCATCTTAACTAGGATAGAACCAGGCTGCTGGAATTAACCTTTCAAAAGACCAGTTTTTAAATTAGATAAAAGGGGAAAACCGACAGTCGCCCAAGGGTGCATGGTTTGGAAGGATGTAAAAAGCATCCCGACAGGGAGGTTCCAATAAAAATAAAAGTAACCCAGATGTCCTTAGGCACAGAGTGGAAAGATTATATATTACCCAATCAGTTGATGATCATATTAATATGAAAAAAACACAACTTCTAAAATGCCTGTATGCAAATTCTAGAAGTTTGAAAAATAAGATTGGAGAGCTAGAATATATAGAACTAAATGAAAGGTTAGATATGATTGGCATCTCAGGGACATGGTGGAAGGAGGACAACTAATGTGACACTGTGATACCTGGGTACAAACTACATCTCAAAGATTGGGTAGATCAAATTGGTGGAGGGTTGCATTCTATGTTACAGAGGGCATTGAGTCACATAGGATTAAAGTTTTGCATGAAAAAAAATACACTGTAAAATCTCTATGGATAGAAGTCCCATGTAATAAGGGGAAGGTGATGGCAGTGGGGGTGTACTACTGACCACCTGGCCAGAATGAACAGATGGTTGATGAGTCGTCGGCGTTGGGGGCTCGCTCAGCCCGAAGTCTCTCTGTCCGTCGGTTGCAGTTCTTTTATGCGGGTCCCTCTGCCCCGATTGGGCTTGAGCTTAAGAGCGGGATGAAATGCTTTTCCACGCGGCCCACGTAACGCGACAACATAGCACCATTCACACAGATCCGTGCTTCCCCCAAGATATCGCCCATGGCTTCCCGCGAACGCACCCGGCCGCCACTCAAACTCCCAGCAATTTTCCCCAAGTCAAACTCCCAATTACCCCACGTCAAACTTGAGCTAATCACACCAATTAGAATTCATTGGAGTTCTGCTAGACATGACTCAGTTAAAAGCCTTTCTTACACTAGACAGACTCACCTGCACGTTAGTGGAAGACGTACAACAGAATCAGCTGGTGTCAGTGAGAAACATGTTGAGGATGTTGGGCTACATAGCCTCAACATGTCACTCCCTTGGCATGTCTTAACATGAGACACTCTCAATGGACCTTGAGCATGCAGTGGACTCAGGCTACGTACAGGCTCATAAATATTATTTCCATCACAGGTGCACCTACTCTTGGCCGCCTTGCTGGGCAGACCAGATGGACCATACTGGTCTTTATCTGCCGTCATATACTATGATACTATGTTACTATGAAATGCTAAGAGAAATCAGGGAAAGCTAACAAAAATTGCAACACAGTAATAATGGGTGATTTCAATTACCCCGGTATCAACTGGGTCAGTGTGTCACAGCAGGACATACTCAGGAGATAAAGTTTCTAGATGAAATAAATGTCAGCTTTTTGGAACAGCTGGTTCATGAACTGACAAGAGCAGAAGCTATTTTGGACCTAGTCCTTGGTGTAACACAGGATCTGGTGCAAGAAATAAGGGTGCTGGGGCCACTTGGCACTAGTGATCATAGAGTTTAATAAATGGAAGCAGGATGGCAAGGAAATCCACAGTATTACCTTTTAACTTTCAATATTAACTTTCAATATTAACCTCCAATATTAGACTTAGGAGATCAGTTACAGCTAATACACTAATCATACCTACAGAATCCACAAAATGCACAACCGCAACTACTAACAGACCATTCACACTCTACGCCCCCAGACGCTGGAACATCCTTCCACCCACCATTAGATCAATCACTGACCTCAAGCAATTTCAAAAAGCCCTAAAGCACCACCTGTTCCTTATACACTTCTCCCAATACCAAAACCCCTCACCGACTCCCCCAACACAACCAAATCCCTCAGTATGAAGTTGCAATTGTTCTGTCGCACATTATGTAAATAGAACACTATCACTGTATATAGTTGTATAACATAAATGTACAAAGTTTCCCAAAGCTTTTTGTCCTGGTTAATTTCCCTGTTATATGTAAACTCATGCCGGCCTATTGCTGTTCGTGAGTAGTTTTGTTCACTGTAAACCGTACTGATGATAAAGAGTGCGGTATAAAAGAACTGTTAAATAAATAAATAAATAAATAAAAGGGAAACTATGAAAAAATGAGGAAAATAGTTAAGAAAAAACTAAAAGGAGTAGCTGCAAAGGTTAAAGATTTACATCAAGCATGGGTGTTGTTTAAAAATATTATCTTGGAAGCCCAGACCACATGTATTCCACACTTTAAGAAAACTGGAAGGAAGCCCAAAAAACTGCCAGCATGGTTTAAAGGCAAGATCACAAAGGCTGTTGAAGCCAAAAAAGCATCTTTCAAGAAATGGAAAAAGGAGTCAAATGACGAAAATGTGAAACAACATATGCACTGGCAAGTAAGGCAGGCAAAGAGGGAATTTTAAAAAAAGCTTGCCATGGAAGCAAAAACACATAGGACCAGATGTCGATCCCCTCTGCAGGATCAGAATCGTGAAAAGTCCTGCACGTGCAGGCTGGGACTATGATTCAGTCTGGCCTGCACAGACAGGACTGTCCCCAGCTAATTCAGTCAAGGATCCTCAATGGAGCCATGGCATCAAGTTGAAGAGCCGCGATGCCTGCCGCTGGACTGCAGGACCTCATTCCCCACAGCCTGATCCTCGATCCGGCCTCCAAAGGCCAGGGTCTGGCTGCAGGGACTGCCTTCAGGCCCCCATGCCCACTACAAGCTCCGGGCCCTCCACAAAATGACATACAGGGATGTTATTCCACCTTGGAGGTGGAATAACTTCCCCATATAAGTCACCGGCCCTGGACATACAGACTCGACATTAGAATCGGCCATGTATGTCCAGGGCCGGTGACCACGCATACACCGCCCCTGAGCTGCCCCTTCCATGCCCCCATCTAACTTCCCCGCACAACAGTCAAGGCAGGGTGAAGGAACAAAAAGGGGATGGACGTCCAGTTGGGCCGTCCATCCCTGCTATTCATGGCATAGAATAATCCCCATAATAAAAACTTTTTCTAATACATTTGTAGCAAAAAACCTGTGAGACAGTCAGTTGGACCACTGAATGATAGAGGGGTAAAGGGGGGGGGGGGGTACTAAGGGGGTACAAGGTCATAGTGGAGAGACTGAATGAATTATTTGCTTCGGTCTTTACTGAAGAAGGTGTAGGGAAGTTACCCGTGCCTGAAATCTCCTCCCATGGATTTCAGTATCATTTTTATGCTGACAGTTCTCAGATCTATCTTTCTAAATCTGATATTTCTCCAACACTCTAGGCCCACATCTCTGCCTGCTAATCTGACTTCGCACCTGGATGTCTCACTACCATTTGAAATTAAACATGGACAAAACCAAACTTCTTATTTTTCCCACTAAATCTTCCTCTCCCCTTCCTTCTTTATCTGTTGATAACACTCTTTTACTTCCTGTTTTCTCAGCCCGTAATCTTGGTATCATCTTTAACCTCATTTTCCTTCTCCTCACATATCCAACAGATAGCTAAAACCTGTCATTTCTTTCTCTATAACATTAACAAAATTTGCCCCTTCTTCTCTAAACACACTACTAAAACACTTGTTCACTCTAATTATTTCCTGCTTGACTATTGCAACTTCCTTTTTGCTGGTTCCCCTCTGTATCACTTCTCTCCCCTTCAATCTATTCAGAACTTTGCTGCGCAACTAATCCTTCACCAGCCTCGATATACTTATATAATCCTTCTTCCCTTCCGTTTCTATATCCAATTCAAATTCTCCTTCTGACCTTTAAATGCATTCATTCTTCTGCTCCTCATCACCTTTCCTCTCTCCTCTCTTCCTACATCCCTCCTCATGAACTCCGCTCTTTTACTGCCAACCGAGACTTCTCTCTTTTCACCTTGCAGCTCCTTATGCCTGGAACAAACTACCTGGGTTTGTGCATCAGGCTTCATCTCTGCCCCTTTTCAAATCCATGCTAAAGGCTCACCTCTTTGAAGCTTCTTTTGAACATAAGAACATAAGATATGCCATACTTGGTCAGACCAAGGACCATCAAGCCCAGTATCCTGTTTCCAATAGTGGCAAACTAGGTCACAAGGTCACAACCTAGCAGTTTCCCAAAAGACACACAGGTTCCACAAAGCTTGTATTGGGGCAAGCAAAGGATTTCCCAGGTCCACTTTAATAATGGTTTATGGACCTTTCCTCCAGGAACTTGTCCAAACCTTTTTTAAACCCAGCTACACTAACAGCTTTTACTACATCTTCTTATTACGCATTGAGTGAAAAAATATTTTCTCTTATTAGTCTGAAATGGGTTGCAGTGTGGCTTCATTGCATGTCCCCTAGCCTTTTTATATTTTGATGGTGTAAACAATCGATCTACGTTTACCTTTTCCACTCCATTGATTAATTTATAGACTTCTATCATATCTCCCCTCAGCCGTCTCTTTTCCAGGTTGAAGAGCCCTGACCTTTTTAGTCTCTCCTCATAGGGGTATCCTTCTATCCCTTTTACCATTTTGGTGGCTCTTCTCTGTACCTTTATTAATTCCAATATATCCTTTTTAAGATACGGCGACCAGAATTGCACATGATATTCAAGATGCGCTTGCACCATGGAATGATACAGAGCCATTATAATATCCTTTCTTTTATTCTCCATTCCTTTCTTTATGATTCCTAGCATCCTATTTACTTTCTTGGCTGCCGCTGCACACTGGGCAGAAGGTTTCAACATGTTATCCACGATGACTCCTAAATCCTTTTCCTGGATGGTGGTTCCTAATGTGGAACCTTGCATTGTGTAACCATAGTTTGGGTTGTTCTTTCCTAGGTGCATAACTTTGCACCTGTCCACATTAAATTTCATCTGCCATTTGAATGTTCAGTCTTCCATTTTATGAAGGTCCTCTTGCAATTTTTCACAATCCTCTTGGGTTTTAACAACTTTGAATAATTTTGTGTCATCTGCAAATTTGATTACCTCACTTGTTATTCCCATGTCCAGGTCATTTACGAATATATTAAAAAACAGCGACCCCAACACAGATCCCTGGGGTACTCTGCTATTCACTTTTCTCCATTGGGAAAATTGGCCATTTAGCCCTACTCTCTGCTTTCTATCTTTTAACCAGCTCCACAATATCCTATTATCCCATGACTTTTTAATTTCGTCAAGAGTCTCTCAAGAGGGACCTTGTCAAAGGCTTTCTGAAAATCTAGACACACCATATCAACCAACTCATCTTTGTCTACCTATTTAATCACACCTTCAAAAAAAATAACAGTGTAGTAAGATAAGACCTTCCTTGGCTAAAGCTATGTTGGCTGTCTCCCATTAAGCCATGACTATCTGCATGTTCAGTAATTTTGTTCTTCATTATGGTTTCTACCATTTTTCCCGGTACTGATCCCTTGTTTTCCTTGTGTCTGCTTACCCTTCCTTATTCTACCCGTATTCTCATCTTTTGTCTGGTCTGTCTTGATTAGATTGTAAGCTCTAACGAGCAGGTACTGTCTCTATCTCTGTTTGTACAGTACTGTGTATGCCTTTTAGCATTATATAAATGATTAATAATAGTAGTAGTACAAG
Organism: Ichthyophis bannanicus; assembly: GCA_033557465.1. Lineage (NCBI taxonomy): Eukaryota > Metazoa > Chordata > Amphibia > Gymnophiona > Ichthyophiidae > Ichthyophis > Ichthyophis bannanicus. The sequence goes on from CM066035.1 coordinate 784,979,398, forward strand.
AGGAAATGCATTTCTATTTTTAGTTCTGCAGTGTTGGACTTCTTGGTATTCCCATATTTCTAGTTCTAATTTATGGTCTCTTAGGAGGTCATTCCAGAAAGTGAATAAGGCTTTGTACATGTGCCGGGGACCTTTGTACATGTAACGGGGACCTTTATCTCCTGAAAACGTCTATGAGCGTATTCCAGTACATAGCCCCTGCGGACATTTATCTTGCTAACACGGGGATCTCAGAACATGTCCAGGAGGGGCAGAACAGGGGTATGGTTTGCCGGAGATATATAATGTGTATTTAGGAAAAACCAGTGTACATTTTGGATGGTCCCTGCAGATGTGTCCTTTATACCTGCCGGAGACATGGAATAAGGCTAGTACTTAGGAAATATTCTACTGTGTTTGTATGAAGGTGGTGGTTAGTCTGTTGTAAATTGGTGTACTACAGTATGGAAAAACACCACAAGATACATTTATAAAGAATAGAAATCAGAGATGTGGGAATCTTGTAAGCTAAAGAGGCATTAATAACTACCCTGAAAGAAATATTAAGAAGAGCAATAGTGATTATTCTGGCCATGCTGATATTTTTGTGCTAAAGGAGCTAATCTAGGAGACCATAACAAATCCTGTGTCCTGAAAAATGGGACCGTTGATGTAGGAATACTATGTGAGTGAGTATGGAAAGGGATTGTGCTTGGATGAGAAACGGAGATCCTATTTTGAGTCCTTGGACTCCAAGCTATTATGTTATACCTACTGTTATGTATAGGTCCAGGGCATCTTTTTGGCAGACATGTTTTTGTGACTGAAAGTGAGTGTGTGTGTGTGTGCTCATCTGCAATTAAGGAGGGATATGAATGCCTAGCCAGTACCTGGACCATACGGATGACCGCAGCGTCACCAGATGCCAGTGTGATAGGGCAGAAAAATCAGAAAAGGTTCTCCATAACTAAATATCAAGACATATCCCTTTCAATAATAAGAGACCCTCAGAATAAGAGCATTCAACAGTGCAGACAGCACTGAAACATGCCGAAAAGCACCATATTGTGTGAGGTTGATAAGGGTCCGTACTTAACATTTAAAGACAGTTTTTAGAGATGACCAGTGAAAGAATAACTAAGGATTTCTTCTACTGCCATCTATGTTTTGATGCAAAGTATGACATGACAAGCACATCACCTTTTACTTGCTGTTGTTATCTCTTTGAGTGCACCGAGATCGCTGTGCACTGTTCTGGGCATGCGACAGACTAGTATATCTAGTCTAGTTTGCATCAACATTTATGTATCCTCAGTTAGTGCAGTTTGCATCAGCACAACACGGTCAGTGAGAGGAGCAGCTTAAGAGATGCACGCTTTAACGGAGGAGGCGCAGCCATCTGAGACATCCGTGGGTATGCGATGGAGAAAGACAGAATCAAAAATGTCCATCTTTTCAGAATACGGTGCGTGTGGGGACGTCCACACCATTTGCTGTGTATACCTGTGTCTCATAGTTTGTTTGTGCCATAGTGGAAACGTCTATGTCCCTGATTCCAGAATGGTGGGCACATCTATACCTGCGGCTGCAGAATCAGCGTGAAATCGGGCCCATTTTCAATTTAGACATGTCCATGGCCTGGATGTGCATGTTATGGAATTGGTCTCCATGTAGGATTGCCAACCTTTTGGAAGAGAAAAACCCACCACCTGTGGCTAGTCATGCTCCGCCCCTGTTCACCCCTACCCCACCCTTTCCCTGCCCCTGCACTGTCCCTGTCCCGCCCCCAATACATCCTTGCCCCATCCCCTGTCCCCAAAAAATAATTGCAGAGAGGGAAATGTGCAAACTGAACAAGCAAGATTGCTACACATTCTTAAACAGAAATCCCATACTAACAGAATACCAGCATTGACTGTACATACACAAACATATTACAGACAGGTCTTCATCAATAAATGAGCACAAAATGAAAAGAGAAATATATAGACAAAAATTAAACTAAAACCTCAGAAAGCCAGACATTGCATGTAGTGCAACACAAGAGAAATAGAAATGCATTCCCCCCGTACTATACAAAATGAAAGATAGCAGATGTCAAGACATGCATTAGGAGGGAGGCATCATGGCGATTTCCCTGGATCCACAAGCTAGAGAAGGCTTCAGATCTGTCTGAGACTGGAAAAGGCACAGCTTGCTAGTGGACATTAGACAATGCAATATGTGCCTTTGCGTCAATGCCTACTCCAGGTGACCCATTAGCTCCTGGGTTTTCTTGGCAGTGTGACCTGAAGTAGATTGCCAGTTGTTTTTTCTGAGGCAATGGAGAGTTAAATGACTTGCCCAAGGCTAAAAGAAGTTCTAGTAGAAATTGAACTCTGGTTTCTTGGTTGCCAAATCAGTGCACTAGGCTACTTATCTAGCTCCAGCCCCTACCAGCATCAGCTCCCTTCTGCAGTGCTTGTGGCTAATCTAGAGTGCTGGACTACTGTGAGGATTGTGGCAGCAGTGTCTGGGAGTAGCCGCAAGCACCACGTGCCTTAAATGGGAGCAGCCACGGTGATCGTGGCTCTCCCCGACACCTGCATGATCCCATATGCTGCCTGAGCCCAGCCCCACGGCTTCACTTTTCTTTTTCAATTCTGACGCTACTGTCCAGAACTGACTCGGGCTCACCATAGCCACTGACAGCCCCGAATGCAGCCCAAAGCTGTCCTGCTACATGTGTTCGGCTGGCCCATGGCAGGGTCATGCTAGAGAGTCTGGCGCTCCCTGCAACCTATAAATCGGCGCCCCTCCCTCATTATTATTAAGTTGGCTACAGCCCACACTCCTTTTTCCCAAAACTCCTTTGTGAATTCTTTTCAGGTGATGCTAGTACTCCTTCATATCCAATGTTGTAAGAAAATTACAGTGAGGGGGGCGGAGCCCGATGTCCAGCGGGATGGTCGCATAACGCTGAGGCTCCCGAGAGGCCTACTCAGAATCCTGAATTAACACCGGACAAACTTGAATTTCTGCTCTGATCTTGCCGGGGCACATTGGTGAGATGGCGGGGACCAAACCCACGCGCCTGAAATTTGGCTCTCCAGTGACTTCTCACGGTAAACGCTCCAAAACTGAACCCCCGTCCCCGCAGAAGGGGCTGGCTTCGCGCGAGGGCCCCGAAATGCAGCAGGAAATCCTCGCAGAAATTAGAGGGGTTAAGGACCTCGTGCAGTCAAACGGTGAAGCACTTCGAGCGCTGAGGGAAGATCTTGGTGTACTGCAAGGCAGGCTAGAGGGGCTCTCTTCGCGTCAGGACAAAATGGGGAGTATATTAGACTCCCATGCGGTCCGGCTGTCCAAACTTGACAAAGTTGAACGTCAGGTGCGGGCCTTGCAGAAAGAAGTGGAAGATGGCAATAATAGAGCGCGCCGCAACAACCTACGACTCGTGGGCATACCGGAGGGAGCGGAATTGGGAGACATGAAGGAGTTTTTAAGTAAAATCCTCCCTTCCCTGCTCCAAATCACCTTTACCAAAGAATTGGAGATCGATCGCGCTCATCGTGTACCCACAAACATAACGCTCAACAGGAAGACCCCGCGGCCTATCATCTTTTGACTTTTGAGATATCAACATGTGGAACAAATTCTTAGTGCCTCCCGGGCTAAGGGCCATATGGAGTTTGAGAGCCACAAGGTCTCCTTCTATCCTGACTTGGCTAAACCCACGGTCGACCGCCGAAAGCGCTTTCTGGAATTTCGGCCGAGGCTTCAACAACTACAAGCACGCTATGGCCTGATGTACCCGGCCAAGCTCCGAGTCACGCTTCACAATCAGACAAGAACATTTGAGGACCCTGATCTACTAGCGGAGTTTTTGGACTCTAAAGAAGCCGACTTGATGCGCTGACTTCCAGAATATTCCTGCCAGCACTCTCATATCCGCTGTGCCTGCCATATTGGATTTACTGCGGCTCAGCGAAGAGTCTGTCGAGGGCGGTTTGTTGCCTTATTTTGAAGATATCTGGGACCTGATTCCGTCTACCCATAGTAGCCTCGACGAGTATCAGAGACAGTGTTTCTTATGGACTCTGGTGTTTCTTTTCTTTTATTATGTTTCTATCTTCCTCTCTAGGGCCTCCTCCCGCAGACATCTGGTCGCCATATTCATTGGGGGTTTGCTTCTTCTCTAAGTTACTTTGGTACATACTTTTCAATATGGGTGTATTGGCCAGCATACTTGGTGCTTATGTCATTATTGTACAGATTCTGATTATGTTGTAAGTTTTCAAGCGCTCTTACCTAAAATGTCTATTATCGACTGATGGCACCATGTAAGATTTTCTCATTGAACGTACAAGGAATCAATAATCCGATAAAACGGAGGAAATTCCTAAGCTATCTAAGTCATGAAGCTGCGGACCTGATTTTCCTCCAAGAAACACATTTCAATTCGAAGGAAACTTTCAACCTCAATATTAAACCTTACATGGTGGCCGCCTATTCCCCAGCTGCTTCTAGGAAATGTGGGGTTGCTATATTGGATAGGAAATCTCTGCATGCTACTATTGTTGCGACTTGCTTAGACACAGCGGATAGAGGGTCCAGAGTTCACCTCAAGATGGGTAACTTTGAAATTACATGTATATGCCTTCATGCTCCTAATCTGGCTGACCCTACCCTTTTGCCATTACTGCTCAGGCTGCGCAGGCCTCTGCTAATTCTTCATTGATATTGGGGGGATTTCCATTCAGTTCTTGATCCCCTGATTGACAAATAGTCGCCCAGGACAAGTGGTCCCCCCAAGAGTCATATCGCGCTTACCTCTATGATCATAGATATTATTCTAGTCGATCTATGGAGGCTACTACACCCCAATGAGCTTGACTTTACCTTCTTCTCTTCCCCTCACAAATCCCAGTTTCGCATAGATTTCTTTCTAATATCAACACTGTTAGTTCCTCAGGTGGACGCTGCAAAGATTCACTCCCAGCATATTTCAGATCATGCTGCTATTTCTTCTCACTACCATACTACTGCACTTCAAGGGAATCCGGGGGCCTGGTTCTTTGATAGAGCCCTTTTAACTCAGCCAGAGTTTCGGTTAGAAATTAGAGCAGCCATGCATGATTACTTCCAGACCCTGGTATTCCAGGGTGATCAGGACACCCCAACAGCTCCTCTCTGCTGCTCGTTGTAAAACCTTTTCTGATTTATACAGGGGATTTGCGTTACTAGCGAAACATTACTTTCAATTGATGCAGCTTACATGCTGCCTCAAAAGTGCTCCAATCATGCCGCCCTCTGTCCCTACTAAGGATGGGCTATTAGAACTAATTTACTCTATTAGTAGTACACCTGGGGTAGCCTCTAACTTTTATAAACTATTATGTCAGGGTACAGATACTGCCACTTGTAGAGTCCAACAAGCCTGGGATCGCTAACCGCAAACCACTTTAACCCCTGTGCATTGGAGCGTTTTCTGGAGCAAAATAATGCGGGTTTCCTGATCTGCTTTAGCTACCCAAACTCAACTCTCGTCTTTTTTGCACATAGATGTTCTTATATTCCAGGAAAATAGCCAAATGGAACACAACTGCCAGGGGCCAGTGTAGGTCTTGCCATACTGATGTGGGAACCCTCGTTCATGTTATTTGTGAATGTCCTTAACTGCAGGTTTACTGGGGGCGGGTCTGGGGTCGTATTTCATTTATCTTGCACCTTCACGAGCCTCTTTCTTGGACGACTGTGGGACTCCGCTCAGTGGCGGGGGTCCCCTCTCTTCCTGAGAAGGGTCGCTTTCTCCTGATTTTATGCTGGGTATAGCCATATGTTTAATTACGGGGACTTGGAAGGATAGCTCTCGACTTACTGTCAATGAATAGTGGAACCTTGTCTGCTTATATAGTAAATATGAGCAGATATCTCGGAGAGCTATTTTCCATACCCAATTTCATTCTCGCTTGTCTAAATGGCAGATGCTCAATGATCATGTACAATCTGCTCATTGCTTCGACATGTCTGTTTAATGTACACTCATCATGTTTCAGATCGCTGTAAGGTTTGTAACACAATAATGTTTCAGATCGCTGTAAGGTTTTGTAACACAATAATGTCAGTACACGCCCGCTTCGAGAATGTTTCAGTTTTCTAGAGAAGAAGCAGGGGGGAGGGGGGTGGTAGGGGTTTACTTTGGTGTATGTATCATATTCCATGTATGTATTTGTCTCTTAGTTGTATGTCTTCCTTTCCTTTGTTGTTGTAAAACGAAAATAAAGAATTAAAAAAAAAAAAGAAAATTACAGTGAAACGGCAAATGCATGACTAGAATAGCAATAGCCACTTAGCAGTAAATACTTAGCATCATTCAAACAGGCTGTAACAATCCAAAAAAACATCTGATTCTGGTCAGACCACTAAACAACATAAACATTCTTCTGTACCAGGTATATAGTTGAACTATGATAGTAAATATGATGTAGATAGTTTCCCTCAGTTACTTCCAAGTTGTTCTCCCCGTTCATTGTAAATACAACGCAGAGTGCCTGCGTTGTATAGACGTTGTTTGAATGTAAACCGCACTGATCTAAATAGCGCAGTATAGAAGAATTGGTAAATAAATAAAATAAATAAAATAAACTAATATAAAACCCTACAAACGTCACCGAAGATCTACAAGGCCAAATCTACCAAGGCATACCAGCATAAACTTCCAAAACTCATACAAGAGGCCTCCCCAGAAAAAAGCAGCACTATAAATAGTGCAGGGGGCCCTAGAATATCCATACACCCATTTGAACAGCTAAACAAATTACTACCAGAAAGTATAGATCCCTACGTATAATCTCCATGTTAACAGAACACATGGCCTCAGGCACACACTCAGAACACAGATCCTCACCAAGTATGGAATATGTGGCCACAACCTAAAGTAAAAATAAAAGTATGTAGACAAAAATTAAACTGAAACCTTGAGAAGCCAGACTCTGCATGCAGTGCAACATCAGATAAATAAGAGATGCAGTTTCCCATACTGTGTAAAATATAAAATAGCACAAAGTCTATTCACTAAATTGAAAATAAAATTATTTGTTTCTACCTTTGTTGTCAGACCATTTTATTCCCTGATGATGCTGGTCCCGATCTGAGGCTTCTGCTTTCGTCTTCCCTTAGCTCTCTTTCTATGGTCTATAGTCCATCTGCCATTTCTTATCTCTTTTTTTGTTTTCTTCACTTCCTTCCATTAGCCTGTTTCCAGTCCCAGTAACCCTCCCCAGTATCAGCCCCCTTTCCAGTCCTTCCCTCCAATTACCTTCCAATATCAAACCCCTTGCATTCCCAGGACTGCCAGTGGTGTCCATTCCCTTCCAGTCCCCTTCCTTCTCCACTGTCCAGCTCCTTCTAGTCCAAATACCATCCCAGATATCAGCTCACTTCCAGTCCCAGTGCCATCCCCATGTCAGCTCCCTTCCAGTCACCCTACCCTCTGTCTACCCCCCTTCCAGTGACATCCACATGTGCCTTCTCCCTTCCAAACCCCCATTACCCAGCCACCTGCCAGACCCATCCCCAAGTGTCATCTCCCTCCAGTCCCACTCCCAGGTGTCAACCCGCTTTCAGTCCCCTCTAGTACCATCCCCGGGTGCCAGCTCCCTTCCAACCACCTCCTACCCTCCCCCCTTGTCAGCTCCCTTTCAGTCCCCACCTTCCCCCCATGTCAGCTCCCTTCCTGCCACCTCCTTCCCCCCTCTGTCAGCTCCCTTCCTGACACCTCCTTCACCCCTCTATCAGCTCCCTTCTAACTCTCACCTTCCCCCTCTTTCTGCTGCCTTCCAGTCCCCACATTCTCCCTCCTGATTTACGCTCACTGGATGATTTAAAAGACTTTCGTAAACAATTAAAAACTACACTTTTCATTGAACAATATGGATCAACAATTGACTAAATATATTATATTTATTTTAATTATTTTAACTAATTTGCCTTATTGTTAACCCTTGTTATTTTTCCTATATTACCATTGTACTGTTATGTTTATACTGTGTTTGTTTCCCTTGCCTATAACCTTTGTATTTCTTGTGACCGCTTTGATTGAAGGAAAAGGCGGTATAGAAGACTTGTTAAATAAATAAATAAATAAATGTCAGCTCCCTTCCTGTCACCTCCTTCCTTCCCCGTGTCAGCTCCCTTCCAGCGCCCGCCTTTCCCCCAAGTCAGCTCCCGTCCAGGCCCCACCTTTCCTCCATGTCAGCACCCATCCAGCCCCCACCTTCCCCCATGTCAGACCTCTTCCTGCCACCTCCTTCACCCTTCTGTCAGCTCCCTTCTAGCACTCACCTTCCCCTCTTTCAGTGGCTTTACAGCCCCTACCTTCTCCCATGTCAGCTTCCTCCTTACCACCTCCTTCACCCCTCTGTCAGCTCCCTTGTAGCCTCCACCTTCCCCCCCCCCATGTCAGCTCCTTCCTTGCTACCTCCTTCATCTCTCTGTCATCTTTCTTTTAGCTCCCAGCTTCCCCCCATGCCAATTCCCTTCCTTCCTCCCCCTGTGTCAGCCCCTTCCTGCAACCTCTTTCCCCTGGAAGCCGTGGCTCCTGTGTCTTACAAAGCCGCGGCTGCAATAGTGATAATTTACAAGCAAAATGAAACCAGTGTGGAGCCCTCCAGCCCTATAGAACCCCTGCTGCTGCATCCCACCCTTAAAAGAAAGTTATGCTAGAGGGGGTGGGATGCAGCAGCAGGGGTTCCATAGGTCCAGAGGGCTCCACAATTGTTTAATTTTGCTTTTAAATTATTAGTACTATTGCAACCATGGCTCTGTAAGAAGCAGGAACTGTGGCTGGAGTGGAAGGGAGGGTTAGGCTGTGCCAGGGAGTGGGGGGGGGGGGGGGAACAATGACTCCAGGAGATGAAAAGCCTGTTTTCTGCTCTGGCCGCTCCCAGTCCTGTGGCCAGAGCAAAAAACTGGCTTTTCAAGGTCCAGTCTTAGATCTCTGCAGGTAGTCAGCCTGCAATGTAATGTGTGCCTTTGAGTCAGTCCTGAATCCTGGTGATCCAGAAGCTCCTGGGTTTTCTTGGCAGTGTTACTGGAAGTAGATTGCCAGGCCTTTCTTCTGAGGCAACGGAGGGTTAAGTGACTTGCCCAAGGCCACAAGGAGTGCTAGTGGGAATTGAACCCTGGTTACTTGGTTACCAAGCCAGTGTTCTAACCACTAGGCTACTCCTCCACTCTGTAGTCAGCCGAGCTTAGGGTTACCAACTTTTTCACAGAGAAAAACCCGACACCTGTGGCTCGCCATGCTCCACCCATTCTCCGCCCCTAGTCCCACCCCTGCCCCGCCCCAGCCCCACCCACAAAAATTACCGAGGATACATGTAGGCTAACTTCCTTGGTCAGATAATAATTAAACTGGGAACCCCAAAATATAAACATGAAATGTACAACACTGGAGAAATAAAACTATAAAGTAATTTCCTCTTGCACTAAACAAAAACGCAAAGATGTTATCAATACACACTTCCCAGACCAAACATATTCCAGTTAATAAATTCAAAATAAAAAGTATTTTTCTACCTTCTGTTTGGGCGTTTTATTTTTCAGTTGCAATTGCTCCAGTCACTTTCTTCTGGTTTCTTCGTGTCTTCTGCGAGCTATCCATTTGTCCTTTCTTCTCTTTTAGATGTTTTCCATTCTCTCTCTATTTCTGCTTTAACATACTGATTGTTTCCCTTTTGCTCTTTCCCCCAATTCTTTCCTTATTCCTTTATCATCCATTTAAATTTCACCCTTCCATTCTCAAGCCCCTCACTCTCCCAATACCCAGCCCATCATAGACTTTTCTTCCACACAAAATATTTTTCCCCTCTCCACTCATTCCCCATCTATTCTAGTCCTCCCCCAAAATCAGTTCCCTTATAGTTCTAGACCCACCCAGCATCCACTCCCTTCTAATCCCATTCTCCCATGCCCCACATCAGCCCATTTCCAGTCCTATTCCAGCTCTTCATCAGCCCATTTCCAGTGCTAGCCCTCACATCACAGACCATTTCCAGTCCTAGCCCCCCTCCATCACATCCCATTTGCAGTCGGAGTCCCCCCGCACCATCACAGCCCATTTGCAGTCCTACCCCCCCCCCACCATCACAGTCCATTTGCAGTCCTAGCCCCCCTAATCACAGCCTATTTCCAGTCCAAGTTCCCCCTCCCTCCACCATAGCCCATTTCCAGTCCAAGTTCCCCCCCCCCATAGCCCTTTTCCAGTCCTGGTACCCCTCCCCATAAAAACCAATTTACAGTCCATGTCCCCCCCCCCCCACATAGCCCTTTTACAGTCCAGGTCCCCCTCCCCATCACAGTCCATTTCTTTCCAGTCCAGTGCCCCCCCCATAGCCCTTATCCCGTCCAGAACCCCCACCTTCACAACCCATTTCCAGTCCAAGTCCCCCTAATCACAGCCTATTTCCAGTCCAAGTTCCCCCTCCCTCCGCCATAGCCCATTTCCAGTCCAAGTTCCCCCCCCATAGCCCTCTTCCAGTCCAAGTTCCCCCCCCCCCATAGCCCTTTTCCAGTCCAGGTCCCCCTCCCCATCACAACCCATTTCCAGTCTATGCCCCCCCCCCCTAGCCCTTTTCCAGTCCAGGTCCCCCGCCCCAACAAAAGCCATTTCCAGTCCATGTCCCCCCCAGAGCCTTTTTACAGTCCAGGTCCCCTCCCATCACAGCCCATTTCTTTCCAGTCCAACTCCCCCCCCCCCATAGCCCTTTTCCGGTCCAGGTCCCCCCCCCCCAATCACAACCCATTTCCAGTCACATTCCCCCCTCCTAGCCCTTTTCCAGTCCAGGTCCCCTCCCCCCATCACAGCCCAGGCAGTCCTTGGCCTCCCCCCCAAATCCGCGGCTGTCTGAGGCTTTAGAGGGAGCTGGGGAAGCCCGCGCGAGGCCCCGGCTCCCTCTGAACAGCTGCCAGCGTGAAGAGCCTTTTCCTTCACGCTGGCGGCTGTTCCTGTGAAGCCGCGAATGCTGGGAAAGGTTAAAGGGCATTGCCTTTAACCTTTCCCACCAATCGCGGCTTCACAGGAACAGCCGCCCGCGTGAAGGAAAAGGCTCTTCACGCTGGCGGCTGTTCAGAGGGAGCCGGGGCCTCGCGCGGGCTTCCCCGGCTCCCTCTGAAGCCCTCCGGGTTGGGAGAAAAAGCCGTTTTTTTTGCCCTGGCCGCTCCCGATCTTGCGGCCAGAGCAAAAAAAACGGCTTTTCAAGGGCCGGTTTTGCCTCTGCGCCGGCAGCCGGCCTGGCCATGGAAAAACCGGCCAGGCCGGCTGAAAACCGGCCAGTTGGCAACCCTAGCCTAGCTATGTAAAAACCGGCCAGGCCTGCTGAAAACCAGCTGGTTGGCAACCCTAACCACACATCTGTATTTGGTGAGATTCTGCCGGAGGTTTGCCTGTGACTAAAATGTGGTGGCATTAAGGCGTAGCTTCTTTAGAAATCTTTAGCAGTCCCACTTGTTCTGTTTTACCAGAAGTAGGTATACTGGTGTTCTTTAGTCCAGTGCAATATTTTTAATGCTGCCTATTCTTTGGTAGAGTTTGTGAATTGCATAGAATGTGTCATATATTTGTGGTATGTAAAAGCTGTTAAATAAAAAAAGCTGCTTGAATCATAGGAACTAGTGCAGCAATGTATGGCACATTTGCTATGTATGTGAGTGGTGGGTTTTTTTTTCAGGTTTTGTGTTCTTTTACAATGTGCCCGGTAGTGGGAAGAGTTTTGTTGCTGTTAAATTAAAAAGGCATGGGATAGGAGGCAGTGTACTATTGTGGATCAGGAACTGGTTAAAAGATAGAAAGCAGAGGTTAGGGCTGAATGGCCAATTTTCCCAGTGGAGAAAGATGAATAGTGGAGTACCCCAGGGTTCTGTACTGGTTCTGCTGCTTTTTAACATATTCGTAAAAGACCTGGAAATGGGAATAATGAGTGAGGTAATCAAATTTGCAGATGACACAAAATTATTCAAAGTTTTTAAAACCCAAGAGGATTGTGAAAAATAGCAAGAGGACCTTGATAAACTGGAAGACTGGGCATCCAAATGGCAGATGTAATTTAATGTGGACAAGTGCAAAGTTATGTATCTAGGAAAGAATAACCCAAACTATGGTTACACGATGCAAGGTTCCGCATTAGGAACCACCACCCAGGAAAAAGATTTAGGCATCATCGTGAATAACACGTTGAAACCCTCCGTTCAGTGTGCAGCGGTGGCCAAGAAAGTAAATAGAATGCTAGGAATCATAAGGAAAAGAATGGAGAATAAAACAATGGATATTATAATGCCTCTGTATCGTTCCATGGTGCGACTGTGCCTTGAATATTGTGTGCAATTCTGGTACAGAGAAGAGTCACCAAAACGGTAAAGGGGATAGAAAGATACCCCTATGAAGAGAGGTTAATAAGGTTAGGGCTCTTCAACCTGGAAAAGAGACAGCTGAGGGGAGATATGATAGAGGTCTATAAATTAATGGGGTGGAACAGGTAAACGTTGATAGATTCATTGTATGTCCCCCTAGAAAGACTAGGGGACATACAATAAAGCTACAATGTAACCTATTCAAGGCTAAAAAGAGAAACTATTTTTTCACTCAACGTGTAATCAAACTCTGGAATTCGTTACCGGAAGATGTAGTAAAAGCTGTTAGTGTAGCAGAGTTTAAAAAAGGTTTGGACCAGTTACTGGAGAAAAGGTCCATAAACCATTATTAAAGGGGACCTGGGAAATCCACTGCTTGCCCCAATACAAGCATTGTGTAATCTATGTCTTTTGGGGAAACTGCTAGGTACTTGTGATCTAGGTTGGCCACTGTTGGAAACAGGACACTGGGCTTGATGTACCTTGGTCTGGTCCAGTGTGGCATATCTTATGTTCTTATGTTCTTACTCAAATGACATGTGTTTCAGAATATGTTTTGTATGGTTACTGCCTGCTTATCTGACATCACTACATAGATGTCTCACTGTCATCTAAAATTGAACATGGCCGAGACTGAGCTTCTTATTTTTCCCTCTAAACCAGCGGTTCTCAACCTGTGGGTCACGACCCCCACAGGGGTCGCCACAGGATTCAGCGGGGGTCGCCTCACTCTGCCGTTCAAAAAAAACAAAAAAAAACCAACGCACAAGTTGCTGCCGCTGCTGAGTCTGCTTCTCGGCAGCGGCAAACTCACAGACTCCAATCTTCTGCAGCTGCAGCTGCAGCTCCCTGCCTCTTAGGGAACCGTGGTTGTGCCTGTAAAACCGTTGCGGAGCCTTCCTGCCTCTTGATGGGCTCCGTGCAGCATTGTCCTGCCTCCAAAGGAAGTTGTTTACCACTTCCTTTGGAGGCGGGACAATGCTGCACAGAGCCCATTTAGAGACAGGAAGGCTCCGCAACAGTTTTACAGCAATAGCCGCGGATGCAGAAGAAGGCGGCAGACATGGGGAGAGGGAAGCAGGGAACCTGCAACGGGGCTGACATGGAAAGAGGGCGGGAGGGGGCTGACATGGACAGAGGGGGGCTGACATGGAGGGAGGGAGGGAGGGGGGCTGATATGGATGGATGGAGGGAGGAGGGCTGACATGGATGGAGGGGGGATGATATGGATGGATGGATGGATGGATGGATGGAAGGAGGGAGGAGGGCTGACATGGAGGGAGGGAGGGAGGGAGGGAGGGGAGGGATGATATGGATGGAAGGAGGGAGGGGGCTGACATGGACAGAGGTGGGCTGACATTGAGGGAGAGAGGGCTGACATGGACAGAGGGGGACTGACATGGAGGGATGGATGGAGGGAGGGGGGCTGACATGGACAGAGGGGGGCTGACATGGAGGGAGGGAAGAGACAGATGGACATACTGGACAGACGGGGGATAAATGCTGGACAGAGGGGAAAGACAGTGTGAGTTAGGATTATAATGGGCAGATGGGGGGCTAGGACTGGTAATGGGTTGATTAGGGAAGGCTAGGATTGGGAATGGACTGATCAAGGGGGGGTTGGGACTGGTAATGGGCTGATAGGGGGGTAGGACTGGTAATGGACTGATGGGGGGCTAGCATTGGAAATGAGCTGATCGGGGAGGTTAGGACTGGAAATGGGCTGATTAGAGGAGGCTAGGACTGGTAATGGGTTGATAGGGGGGGGGGAGGACTGGTAATGGGCTGATTAGGGGAGCCTAGCACTGGTAATGGGGTTGAGGAGGGACTAGCACTTGAAAAGAGCTGATTAGGGGAGGTTAGCACTGATAATGAGCTGATGGGGGGTAGGACTGGTATTGGGCTCATTAGGGGAGGCTAGCACTGGTAATGGGGTTGAGGGGGGACTAGCACTGGAAGCGAGCTGATTGGGGGGCTTCGACTGGGAATGGGCTAATTGTGGGGAGGGGAGGATAGAGCTGCTGGCCCTGGAAGAAAACTGGGGGCTAAGGCTACAAATGGGCTGATACGAGGGGATGGGAGAATGGAACTGGAAGGGAGTAGATCTGAAAGGGGCTGCCATGGTATTTGTACTAGAAGGGACTGGTCAGTGGGGAAGGAGGGAGACTGGAAGGGAATGGACACCAGTGGCAGTCATGGGAATGCAAGTTGACATTGGAAGGTATTGAGAGTGAGGACTGGAAAGGGGTTGATACTGGGGAGGGTTACTGGGACTGGAAACAGGCTGATGGAAAGAAGTGAAGAAAACGAAAGAAGAGATAAGAAATGGCAGATGGACCATAGACCACAGAAAGAGAGCTAAGAGAAGACAGGAAAGCAGAAGCCTCAGATCGGGACCAGCATGATCAAAGAATAAATTGGTCAGACAACAAAGGTAGAAAAAATAATTTTATTTCATATTAGTGATTTGACTACAAAATCATCATAATTTTGAAATCATATATTGTCACTTGTTATTGTGGTTAATAATTGTGGTTTAAATAAGTAAATTTTATAAATAAAAACATATTGCAAAGGTCTATAATATATTAATAATTCAACAAATGATTACAGCGACAATGCGTTAACGGTAAAGGAAGAGAGACGTATTTGATTTTATCATTGGGGGTCACCACAATTTGACCAATGGTAAAAGGGGTCACGGTACAAAAAAGGTTGAGAACCACTGCTCTAAACCCTTCTCCCCCCTTCCTCTTTTTTCTCTCTCTGTTGATAACACTCTTCTGCTTCCTGTTTCCTCGGCCCACAACCTTGGGGTCATCTTTGACTCCTACCTTTCCTCCATACATATCCAACAGATAGCTCAAGCCTGTCATTTCTTTCTCATAAACACTAACAAAATTTGCTTCTTCCTCTCTGAACACCCTACTAAAACTCTTATCCACTCTTTGGTCACCTCCCTTCTCGGCTATTGCAACCTCCTCCTTGCTGGTCTCCCTCAGAGTCATCTCTCTCCCCTTCAGTCTGTTCAGAACTTTCCTGTGCAGCTAATCTTCTGCCAGCCCTTAAACACTCATATTACTCCTCTTCTCAAATCAATTCATTGGCTCTCCTATTTCCATATCCAATTCAAATTTCTGCTTCTGACCTATAAATGCATTCACTCTACTACCCCTCACTACCTTTCCTCTCTGCTTTCTCCCTACACCCCTCCTCATGAACACTCCTCCTCTGGCTTTCTTCTCTCAATGCTCTTTTCTTCCACTGCCGACTCCAGACTTCAGTCTTCTCACCTTGCTGCTCCTTATGCCTGGAACAAACTTCCTGAATCTCTACATCAGGTCTCATCTCTCCCCCTTTTCAAATCCATGCTAAAAGTTCACTTCTTTGAGGTGGCTTTTGGATCCTAACTCCCTTGTTCTCCTTGTGTCTCCTTTCCCTGGTTGAACCCCTTGTTTCTCTTATATTGTGTTGTCTGTCTTGATTAGACTGTAAGCTCTAACGAGCTGGGCCCATCTTCGATATGTTCTTGTATAGCGCTATGAACGCCTCGTAGCATTATATAAATGATTAATAGTCGTAGAAGCAGTAGTAGAAATTTGATCTGCATCTGTTGTAGGGTTTTTGTGCATGCAAAACGTGTCTATATTTAACTATATACAGTGTCAGACCAATGGTCAATGAGGGTCATGTGTGCAGTGTGTTACATATGTGAGCAACATCTGTCAGTTGTGTCCAGACAGAAAAAAGATTGAGAACCACTGATGTATAGGCATGTGTTGCAGGCAAAGTCCATGCCCCAGAAAATCAAAGCTGTTCCACCTGAAACAAAGAAAAGATAAAAGGAAGTGCACCTGCTCTACTTTCAACCTTCCTTCTCCCCCTGCTCCTCTTTCTCCCTCCCCCCTGCTGAATTCAATTACTCTCTACCCCTTTACGCCATGCATATATACTTTGTCTCTGCCCTGTTTCTTCTATCTCTATTCTATCTCTCCTCTCTATCCTGTCTTATCATTTTGGCGTTGTTTTCCTTTCAACAGTCTCAAAGTATTTGTTATTGTAAACCGCTCTGGTGCTTCCAGTGAGAGCAGTATATTAAATTTCTCAATAAAGATAAAGATATAAGAAGCCCCTCCTCAGAAGAAAACCCTGAGAGTCTGTGTGGTGCTTAAGAGACCACAACAAGAAGAAAGAAAGCAGGAGCAAGAGAGTGATAGAGGGCTCAATAGTCTACACTGTGGGACCTCCAGCACCTGGAAATCTAGAAGGACCCAGAGGATCAGAGTACCATCAGAACATGGGACCCTAGACCACCTGTGCTGAGACTGGTGCATGTACCCACACCCGGGCATAGCAGGGCAGTGCACGACCACCACCAACTGTAATGAAAATTGTGTTGTGCATGACCATTCAAATACCATGCTAATGCCACGTGTCACCCTTCCCTTTGTGATGGTCAGAAAGGTGCTGCTGATCTTACTTCATCTGATTAGGTCTGCGACTGTGCCTGCCTGTCTGCTCGCTCCTTTCTGGCTGTTTTTCCAGTCAAGCATGGAGGGCCAATCAAATTACAGCTTCTTTATGATAACTGGCTACACAGTTATCAGGCAAGCAACACGTGCAAGGGGAACAATCAGTGTGGCACGCATGGCCTAATGCTGCTTGCCACCCATTCTCCCTAAAAGCTTCAGTGGCACCCACTGCTTAATGCTGCTTGCTATCCATTCTCCCCGAAAGCCTCAACATCGCCTACCGAGACCTGGCCATAGTGACACCGTCTAGCACTGCACTATCACCAACATGAGCACTGAGTAGCCACTAGTCTCCTAATTAAGTTCCTCTCTATCTGGCTGCCCGACCCACTCCAGACCAGACCCAAATAGTTGCTCAAAGTGCATTTGACCAGCTACTTCCACCCCATTTAAGCAGGAAGTTGGCAGAAGTGGCTTGTCAAAGCACAACGTCAGTGAGTTTGGGTAAGCGCTATGTTTAATGTCATTGCTGTCACTGCAGATCCCTGAGAGGGGCGGCAGCAGGCCATGCCAGAAACACTGGTGTTCTAGGCAACTGCCTAGTTTGCCTATTGGGTAGCGCCAGCTCTGGAGAAGGAAACCTTATCCTAAAAGAATTACTGTAAAAGGTTGTGTATTTTTACAAAATCTGTTCTTGCGGAGCATGTTCTTACTGTTCCTATTGCTAATCTTGAAAATGCCAAGAGGTGTTGCATTATGTAAAGGTGATTTATATTATTTTATCTTGCCTTTTTATTTACTTTATCTCACCCCACAATACCCAAGAAGTTGTTAATTCAAAATTTTATTATTCTAGTTAGTGTTTACGTCTCCCCCAAAGAAATTGTTTATTTCGCTAACATTTTTCTTTACACCAGCCCCTCGCTCCCATCTCTGGGGTACCCATTCATGGTCATGCCTAAAAATGCTATGGAGGAGTGATGTCTGTTTTGTGCCACCCCCCTATGTGGGAGGGTTGGTGCCCAATGGTCCTGGCTCAGTACCAGTGACATAAGGGGAATTCAGTCTACCAACCCTAAGCATGCAGGCACTTGGATTAATATTATGAAGGAAACAAGTACCTGATTGTCATAGACTACTTTTCCTCATATTTGAAAACAGCATACGTAGCATACCTTACAAGCAACACTGTTATCAACAGCCTACAGAACATCTTTGCCAGATAAACTTGTAACTGACAATGGACATCAGTTCATAGCAAAAGAGTTTGTATTATCTGCTGAGAAAATTTCATCCATATTTGATCCAGTCCACATCACCCACAAGGAAATGGAGAGGCCCAGAGGACAGTCTAAACCACCAAAAGCTTAAAAGATCCATTTCTGACTTTGCTTGGCTACAAATGACTCCCAAAAATCCAACCAAATGCAGTCCTACACAGTTGATCATAGCAATATAGCTTAGAATTACATTAACTGCCCTATGTAAAGCCCCATGGATTTGCTGCACTGAGAGCAGTAGCACCATCCATTGGTTCTACCAGCATTGAAAAATGCCTGACAACTTCCAGATTAGGGAGGTTTTCCCTGCCAGTCAAGTTCCGGCTGGGAGGGTCCTTCCTGAAATAGGAACAGCCCCTAGTTTATGAAACCTTAGCTAGAGACAGTCACTATGCATTGCTGAACAGAGAGCTACCCTACAGGGACAGGTGCCTCAAGCACTCATGCCAGAGCCCATCACCATGACCAGAACAGAAGGAGAAATAAAGAGGCCTAGAGCCACTGCCTCTAGTAGAAGAGATCATCCTGAAGTGGAGGTTACTGAAGAACATCTGCACCAGTCCATCTAGACTTCACCAAAACAATATCACCAAAAGTACTCATGCAAAGACACACGCAGGGCCAGGGAGCTGTGAGATTTGAGTCACTGAGCTTCAAATACTCAAGAAAGAGGCTGATTTAGGGAAAAAGGAACTTGGTGCCTAATGAGACAGAAAAGCAAAACTGAGTGCCTTCCACCAGAAGGACTGGGGTAACAAAGATGCTCCAATTATCAGTGACCCTAAAGTTTAAGTAAACCCTTGGTTCAGAACACAATCTTCTGGCCTGGAATCAAGTTATTGAGAATGATGAATGAGAGGGTGTCACGTGCCTACACTTTAAATATTGGTTGCTACTAAGTCTGAGATAATTACTTCCTTCAAGTCTCTACCCTTATATTTTTAGAATAAGGGGTATATTTACTAAAGGGTGATAAGAGAGCAAATGCACTGTTAATGGGCGTTGTCGGCGCTCGTGAGCGGTTAATGCCACGGAAAGCACCGATAATGCTGAATGAACGTGCGGAAGCAGTGCTGGCAGCGTTAATGTACAAGGGGTGGAGAGTGGGTGTTAATTGGGTAGAAACTGGGCGGGGATAGCATGTGATCCGTTATTGCTGGACTATCCGAGCGAGTGTTAGAGCTCCCGTTGCTGGGAATCCTAACGCCAGTATAAAGCTGGCGGTAAGGGCTGTTTCTGAGGGGAGAGAATCTATTTCAAAATATGTAACGTGCTTCTCACACGGGAGCACCCAAAACTGTGATAATAGTGCTCCATTGGCAACAACAGCATGGTGGCTGAGTAATAAAGGGAACAATGCTGTTGGTGCCAAATTGGCAACAGCAGCAACACGTGTGTGAGGGAGTGAGGCTGTCAGGCCCACTAGGCTATAAAGGCAGCTGCCTAGGATATACATCCATGATGACTGGCCGGACTCCACCATGACAGTGGCAACACACCCACATGCTGCTGCAGGTAAAAGACGCTGTGCCATCCCTGCCACCACCATGATGCCATGTTGGCACAGTGTGAAGGCATAAGTAGTGGTCGCAGTGGCTGGAGCCTGACATGGACAAAATATATGTCCTGGCCCTGTGTGTCAGTAGCAATGCTGCACTTCACACTGTGAGTGGGATGGCAAGCATGGCAGCAGGAGGTACAGTGGAGCACAGGGCACCCCTCCCCACTGAGGCTGGAGGCAGCAGCACACATGCCCACAACCCGTGGTGGAGGGGGCAGGAGGGGCAAGGCATGCCAAGCGGCATGTGTGCAATGTCAAGGAGGCTGCCTGTAGCACCGCAGCAGTGCCTGTGCCATGATGGCAGGGAAGGAAGGAACAGCCAGCATGCTGTTCACCCTAAATCAATGTACCCTGGCACCCAGACAATTGCTCTTGTGGATGGAGTGGCCCTGGGATCAGTATGCCCCCCACCCACATCTATGGAGTGGATATGTGCAGTTGGAGGGTAAAAGATGCCACTGAGGCTGGAAGAGTAGGCAAAGCAGTATACCTCAACATAGAGGAAAATTACCACACTGCTGTCTCAGTTGCTAAATGATAACTAGGACTTGTCTGTGAACCAGTGTAAGCACTTGTTTAGGTGTCACAGCTGTCTGGGCCACATGGGAGTCCAAACCATTCTGTGTGGCCTGCCAACCATGGGTGCATATCACGAGTGGCCCACAAGCACACTCCATGAAATGATAATGTTGATCACTCTGCTACATCTGACAAGGTCTTGTGTGTGTGTTTGTTCATGTAGCATGTCCTGCCCCTCTGGCAGGACAGATCCCATATGTAAGACATGAATGTCACATCTATTAGCAGCATACTGTATCAATGCAGGTCCACACACTAACCTGATAGGGTGTCTCACTCTCACAGCAGTCTGCCAAACCTGGTCAGAGAAGTATAGCAGAGAGACTGCAGAGATCCAAGCAGATATAGGCATACTCAGACTTATAGCTGCATGCATCCAGACATTGACCACAGATATACCAATGGATTGACAAACCCACATGGCTGCCCTATGGCTCCAAATGCAGGGCCAGTGCACATATGAGAGAAGGGTCACAGGTTCAAGTCCAGCCTATGGCTTAGGAATGGTATGCCCAGGTTGCCAACTTTATTCTACCCCTTAAGAAATGGATCAACATGTGCAACCCTCAGCATTTCATCCAGCAGGAGTCCACATACACAGTGCACTCTGCTATGCTCGGGCACTATCAACTCCTGATCAGTATGCTGGTGCTATCAGAGTCCTCTGCCATCCAGCCATGGATGGTGCAGCTTCACAGTTTTGGCTGATGAGTGAAGCTGCACCATCTATGGCTGGATGGCAGCACACTGATCGGCAGTTGATAGTGCCCAAGTATAGCAGAGTGCATTAAGGGAGCCTGCACACTGAGCAGGCATTGACAGCATCCGAGCATAGCAGAGCATGCTGATAGTGCCTGCATACTGGACAGGTATTGACAGTGGTGGAGCAGCAAAGGAAGCCTAAGGGGCAGGTTGGAATGCCTATCTGCAGCACTTTTGGGCAGCGGGGTTGTGTGTACGTGTGTGTACACATGTGTCTATTTGTGTCACCAGAATTGTATGACCCTCAGCAATGTACTGTGTATGCAGTACCAATTTTTAGAAAGTCCATGGCTAGGGACATGACATTCTATGCACATACAGGTATGGAACTAGGTGCAATGCCCCCTGCCCAGAGCTGTGTAGGGGGACACTATATATGTGTATGTGACAGACGTAGGCCACTGTGGGCCAGCATGTACTCTAAGCCTGTCCCTGGGCCACTTACCACCATGCCACACATTGCATGAGCTAGCCCCAGGTCTGAGAGATGAGGGTACATAATGAGGAGCAGAGGATTCTGGGTATAACCTAAGACAGAACTGTCTGCAGAGGATGTAGATGTGTCAGAGGTTAGGTCAATGGCTGTGGTATGTAAATGTGGGTCTGCCACGGGCATGAATATAGTCAGACATGTTCTGGCTGTTGTAAATAGTTATATGTTTATTATCGATGTGCATATTTGTCCTACCCTCTGTAAATAATGAATATGTGCTCAATCTATGTAAAATAGTTAATATTTTCTCTGTAAAATAGTTATTATGTGCTCAAAAATGTTCTATGTAATTGATGTTTACCATGTTCTATGTAAACCGCCCCTGATTTCTGGAAGGGGCAGTATAGAAAAGCGCACAAATAAATAAATAAATAAATAAATAAATAAATGGGCTGGATGCATACCCCTTTTCATGCTGAGACACAACTCTCACTCTGACCGTTCTGTGACCCTGTCACAGTCATGTAGGCTCATGGTGCGATATAGGATCAAGTTGTAGTGCTATGTGGGCTGGTATGTTAATGGCGGTCCAATCACTAGGTAGGCTGCTTGTACAAAGCCAATGTATTTGTGTTGGCTAGGTGCACAGGCAATGTGTGGTGATGCATGGATGGTATGTGTGTGGCTGTTCCTAGATGTTGTTGACCTTCACTGGATGCCTGGGAATGCTCTGGTTGCTTCAGCTACCCAGACAGTGAGGTTTTTAGCTGTTCTAGGGCTGTTGGTAAAATACTATCCACTATCGTCCAGGCAGGCACTTCTGATTGGGGTTAGAACTCTCCTCCCTGCCTAGACAACACCTTCTGCCTTTGGGCTCCTTGGAAACAATTGCTGCAGCCTTAGGGGCTGGCATGAAACGTTATGGGGAGTCCTCAGCCAACAAGAGCAGGTCACAGATAGAAAAAGCCATTCTAGCATGCTGCTCTTAGACAGGATATTAACTGGAGACCCTCACACACTGCCGCAAATGGAAATCTGTTACAGAACCTGAGAACACCATACATTGCAGGTCTTGCTCTGGGGACCAGGTTATGTTTGCCCTCCCTCACAATCAGGGTGACTGCAGAAAAAGGTCATTTGTACAAATTGCAGCTGGCACGTGCTGGTGGCACACAATGTCCCTGCAGATTACAGAGCTGATGTGATGGATCGTGCCATTCTACTGGTGGGCATAATTTGCATATATCTGCTCAGATTGTGCAGTGCATCATGGGTAATGGTGGGGCTTACCAATACCGGTACGCAAAGTCCCATTTGTAGCCATAGTGCGATGGAGGCCACTGGAGCATTGCTCGGTATCTGCTTGTTTTCTATGATGATGGGAGACAGGTGCATGGCCCCCCGAGGAGGGTGGATGGTCTGTGATGGACCGCATGGGACATGACTTGTTTGGCATATGTGCAGGTGTACCTATCTTGCAGTTTACAGCAGGTAAGGGGGGACCGCACACTCTGCACATCCCCAGGGGTTAGTGCCTCACTGTGGGGCACTGGACCACTGTGTGTGACTCTTGTTTGCTGTTGTGGGGTACAGTGAAGGGATAGGCATTTTGATCTCACATGTGTCTTAATCTTTGGACAATAGATGTTTTGTGCTGCTGAGTGTCTGTTCTGAAGCTATGTAACTGTGTGTCCAGTGCAGTGCGTACTGTATGTGTGCTGCTGTTGGCAGGTCCTCAGTGTGGTTTCACACTGTCTCTGACTGTGCCAGCCACATTGTTTTACATCCTGGGTTTTGGTCATTGCTGCCAAGAACATGACACCTCTTTGGTTCCGAACAGTGCTGTGCAGAAAGTTGTGTTGGTATAGCCTAATGGTTAGTGCACTAATGCAGTAGATAACAGACCAGAGCTTGAATCCCTCTTGTTCTCTTGGTGGCTGTGGGAAACTCACTTTCTGCCAGAATCAAGTTGGAATCTGAATTGTCAGGTGGTAGCACATTCATTATCTTTTTTGATGTGTTACAATGACACATCGCACTCATGCCCATCTGAAAAGCATGGCTTTCTTGTCTTTGCTGTAGCCCACTGCAAGGGGTCAGACCTGTTCACCCAGCAGATGTCTGACACATGCATTGTCCATGATTGGAATATTTCATCATAAATGTGACTGGATGTCGTTGCCTCTGTCACATAGATGCAGTACATGCACATATGAGAGAAGGGTCACAGGTTCAAGTCCAGCCTATGGCTTAGGAATGGTATGCCCAGGTTGCCAACTTTATTCTACCCCTTAAGAAATGGATCAACATGTGCAACCCTCAGCATTCCATCCAGCAGGAGTCCACATACACAGTGCACTCTGCTATGCTCGGGCACTATCAACTCCTGATCAGTATGCTGGTGCTATCAGAGTCCTCTGCCATCCAGCCATGGATGGTGCAGCTTCACAGTTTTGGCTGATGAGTGAAGCTGCACCATCTATGGCTGGATGGCAGCACACTGATCGGCAGTTGATAGTGCCCAAGTATAGCAGAGTGCATTAAGGGAGCCTGCACACTGAGCAGGCATTGACAGCATCCGAGCATAGCAGAGCATGCTGATAGTGCCTGCATACTGGACAGGTATTGACAGTGGTGGAGCAGCAAAGGAAGCCTAAGGGGCAGGTTGGAATGCCTATCTGCAGCACTTTTGGGCAGCGGGGTTGTGTGTACGTGTGTGTACACATGTGTCTATTTGTGTCACCAGAATTGTATGACCCTCAGCAATGTACTGTGTATGCAGTACCAATTTTTTAGAAAGTCCATGGCTAGGGACATGACATTCTATGCACATACAGGTATGGAACTAGGTGCAATGCCCCCTGCCCAGAGCTGTGTAGGGGGACACTATATATGTGTATGTGACAGACGTAGGCCACTGTGGGCCAGCATGTACTCTAAGCCTGTCCCTGGGCCACTTACCACCATGCCACACATTGCATGAGCTAGCCCCAGGTCTGAGAGATGAGGGTACATAATGAGGAGCAGAGGATTCTGGGTATAACCTAAGACAGAACTGTCTGCAGAGGATGTAGATGTGTCAGAGGTTATGTGTGTGGCTGTTCCTAGATGTTGTTGACCTTCACTGGATGCCTGGGAATGCTCTGGTTGCTTCAGCTACCCAGACAGTGAGGTTTTTAGCTGTTCTAGGGCTGTTGGTAAAATACTATCCACTATCGTCCAGGCAGGCACTTCTGATTGGGGTTAGAACTCTCCTCCCTGCCTAGACAACACCTTCTGCCTTTGGGCTCCTTGGAAACAATTGCTGCAGCCTTAGGGGCTGGCATGAAACGTTATGGGGAGTCCTCAGCCAACAAGAGCAGGTCACAGATAGAAAAAGCCATTCTAGCATGCTGCTCTTAGACAGGATATTAACTGGAGACCCTCACACACTGCCGCAAATGGAAATCTGTTACAGAACCTGAGAACACCATACATTGCAGGTCTTGCTCTGGGGACCAGGTTATGTTTGCCCTCCCTCACAATCAGGGTGACTGCAGAAAAGGTCATTTGTACAAATTGCAGCTGGCACGTGCTGGTGGCACACAATGTCCCTGCAGATTACAGAGCTGATGTGATGGATCGTGCCATTCTACTGGTGGGCATAATTTGCATATATCTGCTCAGATTGTGCAGTGCATCATGGGTAATGGTGGGGCTTACCAATACCGGTACGCAAAGTCCCATTTGTAGCCATAGTGCGATGGAGGCCACTGGAGCATTGCTCGGTATCTGCTTGTTTTCTATGATGATGGGAGACAGGTGCATGGCCCCCCGAGGAGGGTGGATGGTCTGTGATGGACCGCATGGGACATGACTTGTTTGGCATATGTGCAGGTGTACCTATCTTGCAGTTTACAGCAGGTAAGGGGGGACCGCACACTCTGCACATCCCCAGGGGTTAGTGCCTCACTGTGGGGCACTGGACCACTGTGTGTGACTCTTGTTTGCTGTTGTGGGGTACAGTGAAGGGATAGGCATTTTGATCTCACATGTGTCTTAATCTTTGGACAATAGATGTTTTGTGCTGCTGAGTGTCTGTTCTGAAGCTATGTAACTGTGTGTCCAGTGCAGTGCGTACTGTATGTGTGCTGCTGTTGGCAGGTCCTCAGTGTGGTTTCACACTGTCTCTGACTGTGCCAGCCACATTGTTTTACATCCTGGGTTTTGGTCATTGCTGCCAAGAACATGACACCTCTTTGGTTCCGAACAGTGCTGTGCAGAAAGTTGTGTTGGTATAGCCTAATGGTTAGTGCACTAATGCAGTAGATAACAGACCAGAGCTTGAATCCCTCTTGTTCTCTTGGTGGCTGTGGGAAACTCACTTTCTGCCAGAATCAAGTTGGAATCTGAATTGTCAGGTGGTAGCACATTCATTATCTTTTTTGATGTGTTACAATGACACATCGCACTCATGCCCATCTGAAAAGCATGGCTTTCTTGTCTTTGCTGTAGCCCACTGCAAGGGGTCAGACCTGTTCACCCAGCAGATGTCTGACACATGCATTGTCCATGATTGGAATATTTCATCATAAATGTGACTGGATGTCGTTGCCTCTGTCACATAGATGCAGTACATGCAGGCACATTCCACTCCTGGGATGGCCAACTGCAGGGATCATCACACGTCGTTATTTGCTCTATATGGCCAATATGACAGACACTTGTCCAGTTGTTCTGTGCACATGCGTCTGGGTGATTGTATGGTGGTTGGAGATGCTGCAGCAGCTGTCATACTCACATTGCTGGTTTTGGGACTTCCCTATGGCACAGCTACTATTTTTTCATGGTGTGGTCACATCAGGTTCATAGGGGCAGCATGGCTGTACCACACTCCCATCTACTACCATCCATCCCTCAACCCATCCATCGGCATATGCCCATCATGTACAGTCAGGTATTCCCCTGCCAGCTGCTACACTGTGGGTCACAAAGGTACATTGTAATCTTTAAGACGTATCACTCACACCTCTCCTGTGGATGATCTGCACATCACCACTCCTGTTCAGTCATCCTTTTCATGCCAACATTATGGCCATGCAGGCTCCGCCAGAGAATGCTTGTTCAGGATCCCATACCACCCACTGACATTACAGCAGATTTTGAGGACAACCTCAGTGCTATAGTCCAGATGCCTCTGTCATGCTCCTCCCACTTATTAGCTACCACATAGGAAACATATGGCTCTGTTCTGTCTATCGAATGTTGCCTTTCTTTCCATCTATTACCTGCAATGTGGCTTTCTTATCCTGCATTCAGGTGATTGCCGTTTTCAGGTGTTAAGGTGCTGCCGTTACCACTCGTTATCCATGGCTCCCTTATCGCCCTTTAGTAAACATACCCCTAAGAGTTCAGGGAACTTCTAATAGTTCTTGGATCTGGTGTGTTTCCTTTGTCTGCCTGGCAATTACATAGCATCTGCCTGAACCACACATAAAGGGGGGTTACATCTAGAAGAACATTTATATCCAAAATGGCTTGACCTGGAAGAGGTTCATGCTAAGATGAGAAAGCAAAGAAGGCCTATAAGATATACTTTAATAAAAACCATGTAATGAAGACTTTACCTGAATTACACCCTGGCTTGCAAATGAGAATAAAATTTGATGATCAAAAGGATTGGTCAGATCAAGGGACTGTACAAAACTAAAGTCAGACAGTATGATTTTACATTATTAAAACTGACACTGAAACTCTTAGGAGGAACTGAAAACATCTGCAGCTTCTACCAGACTCATACATTGAGGTACATCCCAAATCTGGAGGTAGATCCTGAACTACCAGGTGAACAAATTGTGAGTATAGCATCAGAACTAGAATTGGACACAACTAAACAAGTGAAGTCACCAATACTCAAGAGACTACACAGCTAGCAGGAGATCATTCTCCATGTTCAAGTCCAGTACAAGTGACTTCCAGAGGAAGATTAAACAAGAAACATGAACATTATAGAGACTCTCACCAAATAGAGATAACAAACAATACTGGGATATTTTGGCAGAATAATCATCAGTAAAGATGGTAATTTGTTACCCACTGAGCCTTTCAATTAAAAGCATAGGCAAATGCCTACATGCAGCTATCTCATGGAGTTACTTGTTTTACATCACTGACTGTGGTAGCACACTCACTAGTTGGGGGGGGAGGGACACAACCAACTGCCTATATGTCAAAGAATAGCAAAGGGTGTAATTTTCTGTTGGGAAAAAACTACCAGAAAGTAAAAAAAAAAAAATTTGACTGCATCCAAGAATATCGGTAGCAAGAGATTATCATTCTCTTTTTATTTCAAAGAGGAGTCAGCTGCAGTATGAGAGCACAAGGCAGTTTTGACACACCATGAAATACAGCTATTGCTTACTCAAAACCATGTTCTTTATTTGACAGGAGAGAGCCTTTTGCACATATTATTGTTTGACTGCACCGTTTTCTCTTAAAGCTTTCCTGGTAACTTTAGATGTCGTTTTCCATCATGGGTTCTGGATTTGGTTCCTGTTCCAGTTTCGGTTCTGATAATAAGAGTGACACCTGCTCTGTGTCTGTGTTGTTCTCAATTAACTCTGCAGAATCCAGTGTACTTTCTGTGAAGTAGATGTCATTGAATGGGATGGCGCAGAACATTTGATCCGTGGGGAATACCTTAAAATTGTTGGAGGGCCGGATAATCACATACCTGAGGAAGAACAGAGAGAAAGAGAGAGAGAGGATTGGAATTTTTCCTCATGGTTTGGGAAATGTCATGTGAAAGACTGATGAGATCCTGGAAAGCAGAAGGCAAATACATTACATAATAAATGTGTGCATGTGGCCCTAATGTTGGTCAAAAAAACACATTCAAAATATTGCATCAGCACAGAGGCACCCCCCATACCAGCACCAGAGAGAGTTAGTGGCAGAAACATAGAAACCTGACGGCAGAAAAAGACCACATGGCCTATCTAGTCTGTCCTTCCATATCAACTATTACAACAGTCCACTTGTTTCCTTTAGAGATTCTTTGTGTTTGTCTCATGCTTTTTTGAATTCAGATACTGTCCTCATCTCTACCACCTCCATTGGGAGACTATTCCACACTTCTACCACTCTTTTCATAACAAAATATTTCCACACATTACTCCTGAGTCTATCCCCTTTCATCCTCATCCTATGTCCCCTTGCAACAAAACTTACTTTCATTTAAAAGAAGCTCTTCTCCTGTGCATTTATACCATGGAGGTATTTAAACATCACAACCATATATCTCTATCCCACCTTTCCTCTAAAGTATACATATTAAGCTCCTTAAGTCTGTCCTCATATGTTTTATAATGAGGGCCACTAAATGAATATCACAAGAAATCAATTCCTTCCAATCATATTGGAAATTGTGCATGCCTCCCTTTCTCAAGGACTCCTCCCTTCTTCCATCAATCAGACTGCCCCTAAAGAAATCAAACCTCGACCCAAAATCACCATCCTCCTAC
Source organism: Ichthyophis bannanicus (assembly GCA_033557465.1). Taxonomy (NCBI): domain Eukaryota; kingdom Metazoa; phylum Chordata; class Amphibia; order Gymnophiona; family Ichthyophiidae; genus Ichthyophis; species Ichthyophis bannanicus. Next base: position 785,008,356 of record CM066035.1, read on the forward strand.
AGACCTATAATCAGCATACCTTTCATCTCCAAAGTCATTACGAAGCTGTACAAACTCAACTCCAAGATAACATAGACCAAGACACACCTCTAAACATGCATCAGAATTGATTCCGACCCAACCACAGCATGGAAACTCTTCTGATTTCCCTCCTAAACTCACTCATCACTGGCATTGAAATGATCACACAAGGCTTCATCCTACTCTTTGTTGTCATTTGACACAATGTCCCATCAGATCCTCCTCAACCAGCTCCACTGTATTGGAGTCTGAGGCACCCCTCTCAAATAGTTTCTTTCCCATCTCTCCAACTGAAGCCAACATATAAAAATTAAAACACAAACCTCAACTTCTTTCATCCTAACCCTGGGAGTGTCACAGGGATCATCCATCTCCTCCCAACTGTTCAACTTATATATTCAACCACTCTGTGCCATCCTGTAACAGTTCAAAGTAGAATATATGCTGTCAACATAATGATCTATGCCCCTTTCTCCATCTCCGCTCCTGATTACTCCATACTCACAAGCTGCTTTACCAAAGTAATCCAATGGCTCCACCTTCACAATCTATCCATCAACTTCAATAAAACAGAGCTTCTCCATGTCACAAAGGACCCCAACTTCACCTCCCCCCCCCCCCCCACATCCATTAGAATTGGCAGCAACAACATTTGAGTCAACTGCCAGATAAAATACCTTGGAATCATACTGGACCAGCAACTGACCTCCAAGGCTGAAATTCAAAACATCACCAACGCTGTATACTATAAGCTCAAAACTCTCTGAAACTTACAGCCCCTCCTATCAACTGATAAATTCTACTCAGACTGCCAAGCCACCATCACACCTCCATTCGACTACTCCAATTCTAATTACCAAGGCCTACCCAAGTACGCACTCCTCCTACTACAGCTTACCCAGAAAACTGTAGCTCGCACCATTTTCGAAGCCTCAAGGCAAACTCACATCACCCCAATCCTCAAATTCCTCCACTGGCTGCCAATCAATGCAAGAATACAATACAAAATCCTAACCATCATCCACAAGACCATAGCCAAACAATCTTCAGAACACCTTCAATGATTGATCCATGCCTCAAACCCTGACAGACCAAGAAAAAGGAACACTCAAAACCTCCTCAGTCACCCACTGCAGACTCGCAAAAGCAAGCAAACCACAAGACTAAGAGCATTTGCCATATATGCCCCCACCCTCTGTAACTCACTACCCCCCCCCCACACACACACACACAATACAAAGCACCAAAACAAACATAGACTTTCACAAAAAATTGAAGACCCATCTCTTCCTGGAGTACTTCGGCAACAAACACCTCCCAACTACAGAAGAAAATGATCATACCCAAATAAACACAATATCCTCCACCCCACCCCCATAAGGACTCCCAAAACCCTATACCTCCCATGTCCCCCAGCCCCTACTCCACATTGCATGTAGTTGTATGAATGTTTATGCATGAACCTATTGAGCTTCTAAGAGATGTTCACTGTTCTCTATTATCTCCAAAATGTTCAAATTGTTCATTGTAAATGTTCATAATGTTCTATTTAATTTAACATGTTCATTGTATTTCATTGAGTTCAATGTAAATCATTTTGAATTGTAGAAAACCAGTATATCAAAACTTGTTAAATAAATAAATAAAATAATCATTTTAGCAGCCACCCTCTGCACTGACTCCAACTTGTTTATATCCTTTTGAAGGTGTGGTCTCCAGAATTGCACACAATACTCCAAATTAGGTCAAATCAAAGACTTATACAGAGGCACTATCACCTCCTTTCTTCTGCTGGCCATTCCTCTCCCTATGCACCCAAGCATCCTTCTAGCTTTCACTGTTTCCTTTTCTACTCGTTTAGCTACTTTAAGATCATCAGACACAATCATGCCCAGGGCTTGCTCTTCTTTTATGGACAGAAGTACTTCACCCCCTATGCTGTACCGCTCCCTTGGTATCGTTTCCAGAGGAAAGATAACCCACAGAATAATTTTCACGCTGCCCACATTGATGTAAAGTACCTGTGGACCTTACATCAAAATGAGCAGAATGAAAACTACCCTCAAAATAAGGTGCAATATCAGCACATGCCAGGACACAGGAAGTGGGCACTTCCTTGTGGGCTGCGGGTGACCATTCCTGTACTATATACAAAACTACCCCCTAAATTTTTTTAAAACTTCAATTTATCAGAAAGCATCTACTGAATGACCATTAAATGAATATATGCTCTTTTGGCAGTGTCCCTTATCAGTTAAGAACATCAAAACATACATGTCTGGCTGCCGGAATGGATTGTTACACCTGTCTTGTGGCACTCATTTCAACCATGCAGGCAGCAGGGTTCTTAAGTAATAAGAGATCTTGCCAACAGACTTTTTAACAAGAAAATTGTACAGAGTTTCACCCATTGCTCATCAGTGAGACCAGGGATAGGGTTCAAATTAATTGGGTCCTGAAGGATGCCATGGTCCGTGACCCTTCACTGAGGAGTGTCGCATCGATGACTGAGTTGAGTGTGGAGGCTATTAGAATAGGGAGAAAAAACCCTGGCTAGTTGCAGTTGGTGCCATAGCCATGGGAAACTGGGTCCAAGCATGCTGGAAGCCTAATGAAAGAGGAGAAAACGGTTCCTCCCACTTACTGGCTACCACAAAGGATACATATGGTTCTGTCCTGTCCATCGGCTGCTGCCTTTCCTTCCATCCATCACCCACAATGTGGCTTTCACAAGGACTCCCTTATCCTGCATTCAGGATAAGGCTATTGAGAAGAAGGCAGAAGTAATGTGCTGGGTATAGAGGTCATCACCTCTACCAGGCACTAAACTAAAGTGATAGGATGGGATAGTCTTGCTAACTATGTTAATCATGCTGACCGCGATATTCGATGGTACTAACATGGCTAATTCTACTGAATATCCGCCAGCGCCGTCGCTACATGTCAAGAAATCATCAGTGTCTTCCAGGGGTGACACCCAGTGATAACCTGGCAGTGATGATATTGAGCTGTAGCCCAGTTATCGCAAAGCGGCAAAACTTAGGCATCTGAAAGAGTTGCCTAATTTGGGCAGCAGCTAAATATTGCCGCTGCCTGATTAGCTTCTTTGCTCTCTGGCCAACCCCAATATTCAATGCTGGTGCCCCAACACTGAATATCCCCCCCATACTTTTTAAACCATCCTGAATCACCTGGCAACAGAATTCAAAGGGCATGTTTGCTAAGTTGAGCTAACAGCACAGGCTATTTGTAACTACATCCAATGCTTAGTAAACATGCCCACACTGAATCCAGAAAATAAGAAATATTAATAATTGCAGATCAATTTACAGTAAGACCTGCCTTTAAACACATTAACAGTCTCCAGAGGTTGTGTCGAATGTTGCAGAGTCAAAATTATCCAACTTTCTCATTCACTACACTCATTCTAACAGCAGTAATCACAAATAATCATAATAATTAATGTGAAGATTGAACTGTACTTCCCTGTCCTCATTAGGGTTGGGTTCATCGATCAGTCGGTACAATCCGAAACACAGAATTCCAAATGAGCTCAGTGTTCTCAGGAATAAGTCCTCAAAGCTGTACTCCTGGTATGGAAAAAAAGGGAGAGAATGGGTCTGGATGTGACTAGCCCTCACTTTCTCAGATCCCCTTAGCAGGAGGATTTAATATTTGAAGCTATCACAAAAGGGAGCATTTTATATAACTGCTCACATGAACAATAAAGCATACAGATACTTTTCACTCTGCAGACTTTGCAGGATTTTGAAAGTGAAAGCACACGATTTTCACTTTGAAAATTATCCCTGGAAAATACTTGCACATATTTGCACATTCTAACTTGTCAAGATTTTTTTTCTCTGATAGAAAAAATGCATTCTTTTGAAGATTTAAAAGTATGGATGTACGTGTAGATCCCTCTTCAGTCATGCCCCTGGGCACACCTTTTCCAAAAATTCATGTTATCTTGCACACATATAAGCACTATCAGGTAAGTTTATAAAGCATTTTCCACATGTAGAGTAGGTTTTATATACAGAAAGTGGGAGCCCGATTAAGCTCCTGCCCAATCGGGGCAGTGGGAGCCGGCAGCAGCGGGGATAAAAGCGGCGTCCCTGCACAAGGAACGCCGCTGCCTGGGGCTGTTCACATCTCCTCTCCTCTGCTCCTGCCCAATCGGGGCAGTGGGAGCCTGATTAAGCTCCTGCCCAATCGGGGCAGTGGGAGCCGGCAGCAGCGGGGATAAAAGCGGCGTCCCTGCAGGGCGCACCCGCGCCTGGCGGGCCCGTGCCTGAGGGCCCTTTGGCATGGCCCTTAGGCGCGGCACGGAGGCGCATACAAAAGAACTGACCGACCAACCGTCCTTCACCAACCGGATCTTATCAGCAAAAACCGGCGAAAGGAACACTCAAACAACCTCTGCAGATACTAAACGACACCGCGACCTACCACAGCAGCAACGGGATAACAACAGCAACAAAGACCTCACCACCCCAAGGTATAAACTCCACAACCCAACCTACTCCCAAAATACTAGCTACTCACACAAACTATGCCACCTTTCCTAGCCCCCATCTACCTCATTACCCCTCTCCTAACCCTCTACCCCCCCTCACATTGACCACACTCAATAATCTGCCTTGGCCAACCGCCCTTGCAGCACAACCACACACACACATAATACGAAATAGGACCTCCCCCACACTCAACACACACAAGTCCACATCCCCAACCCTACGACCCCACACCACATCAACATCACACTTATCAACGCCCGATCTGTCAGAAACAAATACCACATGCTCCGAGACCTCATCACACATAAGCAGATAGACCTCCTATGTGTGACAGAAACCTGGCTAACAGATACTGACACGGTACTAATGAATCAACTAACCCCAGAAGGCTATACCCTACATCACTGCTCACGGACACACACCAAAGGAGGTGGGGTAGCCATCATCGCTAAAGCCAACCTTCACCTCAGAATCCTCTCATCAGAATCCACGAACGAAGCTGACCTCCTCACCCTCACCAATAAACACCTCTCAATATACCTAATCTACCGAGCTCCTACCAAAACCACTAACCTACCAAGGATACTACAATTCATATCAGAAAGCACCTGTTCTACAAAGGAACAAATCATCCTAGGAGACTTCAACCTCCCATCGCTGCAAGATGAACAAGCAACAACCTTCCACACCGCCATGACTGCGATGGGCCTAGTCCAAATCGTACATGAAGCCACCCATGAAAAAGGCAACACTCTAGATCTCATATTCCTGAGCGCCACGACTGCCACCCTAGGAAACAAACCACAGATTTTGCCAATACCCTGGTCTGACCACCACCTTATCACCATGTCATATACATACCAACTCATGACCAACAAAGAAGACGGTAACCACATATGAAGATTTAAAACATTTAACAAGGAGGACTTCTTAGCACAAACTCTACCCAATCTACAAACAAATTCCAGCAACATCAACAAACTAATACACAATTGGAATATCACGATCTCTGCAGCATCCGTAGCATCAGCAAACAAAGCCCTCACCAGACCTCCTTCCACAAAAGCCAGATGGTTCACCCCCAGTCTTCGGAAATTAAAAACAAAACTCAGAAGAACTGAAAGAAAATGGAGAAAAACCAAAGACGAAAACCACAAAACAAAATATTTAAATGAACTCAATGCGTATCACCATGAGACCGACAAAGCAAAGAAAATCTACCACACAAAAATCATAAACACCTCCATAAACAAACCACGTGAACTTTTTCGGATTGTCAAACAACTGACGAAAGCCCCCCAAAACCCGGACCAACTACCAAAGATCCCACCAGAGCTACTGGCCCGACAATACAAACAGCTACAACCTCCACAGAACTCGCAACAAAACCCACAGCTGAATAGTAAAACAACCACTACAGATCTCCATCCTAACCTGCAGAATGACTGGACCACATTCAAAGAAACCTCACCAGATGAAATAGCAACCACCATTGCATGCCTCAACACCACCACCTCTCCGCTAGACCCATGTCCCACCGACTGGATAAAGAAACGAACTGAGCATACCACTAGCTCATATCGTCCAGGAATCCTTCTCCCAAGGACGCATGCCAAATGCCCTCAAAACCACAATCATCCGTCCATCACTAAAAAAGCAAAACCTAGACCCACTAGACCCAGCATCTTACAGACCCATAGCAAGCCTATCCTTCACTGCCAAGATAATCGAGAAGATCGTCCAGCAGCAGCTACAGGAACACCTTGATCTCAACAACATATTGGATCCACAACAACACGGATTCCACCCTCTACATGGAGTTGAGACCCTCATGACCACACTGATGAACACTCTCCTCATAGGAACGCAAGAAAAACACTCTGGATATGCCATGATCTTCCTTGACATATCTGCAGCTTTTGACACCATCTCCCACAACATCCTCATACACAGACTACAGACAATTGGGATTAAAGATACCGTACTACAGTGGTTCCAATCATACCTAACCAACAGAGAGCAATTAATCCGCACCAGCAACTCGACATCCCCCCCATTCCAACAACACCAAGGTGTCCCCCAAGGATCCACACTATCAGCCATGCTATTCAACATTTACCTTCAACCACTCTGCTCAGTCATACGCACTCACAACATCAGCTTTCACATTTACGCTGATGATATCATGCTCTACGCTCCCATTACAACCACGAACCCAACAAACACCCACCTATCAACATGCTTCACAGAGGTGTCCAACTGGTTACAATCAAACAACCTATCCATCAACATAAAGAAGACGGAAGCCCTCATAGTCACAAAAGACCCAGACTTTACACCACCTACACACCTCCACATAGGTACCACAAACATTCAGATACAACCACAAATAAGGTACCTGGGCATTATTATCGACCAAGCTCTCACCTTACAGCAACAAATCACCAAAACCGCCGGAACTATATTCCACAAAGCAAGGACAGTCCAACGTCTCAGACCCCTTCTCGAACATCAAGACTTCCGAACTGTAATGCAAGCCATGACGCTCCCACATCTGGACTATTGCAATATATTATACCATGGCCTTCCAGCCACACAGACGAACCCCCTCAAAACAGCATTGAACACCACTGCGAGAATCATTCAGGGAGCAAAGAAGACCGACTGCATCACCCCAATTTTGAAAGACCTACACATACTCACCCTTGAAGCAAGGACTAAATACAAAGCCATCCTACTCACCCACAAAGCCATACATCAAACACGAAACTCCCAACTTCACACCCTACTGTCCCGACCAGCTCATGGCAGATCTACCAGACAAGCCTCCAGCAACTCCCTCACCATCCCTCACAAAAGAACCAAATGCTCACAACGGACCTGCAATCGAGCCTTTGAACTGTATGCTCCATCCTTATGGAACTCTCTACCGAACTGTCTCCGAAACAACACCGATCTACCATCTTTTCGAAAACAGCTGAAAACCATCCTGTTTCAGGAATACATGACACCCACCAAAAAGCGAAATAACAACTGATCTCACCCACCATGACCACCTAACTCAAACAATACTAACCTGACCATGCCCAAATTCTGTCTAAGTCCAATGTCTGTCCTATATCTTATGTTAAAATCATCAATGTAGCCTCCCCGGTGATGGCCCCACCCTTATACGTAAATTCCCCCCCCTTTTATGTAACGCCGCTTTGACCCAGTGAAAAGCGGGATACAAATACAGCTAAATAAATAAAGAAAGAAAGAAAGGGGTCCTTATAAAACGGCACAGTTAAATGCAGGGACAGTGCAAGGGTATGAGGTGCCCTAGGCCAAGGTTATCCCTTGCATCTCCTCTGCTTCAGCCCCCACACTGAACGTTGCCTCTGCCATCCTTCAGCTCTGGCACCGTGGTGCCGTTGTGCATCTGCCCACCTTCAATTCCACTTCCTGTTTGCATGGGGACGGATGTAACTTCCACCCCATGAAAAAGGAAGTGAAATCAGAAGGGGGCGGAAGTATTAATAGCACCGCAGCACCAGAGCTGAAGGTAACTCCAGTACTTTGGTGCCACCGGCAGTGGTGGCAATGGGCACCCCCAGATGGTCGGTGCTCTAGGTGACTGCCTAGTTTGCTTAATGGTAGCGCTGACCCTGAGTGCATGTAAGTATGCATGCCAACAAGATCATGCATACTTACACACATGCTACATGTAGACATTCCTGAGGCTGTGGTTTGGATGGAGAAGGAATGGAGTCACGATCTATATTTTTATTTGATAATTTACACAAGTCCATACACTGAAGATAATTCTGTAATGGGTCACCCTGGTGAGGTGGCTATTTTGTGCCTGTTTTATAAAGATACTTGGGTGGTTATGTCTTGATAAAATACTAGCACAAAACTCACAAAAATTGTTGATAAAGTGGACCTCTGTACATTTCCCCCTGCTCAGGAATAGGTGTAAATGTATGTATGTTAATTGTTTTAGTTATTTGGATTTTGCTCATGCCTTTACATCAGAAGCTCAAGAGGAGTTGCATTTAGGTGTGCTAGGTAGTTCACTGTCCTCAGAGGATTTACAATCTAATTTTGTACCTGAGACAGTGGAGGATTATGTGACTTGTCCAAGGTCACAAGGAGCAGTAACAGAATTTGAACATACGAGGTGTGACAAAAAAGAAACAAGACTGTCTCATAAATGTTTTATTACAAGCTCTACAGAGAAATTAAGCATTGTCCCCTTCAAAGTAATCCCCCCCAGAGTTAATGCACTTCTGCATTCGCTTCTGCCATGTATGGAAGCACTCGGTAAAGTCCTCCTCCTTGAGGTCCCTCAGCTCCCTCGTCACAATGGCCTTGATCTCTTCTACAGAGACGAAATGAGTTCCTTTGAGCACAGTCTTCAGCCTGGGGAAGAGCCAGAAGTCTCGCAGTGTGAGATCTGAGGAATAAGGAGGGTGGTCGAGAGCTGTGATCTGTTTGTTGGCCAAGAACTGCCTCACACTGACCGCGGTGTTTGCGGGTGCATTGTCGTGGTGGAGCAGCCATGACTTGTCTCTCCACAGAGCCCGCCTCCTGTGCCAAACCCAGTCTTGGAGGCGATTGAGGACTTGCTGGTAGAAATGTTGTTTGACTGTCTGAACCTCAGGCACAAACTCATGATGGATCACTCCCTTCTGGTCGAAGAATGTGATCAGCATGACCTTGATCCTTGATTTGGACATGCGCGCCTTCTTGGGTCTGGGTGACAGTCAAGTCTTCCACAGCAGGCTCTGTCTCTTGCTTTCAGGGTTGTACTGGAAGACCCAAGTCTCGTCTCCTGTTATGACTTGGCCAACAAACTCTGGATCTTCTCTGATCTTCTCTAGCAAGTCTCGACAAACATTGACCTGGTGCTCCTTCTGGTCATCCAATAAAAGCTTGGGCACCATCTTGGTGCACACTTTCCGCATCCCCGGCTCCTGCACCAAGATGGTCCGCACTGACTCCCTGTTCAGGCTGAGCTCCTCAGCTATCATCCACCTGTTCAGGCTGAGCTCCATCAGCTATCATCAATCTGTGATCACTCTGCACCAGCTGGTTCACTCTGTCAATGTTCTCAGCCGTATTTGTCGTGGAAGGCCGTCCTGACTTGGGGTCATCCTCCACCTCTTCGCGGCCAGTCTTGAAGCATTTGTGCCACTCGAAGACTCGTGACCTTGACATTGCATCTTCTCCATAAGCCTTTTGGAGAAGTTGGAGACACTCAGTTGGGCCCTTCTCCAACTTACCTAGAAATTTCAAGTTGATTCTTTGCTCCATATTTCTAACCATCTCCAGTTGCGTGAGAAAGCGATGGAGCAATGTGCTACAAAAAAAACCTGAAAAATAAAAACAGAGTGAGAGAGATGAAAAATATTATAGCAGAATAGTGGCAAGATGTTGCACAACACAGTGACATAAGCGGTTAGCCAATTGGCATTGAGTCATGGGCGTGGCTGCCACAGTCTTGTTTCTTTTTTGTCACACCTCGTAGTTTCCCTGGTTGCTAGCCTGCCACTCTAACCACTTTAACATGCATACAGTGCTGGCCCAACCATTAGACAATACTAGGCAGCTGGCTATGGCAGCAGTTGCTAATGGGTGACAAAGTACAGCAGCAGTTAAATCAAAACAATAGATCGTGACAGTCAGACAAACTCAAAGAGCCATTGGCAAATTATTTCACACTGCCTCCACACATCCATACAAAGCAAAGCTGAATATTTTATTTATTGATCAGGTTTTCTTAATACCACATTATCATTTAGTCAAAGCAGTTTACACTGTAACTTAAACTTGGTAATGTACATTAAACAGGGACATTGATAACTTGGATTTTTCTGAGGCAATGGAGGGTTAAGAGACTTGCCCAAGGCCACAAGGAGTGCTAGTAGGAATTGAACCTTGGTCTCTTGGTTCCCAAGCTAGTGCTCTAACCGGAAAATTGTAGAAGGGACATCCAAGTGCAATCTGGAATGTCTAAGCCAGATTGTCTGAAGCAAAAAGTTGGCACGTCCAGGTGCAGACACAATTTCACAAATGTGGACATGCCTGATACGGACGTCTGTGGGAGCATCTACATCGACATTCCCAGAACCATATTTCAAAACCTGGCCCTCTAAGATAGTGTAATAATTAGAGTAGTGGACTAGGAACAGAGCAGGCATGGCTCAAATGCCACTGCTGCTATTGTTGACACTGTGCTGAGTTTTGTGGATGATTAAGAGCTATCTTCTCTTCACCCTTTGGATGTCTTCCTGCCAAAAGGAGCACTTTTCAGATGACTGTTTGTGCCTGGAGCTGGTCTAAACTTAAGTGTGACACCAGATGTCCATAATGTTTCTGAAATTAGGCTGAGACGTTCCAGGTTCCTGGGAACACCCCGGCCAGGCCTTCACCAAGCTCCCATTCAGACTTGGATGTCCCCAGAGCTGGGTTCTAAAACGGCTCTGGAGATGTCTCTGTATATGAATAAGGCTTCCAAAATGGCATCCATGTAGTCCAATTGCTGTTTTTTTCACAGGATTGTCATGGGATGGGTAGTTTGAGGTTGTTGAGTGTAATTATCAAAATCTTGAGGAGGGGGGCATAAGATTGAAAGTTTTACAAGGGTACTCTATATCCTTGCACTGGCTCTGTGTGTATAAATTGCAACTTCTGCCTATGGTCCATTCAGACTATGTTCCCAAATACGCCTATGCCCAAGCTGTGCAAAAGGATGCACCTTCATGTCATTATGTACTTTTATACAAGTGCTGATTTTATAAAAGGCCTTTTATGTGCATTTGCAGACTTTTACGGGTAAAAAGCCTGTATAAAATTAGACCCATAGAGTACACACATACACCTTCTTCAGAGCAGGGATAAATTTGTATGTGAAAATATATGTGCTACTGGGTCTGGTTCTGCGCGCCTATTTTATAAAGGCATATGCCTATGCTGCTTTTATAAAATACCACACACAAGCAAAAATCCAAGCTGTGAGGTAGAAATCAAACCATTTAAATATAAAGAACCTCATCCAGACAAATTCAAAAGAACTTCATACAATTTACGTAAAGATTATTTGTTGGATCGCTTATCATACTTGATCCCCCAGGTAGCAACATGTTAAAAGTGAAACTAAAAAGATGCTGAGATTGTATGAAGAACTGAGCCAGGAAATTCAGCATTTCAGCTGCAGAAGAAACTATTTAAAAGAGTGGAGGAATAATTTAGTGGTTAGAGCAGTGGCTTGGTGACCACAAGACCGAGGTTCAATGTCTACTGGATGGCCTTGGGTGAGTCACTTTACCCTCCATTGCCTCAGAAGAAAGGCCTGGCAATCTACTTGCCCAGAAACCCAGCAGCTGCTGGGTTATTGGACTCAGCATCAGCAATGATATGACAGCACACTGCAAAGAAAAAGCTAATGAAATTACAATAGCTGTGAAATTGAAATGGGGTTGGTGGGGGGAGATGGAAAAAACAGCATTATATCCAAAGCAAATGGTCAGGAGCTCAGAACTCACAAAGGGGTAAGACCTTGAATTTTGGAGGGAATATTTGTTGGAAAAAAGGCAGGAGTTTTGAAATTTAAATTTTGGTGGGCAGGTTCATTGGAGAAAGGACAGGAAAAGTGCAAGTAGGAATCCTGAAGGGAGAGAAGCTGTCACAATAATCTTCCTGCTAAAATGCAATCTCATATTCTAGAAGGTGGAAAAGATCTTCAAAACTCCAACCCGCAGATGACAGTCAAGTCAAGGAATCACAAGCACAGCTCTTCCGGCCACCAATGCCACAAGCAGTCTCAAGAGATGAGTGAGGCCAGTGATTTACAGCAGGTGTAATTTGGCACTTTCAGAAATTCCGCCCTGAACATTGTTGGCCTATGTAAAATATCTCATAGCCATGCAAATGCTGGCACTGTCCAAGCCATGTGCCAAATCCCCCCCAGAACTCTTCCCAGAAAAACCTATAAAAAATGACTTAATCGGCACAAAAATGTGAAAATCGCAGCCTTCCTAAAAATCACGTTTTCCACGAAGATGCAGCTTGCATATTTTTCTGCTGCCATATCCACATTTAAAATGTGAATAGGACTTCTAAAATAGACCCCTAAATAGCACAGTTTGATGCTATGGGGATCATGTGATCTCACACCATGGACATTAGACAACTTTTTGAAAGAGAAAAAGCCGCCACCTGTGGCTAGCCATACTCTGCCCATGCCCACCCCTAATCCTGCCCTCTGCACCACCCCAAAATATAATTGCAGAGAGGGCAATGTGCAAGCTGAAAAAGCCAGATTGCTACAAATTCTTAAACAGAAATTCATACTAACAGAATACCCAGCATTAGTTGTACACACACACACACACACAATGGGCCCAAAACGAAAAGGGAAAAATATAGAGACAAAAATTAAACTGAAAGCCAGACACTGCATGTAGTGCAACACAAGAGAAATAGAAATAAATTTCCCCCTGTATTTTACAAAATAAAAGACAGCAGATGTCAGGATTGGCATTAGGAGGAAAGCAACCTGGCAATTGCTCTGGACCCCCAAGCTAGAGAAGACCTCATATCTGTCTGAGACTAAAAAAATGAATAGTTTGCTAGTGGGCTTTAGGCAATGCAATGTGTGCCTTTGAGTCAATATCAATATCTGGCAACCCAGCAGCTCTGGGGTTTTCTTGGCAATGTGACCAGAAGTAGATTACTAGGCCTTTCTTTCAAGGCCATGGAGAGTTAAGTGACTTGCCCAAGGCTACAAGGAGTGCCAGTGGAAATCAAACCTTGGTCACCAAGCTAGTGCTCTAACCATTAAGCTACGCCAGTGGTTCTCAAACCCAGTCCTGGGGGCCCACCAGCCAGTCAGGTTTTCCGGATATCCACAATGAATATGCATGAGAGGGATTTGCATATACTGGAAGTAGAAGGCATGAAAATCTCTCTCATGCATATTCAACCCAGGACTGGGTTTGAGAACCACTGGGCTACACCTCTAGTGCAAATATTGTTGGAAAATAGCCACTCCTTCTCTCTTAAGGAGGAGTGGCCTAGTTGTTGGGGCAAGTTACCTCATGCCAGAGGACAAGGGGGTTTGATTCCCATTCAGAGACAGCAACCTCTGGCTGGAGGGACTGGGGTCTCTAGTCTTATAGGTGCTCCTTATGGCCTTGGGCAAGCCACTTAACCTTCTGTTGTCTCAGGTGTGCATGTAGATTATGAGCCCTTTGGGGACGAGTGGATATAGATAGTATCTGATTGCAAACGACCTAGATTGCATTGTTTTGCAGATAGGCGGTATATAAATGCTTCAAATAAATAAATATTTCTGTCCCATAGAAAACTCTTATAATCCCATAGCGTCCCATCAGATAACCTGCCCCATCACCACCATAAACAAATACTTCATTCAAAAAGTCCACAGACAGGAGAAAAGAGAAAATATTAATTCTAAAAATTGCATATGTAGGAGAAAAGGATCTCTGCTTCTATTGATCCAAGTATCATGGGTATAACGTTGCATAGGAACTTTCTCTAGCCCTGCAACTGTGTAACAACGCACCAGTGTATCAAAGGCTTGGAAACTTTATGCCCATGATACTTGCCTCAATAGATGCTGAGATCCTTCCTCTCCTACATATACAATTTTTGGAATTTATATTTTCTCTTTTCTCCTGTCTGTGGACTTTTTGAATGAAGTATTTGTTTATGGTGGTGATCACTGTTTCTTCATTCTAAGATTGGGACGTTGTACATGTGAGGAACCTGTCCCATCAGACAACCATTACACAGAGACAATGAAGCTAATGGATAAATATCAAATCATGAATCAAAGCATTCTTATTCTTTACCAAGCGAACATTCAAGAAAGCCATTGACAACAATCAAAAGTCCTTCCCAAACAAATGAAATTTTGCTGTAAACGAAGGAATCAAAATTTCTAATTGAAACAAGCAATTTTCCTTTAAAATTCTAATGCCCTCAAACTACAAGAACTGGATGAATAGGAATATATATCTTGCTCCACTCCTCACACAATAATTCATCAGCTACCTCTCCAACAACTCAGACAATATAGATATCACTAATACTGCAAATCATAAGCTCACCAAACACCATTCACACAATCACAATAAAATCTTACCACAAAAATAATTATTTGGCAGCCATGAAACGTTCTATGCGAAGGGGCATGCTAAGAAATATTCCCCACCATTCAGCACCAGGTTTCACAGAGATCAACCTGGAAATTATGTCATCAGAGGGCAGAGTATTGCTGGCGGTTTACTTCCTGGTTCAGTTCTCTCCAACAGCAAGGGCAAAGATAGGAAGGAGAGTCTCAGACAGCAGTGATCAGGGGATGTCCCTAATGGGTAGTGAGAGCCGCGACTGTGTTAGAAATAAGAATTTTAAAAACCCTCACCCTCTCCTCCGATCCAGCCACGGATCGTGCATCTTACAGAGCTGCGGCTGTGATAGCGATAAAAAAACAACAAAAAAAACAGACGTACAGCTGCTGCACACTTTTTTTTTTAAGTTTAATATTGCAGCCGCAGCTCTGAAAGATGCAGGAGCAGTGGCTGGATTGGAGGAGAGGGTTTGGCTGTGGGGGGACAAGGAGAGTTTGATAAAAAGCCGGTTTTTGCTCTGGCCGCGGGACTGGGGATGGTCAGAGCAAAAAAACAGCTTTTCAACAGCCGGTTTTAGTTCTCTGTTGACAGCTGGCCTGGCCATATAAAAACTGGCCAGACCGGCTGAATACCGGCCAGTTGGCAACCCTAAGTGCTACCGATGGTCAACACTGGGAGCCCAATGTCATGGTCATCTAATGGGTTTTATTCCATTTTTATGCATATGCATAGTTTATGTAAAAGTTCATATACAGGATTCATAGCTACACAGAAATGCATTGAATTATAAAGGGCTAGACCTGGTGTTTGAAGCTATTCTAATGATCATGGATAGCAATCACCATCACAACCGAATTAGGAATGCATAGCACAGAAACTGTGTGAACTTGCCACTGGGAGGTCCTTTAGGAGTCTTTGGGTTAGTGGTAACAGGCCTAGTCTGCACCTGTCTCTGGAGGCCGCAAACGGTGCATGTTTTGAACGCTTTAACTTGTTCTCCTCTGCCAACTGCTCTTCCAGTTCTGGGGTCGTTCCTCCGGTAACTAGAGTCTGGAACAGTGCCAGAATCTGATAGTTAAAATAAGTCTAGAAAAGAAAACATGGCAAATGAGAGAAGAAAATTGTGAGCATATGAATTCCAGTATCTGCACCTCTACAAATACACTAAAAGCAAATGAGGACAGCTATCTGATAATAGCTAAGAACAAATCTTCCTAGGAACATATTAGCTCTGTTGTCAGACCAAATGGCAATACTGTTGTAGTAATGCTGGGCTTTTAAACTAAGAACAAGCTGTACAGTTTGCTCTGAAATTAATGAGCTCTAGTTCTCCACGTTAACATTCAGCTAAGCAGCTGAGAGCACCATAAAAGATCGCTGCTGAACTTTCAACATTAAAGGGTTCAGAGCAGCCTTTCAGCCTTTACTTAAACCTCGGTGACTCTCTCCCATTTTGATACCTTCTCTCAGGGATGTGCTCAGGCTAGAAATATTTGGTTACTTTTCATTTTTTTCACAAATATTTCCTGATTTTTGAGTGCTTGTTCAGTCAGTTTCACAAATTTGTTTTAATAGGGAATTGACTTAATATACACTAACCCAGTGAAGGCATGCTTAGTCAATTAATGAATGTTAAATCGATTTAACATATACAGAATTTTTTAAGGCGCCCTAATGAACCGAATGCACACCAGCGAATGCACACTTCTAGTTTCTCTGACTGTGCCATATTCAAGGAAATACCACAGAATTACTGTATTTACTCGAATGTAATGCGCACCTTTTCTGGCCAAAAAGAGGCGCTAAACTCAGGGTGCGCATTACATTCGAGGGTGCCTTACATTCAGAGGCAAACACTGCTCTACACCGGCCCGGCCCGATCCAGCCAACCTCCCGATCCAGCCAACCTCCGGCTTTTCTCCCGCAGTCTGCGAATGCAATCTCCGATCCCCCGTGTAGCTGCTGCTTCTGATTTTCACAGAGCAGCAGCTGCAATAAAGTTAATTTGAAAAGGAAAAGAAACCTGTGAGAAGCCCTCCGGTTGTCCTAGGAAACTCCTTCTGCAGCACCCACCCCTTCTGATATCACTTCCTCGGGCGCTGCAGAAGGAGTTTCCTAGGACGACCGGAGGGCTTCTCACAGGTTTCTTTTCCTTTTCAAATTAACTTTATTGCAGCCGCTGCTCTGTGAAAAGCAGAAGCAGCGTCTGCACGGGGGCGAAGCAGCACTAAGGGTGGGGGGGGGGGTGCGCACTACAATCGCCAGCAAACGTTTTTTTCAATTTCAAGCCTTTCACAATAGGGGTGCGCATTAGATTCAATGGCACATTAGACTCGAGTAAATACGGTATATACACTCGCACAATCCAAAAGGGCAGGACACCGTTATCACGTATCTTACATCCTGGGCTACTGTGCCCATTATTAGAATTTCACAAGCAGAACAGATGAGATATGTAAATGTTCAGGACCAGCCTAACCACTAGGCAAATTAGGTGGTCACCGAGGGCGGCAGCTTCTGGGGAACATCAAAGAGCAGGGCATTCAAAGCAAAACAATAGATTCTGACAACCACAGGTTAAGGTTTGCCTAGGCTGCCAACACCTTGAAAATACATTGGGGCTGGCCCTGTAGGTGTTACAGATAGCTGCTACCTATGTACCTGTCCTCCGTAATGTAGTCACTCAGGAGAAATGGTGCTGGGCCACTTGCTAGTGGCCATACCCGGCATAACACCAGCATCACTGCATACTGGCGACTTTAGTGCCAACAACGCATGCTTATTATCTTAAAAGATGTATTGTCTCAGTGTTGCACAGATGATGACACATTGTGGTTTGATTTCTTTCTGCTTCGCCTTTCATGCCATCATAGACTTAGAGGTACTGGCAGCCAAGTTGCGAGCACATGGTTTTTCTGTCATAATTTAGAAATGAGCTCTCATTGCTGGTTTCAAAATTAAAATCTGGATTTCACAACTCGGTGAAGGTTATTTCTGCAGAAGCACACTGTAGCAGAAACGTCCGGCCGTCATCTTTTGAATTCAACCTATGCCCTGTTTGTGGTATGAACTGCTTCAGCTGGTGGTTTAATTTGCCCCCTAGGGGCAACAAGGTGCTGTGCACAAATGGAAGTTCTGGCATCAACTGCAGCCTGTAGCTGTACTGTTAGAACTGTCCCTCCAAGAAAGCTTTGATAGCCAACAAATCAATGCCATATGGCTAAAAGGAAACCATCATTCCTATAAGCCAAAACGTGAGCATTAAAAATACAAACAGCATATGGTAAGGCCCAGCCTGGAAATATTAAAATGTTATGCTTAGATGTGTATGCAAAAACAGTGGCTGATCTAGAATACTCTATGTGCATGGACATACAAACAAATAAAAATTCAAAAATAAAGGAAACATTAACAAAAATCTAGCGACCACTAATACTAGTAGTGCTATATAAATGATTAGTAGCAGTACTGAGTTATTTATTTAACATGTTTTATACTGCTTTAGAGAAAGACATCAAGCTTGGCAAGATAGAAGGTCAACGCGAAAGAGGAAGGCCAGCAATGAGTACGGGTACCAGTCTGTCAACAATAAGCCGCCTGACTGAAGACTGAACACAATTTAGGATAGCTATCCAGAGGGTCGCCATGAGTCAACTCCGCCTCGACGGCACATAACAACAACAACATACTGCTTTATCATTTTTGTCAAGGAAATTTACATAGTAGTTTAAAGTTAGTAATGGACATTGATAACCATCCATTGCCTCAGAAGAATCCAAGTTAAGTGACTTTCCAAGGCTACAAAGAGTGCTGGTGAGAACTGAACACTGGTCTCTTAGTTCCCAACCCAGTGCTCCTAACTATAAAGCTGCTCCTTCATTCAAAGCAGCTTCTTCTAATCATAGCACCCCTGAGTTATAACTCAATATTTTCTTCTGTTTTACATTCTGTAAATGTCTTAGATGTGGAACACCCTTTATTTAAAAATAGAAACATGGGTTTGTTTGTTTTTTGAGACTGTATCCTTAAAAATTTCTAAAATTTAAAAAACAAAAAACAAAAAAACCCAGACAAACCAAAGATACCAGAAAACACAGTAACATGAAGTAATCAAAGGGGAAAAAAAGCATCAATATGCTAGGCCACAATATTTAAGGACCCAACAAAAGGCAAAGAATATAAAGTAAACTGAAAAAAAAAAAGTGTCAGGAGCAGAGATGACAATTTTGCACAACAGCCAGTATGAGACACATCTCTTAACCCTCTTAACAAAAAATCACCCAGTTGTTTGGGTTCAAAGAAAAGAAATTTTTTAGATTCATACACAACAATACATTTACATGGACATTTCAACTGAAATACAGCCCCCAGAGCAATGACTCTGGCAAAACACCAGAAAGTCCCTCCTCTGCTTCTGAGTCTCACAAACAAAATCAGGAAAAAATGGAAATTCTTGTTCCCATAAACTGGGTTGTCATATTCTTAAAGTATAATTGCAGAACCGAATTTCAGTCAGATTGAAATAAAAAACACACCAGCAATGTAGCTCTGCTAATCACCACATTGAGAACACTTTCCAGAAAGCTGATGAGATCCAAACTTACTTGGTCAACCTGTTCTCCTAGGCCAGAGGCTCCACCAGATTTGGAAGAGACCGAAACATACTGAGTCCCAAAAAAATTAGGTAGAGCTTCCAGAGGCATTTTCAAAACATCAAGAAAGTACTTCCGAACCCGATCTAATGGCATAAGTAGAGGAGATCTAGGAAAATTTTTAAAACACAAGTTATTCCTTCTTAGCTGGTTTTCCAAATACTCCATCTTCCACACCTGGATATACATCTCCTTGACCTGAGTGCTTGCAAATCTTCCACCTGTGATTCCAGCAGAGTCACCCAGGAGATCTGTTGAACCTGCTCCAATGATACAGCTTGCATCATATCTTTCAAGGAAGAAACCTCTTGATTTAAAGTTTCCACCACAGTTGAGAACTATCGACGGTAGTAAGTGCATCCATTAGCTCCACTCAAACCACCTTCATTTTCCCTCTGCCTCCCATGCCAGGTATAAGTTAACATGGAATTCAGCCTTCTACTTCCTCAGCCCCCACCTCAATCTCCACCCCACCCACAATCTCCCCCCCCCCCGCCCTTTGACTAGAGCCTTCCCTTGCTCAATTCAAAACTCACCTTTTGACCCTTCTATTTACTGAGGCCTTTGACATCCCCATCACCTGACCTAGTGGACCCTATGGATGATTTCTCTTTTTCCTATCTCTCTGTCAATGCTACCCTCCCTCCCTCCCTTCCTCCTCTCTCCCTGGTATGATTGCAAATCTTTCCAGTCTATGATTTTTGGAGTTCTTTTCACCTGCTTTTTTTATTTAATGTTTTTTTTTGTAAACCTCTCTATCAACTTGTTTTAAAGGTGGGTATATCATATTTTAATAAACATAAACACGAACATCCTATAAGGTATCCAACATTACCTGTGCCATTTTCTTCAGCCTACCATCTCCTAAAGGAGCTGTCCTATATTACCCCTCTTCTCAAGTCACTACATTGGCTCCCTATCCGTTTCCGCATCCAGTTCAAACTTCTCCTGCTGACCTATATATGCATTCACTCTGCAGCTCCTCACTACCTTTATCTCCCCTTACACCCCCTCCCCCCTCAGGAACTCCGCTCTTCTGGCAAACTGCTTCTATCTGTGCCCTTCTCTTCTATTGCTAACTCCAAACTTTGCTCCTTTCATCTTGCTGCACCTTATGCCTGGAACAAACTACTTGAGTCTGTACGTCAGGCGTCTTCTCTGGCCCTTTTCAAATCCAGGCTGAAAACTCACCTCTTCGCTGCTGCTTTTGGATCTTGACTCACCTGATCGCCTTGTTTTTTTACCTTTCCCCCTTGTTTTATCCCTCTCTACACCTTCTGTGTTGTCTGTCTTGACTAGATTGTAAGCTCTGATGAGCAGGGACTGTCTCTTACATGTCTGTGCAGTGCTGCGTATGACTTGTAGCGCTATACAAATGCTCAGTAGTAGTAGTAGTAGCCTCAGAGTCCTACCAGCAGCAGGTACAGAAGGCAAGGCAGCTGCAAGCTCCAAATTACCCCCCCCCCCCGTTGTCTCTCTGAAGGACAGTTAACATATGGGGGAAATACCCTCCAAACCAGCTGGTGCTATGGCTAAAACTCCCTGGGGCTCCAAACACTTCCGGGTTGCAGCGGCAAGACTCTAGAGTTGAGGTTAAACTCCACCCCATCACTGCTCAGGTCTGCCATTGAAATCAGTGGACCTGCCGAAGTCATGCTTGACAGTCGGGGAGCGCAAACTTGTCAAGCATCTGCTGGGGTAGTGCCGGGTCAGCTTCGAGGCAGACGGCTGGTTCTTCTGTTTCCTCTTACATTGCCCCATTGAAACTGCCGAGATAGACAGCAGCACATCGCTACAGCAAACACAATATGCATCCTACCCCACTGCCCAAAATAGCAGAATATTTACTAAGGTTAACGCACATTAATAAAAGCTGAATTGTGTTAAGTGCTGCCACGACTCACAGCAGCACTTAATGCACGTTCACTTTCATTAATGCATGTAAACCTGTAGTAAACATGCCCCAGTGTTCCTGAATGCCAAACTAAAGAGAAAATTTCTATTTTATATAAAAGGATGACCATGTAGTCTTTTAAGAAACATGGTGTTACCATATAAATGTTCTAGACTGAATTGGCAGAACAATTTTTTCCCCAGAAGAAGGCCCCCTTCTGTGGAGTTGCAAAGTAGCCTGATGATTCAGCCAATGGCCTATGATCCGTGGAAGCCAAAGTTCAAATCTCACTAGGCTTCTTTTGACTTTGAGCAAGTCACTTAAGCTGAAGTCGCGCGCTATCAACTTTTTACACCTAGTAGTACTGCATCGATAGCATGTGACTTCAGCACAGGCATGTAGAAAAGGGATCATAAGCAAATTAGCCACGCGTTAGCTGTTTGTTAAACTGTGTGCAAATGGCAGTGTTAAATTGGGAGAGCAAGCCAAACACATGTGCACAAGAAGTTGGCACTAGTTTGGCATGCTCTCCCAGAGAAACAGGAGCACCATGTGGCTAAATTGAACATGAACCCCAACAGCACTTTGATGGTATCAGGGGCTTTCTCCAATGCCTGGATCATCTGAAGGGAAATGTCAAACTACCCTCAGATGATCCAGGTATCGTGGAAAGCCCCCAATGCTATCAAAATACTGTTGGAGGCCAGTGCCCCCAACAGAAAGTGAATCCCTGGTGGCTCAGCTACCAAGATTCCCCCCCCCCTCCCCACCCCTTTCACAACTAAAAATCAACCTGATGGCACAGCGGCCCTGATAAGCCCCATCCAGTACCTTTAGAAATGAATGGCAACACTATCCTTCTGTTCCTGCTCTTGAGCCTTGCATCCTGGGATGCACCGAGTGGGGTCAGACTGCCATATTAGGCATTTTCTACCTTGTATTTGCCAAGTTACCTTTGTTACTTGTAAGCCCTATCGGCCAAGTTGTTATATGTAAACCATTTAGACTTGTAGATCAGTGGTATGTAAGTACAGTTGAATAAATAAAATAAATAAAAATGATAAGGCAGCCAGAACTGCACACAATATTTAAGGTGCAGTTGCACCATGGAATAATACAGAGCCATTATAATATCCTTGGTTTTATTCTCCATTCCTTCCCTTATGATTCATAGCATTCTATTTGCTTTCTTGGCCGCTGCTGCCCACTGGGCGGAGGGTTTCAACATATTATCCACGATGACACCTAAACCTTTTCCTTGATGCAGGTTCCTAAAGTGGAACCTTGCTTCGTGTAACCGTAGTTTGGTTTGTTCTTTCCTAGGTGCATAACTTTGCACTTGTCCACATTACATGTCATCTGCCATTTGAAACATAGAAATAGAAACATAGAAACATGATGACAGAAAAAGACCACATGGCCTATCTAGTCTATCCTTCCATATCAACAACTACAACAGTCCCCTTTTTACCTTTAGAGATCCTCCGTGTTTGTCCCATGCTTTTTTGAATTCAGTTACTGTCCTCATCTCTACCACCTCCACTGGGAGACTATTCCACGGATCCACTACTCTTTCCGTAAAGAAATATTTCCGCATATCACTCCTGAATCTATCTCCCTTCACCCTCATCCCATGTCCCCTCGTAGCAGAACTTGCTTTCAATTGAAAGAGGCTCTCTCCCTGAACATTTATGCCACGGAGTTATTTAAACATCTCAATCATATCACCTCTATCCCGCCTTTCCTCTAAGGTGTACATATTAAGATCCTTAAGTCTGTCCTCATATGCTTTATAATGAAGCCCATTAATCATTTTGGTAGCAACCCTCTGCACCGACTCCATCCTGTTCACATCCTTTTGAAGGTGCGGTCTCCAGAATTGCACACCATACTCCAAATGAGGTCGCACCAAAGACTTATACAGAGGCATTATCACCTCCTTTTTTCTGCTAGCCATTCCTCTCCGTATGCACCCAAGGATCCTTCTAGCTTTTGTCGTCACCTTTTCTACCTGTTTAGCTACTTTAAGATCATCAGACACAACCATGCCTAGGTCCCGCTCTTCTTTAGTGGACAAAAGTACTTCACCCCCTATACTATTTTGCTCCCTTGGATTGCTGCAGCCCAAATGCATGACCTTACATTTTTTAATTTGAACGTCCAGTATTCCAGTTTATCAAGGTCCTCTTGAAATTTTTCACAATCCTCTTGAATTTTAACAATTTTGAATAATTTTGTGTCATCTGCAAATTTGATCACTTTACTCATTATTCCCATTTCTATGTCATTTATGAATATGTTAAAAAGCAGCGGGTCCAGCACCCTGGGGTACTTCACTATCACCTTCTTCCATTGAGAAACATGGCTATTTAGCCTTTCTCTCCTCTTTCTATCTTTTATTTATTTATTTATTTATTTATTTATTTTATTTAACAGTTTTTATATACTGCACTATTTATCATCAGTGCGGTTCACATTAAACAACAAATACCTAACAATATAAAATTGATATAGGCTTACAGATAACAAGGAAGGTAAACTGGGTATAAAACCGGGGAAAACTATATACAATAAATATGTAACATCATGGCTTGGTATTTACAGAGATGTAGCACTTTCCACATTTTTACAGCATTTGTTCTGGGTTGTTGCTATGTGGAGGGGAGTTAAGTGAGTCAGGCGGATGGGAGTTCTGAGGTATGTATGGTAGCTGGAAGTGCAAAGTGAATAAATAGTGCTTAATGGTCTTTCTGAATTGAGTGATATTCCTTATTGATCTGATGCTGGGAGGGAGTTTGTTCCAGCACTTGGGAGCATATGACACAAAAGCTCTGTTATTGGTTAATTGAGTCCATTTTGTGGCGATGCTAGGAGTAACTAGTGTGTTTTCCGTTGCTAGGCTCCTGGATGTGTTGTCTGGTGCATGAGTGAGGAGATTTGAGATCGAGGCAGGAGATATTTTATTAATGGCCTTAAACGTGATGAGTAAAGTTTTATATGTTATTCTGCAGCTTATCGGGAGCCAGTGTAGATCGATTAATATTGGTGTTATATGATCTCTTTTTGAAGCTCCTGACAAGATGCGGGCTGCCGCGTTCATTGCCAGTTGAAGTGGACTTAATGTACTCTTTGGGAGGCCCTGAAGAATGATATTCGCATAGTCGAAGTGGGGTGTGACTATTGCTTGGAAAATTGTATGGAAATCCTTGGTCTCCAGCATTGGTTTCAGGTGGCGCAGTGTTTTTAATTTGAAGTAGATTGTCCTTACAGTGTTTTTAATGTGCTCCTTAAGATTGAGTTGTTGATCGAATGTCACACCAAGGTACTTTATGGTGGCCTTGATTGGGAGTTCTGCATCTCTTACTATGAGGGTAGGTGGTGGAGAGAATTGCTTGTTTCTTGTGGCTATGAGTACTTCAGTTTTCTTGAAATTTATTCTCATGTTCTGAATGAGGAGCCAGTCAGTTATAGCATTGAAGCAATTGATTAGTCCCGAGTAGTCAGGATTTGAGACATTGATCTGTGTGAAGATTAGCAGTGAAGATTTAACCAGTTCCTGATCCACAATAGCACACTGCCTCCAATCCCATGACTTCTTAATTTGGCCAAGAGTCTATCATGAGGGACCTAGTCAAAGGCTTTCTGAAAATCCAGGTATACTATATCAACCGGCTCACCTCTGCCTACCTATTCATTCACACCTTCAAAAAACTATAACAGATTAGTAAAATAAGACTTTCCTTGGCTAAATCCATGTTGACTTTCACCCATTAAAGCATGGCTATCTACATGTTCAGTAATTTTATTCTTTATAATGGTTTCTACCATTTTGCCCGGTACTGACATCAGGCTCAGCGGTTTGTTGTTTCTTGGATAATCCCTGGAGCCCTTTTTAAAAATTGGCGTTACATTGGCCATTCTCCAGTCTTCAGGTACTACAGATGATTTTAATAATAGTTCATAGATTACTAATAGTAGGTCTGCAATCTCATATTTCAGTTCTTTAAACACACTTGGATGTATACCATCCGGTCCAGGTGATTTACTACTCTTCAGTTTATCACATAATTGTAATACACCTTCCCGATTTATCGATATTTCTTTCAATTCTTTGGATATATCACCTTTTGAATATCATTTCAGACATGGGTAACTTCCCTACATGTTCTTCAGTAAAGACCAAACCAAAGAATTCATTCAATCTCTCTGCTAAGGCCTTGTCCTCCCTTAATGTCCCTTTTGCTTCTCTATCATCCAATCCGCCAACTGACTCTCTCACAGGTTTTTTTTTTGCTATGAATGTAATTGAAAACGTTTTTATCTTTGCTTCCATGGCAAGCTTCTTTTCAAATTCTCTCTTTGCCTGTCTTATTATTGCCTTGCATCTAAATTGCCAGAGCTTATGTTTTTTCCTGTTTTCGTCATTTGGCTCCTTTTTCCATTTCCTGAAAGATGCTTCTTTAGCTACAACAGCCTCTCTGACCTCACCTCTAAACCATGCTGGCAGTTTTGTGGCCTTTCTTCCACTTTTTCTTAAAGTGTGGAACACATCTGGTCTCAGCTGCTAAGATTGTATTTTGAAACAACGCCTATGCTTGATGTAAATCTTTACTTTTGCTGCTGCTCCTCTTAGTTTTTTCTTAACTATTTTGCTCATTTTATCATAGTCTCTTTTTTGAAAGTTAAAAGGTGGCACTGAATATTTCCTTGCCATCCTTCTTCCATTTTCTTAAATCAAACTGATCATGCTATGATCATTATTGCCAAGTGGCTCCAAGACCCTTATCTCTTACACCAGATCCTATGTTCCACTAAGGACTAGGTCCTGAATAGTTTCCCCTCTTGTCGGTTCATGAACCAGCTGCTCCAAAAAGCAGTCATTTATTTCATCTAGAAACCTTATCTCCCTAGCATGTCCTGCAGTAATAGTGACCAGTGGATACCAGGTTAATTGAAATCACCCATTATTACTGTGTTGTAACTTTTATTAGCTGACCTGTTTTCTTTTAGCATTTCATCAACCATCTATTGATTCTGGCCAGGCAGTTGGTAGCACACCCCCACCGCCATTGCCTTTCCCCTTTTACATGGGATTTCTATCCATAGAGATTCTACAGTGTATTTTGTTCCATGCAAAACTTTAATCCTATGTGACTCAATGCCCTCCCTAACAAAGAGCTCAATCCCTCCACCAATTTGATCTACTCTATCATTATGATATAGTTTGTACCCAG
Source organism: Ichthyophis bannanicus (assembly GCA_033557465.1). Taxonomy (NCBI): domain Eukaryota; kingdom Metazoa; phylum Chordata; class Amphibia; order Gymnophiona; family Ichthyophiidae; genus Ichthyophis; species Ichthyophis bannanicus. The sequence continues at coordinate 785,034,816 of CM066035.1, forward strand.
GTATCAGTGTCCTTTGATTGTCCTCCTACCAGGTCTCTGAAGTGCCAATCATATCTAACCTTTCCTTCAGTGCTATATATTCTAGCTCTCCCATCTTATTTTTTAGACATCTAGCATTTGCATACAGGCATTTTAGAGGTTGTATTTTATTCATATTAATCTCATTATCTGTTGATATAGGTAATTTGGAATGTTTATGTTTATGTTTATGTTTTTTTCATTTGCTATACCGCCCTTCCATGATAAGCAGGGCGGTTTACAATTCATAAAATTACAATAGAGGCACAAAGCCAGCAGAAAAGAAAAGGAACTACAATTGGTGACAGGAGAGTGAAGGGAAAAGAAGAATAGACAAAGCATGAAGAAAACAGTTATACAAAGGGGGAGGGAAGGTCAAAGGCCAGAGATAATAGGTGGTTTTTTAGGTTTTGCTTAAATGTGGCATGATGGGGGTCTAAGAGGAGAGCAGAGGGAAGGGAGTTCCAAAGGACAGGACCAGCAAAGAAAAAGGCTGAGGAGCGAGTGGAGTGCAAGTGGGCAAGGGAGGGAGAGGGGAGGGTGAGACGGTTGAGATGAAAGGAGCGTGGAGTGTATCTGGGAGTATGGAAGGGAGGGAGAGGGGAGGGTGAGACGGTTGAGATGAAAGGAGCGTGGAGTGTATCTGGGAGTATGGAAGGGAGGGAGAGGGGAGGGTGAGACGGTTGAGATGAAAGGAGCGTGGAGTGTATCTGGGAGTATGGAAGGGAGGGAGAGGGGAGGGTGAGACGGTTGAGATGAAAGGAGCGTGGAGTGTATCTGGGAGTATGGAAGGGAGGGAGAGGGGAGGGTGAGACGGTTGAGATGAAAGGAGCGTGGAGTGTATCTGGGAGTATGGAAGGTGATGAGATCTGCTAGGTATTGTGGAGTGCTGGTATGGAGAGCCTTGTGAACAAGGGAGAGCAGTTTGTATTGAGCATGGTAGGAGACTGGTAACCAATGAAGATGAAAAAGAAGGGGTGTTACATGGTCGCGGGGGGAAGAGTGAGTAATGAGGCGTGCGGCGGTGTTCGGAATCCTCTGAAGGCGGGTCAATTGGGCTTTAGAAGGACCAGTAAAGACTGAATTAGAAAAGTCAACGCGCGACATAACAAGAGATAGTAACAGGGTAGTAAGAGCAGATGGGGAGAGAAAGGGGCGGATTGAACGGATTTGACGGAGAAAGAAAAAGGAGGTCTTAGTGATGTGAGAGATGTGTGCCTGAAAGGAGAGATCAAAATCAAAGTGCACACCCAGATAACGAAAAGAGGAAACCAAGGGTATGGGAATGCCAGAGAAAGAGGGGGCTAGAGGGGGAGGTGGACTACCATGAGAGAACCAGATAGCAGTAGTTTTAGTGAGGTTAAGGTGGAGGCAGTTCTGAGTCAGCCAGTCTGCAATGATGGAGAGACAAGAATTTAGTGCAGAGAGATTAGGGCAGGAGGGGGAAGTGTGGTGGAGGAGGACTAATCTTTCAGTTCTGTACTTAAAGACATCTGGGTTACTTTTATCTTTATCAGAACCTCTGTCAGAATGCCCTAACTTCCTTCATTTGCTAGTGTCCTTCAAGGATACATCCTTCCGAATCGTGCGCTCTTGGGCGACTGTCAACTTTCCTTTATTATCTAGTTTAAAATCTGCTCTATCTCCTTTTTAAAGATTAACGCCAACAGCCTGGTACCATCCCGGTTAAGGTGGAGCCCATCTCTTCTGTAAAGCCCCTTTCTTCCCGAGAATGTTGCCAAATTCCTAATGAATCCAAAACCTTCTTCTTTGCACCTTCGTCTCATCCACACAGTGAGACTCCGGAGCTCTGCCTGCCTTTTGGGTCCTGCCTGTAGAACGGGACGCATTTCAGAAGGATGCTACCCTGGAAGTTCTGGATTTCAACTTCCTACCTAAAAGACTAAATTTGGCCTCCAGAACCTCCCTACCACACTTTCCTATGTCATTGGTACCAATATGTACCAAGACAGCATAATCCTCCCCAGCACTATCTAAAACCTTGTCTAGGTAGCGCGTAAGGTCCGCCACCTTTGTACCAGGTAGGCATGTTACCAGGCAATCCTCATGCTCATCGCTTCCCATGGCATACCAGTCCCTTGTGTGCTCATCTCTTCCCATAGCTTAAAGTACCATCATTACGCTGATGACTCTCAGATATACCTTTCTACACCTGACATCTCTCCAGAAATCTAGGTCCAGATCTCTGCCAGCCTATCTGACATTGCTGCTTGGATGTCTCACTGCTGTTTGGAATTGAACATGGCCAAAACTGAGCTTTTTATATTTCCCCCTAAACCCACCTCTCCCCTTCCTCCTTTCTCAATCTCTGCGGATAATGCTTTACTACTCCTCATTTCCTCGGCTCGTAACCTTGCAGTCGTCTTTGACTCCTCCCTCTCCTTCTCCACACCCATCCAACTGATAGCTAAAACCTGTCATTTCTTTCTCTATAAAGCAGCAAAATTCACCCATTCCTTTCTGAACACACTACTAAAACACTTATCAACTCTTTAGTCACATCTTCTCTAGACTATTACAACCTCCTCCATGCTGGTCTCCCTCTGAATCATCTGTCTCCCCTTTAAACAGTTCAAAACTCAGCTGCACGGCTAATCTTCCACCAGCCTTGACACACTCATATAACCCCTCTTCTCAAGTTGCTTAATTGGCCCCCTATCTATTTCCACATCCAGTTCAAACTTCTCCTGCTGACCTATAAAGTGCATTCACTCCGCAGCTCCTCACTATCTTTCCTCTCTTATCTTTCCCTACACCCCTCCTTGGGAACTCCATTCATTTGACAGATCATTTCTATGTGTGCCCTTCTCTTTTACTGCCAATTCCTGGCTTCACTCTTTTCACCTTGCTACTCCTTATGCCTGGAACAAACTACCTGAGTCTGTACATCAGTCCTCTCTCTAGCCCTTCCCAAATCCAGGCTGAAAACACCTCTTCATTGCCGCTTTTGGATCCTGATCCACCTAAACTCCATTTTGTTTTTTTGCCATTCCCCCCTAGATGTATCCTTGTCCACAGCTGCTGTGTTGTCTGTCTTGACTAGATTGTAAGCTCCGATGTGCAGAGACTGCCTTTTACAGTAGATGTATCTGTAGAGTGCTGTGTAGGCCTTGTAGTGCTATACAAATGATCAGTAGTTATAGTAGTAGTGGGGGTGGGGGGATCGGGGCCACTGGTCCACCAGGGATTTACTTTCTGTCAGGAGCACTGGCCTCAAATTTAATTTTGATGGCATTGGGGACTTTTCCCGATGACTGGATCATCCTTGACATTTCCCCTCAGATGTTCCAGGCATAAAGGAAAGCACCCAATGCCATCAAAATATTGTCAGAGGGGGGACGCGCTAGATGTTTAAGCCACCTCAGACCCAGGCGTAAAATATTGGTGCTAAGGCTGGTTGTGAAATCCTCTATACGTTTCTCTGCATCGGGCGCAATCAATATTTGCATACCAGTTTATTTTGTGCAGCTCAATTTTGCCTGTAACTTAAATGCATTTAAATACTCATGACATTAATTGTGCACTAGTTTTTCCGTTGCTGTTTACATGCGCATCCATCTCTTTTTTGCATTTGACAGTAGCAGTAAGTGTGCTTAAAGGTGGAGAGGGAAAAGCAGAGCTAAATGTATTTCACCTTGAGCTGCTACTGGAAAGGTGTGAACTCAAACCACACACATCACCCTACAATAACAGAAGATGTTGCATACGTAAAACCTTTTTCAGAAAAGAAGAAAAAAGTTGAGCTATAATAATAAAGTGGAAATGAAAGGGAATTATGATTAAGCCATAAGTTGTTCCATCGCTGAATATTTGGTGTTGTGTTAGTGGTCACTGGATTTCTATAAATGCTCCTTCTATTATAAAATTTATATCTCAAATTTTTAACTTTGTTTGTATGTCCTGCACACAGAATCTTCTACGTAGTTCATACATTTTTTGTATACATGTTTTATACTGGTGGATTTTTTGAGCTGGCTCATTTCTATTTTCCTATTCTCAGGTGGGTACCACAGAAATTCCTCAAGATGCTCCCTCATATTTTATAAAGTCATAATTGAAATGGTGTCACAGCTTGTCAAATACAGGATGGCGCCCAATGAGTTCATGCTATGTGATCATAATCAATATGGGCCACTCAAATCCAGCACATGCAAGGTCATATTTGACATTCTTACAGAAAGGGCTGCTCCCATTGGACTCAATGATGACTCCAAGTGGAGCAGCTTCAAGCACTTCTGGAAGTCACATTTTAATTACCTGTGAATCACTCCCTACCATTCTAATACCTTTCTTACTTCAGTGGGAGCAGATGGGATTTGCTACTCAGTACCAAGTAGAACATTGCTCTGGTGCTCAGTGGCTTGGAGCAATTACTAGGTGGTTGGCAAGGATAAAATATTTTATCTAGACAAATCACTGCACAAACTTAAATCCAAAAAGTGACTCTAAACAAAAAGGCTCACATATACATGTAGTCCCTCATTTGCTAAACTATGCTAATATTTTAACATGGGCTGATTAACACGTTAATTTTGAGTTAAAGATATAAAGTGGCATTTTAGAAAGGATGTTCAAGTCAAATCGGGGACGTCCAGAGCAGAACGTGCAGAAAACTGCCAGGGATGTCTATATCCGGGGCCAATTGTTGGAACATAGATGTCCCCAATGTGGACATCCATGCTGGCGGCCACATAGACGTTCCCCTTAGGAAAGTGTGGGGTGCGGACATCCATCTTATGCAAGCTAGTATAAGGTGACATCCAGCAGTGTAGCAAAATGAAAACATGAACCCCCATTCACTATCAATGTTCACTGACATATTGTAAAATAAAGGGAGTATGAGTGTTAGAGCGGGCCCAAGGGTTCTGCCCCTCTAAGCAGAAACCCCAGCCTTGTTTCCCCCCCCCCCCCCAGCTGCCACCTATTCTGACTTGGGAGGCAGAGGCGGGCAGCGGCAGCTTTTTGCCACCGCTTTTGTAAATACTGTCGCTGCCCGCCTCCCCCATCCCCAAATGGAATTGGCGGCAGCTTGCCTACCTCGCCTTGTAGATGGGCCGGCCCTGATTAGTGTAACTCTTCCCCCACACTCTCCACACATTTGCCTGATAAAATGAGTACTTTTCAGATGTCTGTTGGTGCCTAGAGCAAGTATAGCTTTAGGCATGACGCTGGATGTTTCTGAGATCAGGCGGGGACATCCAAGTTCTAGGGAACACCTTGGCCATGCCTCTGCTATGTCCCTCTTCAGACTTGGACGTCCTTGCACTGGAGATGTCCACAGGCCCAGCTTCTAAAATTGCTCTGGAGATGTCTCTGTGTTTTGAACACCTCTTTGCCCGTTTTCAGACTTACAAAGCATGAATAGGGCTTCCAAAATAGCCCCCGTAGTTAGTAAATAGGCTCTGTTGGGAATAATAGGGCCTGTTATTTAACATGCATTAAATTTTATTAGCACATTTTAATGTGTATTGAAACATATTAACACGCCAACACAGCTTAGTAAATGAGGGCTTGTTTTGTTGTTAAGCGCTGTCAAGTAAGTGAGGGATTTAGTCTTCATAAAAAGATCGTTCCTATATAAAGCATTGTTGGACAGTGTGTTTTTAATATATTTTACATATAGTAGATTGCCTTGTATAGTTTTCACAAAGTCTAAAATGCTTACAGAGCTCATGAGAGAATCCAGGAAACTTCCAGAAAAGACCGATCCGGTGGCAAATGAGATCGTCAGGTAAAGCGTTCTCTCTGGGTCCTTCCGCCTCTGCCCACCAAAGTGTTCAATAAACTGGATGTTTGATGTATTTTCTGAGAGAAAAATGTAATCATTTTTTTTAATTTGAAAGAATATGAAACTTTATCCTTAACTTTACATTTTTTGGCTCCAGTGGGCCATTTTCCTGGTGATTGCATTTTCTCTATTCTTTATGCCTCCTTGTGTGCACTGAATGAGGGTCTCCCTACGCCTACCATACAAACAGTTTATTATTTATCTGTGATGGAAGTGCGGGGGGGGGGCAGAGATGATCTTGGGGTCATGGCTGAGAAATCACCAGCAGCTAGAGGAGTTGTTCTTAGATTTTCTCCCTAGCCCCCCTACTTAGGAGCATGTCTCCTTACTTCTGAGGATGACTACACTTAATACCAACTGCTCTAATGCCATCATCATTCATTTCAGCATCAGTTATTCTATCCTGCCCTAGCACAGGACTGTATATTAGGATCTTTCATTTGTGGCTGAGTGGGAAGCCAGCAAACTAGCAAGCAAACAATGGAAGATGTGAATTTTTCTGACAAGAGTAGCCACTCACTGACCTCAGTGATGTGGTTTGCCAACTGCATGAGTATCCTGTTGCAGACTTGAGATTCTTAAGTAAAGGAAACAAGAGTATCCCAAGGCTTGGACAAGTTGCGTGTTTGCTAATATAGGTGCCAGCTCTGTAGGTGCAATTGTTGCTTGAGCAGCACTGATTTTGTGCAAACTCCTTCACTTTGTCCAAGGAGAGGTACATAAGAAATGCCCTACTGGGTCAGACGAAGGTCCATCAAGCCCAGTATCCTGTTTCCTATAGTGGCCAGCTCACAAGTACCTGGCAGGTTCCCAAAAAGGTACACAGGTTCCTCAATGATTGTCTCCGGGTAAGTAGTGGAAATTTGTATTTATAGCGTTATACTAATGATCAGTAGTAGAAGTAGTAGCACCCTCAATTGTTTTGAAAAGTTGGTTCCTGTGATTGGTAGCCTGCACACATGAATACATATGTCACACAGTTGAGCGATTCAGTGCATGGCAAAGGGAGAAAGGCTAAATGGAGAAAAGCCTGAGGCAATTAAGAAATCAAAGATGGTCCTTGTTGACCTTTCCATTCACTAGAAACTGTAACATAAAGGGAAGATTCCTGGGTTTTCCTTTAAAGTCCCCTGACCAGAATATGCAGAGGTCCCTCTTATTCTCAATCACTCAGCATTTCCTCTCTTCTTATCCCCCCAAATATCTTCCTCTCCCCTTCCACTTCCTGCTCAGCACATCAGTATTACCCTATTTGCCCTTTTTATGCAGTACCCATACGCTATCTCTCCATTCCTCCACTTCTCCACCTACTCAGAGATTTCTTTGTTTCTATCCATATCCACTCAGTGCACACTCCCTCCTCGCCCCCAACTGCTCAGTACACTCTCTTCAAGTCACTCAGTCAGCATAATCTCTCTCTCTCCCCATCCCCACATCAATCTCTTTACTACTATCACCTCTCCATTATCATGTCTCCATCAACCACACAGACCCAGAATTCATTCCCCTTTCTCCTCTCCTAATTTTTGGGGAATCAGGTTTCCTCTTGTATTCAACCGCTGGCTAGATGGGGGTCTGCCACCGGCCTCTGAGATCTCCCACAGTCTTTGGCTGCCGGTGAGATTTTTTTCTTTTTCCAGCAGCCCTCAGGGCCTGCTTTTATTTTTGGCCTCTGTGGGGATGGACTGTACTGGCGAACCAGGGCCAGAACCATGTAATCAAGGTTTACAGTTTTGATATATTGCTACACTTTTACAAAGCTATGAAGTTACCCATTTCTAGGAGGGGGATTTAAGACTAGTTCTGGATTTCAGATTCTGGTGTATTATGGCACCTTCAGCACCTTCACGACATATGACACACTGCATTGGGAGGTAAGTTCAAAACCAGGATTGATCCTAAGGTTTTCATCCTAGAACTGTTTAACCTGGCAGTTCCCAGAGCTGAGGCTATTGGGAAGCTGGAGGTTTGGGTAGCCTGCTATTCTCTTTGGCGGCTGGGCTGCAGCAAAGGAGAAAAGAGTAGGTGGGAGCACTATAGCTGATTCCCACCATGAACCCACTGATGTTGTGGCTAAAGGGAGGTTAAGTGTGGCAGAAAGCAGCAGGCTGGAAAAGAATAGGCTCAATCATAGCTGGAAATGTGTAAGAGATGGCTGGATCGTGGTGCTGCTGTCTAAACATGTGCAAAGAAAAAAAACCATTTACTTTGGTTTTCATTCATTTTCAGACTTTTTGGCAGATTTCAGCCATTTTTCAGTTTGTTTTAAACATTTTCAGGCACAAAACGTTTTGTATGCATGTTAAGTTTTAACACACTGTAATGAACTTTATGCACATTAATTTGTAAGTTTATGTACAATAAATCAACTTTGTGTGCACTTCTTTACACATTAATTGAAACAAAATAAATGCGCACAATGAATGCACATCCTTATGGCTGACAGATGTCCCCATAAGGAGAGGGTGGAATGAATGAGAAAGAAAGCAGGGGAGACACTTGCAATAGTTCCTGTTGCCACAAGCTACTCTAGGAGCACCCTGGAATTAATATGGCAAACCCAAAAGTACCAGTTGCCTCAGAAGAGAGCTGATACATTGACATAAAGAGCCTGAAGGGAAACCAATGAAAGAGGGGAGAGTTTTCACAGGTGCACCAGCTCTGTTCCTTTTTAAAATTATTCTAAAACCTGAATTCTGGTGCTCTAGGTCAGTGCTTCTTAACCCTCTCAGGAGGCACACTTAACCAGTCGGGGTACACCCTTGCGGATGTCCTACATTTCAAATTCATGCTAACCTCCTTCTAGTCTGCCATAGCACTCGCCAGCACCCTCGCTGTCTCATTACAACCCTCAGCTCTCTCCTGAAAGTGTTCTGCCTCTGACCCCCTCCATCCCTTTCTGCCCAGACTACTTCCATGACAAAGTCCACAGGATTACTCTTGAGTTCTCCCCGAGGTCATCTCCATTCCCCTTTCTCCCCTTCACTCTCTAATACTTCCTTTAACCTCTGTCACCCTATCCTCCTTTTCTAAGATCACTGAGGAAGAAACCACACATCTTCTCTCTTCCTCTAAACTTACTACCTGCTCCTCTGATCCCATTCCCACCAATCTACTAAACTCTTATCTCCTCCACTGTTGCCTCTTCCATCTGTCATATCCTCAACCTATCACTTTCTGCTGCAATTGTTCCTGCAGCCTTCAAGCATGCTGTGGTTATATTTCTCCTCAAGAACCCATCCTTTGATCCCAGCGGTGGGATTCAAATCCTCAATGGAACTAGTTCAGTCCATGGTAGGAAGCAGCCGGGTTTTACCGGTTCGTGCAAACTGGTTCTTAGCATTTCCCGTGTTCGCTGAACGAGTCCCTACAGGATGTTTTACCGCTGGATCGGCACTGGCAGCTTTGAAAACACCTGACATTATTTGAATGGCATCGAGGGCTTCTCCCGATGCCACAATCCCTCCGATGTCATCGGCACTGTTGAGATTTTTGAAACCCTACAGTGCTGATCCAGCAGTGAAAAAGCCTGAAGGGACCAGTTCAGCAAACATGGGCAATGCTAGTAACTGGTTCGCACAAACTGGTGCAAACCAGCTGGATCCCACCACTACTTTATCCTACCTGTCCTTCTAATTATCTACCAATCTCTCTCCTCCCCTTTATTTCTAAACTTCTTGAACATGCAGTTCACCACTGCGGTCTTGACTTTCTCTCCTCTCAGTTCCTTCTGGATCCACTGCAATCTGGCTTTTGCCTTCTACATTCTACTGAGACGGCTCTTGCCAAAGTCTGCAATGACTTGTTCCTCACCAAATCCTAGGACCTTTACTCGATCCTCATCCTTCTTGATCTTTCTTTTGCTTTTGACACTGTTGATCACCACCTTCTCCCCTAGAATATGTCCTCACTTGGATTTAGGGGTTCTCTCCTGTCCTGGTTTTCTTCCTATCTCTCCCACTGCACTTTTAGTGTACGTTCTGGTGGATCCTCATCTACTGCTATCCCGCTCATGGTCTGTGTACCCCAGGACTCTGTCTTGGGACCTCTCATTTTCTCTCTACACTCAGTCCCTTGGTGCACTCATCTCCTCCCATGGTTTTCAGTACCATCTCTACGCTGATGATTCCCAGATCTACCTCTCTGCACCTGAAATCTCTCCAGGAATCCAGACCCAGATTTCTGCCTGCTTATGACATTAGTGCCTGGATGTCTCACTGCCATCTGAAACTGAACATGGCCAAAACTGAGTTCCTTATCTTTCCCCCTAAACCCACCTCCCTCCTTCCTCCTTGCTCTATTTTTGTGGGTAATACTCGACTCCTCCCTGTTTCCTCGGCTTGCAACCTTGAGTCATCTTTGACTCCTCCCTCTCCTTCTGCACACACATCCAATAGATAGCTAAAATCTGTCAATTCTTTCTCTATAACACTGGCAAAAATTGTCCCTTCGTTTCTGAACACACTACTAAGACCTTTATCCATTCTTTTGTCACCTGTCTAGACTATTGCAACCTCCTCTTTGTTGGTCTTCCTCTGAATCATCTCTCCCTACTTCAATCTGCTCAAAACTCAGCTGCGCGGCTAATCTTCCGCCAGTGTCGCTATGCTCATGTCACCTCTCTTCTCACTTCATTGACTCCCTATCTGTTTCCACATCCATTTCAAACTTGTTCTACTGACCTGAAAGTGCCTTCATTTGGTTGCTCCTCCCTACCTCTCCTCTCCTCTCTCTCCCTACACCCCTCCTCGGGAACTCCAATCTTCTGGCAGATCATTTCAATCTGTGCCCTTCTCTTCCGCTGCCAATTCCAGATTTTGATCTTTCTACCTTGCTGCTCCTTATGCCTGGAACAATCCTAAGTCAGTATGTCAGGCTCCATCTTTGGCCCTGTGCAAATCCAGGCTAAAAACTCACTTCTTTGAAAGTGCTTTAGGATCCTGATCCCCCTAGTCTCCTGTTCACCTCCTTACTATTCTCCTAGATTTATCCTAGTCACCACTTGTGTTGTCTGTCTTGACTAGACTGTAAGCTGTTATGAGCAGAGACTGTCTCTTACATGTCTCTGTATAGTGCTGTGTACGCCTTGTAAAACTATACAAATGATTAGCAGTAGTAGTAGTAGTTTTTAGGATTACCACTATGAATATGCATGAGATAGATTTGCCTGCAATATATGCTCATTTATCTCCCAGTGTGCCTCCAGCAGAGAGTTGAGAAGGCTCTAGGTGATGTCTTGTTTGCCTTTTTCAGCCCTAAAACTGCACCGAGCATCCAGCCTCTTCAAAAGAATAACTTACTGAGCTCGGTGATGACAGGAATCTTTCTGTTGCTTTGCGGGACTTGACTCTCTTCTGCTCTCCATATCATGAATGGATCTGTACAAAAAGACAATATAAAAAAAGTAGCAAGCAGGGACTGAATTCAGGACTCATAAGATGCCTTATTCAGTAAACAGAGTTCAAGGAATGGATTCCTATACCGGCCGATGCAGACTGCTGGCACTGAAGTTGCGTGCTATTAGCTGTGTACGTGTTTAGGAAGCACGCCGATAGCGTGAAACGTCAGTGCTCATATGCAGCAAAGGGCATGCATGCAAATGAGTTGTGCACAAAACTTTGGCATAAAGTTGAAAGGAGGGGAGCTAATGCATGTGAAAACAATAGACGCGCTACAAGTGGCCATGTGTGCATGGGCGTACATGTCAAACGCTCTCGTTATGCGCATAGGATGTGTAGGCTCTTTTGGTACTCATCTCATAATAGACATTAATTCACCCAAAAATATGTATTATGAAATCAGAACAAAGAGACGTAATAGCAAATGAAGAATGATATAAGTGAGTCCAAAGAACACACAAGGATAAGAAGCAAAAGACATTTCTTCTTGAAGCCAAACTTTTGCTAATATGCTGAAAGATACATGCAGAAAATTTTCATGGCAAAGGTAGCTGTTCACTGGTACATACCCTGAAACAGTCTTTCCCTACACACGCAATATTTTTAAGTCACCTCAAACCAGGCATAGAGATAATGGCGCTCCTGAACTTTGCACATGGTTATGTAATCCTCTACACGTTTCTCTGCAATGGCCATAGATTTTATTAGCATCCATTTTAATATGCACAACTTATTTGCATATTATGTAAATACACTTGGTACTGCTGTGTGTGCATACTTTCTGTTTATGTGCGCGTCAATTTCTTTTCTGCATTTGGCATAACTGTACTTGTGCCTATATGTTGTGTTATTTGTGTGCAAAAGGCATGCTACTCTTTCTGCATCGGCCCGCATAGGATTTCATTTTTAGCTTTCGTTTGTTTTATTTTATATATTTTGTAAACTTTTTTTCTGAGTCACAAGTGTTTATTTTATTGTACACCTCCTTGCCAGACTTTGTTGTCTGAAAGTGCACTTAAGCAAAGTTTGATACATGGAAATGCAAGCTAAAATTATTATTATTTAACGCCCAAGGTGACTTCCAGTATTATTATAATTCCCTTCCTCAAAGTGCTTATGATCTAAGCAGGTACCTAAGCAAATGGGAGATTAAGGGCCCCTTTTACTAAAACGTGCTAAGGATTTGCCATTAACGCACCAAACCTGGGGCGTGTTGAGTATGTCCCCAGCAGCTAATACGCAAAGGATTTTCCTAACGTGCACTCCACTATGTCAGTTCACGTAACGGTTCCTATAGAGGAGTTGTTAGGTGAACCCATGTAAAGAAGTACATTGCCGCTGAGTCCTGTCTAGCGCCCTCCACACCCACTATCCCTCCATTCCCTGCCCCATCCCATGGTCGCCAATAAACGTGTATTTCAGTGTGCAGACACTATCGTGCACTAGTGTTCCCGATTACCAGTGGCCCTGCATTAAAATACCCTTTAACCACCTAACCAGCTTATAGGCTTTAGCCAAAGTGGCCCTAAGTGACTTGTCTGAGATCACAAGGAATGTGAGTGGAGAACACCCTGGCTTCCCTTGTTCTCAGTCTAATCATTGCTCTAACAACTAGGTCACTTCTCCGTCAGGAGATACTGCCACAAACAGCTCACCTCTATAGTCTGGCGTACACAGTGCCACTATATAGCGTTACACATCCTTTAACAGCAAAACGTACCCAGACTTTAGACAAGATTATTTCCTCCATAAGATCCTGCACCTGCATGTACTATCCCTGCTGACCTTTGAATACTTAACCAGGTCAATGGATAGCACTGCCTGCAAAACATTTAAAGCAAAAACTTCTAAAAATATAGATTATTCCTTTCTTCTCCCCTCCAGGAAATTTTTGTGTAGTAGTATTTTATAGTGTTATACTCTTTCCACCCCCCCAACCCCCCCACCCCACACACACACACACACACACACCGACGAGATTTTTTGTGTGTCACTTTTGGCTCTCTGTGAGAAAATGCTTCTTCTAAACGTTTTAGTAGTTCTGGGAAGGGGGTCTGTTTTGTTCCACTGATTTTGCACTCCTCAGGTGCTACAAAGAGTCTGAGGGTTAGAATAAACTTCCTGCCTCCCGCTTCCCATCTGAGGCAGCAGAAAGTGGTAATCTGTATACATCTAGAGATTAGGGAAACAGTGAGCATCAAGCTTCAGAATATGAAGACGGAAAGCATTTAAAATTTTCTAGTAAAAATGGCAAATCTCTGTCCTAGTCAGGGTCTGATTGGAGTTACAGGCTTGGCCCAAGCAGTGTTCTCCGTTGATCTCCACCTTTCTCTTTAAAACCTGTTATAACTCACCAGCCGTATTTGTCTCCAGCTCCAGTACCGATGGAATACCAATTAAAGGTATTCTATAGTCTACATCTTTGACTGTATCTCTGAATCACCCCTCATATTGATCTACTGTACATGAGGGTTGCTAAACAAACAAGAAGTTTCACACAAAATTAATGAAGTCTGCTTTCCAGAACAAACATTTGTACATATAAGTGGACTGAAAAAAGAACTATGTCAGTCTCCCCCTGGACTCACTGACATATTCTGAAAATCCGGGCTGGGTAGGATGCTAAATACAAAAGTTATTAGGGAGGGACAAACACACACATACAAATATTCTCTCTCTCTTTCTCTCTCTCTCTCTCTATTGCTACTTGCAGATTTCCAAAGGAATTGTGTTTGGGTGGTCTGCATGGGAACTGTATGTCTGTCCAAACCTAATTCATCAATCTGTCTCTGCTGTTTTTTCATCCGTTAGCTTGTTATTCTTTCTAACTTTCCATTTCATAGAGAAATCTTCATTTGCCAAGCCTGGATTGTTTTTATGACTCGCTGTTAATATGGCTAGCAGATTGGTCCCAGGGAGTAATTCTAAGGAGATTTCTGCTAGAATGGGTATTTAAACCTCAGTAATACATAAAAGCACAGAGACTTAGACTGAATAGGAAAACGGAGTATCTCTTTCTGCAGAGATGGTTAAAATGTCGGGCAACTGATGGACAGGTGGCCTAATTGTCATCTAGAGGAGGTCATCGGAGTGTAGAGCTATGGGCTCAGGACAATAGAATTTAATCTGACAGAGGGTTAAGAAATACTTAACATGTCTCTCTACCAACTATAATTCCTTCTACCAGCCACATGTGGTACTTGTCAGCATAATTCCTTCAGTAGATTAAATGGACTGTTTTGACGCAAGGGTTCTAAAGAGGAAAGAGAGAAAATCCCAGAAATCACTTCTCTATGCAAACTCACTCACACTTAACTATTTGGAATCCAAGAAGCACTGAAAACTTTCATAGAATCCTGCGTTGCTTAATAATATCCTAATGACATTATCAAACAGTGATTCTTCCAGCCGGGTGGAAGTGGGGGGCATAAGGCTTAAGGATGCTTAGGATCCTTTTTTTACTGCACCTCTCTGTGATCCTAAGTGAAAAATTCAGGCAATATGTGGACAAGCATTTAAACTAGGGAAAAGGGTGATAAATGGGGAAAAAACAAGTTCAGGATGTCATTCCCAGCAAAAACATAATAACACTAGTAATAGTTATCATATTAATCCACACATCAATGACACAAGGGAAGAGGAGTCTGAAACAAAATCTGTCCAAAATACAAGCAAGACATCCAAGAATAGCTGAAAAGCAATGAGCACAAATGCTCAGTCTTGCCAACAAAGTTCCTGACCTGGAAGCCCTGATGGTGGAAATGGACGTGGACATTGTGGCCATTACAGAAACATGGTTTAATGAGTCACATGAATGGGATATAGCTATAGCTGGCTATTATTTATTTAGAAGAGTCAGAGAGGGCAGAAAAAGAGGAAGAGTAGCTCTATATGACAAAAACAATATTAAAGCCGCTGAAATGCAGGGGATGTTGGAAAAGAAGAAGCGCTGTGGATTGTGTTAGAAAAGGAGATGGCACTGTCATCCATACTGGTGCAGTCTACAGGCCTCCAACTCAAACTGAGAAAGTGGATAGAGACTTGCTCATTGATATTGCAAAGGTAGCTATGAAGGGAGAAGTGATCATATTTGGTGACTTTAATCTACCAAATGTGGATTGCAGTATTCCTTCTGCAAATCTGGAAATAAGTAAAAAGATTGAGGATGCCTTTACCCCTGCATATGTCTAGTCTCCTGTCTCCGAGGAGGGGGTGAAGCAAGCCTCATGTCTCTAGGTTCCTGCAGTGGGTGCAGAGCACCAGATGTGAAATCCCTGTAGTGATGTTTCTGACATTTCACAATAAGCATCTGCTCCCCAGGGATCCAGCAGTGAAGTGAAATATCTCTCTGCTCTGAGAGATTAAACTCCTCTCTGGGCTTGTCTTTCATGAGGAAAGAGTACTCTGGTTTGAGTTCCAGCTGTGAATGAACATTTTTGCAGGAGTAAGAACTGTGTGCCAGGAGTCTATCCTGTCATACTGAGTAGTGTGGAAAGAAGAAAAGGAGGAAGGACAGAGTTGCCCCAACAGTGCTTTATCTATGCATCCAAAGAAGAAAGGAGTACAGAATGGAGACTCAAGTATTCAGAGAATCAGGTAGCCAAGCATAGTTCATAGGGAATTTAGAGTTCAGCAAGGAAGGATGGCGTCCCAGGAGAATGTATATAAGGATCAGAAAACTCTACTCTGCCTGCACCTGCATCCTCTGAAGCTGTAACTGAACTGTTATAATTACACTGCTTTGCTTCAGATACATTTTCAGTAAAACTTTAATTTTGGAACAGCAAAACTGTGCCCTCAATAGCTTCTTGGATGTAAAGTTACTCATTTCAGGCCCTGAAGAGAGGATCCTTTCCCAACTGGAGAGACTATGATCACATTCCATATAGGAGTGGAGGAGTGGCCTAGTGGTTGGGGGGGCAAGGTACTTCAGGCCAGAAGGTCAGGGGTTCAAATCCCACTAGAGGACAGCAATCTAGGGCCAGAAGGATTGGGGTTTCTAGTCCCATAGGTGCTCCTTGTGGTCTTGGGCAAGCCACTTAACCCTCCATAGCCCATGTTCCCTGTAAAATAGTTATCTCCAAGTTATAATGCCCTGTTCAATGTAAACCACACTGATGCAAAATAGCACAGTATATGCAAATTGCAATTTGTGCCTTCGAGTCAATGCTGACTCCTGGCAACCCAGAAGCTCCTGGGTTTTCTTGGCAGTATGACCGGAAGTAGATTGCCAGGCCTTTCTTCCGAGGCAATGGAGGGTTAAGTGTCTTGCCCAAGTCCACAAGGAGTACTAGTGGGAATCAAACCCTGGTTGTTTGGTTACCAAGCCATTGTTCTAACCACTAGGCTACTCCTCCACTAGGCTACTCCTCCACAGTATATAAGAGAATATAAATAAATATACCCTGGCTTAGAAGTGAGGTTCACAACTGCCATAGTATGTATAAAACTACCCCAAAGAAAAACCATGCCAGAGTTTTTGTGAGAGGTCTGTAGGACTTAGTCCTCCTAGTGAGCAAGCCCTTTGTCTTATGGGCCTACTTGGAAGAGTGACTACATTCAGATGTGTCAGGACACCAAAATGTTCCTTCTATACTGCTGCACAGAGGAAAATTCTGGCCAATTCCTCCCATACTTAAGGACCTGTTTAGGCTGGGTCTGGAGGAGTTATAGAAGGAGAGTTGTGGTTAAAACCTTTCCAGGCGGCAGAGGTGTTGCAGGAGCCCGAGGGGGCGCAGGAGTTGCAAACAGCTCGGCCTCTTTGATGGCCAGCTAGATCTTATGAGACATGGGGAGCTTTTGCCCTCGCTGAAAGGCCTAACCAAAGAAAGAGAGGAATGAAGGAGGCTAGCAGAACCTGGGAGTTCAGAAGAGTGGCTGTTCACTTCCTGGGTGTAGCAAAGAGAAGAGGGACTTAGACCTCCGGTCCTAAAGGAGTTCATCTGACATAGGAGGATTTGTTTCCCTCAAAAGGGGAATAGAATTGGTCAGAGGCATCCCAATTTTATCCCCTGAGAGAGACCAGTCTCTATGATGCATTCCATGCACATAGGCAGGAGTGTTTTGAAAGAAGATTTTAATGAATTCCTAGAGTTTTATTTTCTTGGAGGAGAGCAATTTCCCAATTTTTGGTGTTTCCTGGAGGAAATTTCTTTGAGGTAGAATGATTTTGGTTTCCTGTTGAATCCAGAGAATACTCAGCATCAGCAGTACCTACCTTAGTTGATGAGAAGATTTATGATTTTGGAGGACTGTTCTATGACATTCTTACAGGATCATCTGGAGAGGAGTTTGAGGTATGCAGCTTGGGGCTCTGAAGAACTGAAGAAGAGGGGGATTTGAACTAGTACTCCAGAAAAGAAGTTGACTAAAGGAGCCACTCAAGATTTAAGGACTTGAGATAAGATCTTTTCTTTTGAACGTTGATTTTTTTTTTTTTGTGACGCTTTTACCTATTTTTACCCCATACATATTATATTTTGTGGGATACACTAAATAAAATGTTTGTTTTTTGTTTGTTTGTTTTTTAATATAAAAAACAGCACAAGAAGGGGTTTTGAAATTCTCTGGCATTTTGTAGTCACTCAAAAAAAGGCCTTGGCAAGCCCAGGCAACATGGGCAACTGCTCCCAGTGCCAGATTTTGATATGCGCTGGATTATTGACACTTCTGCCATCCTCAGTTGGGGCCTGAAGCTATGACGTTCCTGTCTAAGTAGTGTCATAGGACAATGCTTCTCAACCCTCTAGTAGAGGGATACCTAGCCAATCGGGTTTTCAGGATTACCAGAGTGAATATGCATGAGACAGATTTGTATATGCTGTGTCTTCAGTGTATGCAAATTTATGTCATGCATATTCAATGTGGTAATCCTGAAAACCCGGCTGGCTAGGCGTGCCTCCAGGAGAGGGTTGAGAAGCACTACACCAGAATTCAGCACAGGCCTGCAAGCCCTGCAATGCTCTGTCCTCTCTGCTCACATTCGTTGCCATGGTAACAGGAAGCCTATGTGAGTGAAGGGGCGGAGCATTTGCTACTGTCCTTTTCACAGGCCCTTTCAGCATGGTATTGCTTGCTGCAGGCCCTGAACTGAACTCTGGTATAGGAGCTGCTGCTACTCTTGGGCACCGTCACTGTGCAGGCCAAGCAGCAAGGGGGTCTACCTGGGAGAGGCGGAAATCTGGAAGAGGCAATCGGGGAGGGGAGGGGAGGGGAGGAAATTCCTCCTTGCTTATAGGCGCCACCACTTAAAATCTGGCCTTGGGCCTTAGGCAATTTGCCTCCCCTGTCCACCAGAAGCTTTACTTGTACTTTTTTTCTCAATCAATTAATCACATTTATTTATAACCAGCCTATCCACCAGTTTATTTATAACCAGCCTATCCACCAGTTTCTAAGTGGAGGACAAATATAAACACTCATTAATACAGTACATCGGAGAAGGGGGTGTTCCAAGGTGACTGGCACCCCTTGAGAAGTCCATACTTCACATCAACATAAAATACAATACCTATTAACATAAAATTGATTTCAACTTTTTATGAAATATTAAATAATCTTCCTCTGTTCTTAGATTTAAGGGTAATTTATTTCAAGAGCTGGGACCGGCTAATGACAAAGCTTGTAGTCTCTACTTTACAGCCCACAATAAATGACAGAACTTTCAATAAATTACTTTGGCTGGAGCATAAAAGACATGCAGGAACATACGATTGAACCAGTGCAGTCAAATCAGCATCGGTAAGGAAATTCTTGGCCTTAAACATTAAACATAAACTTTTAAATTGCACAGAATGTTTAACTGGAAGCCAATGCAAAGACGTTAATGAAGGAGTTATGTGATCATATTTTTTTTAGACCAAAAATAACATGGACTGCAGCATTTTGGATTATTAGTAAAGAGTTTTAAGCAAATTCTTTTATATACCTCTTTAGTGAGGAGCAGGCTGCACAAATAAGGAAATACTTTAATAAAGATTGCTGGTTTTCTTCTTTAAAATTATATGAAACGGGATTTCAGATGGGAGACCTGCATTGGCTCTTGTTATTTTTGCCTTTCCCCTCTCGATGGAGCACTTCAAAGTGAACAGGTGCTACACTTCATGGCTAGATGCTTTCGATGTATGGCAAAGGTTATTCTATTCTGACTTTATATTCAGACATGGGTTGAGGGTGGGGAGGCTGGAGTACTACAGGATCTGACCAACCTGAAGAGCAGGGGTCTAGGATAAAATTCAGCTTATATCTTTTGGCATCTGTTCTAGTTTGTTGCTCCAGGGCATGCAGGCTATGGTAATGCCAAAAAATCATAATTTTAAGGCCACTCTGAAGGTTCCAGCTTCGGGCATTCGTACAAGAGTATGGTCAGAAATCTAACATAGTCTTATCTGGGCTGTAGCTACCCTGGCACCTGCTTGCTGCGTTAGCCACAGGAGATGGCATGGGCCATGCTGAATTAAAGTACAACAGATTTCTAGGCTGCTCATACATATCCACTGGGAAAAAAGCAGTTTGTTGTGAGCCACAGATCATGGTTAAAGCAACTGCAGTCTCTGCTTAATAAATCCCGGCCTATTCAATTAAAGCCATTTCTCAGATTTACCGTGTTCCCTGAGAACAGAAGAGAACCATTAAATTAAAGTACATTACTAATAATAAATAAAAACGTGTGCAGAACACAAGCTCAGGATGCTGGGATCTCTTTTTTTTTCACTAAACCTGCCATAAAAATAGTAATATTAGTCTTGCATATAAAAATTGCCATCTCCCCTCCACAATGTTATGAGACAAGGCATTGAAATACACAGTTTAGTTTCCTTCTTGCAACGTGTGCATATCGCCGAAGTAACTCTGGCTGAGAAGTTCACCTGTTACAGCATGAGAAGCATCGACAGAAGCTTAAGGGTTGATGGGGACTGCACAGAAATGGTGGACTGTTCAGTCATATCTGGTTCAATTCTAAAACAGACTTTGTGGATTTCACACACAGAGGGGTTGTCTGCTAAACTACCATTCTTAATTCTCATATTTTGGATGCAGTGAAATTTTGAATCCATTCAGTCTCTGTATCCCTTATTGGGTTCCTACTTCGCCCACGTCAACCCGATTGCAGGGCCGGCCCAAGAGTTGCATCAAGGAATTGGTGTCCTAGACAAACCTTAAGCCTTATGCCTCCCCTGGCTGTCAGAATCTATTGTTTAGATTTGACTTCCCTGCTCTGTGATGCCCCTCAGATGATGTTGCCCTAGGCAACCACCTTGTTTGCCTAATGGTTAGGCCGGCCCTGCCTGAGTGGGTTTTACCACCTTGCGGGCATTAACTTGCAGATCTAAGAAAAGAAAGAAAGAACATTTCCGTGCATACAACGGGGCTAAACTAGGACTGAATCAGCCTGTCTGGGCTGGTCTGGGTCAGATGGTAAATCTAATCTTCCCACCTCGCCTTGAACTTCATGGGTCCCTCTCTCTCTTGCCTATCCTGCTGTAGATTTTACCTGCAATGATGGCACTGTTCCTCAGATGCATGGATTGGATGTTTAGAGTTGCAAGGATGCTGTCTGTATCCTCTAGGCTTTGAGTACCCTCAGCTCTCCAGTTGGAAGTCAGAATGGCACACATGGTACAGCAGTGAGCACCCACAGCTCTCAAATCTGCACAGCACTGGGAACAGCCCTTAACAAAACAAAATGGGGCAGGTAAGATGACAGAGACAGACAGATGGGACTGAAAAGAGAGAGAGAGAGAGAGAGAGAGAGAGAGAGAGAGAGACATGCACACACAAACGAAAGACTGTAAAAACCAAAAGAAAAATGGGAAAAAGACCCCACTAGTGAAAACAGTAGTTGGAAACATTGTCCATGAAAACCAAAAACATAATAATAACCATCATAAGTCAGATTCAAACAGAAATTGTAGAGTCTCAGCATTTTTTAGTGTCCCTAGCAATAAGAAAAGAAATGCAGCCACCTCGGGGGAGGTGCTTTAACTGTAAAGGAATACGTTTGACACTTGCCCAAGTGGCTGGTTTTGGGAATTGAGGGGTACCTATGTCTCTGGATGCTTCAGTACTGGGTTTAGGGAGTGGGTAGGGCACTAATTGCCTGTGATACTATTAAGCAATTCATTTGCTTCAAGATTTTGCTTGAGCTTGTTGGGCTGCTGAATGAAGTGCCAAGCAGACCCTCCTTTATCACCAACTTCAAAAGGGGCACACCTGCTCAGAATTTAAGAAGGCTAACTGTCCTCACAAGAAGAATTTGTCCACAGGTACTAGATCCAAGCAGATAGGGAACTTCCTAAGCATGAAGAGAGCCCTCAGCCGTGGCAGCCACATCCATTGTATGCCAGTAAGTCAGAAAACCCTCTCCATTGTAGGACATGGGAAAGATTCTGTAACATCAGCAAGTCCAAGACAAACTATGTGCATCTCTGACAAATCCTCACCCTGGGTCTCTGTCAGGTAATACTTTGACACTGCTGCTGCCTACTTTGACAATTCTACCTACTTATGCTATGCACAGGATCTAGTGCATGGAGACTCCAACTTCGCTTCATCTGCATAATGTCTTAGGATGCCTTTGACATGTTTTTGTTCTCCAGTGTAACTCTGAGCAGTAAATATTTACCGGCAGCACTAGCAGCTTTGGGAAATTGTGGATAGTTTCCCATTCCCGTTTCAAGTAGTCCAGGCTTCCAACAAAAACAATATGCTTCAGTTCCTGGTAGGTGTAGTTACTGGTTCGCAGTGGCATAACAAAGTTCTGCAGTCCAATAAGCGTGGAGTTGGTGTCTGCAATGATACCAACAACAACGTGGTCGTGTAAGTTCAGCCTCTGGGCCGTCCGGCGAGTCTGAGGTGAAAGAAAAGCACAGGTGATTTTTGCATCTCTTCATTTCGTTCTACTCGAATGCCATTAAAATTTGGTATGAATGTAGTGCCGAGGGATCCTAAAGAGGGAAGATGTGGTTCAGACTGTGGGTTTGGACAGATGTGGAGATTCCAAGTGGTTCTATTTTTTCAGGATCACAGAAATCCAGTCCTGGTTTTCCCCCATTGCACTGTATAGATTACAGTTCTAACTTCCATAAGAAAGCTACAAGTCCATGATACAATGAGGTAATATGGAGCAAGCCAACAGCCCAAGGCACAGAGCAACATTCAGTCCCCAGGAAGCATTATCTTCTGAGATCAACTCAAGCTTTGCTGCCTAAAGACAGAACTAAATAGGGAGAACCAACTAAAAACAATAACAAAATAAAAGTTGCAGGACAAATCTTAGTCTTAATCTAATCTAGTTCATTCACATTGATTAATGACATCTTTGGTCACATTTCATCTGATTTGTCTGAAATCAAATAATTTTCTCCAAAAATAAGGGACTGAACATACAGCCTAACAAACTTTATGGGAGATTAATAGGCAACATTTAGCACTACAGATGTTTCCCCTCTTCCCCCCTTTTCCCCTCCCCCCCCCCCCCCACCGCCTCCATCAAAAGCAATGTGGTACTATAATTCAAGCAAGGCTGGCAATCAGATGTTGCTGATGACTAAATGGCCTTGGTAATGTTGGGCCCGATATTATTCTTCTAGGATGGCTATGCACTGCTATGGCGCATAGCCATCACCGCCGACCTCTAACCGTTGATATTCAATGCTGAGGTCATATGCAGCCCCAGCATTGAATATCCAGGGTCGCCACACAACCCATAAGCCCGCAGAAACTAACCAGGCAACAGCAATATTGAGCTCCTACGAATAAATATAGACACAGCATAAGCTGGCCTATCTTTTACCTGTGGGTGCTAATCGAGCAGCGGTCCAATAGCACCACTGCCCGGTTAGTGACTGACGCCGCCTCCAGAACGCCCATGATACACCCCGATGCTAAGCGGTTGGCATCAGGGCGTGTTGCGGAGATAATTGGCGATTATCCCTCTTAAGTCGCATTTACACGGTTTACAGGTCCGTCTAAATGCCTTTGACTCTCAGGCCCGTGTTTTTCTTTCTTGCACTCGATAATGTTTGCACTCTAGATACAAATGCTTCAAGCACTGCTTGCGAGGTTTGGAATCTGTTATTTCTATAGTTGTCACTTTCTGGATCCTTGTGAACATCTTCAAAAAACCCACTGGCTTAAAAAGTCAAGCAATGAATCACTAGGAATACTTCAAGTGACGAGGTCTAGTTTTACTAGTTCAAAGACCTCTGGTATTCACCACTTTTCTTCAATAATTTCAATATCCCTTAAAATAACCAAAACAGCAAAACTCTGTTAAGAGTCCTGACACCCCACCCCCTTGTTATAAAGATTTACATTTAATAGTGGTGTGTGATACTAATGTTTAAAGGATTTCAAGATGTTTCACTAGTCACGTAATCTTGAAGCAAAATAAATCACTGTGCTGGTCATCAAGCAGGTTTACAGCAGAAATACTGCTTGGTGGGCTTTCATCAGAGTCCAGTGAAGGTATCAAACTGATACACAGAAAGCATAAATATGATACAAACATCCTCTCTCTAAGCATTGCCTTTCTTCTGTCAGTTGTTTATGTACAGTTGTGGTCAAGCTTATTGGCACCCTTGCATTTTAGGTATGTTGTGTACAATATCTTGAGAAATATTTGGAAATATTCCAACTGTATGTCATTGTATTTTAATAGCATGTTCAAAGGTATACAACAACAAAAAAAAGATGTCTGTGTAACTTAGACACAGTAATTTCTGAGAAAAAAAAGACCTGGACAGGATTAATGGCACCCTTCACTAATATTTGGTTGCACAATCCTTGGCAGTGATGACAGCCTCCAAATGTTTCTTGTAGCCATCTATAAATTTCGTACATCTGTCTGCTGGTAATTTCTCACATGCTTCAACTGTGATTTGTTCCAGCTCATGAATGTTTCCAGGATTCCTTTTACCAATGGCAGATTTCAGCTCTTTCCAAAGGTTCTCGATTGAATAGAGATCAGGATTCATTGCTGGCCAGTTTAAAACAGTCCATTTGTTCCTTTTTAACCCTTGTTTTGTACTTTTGGATGTATGTTTTGACCCAGACCTAGCTTTCTAACATTAGGTAGCACATTTCACTCTGAAATACCTTGGTAGTCCTCTGACTTTATGATTCCTTTAATACATTCCAGGCCTCCAGTTCCTGAGGCAGCAAAACAGCCCCACAACATTATTGAACCTCCACCCTATTTAACTGTAGGAAAGGTGTCTTTTTCCTTATAAGCTTTATTTCTTTGCCTATAAATGTATCGCTGGTCTGCATTGCCAAAGAGCTCGTTTGGTTTCATCTGTCCACATAACCTTTTCCCAGAAGGATTGTGGTTTCTCAAGGTGGGTTTGGGCAAAGATCAGGCGTGCCTTTTTATGTCTGTCTTTGAGCAGTGGGGTCCTTCTTGGCCTTTTCCCATGAAGTCCTTCTTTGTTCAGTGCACGGCGTATGATGCAGATTGAAACTACTCCAGATTGCTCCAAGTCAGTCTTAAGTTCTGTGGATGTTGTACATGGTGTTTTACTAACACGTTGAACTAACCTTAATTTTCCTCCTCCCACCAAGTCCTGTGAGGTTCTTGACAGGTTTATGAGCTAAAAAAAGAAAAGCAAACTGTAGATACAGGAATCCCAAGGTCTTTGGAGATGGCCTTTTACCCCTTTGAAGTTGGATGTTTGGTGATGATGGCTTTTCTGATAGTCTCAGGCAGTTCTCTTGTCTTCACCATTGTAAAAATGAAACAGGGAGTGAATGTGGCCATTTTAAACATGAGAGCCATCATTCATTGGTTGATTCAAGTCATATGAGTAGTGACAATTGATCACAGGTGTGTCTAATTTTACTGCAATGGGAATGTGGTTCTTCTGTTCAAACTGATTTGAATGTTTATAAGGGTGCCAATAATCATGTCCTCAACAGTAAAAAGTGAGACTTACTGTTGAGTTTTCTAATGGTGGGCTTTATTGGGTCTTATTTTGCTTTTGAACTAATAATCATGTCCTAGCAATGTTGCAGTTTCTATTCTAATTCCTACTATTTTATTTTTTAATTGGTCTGGTATAATTTGATTCTTTTATATGTCAAATATGTGTGCGCTTATATAGTCCAAAAACATTTCGCTAGCCGCTTTTTTTTAAAGAAGTTATTGGACATTAAGGGATTGAACTGCTAGGGTGCAAATAACGTTGACCACAACTGTATGTTACAGAAATAAGCCTAATTAATAGAAACAGTATAGGAGAATAAACTCACACCTACCAGGGTGGCCTGCTGTAGAGGAACGGGTCTGCACCAGTGGAACATTCCCGTAGAATCCAGAACAGGTTCATCAGTCCATTCCACCTGCCGTGTTGTATGTCTGCTAGGCTCCCAAAAAAAAACCACATGCTGGAGTATCTGTTCCTGGCAAGGGGCAACCTTGATACAATCTTTGCTATGCAATACAATGTGTGCCTTTGAGTCACGTAAGCTTGATACCTTTTGGCTGCCAAAACATTTTGCATGACCATTTTTGACAATATCCAGCACATACTATCAGGACCAAGATATACAGTGCATGATCCATTC
Source organism: Ichthyophis bannanicus (assembly GCA_033557465.1). Taxonomy (NCBI): domain Eukaryota; kingdom Metazoa; phylum Chordata; class Amphibia; order Gymnophiona; family Ichthyophiidae; genus Ichthyophis; species Ichthyophis bannanicus. The sequence continues at coordinate 785,060,607 of CM066035.1, forward strand.
CATAGTGACATGTAGTTACCTAAGTGCCAGCTTTCTGAAGTTGTTAAGTGCCTAAAACTCAGGCGCCCTAACAGGTGAATTGTCATCCTGAAACCTTTGCTAAATTTATGTACCTAAAACTTAGGATTCCTTTTACCAAAGCCCGCTAAGATTTTGCATGTAATGTGTAAAACAAATGCATTTTACTACAAAGCCTCCATTTTAACTGTTAGGGGTCTGATTAGCATGTCCACAGCAGTTAACACTGGAATGCAAACTCTAACGTGCACTCCAGTAAAGAAGGTTCATCTAACAACTCCCACAGAGATGTCGCTAGGTGGACTCATGGGAATTGCCTTAGAGATAGGGGTAATGCAGCCTCCATGCCCATAACCTTCCCATTCCCTAGCCCATCCTGCAATGGCTAATCACGTGCTTTAACGTGTAGTAGCTACATGTGTGCACATTAGTGTTCCCAGCTGCCAGTTTCTGTGCATTAAAACATACATTAACCTGTCACCAGGCTTTAGCAAAAAGGGGCCCTTAGGTACATAAATTTACACCTACAATTTATTTGGCCTGGATTTAGGGACCTAAGTTTGATTCATAGTGACAAAAATCAGCACTAAGAACTTTTTTTTAAACCCAGCTACACTTACAGATTTTACTACATCCTCCGGTAACGAATTCCAGAGTTTGATTACACATTGAGTAAAAAAATGTTAAATGGGTTACATTGCACTTCAGTGCGTGTCCCCTGATAGTTCTGCTTTTTGGTGGAGTAAACAACCTATCTACATTTACCCGTTCTGCTCCATTCATTAATTCATAAACCTCTATCATATCTCCCCTCAGCTGTCTCTTTTCCAAGATGAAGATCCCAAACCCTTTCTTTCCGCAAAAGGGGTATCCTTCCATCCCTTTATATTTTGGTGGTTCTTTTCTGTACCTTTTCCAATTCTGCTATATCCTTTTTAAGATACGGCAACCAGACTTGCACACAATATTCAAGGTGCAGTTGCATCATGGAATGATACAAAGGCATTATAATATCCTTTCTTTTATTCTCCATTCCTTTCCTTCTGATTCCTAGCATTCTATTTGCCTTCTTGGCCGCTGGTGCACATTGGGCAGAGGATTTGAATGTATTATCCACGATGACGCCTAAATTATTTTCCTGGGGGGTTCCTAATGTGGAACCTTGCATCATATAATCATAGCTTGGGTTATTATTTCCTAGATGCATAACTTTGCACGTGTCTACATTAAATTTTATCTGCCATTTAGATGTCCAGTCTTCCAATTTCTCAAGGTCCTCTTGTGTTTTAACAACTTTGACTAATTTTGTGTGATCTACAAATTATCACCTCACTCGTTATTCCCTTTTCCAGGTCATTTATGAATATGTTAAAAAGCAGCAGCTCCAGCACAGATCCCTGAGGTATTCTATTATTCACATTTCTCCACTGAGAAAACTGGCCATTTATCCCTACTCTCTGCTTTCTATTTTTTAACCAGTTCCTGTTCCACAATAGTACACTGCCTCCTATCCCATGACTTTTTAATTTCGCCAAGAGTCTGCCATAAGGGACATTGTCAAAGGCTTTCTGAAAATCGACTGATGTTTTCCTGGCATAACAAGCATTTTCCCAATGCCTGCTCTTACTATGGAGTACTGCCGTGCTATCTCCTCTCTGCCCCACACTCTTCTACTCCTTCTCCTTCTCTCATCCAGAGATTTCAATCCCATAACATAGGGCATAGCATGAAGCTGCAAGAGGGTAAACTGCAAGGCAATATCAGGAAATACTTTCCTCTGAAATGGTGGTGAATGCTTGGAATGCTCTCCCAATGGAAGTGGTGGGGGCTACAGTGACAGAATTCAAAATGGCATGGGCCACAGTGGATCCCTTTTTATAGCAACAGGATAAAATCAAAATACACATAACTATCTCTTATATCTCAACAAATAGGGGTGACCTACATTGAACGGTGAGTAAACCCCCCAAAAAAGGCATGGGGAGGGGTGACCTGCACAGAGCGGCAGGTGCACCTACTCTTGCCGCCTTGCTGGGCAGACTGGATGGACCATGCTGGTCTTTATCTGCCGTCATATACTATGTTAAGCTACTATGTTATGTAACCCTGGCCCCCCGTAGACTTTTGTCACACTCCCAGAACAGATCCTCACACAACAGCTGAAATTGTACTCCTATCCCTTTCCTTTCCCCCTCCTCTCTCCCTTTCTCATCTTCTTCCTATCAATTTCAACCCCTTTTTCTGCCTTAGTCTCACTCCTTTCCCTCCTTTTGAAGTCCACTCCATCCGACTTTTTACTCCACTACCTCTCCGATTTGCTGTTATTTTTTGACTTCCTGACAAGTCCACCTCTACCTTTCTCTCTGACTCATGGCTTTCCTTCTTTCTGGATACATTTTCCCACTCCCTTATTCTCAGGGATTTTAACGTTCATGTTGATCACCCCTCTGACCCTTATGCTTTAAAGCTCCTCTTCCTTACCTCATCATTTAATCTCCAGCTTTGCTCTACTGCCTCTACTCACTGGCAAGGCCACTTCCTCAACCTTATATTCTTCTATAATTGCTTACCCTCAAATTTCTGCACCTCACTTCTTCCCTTATCAGACTATCACCTGCTAAGCTTCATTCTTCCATCACTCACCGCCTCAACCTCGCCCTGTCTCCTCTAACCTCTTAAGAAATCTTCATGCTATTGACCCATTGGCTCTCTCTTCCACTGTCTCATCACCTCTTTCCTCTACAATCATATGAGTCTGTTGATAAGGGAGTAGCTTCCTATAACACGGCACTCTCCTCTGCTCTGGATGCTCTTGCTCCACCAATGCCACATCCTGTGAGGCATACAGTACCTCATCCCTGGCCATCTTCCACTACCCTCTGAATACATTCCTGCTCCCTCTCAACTGAGTGTGCTTGACTCAAATCCCGCACCCTTGTGGTCTTTCTACACTTCAAATTCATGCTTGTCTCTTTCCAGTCAGGCATTGAACTCGCCAAACAAGACTATTATGTCCATCTGACTATCTTGCCTCTGATGTTACAACTCTCAACTCTCTCCTCAAGGTGTCTCTGCCTCTGACCCTCTCCCTCTCTCTCTGCACAATCCCTGGATGACTACTTCCATGACAAATCCATAATATCACACTCCAGTCCCCTACTAGGTTCACTATTTCCCCTCCTCCCCCTACATAAGAACATAAGATAGGCCATACTGGGTCAGACCAAGGTCCATCAAGCCCAGTATTCTGTTTCCAACAGTGGCCATACGTACCTAGCAGTTTCCCCAAGGGACACAGGTTCCACAATGCTTGTATTGGTTCAAGCATTGATATCCTGGGTCCCTTCTTAATAATGGTTTATGGACCTTTCCTCCAGGAACTTGTCCAAACCTTTTTTAAACCCAGCTACACTAACAGCCTTTACTACATCCTCCGGTAACAAATTCCAGAGTTTGATTACACGTTGAGTGAAAAAATATTTTCTTTTATTAGTCTTAAATAGTTTACCATGTAGCTTCATTGCATGCCCCCTAGTCTTTCTATATTCTGATAAGGTAAACAATCGATCTACGTTTACCCGTTCCACTCCATTCATTAATTTATAGACTTCTATCATATCTCCCCTCAGCCGTCTCTTTTCCAGGTTAAAGAGCCCCAACCTTTTTAGCCTTTCTTCATAGGAGTATCCTTCCATCCCCTTTACCATTTTGGTGGCTCTTCTCTGAACCTTTTCTAAAATCGCTATATCCTTTTTAAGATACGGCGACCAGAATTGCACACAATATTCAAGGTGCGGTCTCACCATGGAACGATATAGAGGCATTATAATATCTTTTGTTTTATTTTCCATTCCTTTCCTTATCATACCTAGCATTCTATTTGCTCTCTTGGCCGCTGCTGCACACTGGGCCGAGGGTTTTAACATGGTATCCACAATGACGCCTAAATCTTTTTCCTGGGTGGTGGTTCCTAATGTGGAACCTTGCATCGTGTAACCATAGTTTGGGTTGTTCTTCCCTAGGTGCATAACCTTGCACTTGTCCACATTAAATTTCATCTGCCATTTTGATGCCCAGTCTTCCAGTTTATCAAGATCCTCTTGCAATTTTCCACAATCCTCTTGGGTTTTAACAACTTTAAATAGTTTTGTCTCATCTGCAAATTTGATAACCTCACTCGTTATTCCACTTTCCAGGTCATTTATGAATATGTCAAAAAGCAGCGGACCCAGCACAGATCCCTGGGGTACACCACTATTCACCTTTCTCCATTGGGAAAATTGGCCATTTAGCCCTACCCTCTGCTTTCTATCTTTTAACCAGTTCCTGATCCACAATAGTACACTGCCTCCTATCCCATGACTCTTTAGTTTTGCCAAAAGTCTCTGATGAGGGACCTTGTCAAAGGCTTTCTGAAAGTCCAGATACACAATATCAACCGACTCACCTTTGTCCACCTGATTATTCACTCCTTCAAAAAAACATAACAGATTAGTAAGACAAGATCTTCCTTGTCTAAAGCCATGTTGGCTGTCTCCCATTAGGTCATGACTATCTACATGCTGAGTAATTTTATTCTTTATGATGGTTACTACCATTTTTCCCAGTACTGATGTCAGGCTCACCAGTCTGTAGTTTCCCGGATCACCCCTGGAACCCTTTTTAAAAATTGGTGTTACATTGGCGATCCTCCAATCTTCAGGTATTAGAGATGATTTTAATGATAGTTCACAGATTACTAATAGCAGGTCTGCAATCTCGTATTTCAGTTCTTTCAACACCCCCACACATCCCACGCCTTTCACACAAGCACCAACCACATCCCAATACTCCGCAGTGATGGGAGGAGATGGACGGAGAATCATCAACACTCCCCTAGAGAACCCAAAGAAACACCTTACTCACATCTGCTACACATCCCACTTCAACACATTAAGAAGTCACAATTAGACCGTCAGCAACAACAACATGACCTGAAGTGTGCACTCATCAACGCCAGATCAATACGTACTAAATGGCCGATAATCACCGATCTGGTCACATCTCTTGATCTTGACATCCTCATGATCACAGAGACTTGGCTATCGGAATGTGACAACGCAATCATCAATCAGATGTTACCCACAGGATTCTCAGTCTATGCATGCCATAGAACCAACCAGAAAGGAGGCGGAACACTCATCCTGGCCAAAACTGCCCTATGCTTCCAGATGTGTAATGCAACCAGCACAGCTAACCTGGACTCCCTTACTATAACAAATGACACATGCACAATCAACCTACTATACCGAGCACCAACACCATCTTCTGAGGATCTCGCAACAATAATTGGCCTTGCCTGCAACTCAAAAAGACCACGATCCCAAAACTGGATCCTAGGTGACTTTAACCTTCCTACGCTACAGGAAGCGCAAGCCACTGCCTTCCTAGAAGCACTACAAGAACTAGGGTACGATCAGCTAGTCAATAGTCCAACTCACATCAAGGGAAACAAACTTGACCTGATCTTTGCTCCACAGAAAGATATGGATACCACCGAACCAATGCTACCAACCATATCTCCTGTGCCATGGTCTGACCATAGCCTACTCAAGTTCCAGATACCTATTAACACCTACAACCAAGACTCCCACAAAACCAACGCTGTCCACGAAACCTCGCTGAAGCACTTCCGCCCCTTTGAGAAAGAAGAGATTCGAGGGAAGATCCTCCCACTTCTCAACAATATACCACACGACCTAGATACGATGGTGTCCACATGGGACGAGAGCCTCAAGACCATCGCATGCATACCACCCACACATAAAACAAAAAAGAAAAGAGAACACGCACCATGGTATACCAAGGACCTCCGAACTTCACTCCAGTGCCTGCGCAAGCTCGAGAGAAGATGGCGTCGGACTCGCTCTACCGAAGCACAAAGTACTTACATCACTCACCTAAAAGCATACCGTGATAAATTAACAAAGAAGCGGAAACAATATCATTCCGACATACTGAAGCGATCGTTAAACAAACCCCACGACCTCGTCAATATAGTAAAATCCCTCATAAAAGAACCTCCCACAGACCAATCACATATGCCACAACCCCAAGCATACTCTAACTACCTACAAACAAAAATAATCCAGACTGGCGCAACCTCAACCAACTATCTACAACCAGGAGTAACCCACGCTGGCGAAACTTCGAGCTCCGCAAACAACACCCTTCAGCATAACTTACCCCAACCATCACCACTAGCCAATTTTGACAAAATATCACGCAGAGAGATTGAAGACACCATCGCTGCAATCAACCCTACTACTGCACCCAACGACCCATGCCCAGCCCTATGGATAAAGGAGTTGCGATGTGACTTAAGCCAATATCTGAGCGAATTAATAAACCAATCCCTCACAACTGGATCATTCCCACAGAGCCTGAAACAAACATCAATCAGACCACTGCTGAAGAATAACAAGATGGACCCAACGAAGGTGGAATCATACAGGCCAATTTCAAGTATCCCCATGCTTGCCAAAGTAATTGAAAAGTTAGTACAGCGCCAAATTCAACAGCATATTGATACTGAAGCCCCACTGGACCCCTCCCAGCATGGGTTCAGAGAAGCACACGGGGTGGAAACCCTCCTCACCACCCTACTTGACCACCTAGTCTCCGGAACAGACAAAATTCACCAGGGATATGCTCTCATCTTCCTCGACATTGCAGCGGCCTTCGATTCTGTGAACCACTAGATCCTCATACAACGCCTCAGCGAAAAAGGAATTCAAGGGACAGCCCTAGAGTGGTGCAAGTCATACTTGACCAATAGATGGCAACATGTAAGGTCTGGCTCCACAACCTCTGAACCATTTTTGCAAAACCAGGGCGTGCCACAGGGTTCTTCTCTATCTGCATTGATGTTTAACATCTACATGCAGCCCATATGTGCCCTAGCACGTTCATTCAAGGTCAACTGTTTAGCCTACGCAGACGATATCCTGCTATACATCCCTTTCAGGACCAACCAACCAGACCTCTTCCCTCTAACAAGCTGTTTTGAGGCAGTAGCAGAATGGCTCAACACACAAAATTTAAGAATCAACTACAGCAAAACAGATGTCCTTTTCATCTCAAGGAACCAGGACTTCACCCCTCCACCCTCCTTAAAAATCGGCGACACAGAACTGAAAACCAAATCAACAATCCGCTACCTTGGCATTACTCTGGACCAACACCTGGATCTGAAAACCCACATAAAAAACACAGTAAAAACAGTATACATGAAAATAAGGACTTTAAAGCATCTCCGACCACTACTAGATTTCAGCGACTATCGATCAATCTATCAAGCATTAATATTACCACATTTTGACTACGCCAACGTAATCCTACACGGTCTCCCCCAATCAACACTAGCACCACTCCAGCTCGCAATGAACACTGCTGCGAGAGTACTAACAGGGGCCTCACGGAGAGAGCACATAACGCCAGTACTGATGAACCTCCATTGGTTACCTATTCAAGCAAGAATCCTCCACAAAGTCCTAACCTTGAACTTCAAAGCGTTAAACACTTTGACTCCCACAGCTATCAGCGAGATGATACACAAAGTACCACATAACAGAAACAGAAGACCTACGACGCAAAACACCCTCGAGGTCCCAAAGGCAACAACGAAATGCACAAAAATAACAACAAACAGAGCCTTTACAATTTATGCACCTAGAGCATGGAATGCCCTCCCCACCTATATACGAAACATCACCCACCTAACCCAATTCAGGAAAGCATTAAAGCACCACCTGTTCACCACATACTACCCTGAATCCAGCCTCAGTATTCATACATGTTGCCCCTCAGACAATCACGCACCACACCTAAACAATCAGACTCAGTATGAAAAAGGCTAACCCACCGATCCTTCAAAAGTAATAAGATGTAGATAGACCCTGCTTGAAAAAGGTAATAGTGTAAATACAATGTAGATAGTTTCCCCAGTTGTTTCCATGTTGATTTCCCTGTTTATTGTAAAGTTTACAACTCAGAATGCCTGTGTTGTATAGTTGACGTTGAATGTAAACCGCACTGATCTGAAAAGCGCGGTATAGAAGAACTGTTAAATAAATAAATAAATAAATACCATCCGGCCCATGTGATTTGCTACTCTTCAGTTTATCTAATAGTTGTAATACATCTTCCCGATGTATCGATATTTCCTTTAATTCTTCCGCACCTTTAAATACCACTTCAGTCATGGATAACATCCCTACATCTTCCTCAGTAAAGACTGAAGCAAAGAATTCATTCAATCTCTCCGCTATCGCCTTGTCGCCTCTTAGTGCTCCTTTAACCCCTTTATCATCTAATGGACCAACTGACTCTCTCACAGGTTTTTTGCTACGAATGTACTTGAAAAGGTCTTTACTTCGCTTTTTTGCTTCCGCAGCAAGCTTCTTCTCAAATTCTCCCATTGCCTGCCTTATCAATGCCTTGCATTTGACTTGCCAGTGCTTGTGCTGTTTCCAAGTTTCGTCGTTTGGCTCTTTTTTCCATTTCCTGAAAGATGATTTTTTGGCAACAACAGCCTCTCTGACCTCATCTTTAAACCATGCTGGCAGTTTTTTGGACTTCCTTCCACTTTTCTTAAAGCGTGGAATACAGCTGGTCTGGGCTTCCAAGATAGTATTTTTCAACAACAGCCAAGCCTGATGTACGTCTTTAACCTTTGCAACTGTTCCTTTTACTTTTTTCTTAACTGTTTTCCTCATTTTATCATAGTTTCCCTTTCGAAAGTTAAAAGGTAGTACTGTGGATTTCCTTACTATCCCTCCTCCACTAATTAAATCAAAGGCGATCATGCTATGATCACTATTGCCAAGTGGCCACAACAACCTTATCTCTTGCACTAAATCTCGTGTTCCACTAAGGACTAGGTCTAATATGGCTTCCCCTCTGGTCGGTTCATGAACCAGCTGCTCCAAGAAGCAGTCATTTATTTCATCTAGGAACTTTATCTCCCTAGCATGTCCTGACGTGACACTGACCCAGTCGATACCAGGGTAGTTGAAATCACCCATTATTATTACTGCACTGTAACTTTTGTTAGCTTCCTTGATTTCTTTGAGCATTTCATCATCCATTTGGTCATTCTGGCAAGGCGCTCGATAGTACACCCCCACTGCCATTGCCTTCCCCCTTTTACATGGAATTTCAATCCATATAGATTCTACAGCAGATTTTGTTTCCTGCAAAACTTTAATCCTTTCTGACTCAATGCCCTCTCTAACATAGAGAGCAACCCCTCCACCAATTTGATCAGCTCTATCATTACGATATAGTTTGTACCCAGGTATCACAGTGTCCCACTGGTTCTCCTCCTTCCACCATGTCTCTGATATTCCAATCATATCTAACCTTTCATTTAGTGCTATATATTCTAACCCTCCCATCTTATTTTTTAGACTTCTAGCATTTGCATACAAGCATTTTAGAGAATGTATTTTACTCATATTAATTTGGCTATTGTTAGACATGGGTAATTTGGGATCTTTAAGCTCTGTCTGCTCCATACTTGAGGGCATTTGGGCTACTTTACTCTTTTGTGGAACCTCTCTGCTTTTGGTAGTATCCTTCAAAGATACATTCTTCCGAACCATCCGCTCTTGGGCGACTGTCGGCTTTCCCCTAATATCTAGTTTAAAAGCTGCTCTATCTCCTTTTTAAAGGTTAATGACAGCAGCCTGGTTCCATCCTGGTTAAGGTAAAGCCCATCCCTTCGGAAGAGCCCCTCCTTTCCCCAGAATGTTCCCCAGTTCCTAACAAATCCAAAACCCTCATCTCTGCACCATTGTCTCATCCATGCATTGAGACTCCGGAGCTCTGCCTGCCTTTTGGGTCCTGCGCGTGGAACAGGAAGCATTTCGGAGAATGCTACACTGGAAGTTCTGGATTTCAACTTCCTACCTAAAAGCCTAAATTTAGCCTCCAGAACTTCCCTACCACATTTTCCTATGTCATTGGTACCGACATGTACCAAGACAGCAGACTCCTCCCCAGCACTATCTAAGACCTTATCTAGGTGGCGCGTGAGGTCCGCTACCTTCGCACCAGGCAGACATGTTACCAGGCGATCCTCACGTCCACCAGCCACCCAGCTATCTACATGCCTAATGATAGAATCACCAACTATAACGGCTGTCCTAACCCTTCCCTCATGGGCACATGGCCCTGGAGAAACTTCCTCGGTGCGAGAGGGTTTTACATCACCTGGAGGACAGGTCCTAGTTACAGGATCACTTCCTGCCACACCAGGGTGATGCTCTCCTGTCACGTGACCTCTCTCCTCCATGGCATCAGGGATGCTGCCAGACTGGAGGTGGGACTTCAGGACTATATCCCTGTAGGTCTCGTCTATGTACCTCTGTCTGTCTTATGCTTTCCAAGTCTGCTACTTTAGCCTCTAGAGAACGGACTCGTTCCCTGAGATAAAAGAGCTCCTTGCACCTAGTGCTCACGTAAGACCTCTCACCAACTGGGAGAAAATCATACATGTGACACTCAATGCAAAAGACTGGAAAGCCCCCATCCCGCTGCTGGACTGCTGTCTGCATCTTAGTTTTAAGTTTGTGTTTAGATCTAAGTTCTTTACCTCTTCATTCCTAACTCCCCCCCCCCCCCTCTGCTAACCTTTCTTCCTTTTCTATGATCTCTGAGGAGGAAACCATTCACCTGCTTTCCTTATCCAAAATCGCTACCTGCTTCTCTAATCCTATTCCCACCCATCTTCTTAGCTCCATCTCTTCCACTGTAGTCCCTTCTATCTCTCATATTCTCAGCCTACTGCTCTCCACTGCAACTTTCCCTGCAGCCTTAAAGCATGCTGTGGTCAGTGCTCTCCTCAAGAAACCCTCACTAGACCCTATCTGTCCTTCTCACTATTGACCCATCTCCTCCTCCGCTATGTTTCTAAACTACTTGAACATGTGGTTCACCACCTTTGCCTCAACTTTTTCTCTTCTCAAGCCCTTTTGGATCCTCTGCAATCTGGCTTTCATCCTTTACATTCTACCAAAATGTCTCTTGCCAAAGTCTCCAGTGACCTGTTCCTGGAAAAATCCAAGGGCCTTTACTCAATCCTCATCCTTCTTGACCTTTCTGCTGCTTTTGACACTGTTGACCACAACCTTCGCCTTGATACCTTGTCCTTTCTTGGTTTTAATGGCGCTGTGCTAGCCTGGTTCTCTTCTTATCCCTCCCATTGTTCTTTCAGTGTTTGTTCTGGTGGATCCTCCTCTACTGCTATCCCACTCTCAGTTGGTGTACCCCAAGGGTCTGCCTTGGGTCCATTCCTTTTCTCTCTATATACCCAGTCCCTTGGCACACTTATCTCTTCCCGTGTATTTCAATACCATCTTTACACTGTTGACTCCCAGATCTACCTCTCTACATCTGAAATCTCTCCAGAAATCCAGTCCAGGATCTCTGCCTGCCTTTCTGACATTGCTGCTTAGATGTCTCACCGCCGCTTGAAATTGTACACAGCCAGAACTGAGCTTCTTATTTTTCCCCCTAAACACTCCTCTCCCCTTCCTTTCTCAATCTCTGTGGACAACACTCTACAACTCCTTGTCTCCTCTGCTCGCAACCTTGAGGTCCTTTTTGACTCCTCTCTCTCCTTCTCCACACACATTGAACTGATAGCTAAAACTTGCCATTTCTTTCTATACAACAGTGGTTCCCAAACCAATCCTCTGGTTCCCCCAGGCCAGTCAGGTTTTCAGGATATCTACAATGAAATGCATGAGATAGATCTGCATACAATGGAAACAGTGCATGCAGATCTATCTCATGCATATTCACTGTGGAAATCCTGAAAACCTGACTGGTCTGGGGTACCCGAGGACTGGGTTGGGAACCACTGCTCTACAACATTAACAAAATTTGCCCATTCCTTTCTGAACACACTACTAAGACAATTATCTATTCCTTAAGTCACCTCCCGTCTAAACTATTGTAACCTACTCCTTGCTGGTCTTCCTCTGAATCATCTCTCTCCACTTCAATCTGTTCAACACTCTGCTGCGTGGCTAATCTTCCACCAGCCTTGCATTGCTCATATTACATCTCTTCTCAAGTCACATCATTGGCTCCCTATCTGTTTCCGCATCCAATTCAGACTTCTCCTGCTGACCTATAAGTGCATTCACTCTGCAGCTCCTCACAACCTTTCATCTCTCCCTACCCCCCCCCCCCCCCCCCTGGGAACTCTGCTCTTCTGGAAAATCACGTCTGTGTCCTACTCAACTGTTGCTAACTCCAGACTTCACTCCTTTCACCTTGTTGTTCCTTATGCCTGGAACAAGCTACCTGAGTCTGTACATCAAGCGCCTTCTCTGACCCTTTTCAAATCCAGGTTGAAAACTCATCTTTTCGCTGCTGCTTTCGGATCTTGACTCACCTGTTCTCCTTTGTGTTTCCTTACCATTCCCCATGGATGTATTCCGTGTCTATAACTACTGAGTAGTCTGTCTTGACTAGATTGTAAGCTCTGATGAGCAGGGACCATCTTTAAATGTTTCTGTGCAGCACTGCGTACATCTTGTAGTGCCATATAAATGTTTAGTAGTAGTAGTAGTGGAGTAGATGTACAGTAGTGGCCAAAACATTAAAGCAGAGTCCAAAATATCAGAATTGTATTAGAAAGGTACGTGTTATTGTCACTTTCATGGTCAAAAGCTTTAAGAACCAAAGATAAATATATGTCATTTTCAAAGTTTTATTCAGGAAACAATATATGTGTCAAAATTTGATAGGGTGTCCATGGGTTTCAGCACAGCCTGGATTCTTGTAGGCATACTGTTAGCTAGCGTTTTACAGTATGCCGGAGTGATTTTGTTGACCCATACATGCTTGAGTATGTCCTTTAAATCTGCTTCTGAAGTTGGACAGTGTGCTGACACCTTTTTCTTCATAAGATTCCAACAGTTTTCAATTACTTTGAGATCTGGAGAGTTTGATGGCCAACTTGGTAGTTCGATCTTGTTGACCACAAACCATTTTTTGATTGTTTTTGCAGTGTGGTACGGTGCCGAGTCCTGCTGAAATATAGTTGTGCCAGAAACATACATGTGTATTTTAACTTTACTATTCAGCACAGATATGTATTTTGCAGCATTTATTCTTTCACCTTTCTCAATAATGTGCAGGCCACATCGTCCATTCGCCGAGATACCACCTCATACCATGACCGATGGTGGGTGTTTAACAGTCTTGTTCGTGTACTTCGGATTTAGTCTCTCGCCTGCTGGTCGACAGACATAGTTGTAACCACTCACACGTACTTGTTGAAATGTACTTTCATCTGTGAACATTACCCTCTCCCACCATTCAGCAGATTTGTCTTTCATCTTGCTACAAAACTGTATACGGGCAGCAATTTGTTTCCTGGTCATCATAGGCTTCTTGGCAGGTCTTCTGGCCATGAGTTTGAATTTATCCACAAGCCGTCGTTGGACAGATCTGGCACTTATCTTTATTCCTTGATCATTAGCTAACTTAGCCACACGTTGAGATAAAGTATGTGGACTAGATGTAATAATGCTTTTGAGGAATCGGTCATCTCGTCCAGTAGTTATCCATCTGCACCCACATTTTGAACGACATGTACGGCCACCTGATTTCAGAACATTCTGAACTGCACACCTTGATATATGCAAATGTTTTACAATAGCACATTGCGAATATCCTTCAGCATGGAGTGTGACTTGTCCCTTTACAAAGTCTTAATATCGTACTTTCTACCCATCTTGATTGTATATTTTACATGAAACTTTCAATCTTTTCCTAGTTGTAAAAATTCAAAACTTCATCCAAGAAACCTACTACAGAGTGTAAGTAAACTAAAATGGACATGGTATGACTAATCACCATGCTGATTAAATAAGTAAGCACGTGTGACATCTCCACAGTACATTATTTAACAATAAATTGTAGAAAAAGATACCTGCCTTAATTTTTTGGCCACGACTGTAGATTTAGACTTAGACAATGGCATTTCTAAGATTGGTTGCAAACTCTCCGGACATACCTCCACATGCCCCATTTCAACATGGATATACTCATACTAAAAAAGTTACAGGCCAATAACTTGTCTACCTACAATTTATAAACGGTTTACTGCAATAAATGCTGACAGAATATGTTATCATAGCAAATCCAATAACATCATAGCAATAGAGCAAAAGGGCAATAAAAGGGAGCATATGGAACCAAATACCAGTTAATGTTAAATAAGGCTATCATGGTCAGCACTAAGAGCAGCAGAAATGTGAGTTTAGCATGGATTGATTATAAGAAAGTTTATGATAGCATCCCACACTCTTGGATAATAAATTGCCTTGAGAAGTATAAGGTAAATCATGGTTTGATAGAGTACATTAAGTTCACCATAACAATGTGGCAAACTACCCTATTTTTGAAGTATGAAGACAGTCAGTACATCATTCCTAATATTAAGATCCAGCAAGGAATATTTCAGGAAGATTCCTTGTCGCCACTTGTGTTTTGTATGGTGCTTAATCCGATGAGTGCTTTCATCAACTCTTTGAGATACAGATATAGCCTGAATTCTGAAGAAGGTAACAACCCAGAGGTAACATCCCATTTACTATTTGTAGATTACTACTACTACTGCTACTACTATTTAGCATTTATATAGCGCTACGCACGCAGCGCTGTACAGAAATATAAGCAAAAAGACAGTCCCTGCTCGTCAGAGCTTACAATCTAGTCAAGACAACACAGAACAATAGACAGATCAGGAAAACAATTATGGTGACACGGAGCAGTGATCCGAAGCTCTACAGTTCCAGTGACCAACAATTAGCAGAGCAACTCTGTGTAGTGAAAGGTTTTTCTGATGACATCAGGATGACTTTTTTTTGCCCAGACAAATGTGCTAAGGCAACTTTATTTTTAGAGGAAAATTGAGCAAAACAGAAAAAATCTCCCTGGCTGAGGGCTGTGACATCAAGGAACTCAAAAAGGAAAGCATAAATAAATACAATATCTTAGAGAAGAGAAAGGAATACCACTAAAGTGGAAATTACTGAGAGAAAATATCAGTAAAGAATACTAAACTTTTATCCCATATGACCCCCGTTTTAACAACTGAAAATTCATGTGACCCCAGATGATGAAATCAAACTGGCAAATTTCCAGCCTCTTTTCCTTCCTTCTACTCATCTAAAGCAGGAAGGCGGCAGCAGCAACAGTAGTGGAAAGCAGGAGAAGTCAGCACAGGGTCCCTTGTGTCAGTGTTCACTTACAGATGCCAGTACTTGTTTCCAGTTTGACAAAAAGCTTACCCAGGAGATATCAAGGACCAAATTCTGACTGGTGTCTGCTACTACTTGGTCTAGGTCACAGTGAAAGCCCAGAGAGAAGGAGAAATAGCCATGTTTCTGTGACCCTATTCACTGATGATATGACCCCATTTGGGGTCCCAACCCCAAGTTTGGGAACCACTGCTATAGAAGGTTAAAATCATTATTGAAAAGTGCCTTAACATCATGGAATAAGGTACAAGTCATCAATCAGCTGCAATTCCTGTACTCTCGAAAGCTTTGGGATTGTAGATTGGCCTCTTAAAGATCTTGAAAAACTGGATGTGTGAACAAGAAAACTCCTCCATGCCATTGAGATAATTTACAAGAATCAGTGTATGCCAAAACTGTACATTCCTAGAGCTGAAGGAGGGCTAGGCCTCATAGAGATTGATTATACATACAGAGCTACTATCATAGGCCTTCAGGCCTAACTAACATCATCATGAGATCCAAATACACAAATAGTGCTGAAATATGAAAGTAAACGTACAGAATCGGTCTCCATTATTAAACTTGGACAAGCGTTCCAATGACTAGAGGGAATGAGTGAGAATCTACAAAAAACTCTTCAAAGAATTAGATCACCAAATGAGGAAAAACAAGTTGCAAATGCACAAATAAAGTGAGAAATACAAAGTGTTACTCCAGGAACCCTTTGTCGATCATGAACGGACACATGATGGTTAAGGAGAGGTGAACTGAAACTGAAGGATGAAAGATTGATAGTTGCAGCCCAAAACAGTGAATTATGGATGAGATGATTTACAGGAAGCACCGAAAAACTGTCAACACAGACATATGTTGATTATGTAAGAAAGATCTGGAAACAGTAACTCACCTCATAGCTGGCTATGAAATTCTGATGGCAGAAAATTTCTATACAGAAAGGCACAACAAAGTAGCACAATTCATCCATTGGAAACTCTGTAAACACTACACATCACTGTGCCTGAAAAGCACGGGATCATGACCCTAAAAGAATTTACAGAGAATGAGGAGGGTCTGATTACCTGGGATATTCCCATTCCAATGGTTAAGAAACTAGATGTGAGGAAACCCAACATAATGGTACAGGAGAAAAACACCAGAACAGCATTGCTGAACAACAAATTTTTTGCTTCCTGAAAATGTTTTGGTGATCATGGTAGACAGCTTCCAGCTAAACACAAATATAATTTCAGATTGAAGTTGTCTATCTTAATCATCACTAACAGATTTTTGAACCACTTGTCATTGATGATATGTCTGACTTGCGGACCCACAAAAATACCTTCCTTAATCTTGGTATCAGTTATTCTTAGAAACATCTGTCTCAAATATCGAAATCCTTCACCTTCCTTGTTCATCGCTTTAAGAAAGTTTTTCATCAGACCGTGTTTTATATGAAGAGGAGGCAAAAATATCTTACTTGTGTCGACAAGTGGTTCATGTACCACATTTTTATGTCCTGGAACCAAATGCTTATGGAGCAACTATTTCTTTTTAATGTAATGAGACTCTCTAGCATGGGAATCCCATTTGCAAATAAAACAATAGTACTTGGTATACCCAAGCTGCATCCTAGTAGCAGTGCCACTACTTTTAGATCACCACAGATGTTCCAGTTGTAGTTGTTGTACTGTACATGTTTGAACAACAGTTCCATGTTTTTGTAGGTTTTTTTCATGTGTGCTGTATAGGCAATAGGCAATGTATACAAGTTCTATGTAACCGCAACAAATGTATATAAGTTTCCACAGTTGTACTTAAGTTAGTTCTCTGTTTCAGTGTATCATATGCAACTGTTGTTCTATGCACATCGCTTTGACCCGGTGAAAAGCGGTATAACAAAAAAACAGTTACCTAAATAAATAAATAGGTATTGAAGGGTGGATATTGCCATTGTGCAACAAGCCATCTTTTAGGCTTAATAGTGATAAATCAATAAAAAGGCACCATTGTTATGGGCCTTGCTCACAACTCAAAGCCCTAAAGAACCCATCAATGTCAGTTCAGAAACAGAGGCAGTGAACCTATGCAAAGAAATCTTTCATATCTTCTTGGTGGGTCCAAAAGACATAAATTGTCATACCTGGTGACAGCAAACCCCATCCTTGCAATCTTGAACCAAGTAGTTCAGCTTTTTGTTTTTGACAAACTTAAGGCCCTCACCAGGTCATTCAATTCTGACTGTGTTATCAGATGAGGCATACTGGACATAAATGGTTCAAAATCTGGATCCATGTCAATTTCCATGTCTGATCAGTATATTGTGGCAACTTCATCTGCTTCATCTAGGCTCTGTGTCTCTGGTGACTTCAGTATTGGCATCCTGTCATCATGCAGCACTGGTCTCATGGCTGAAGGCAGATGGGGTATTCAATAGATTTCTTATTTTTAGCAGAGAAGCCAGATACATTGGTCAGACAAAAGTAACAGCCCATCACGTGATCCTTCTGTTCTCACCATATCATCAAGACTGCAAACAGCATTGACCTCCGAGTACTTCTGAGCCAAACTCTGAGATGCACAGCAAATGTGAGGAGCCCGGGATTTATCTTGATCGCCAACTTTACAACTGAAATAGGGCTCATATGCTTTCTTAGTAAGTGCAGTCATGCTACGCCTTTGAGGCTTAAGTGTATACTCACCACAAATGTAACAGAATGTATTGCGGCTGTTGCGACACTGATGAGACATTTCTGTTATAAATGAATCATCGTTTAGACAAGAAGCTTACATGTAAATGCTATTATTCAGTACACAAACTGATATCAACATCATGCATAGCATCTGTGTATGAAAACTGCTTTTATAACCTGTACTGCCAGCATCCATCCTGACTAAGCATGCTCATGCATTCCTGAGCAGTAGCATTTCCATTGCATGTTGTGAGCCAGCACTGAGTGCATGCCCAGGCATGCCTGAACTAAACAAAACAGCTTACTTTCTAGGCAACATATGAGTAGACTTAAAATATGCAAGGAAATCACAAAAAAGGTGATTGCAAAAAAAAAATGGTGCATGATAGGAAAATGTCAAGGTGAATTTTGTGATCAGCAACCCAAAATCCATAAGATACACCCAAAAGTGTTCAGGAAGCAAAATCTTTGTTGTCCAGTGAATAGAGTGTCAGTTCCAAATGATTATTCTGTGAATTGCGTGGTGAGGCAGAAGATCCTGAAGTACCAAGAAATGCAATCAGAGAACAAGAACCTATGGCAGAAAGAAAGATACAGAAATATTTCCCATTGTATTGGAAATGACAGGTTTGATAAAGAAGAATTTCCAAGCACATCTTGGCAAGCTACCCCAAACATGTTCCATCTTACGAACTCCATAAAGAAGCTCTCTTTGGCACGATGCAAGCACTATGCCAAGCTTTAGCAGTAAATTTGAGAGACTGAGATCATACTCCCACATAACCTGGTTTAGAAGTTAGGTTCATGATTGTCATGGTATGTGCAAAACCAACCCATTTAGAGAAACTTCCCTGAAACATCTCTGAAAATAGGGCCCGATATTCAGCGCCATCAGCTAGCATGATTACAGTAGCTAGCTGCAGGCACAGAACATTAAAGGTTTCTCTCAGGGGGAACCCGGACTTTGAATCAAGCCTGGGAACATATGCTATCAGGCTACAGAGTCCTCAGCTGGCTTGATACTGAAGATGTGGCTTCATCTTCTGGGTCATCTTTAGTAGCTTCCCATGTTTCAGCCCTCTCGATCCAGGATAGTGGAGTGGGGTTTAGAACCAAGATCAGCAGATTGCTTCTAATGGTGGTCTCATATGCCTCTCAGAAATGTCTACCATTGCTGGAGGAATAGGTTTTCTGGAATAGGTGGGGTCAATTCCTCAGGTATTTTCTTTCAGACGTCTCTTACTCTGGGTTGGTAGAGAATCATTTCATTAGATTGGGTCTCTCCCCTAAGTTCAATTGGTGTATCTTCCGAGCACAGCCCATCATGATCATCATGCTTCCCAGGTCACATAAACTCGACATAGTCTATTGAAATTGCTCTCTGTGGAAAGTAGG
The DNA here is from genome assembly GCA_033557465.1 of Ichthyophis bannanicus. Taxonomy (NCBI): domain Eukaryota; kingdom Metazoa; phylum Chordata; class Amphibia; order Gymnophiona; family Ichthyophiidae; genus Ichthyophis; species Ichthyophis bannanicus. Next base: position 785,080,015 of record CM066035.1, read on the forward strand.
TACTCACATAAAGACACAGAGTTGCCTATGTGTATTTATAAAATACTAGCGTTAAGTGGCAGAAATCGCTTCTTGAATGCAGGTGAGAATATTTACACCTGCTTAAGAGCAGATGTAAATGTTTGCATGTAACATTCGCAAGGAGAAGCATACATTAAAATATTAATTTATTTAGCTGTGCTTATATACCGCTTTTCACCGGGTCAAAGCTGTTTACAATAAACAAGGGGGAATACATTGAACAGGGTTATTTGTATTTACAGGGGGAAAGGAGTGTACCATCACCAGGGGAAGTATAACATATTTACATTCTCACGAGATGTATCAGTCATGGTTACATTTCTGACTCTCTCTTCAGTCTTATTCATAGATTGGATTTATTTAGAGTTCTGGCTTTCTCTGCTGTCTTAATCCGCCTTGGGGAACTTCATTGGGTGCTGTTCTGCATCGACCCTAGGTGCTCCCGGAAGAGAAGGGTTTTTATCTGCTTTCGAAATGCAGATAGGTCATTGTTGCTGCGGACTTGGGTTGGAAGAGAGTTTCAAAGTGAGGGTGCATAAAGATCGAATGCACGGTTACATGTCTGATGATTAAATTTTGTTGTGTCATGTGGCACAAAGCGTAGTTACTCACCTGTAACAGGTGTTCTCCAGGAGCAGCAGGAATCAGTCCTCACATATGGGTGACGTTGGCGCCGACGGAGCGCTCGTGCGGAGCATTTCCCCAGCTTTCAAAGAAAGCCTTTGGGAATGCAGCGCACATGCGCGGTCCCCTTCCCGCCCAAGGGTGCCATCTTGCTCAGTCTGATGATATAGCTAAAAGCAAAAATCAAAATGAAGGATAGGACTGCAAATCCAGGGGAGGAGGGAGGGTCGTGAGGACTGATTCCTGCTGCTCCTGGAGAACACCTGTTACAGGTGAGTAACTACACTTTCTCCAGGACCAAGCAGGAAGTCAGTCCTCACATATGGGACTCTCCAGGTCTAGGCTACCGTGAACCCAGAGCTGAAAAAAATGACTCCCTCTCAAGAGCCTCAGTATTCGTGATAAGAATTTTCTCTGAGAATGCACCCCGTACGGTAGCCCAACACAAAGGGCCGGAGGGTAGGAGTTGCCTAAACCTCAAAGAGATTACGGAGTACCGCCTGGCCGAAAACACTGTCCCGCCGGGACTCTCTCTCCAGGCAGTAATGTGCTGCAAAAGTCTGGTTTGAAGACCAAGTTGCGGCTTGGCAGATGTCTGCCAACGGAACAGAGCGGAGATGAGCTACTGACGCGGCTTTCGCCCTGACACAGTGGGCCATGGCCCGACCCTGCAAGGGGAGGTTGGCTGCCCTGTACACCCAGGCGATGCAATCTGCTACCCAAGTGGACAATGTACGCTTGGAGACAGGTAACCCCATCCTATTAGGGTCAAATGAGACAAAGAGATGAGTAGCCCTTCGATGCTCCCGCGTACGTTCTATGTAAAAGGACAACACCCTTTTACAGTCCAGGGTATGCAAGACTGTTTCAGCCCGGCTGGCATGCGGCCTGGGAAAAAAGGTCGGAAGAATCACCTCCTGAATGAGGTGGAAAGAGGAGACCACTTTTGGGAGGAACTTGGGATGGGTCCGTAGGAACACCCTGTTCCTATAGAACCGCATGTAGGTCTATCAGAAACCAGAGCTTGTAGTTCACTCACACGTCTGGCCAAGGTAATAGCCACCAGGAAGAGCGCTTTCCAAGAGAGGAAGCGCAAATGGCAAGTAGCCATCGGCTCAAACGGTGGGCGAGTAGGTTGCTGCAAGACCACGTTCAAATCCCACTCAGTGGCCGGTGGACAAACCGGAGGCTTGAGTAGAAGCAGACCTCTGTAAAATCTGGACACCAAGGGGTGAACCAACAGAGACTGCCCTTCCACAGGTGAGTGGTGCACTGACAAAGCACTGAGGTGGACCTGAACAGAGTTAGACTTAAGGCCTAGGTCTGAAAACTGAAGTAGATATTGCAGTACTACTGGCACAAGGCACGAGAAAGGATCTTCATTGCGCTGAGCACACCATACCATAAACCTACGCCACTTTTCTTGATGGCATAGGACTTTCTGGTGGACTGCCTCCTAGAGGGCACCTCCTCAACCTCCTTAGGTAGAAGTAAGGGAGTTAGCACTATCCTTTCAGCAGCCAGGCCATCATATTGAGGACCTGAGGTTGGGGTGCAGAAGGGAACTCTGCTTTTGAGACAGGAGATCGTGTTGCAACCCTGAGGGAATGGAGCTTCCACTGCCAACTGTAGAAGAAGTGGAAACAACGGCTACCTCGGCCATCTGGGGGCTACCAGAATCACCGAGGCCTTGTCCCAGATGATCTTGAACAGAGTTCGGGCCAGCAGGGGCGTGGGAGGAAATGCATACAGGAGGCCCGTAGACCAAGAGATTAGAAAAGCATCTGCTGCCATCCTCATGAGATGCCAAATCCCACAAATTTGGACTTTTTTCACTCTTCTTTTGTTTAGGGATCCTCATGAGATGCGGCTGTCTGGAGCAAAACCTGGGCAGCTGACGGTTTAGTGGACTTGCAAAGAGATCGATGGATGGAAGTCACCAGCGGAGGAAGATCTGCTGGACCACCAATGGATTCAACTGCCATTCGTGAGGCTGGAGAATCCTGCTTAGCTTGTCTGCTAGGAAGTTCTCCTGACCAGGTAGATAAACTGCTTTGAGAAACATGCCTTGTCAGACTGCAAAGGAGCAAAGGTCCAGAGCCTCCTGACATAGGGGCCTGGACCCTGTGCCCCCTTGTTTGTTCACGTAGAACATTAATGCCGCTTTGACCCGGTGAAAAGCGGGATATAAATACAGCTAAATAAAATAAAATAAAATAAACATTGCCACCTGATTGTCCGTTTGAACTAGGACAGACTGTTGTGAGAGAGCATGGCAGAAGGTTTGCAGAGTTAAGCGGATTGCTCGCAGCTCTAAAAGGTTGATCTGCTGTGTGGCCTCCTGAGGGGACCACAGGCCTTGAGTGCACATGCCCTGGCAATGTGTACCCCAGCCCTTTAAGGAAGCATCTGTCGTCAGCACCCTTGTGTGCAGGGCCGGCCCGTCCATTGAGCGAGAATGTTTTTTGCACAGGGACCAGCGTTTCAGGGGGCCCCGCGCAAAAAACATTCTGATCCTAAAGTAAAATTTAAAAAAAAAAGCTGTCTTCTCCCGCTGCCGGGGCCGCCGCGGCAGAATCGAGTGTGCCGCGGGGCCCCCCTGCCCAGCAGAGCCTGCCCTCCCCTGTATCCGCTCTCTCGTTGTAGCTGCAGTCACACGCGCCGGCTTTCAGAGCGCGAGGGGAGAGTTTCTCCCTCGCTGCTCTGTTAGGCCCGCGGGGGCTGATGGGAAGTTCCCATCAGCCCCCGCGGGCTTAACAGAGCCGCGAAAGGGAAACTAGTCCCTTCGCACTCTGAAAGCCGGCGCGTGAGACTGCAGCTGCGAAGAGAGAGCGGATACAGGGGAGGGCAGGCTCTGCTGGGCAGGGGGGGCCCCGCGGCACACTCGATTCTGCCGCGGCGGCCCCGACAGCGGGAGAAGACAGCTTTTTAAAAAAAATTTTTCCCTAGGCTGGGCTGGGCTGGGCTGGGGGGGGTAGGAGTGGGGCTGGGCTGGGGGGGGGGTTAGGAGTGGTTATGGGCTGGGGGGGGGGGGGTTAGTAGTGGTGATGGGCTATGGGGGGGCTGGGGGGGTTAGGACTTAGGAGTGATGATGGGCTGGGGGGGGTTAGTAGTGGTGATGGGCTATGGGGGGCTGGGGGGGGTAGGAGTGGTTATGGGCTGGGGGGGGGATTTGGAGTGGTGATGTGCTATGGCGGGCTGCGGGGGGTTAGGAGTGGTGATGGGGGGGGGTGGTTAGGAGTGGTGATGGGCGGTGGGGGGCTGGTGGGTTAGGAGTGGTGATGGGCTGGGGGGGTTAGGAGTGGTGATGGGCTATGGGGGGCTGGGGGGGGTTAGGAGTGGTGATGGGCTGGGGGGTAGGAGTGGTGATGGGCTATGGGGGGCTGGGGGGTTAGGATTGGTGATGGGCTGGGGGGGTTACGAGTGTTGATGGTCTTAGGGGGGCTGGGGTGGTAAGGAGTGGTGATGTGCTATGGGGGAGCTAAGTCTGTATATGGGCTGATGGGATTAGGACTGGAAGTGGGTTGATGGGGGGTTAGGACTGGTAATGGGCTATGGGGGGCTTAAACAAAAAATTGGGTGCTGGGGGCTTAGGACTGGAAATGGGCTGGTGGGATTAGGACTGGGAGTGGGCTGATGGTGAGGTTAGGACTGGTAATGGGGTATGGGGGGGCTTAAACTAAAAATTGGGTGATGGGGATTAGGACTGGAAATGGGCTGATGGGGGGGTTAACACTGGAGGTGGGCTGATGGGGTTAGGACTGGTAATGGGCTGTGGGCTGATGGGGGGTTAGGACTGGTAATGGGCTATGAGGGGGGTTAGGACTGATAATGGGCTATGGGGGGGGGCTAGGACAGGAAATGGGCTGATGGGGAGGGGTTAGGACTTGAGGTGGGCTGATGGGGTTAGGACTGGTAATGGGCTGTGGGCTGTTGGGGGGGGTTAGAACTGGTAACGGGCTATGGGGGGGTTAAGACTGGTAATGGGCTGTTGGATGATGGGGGCTGTCTGGTAATGGGCTATGGGGGGGTTAGGACTGATAATGGGCTATGGGGGGGCTAGGACAGGAAATGGGCTGATGGGGAGGGGTTAGGACTTGAGGTGGGCTGATGGGGTTAGGACTGGTAATGGGCTGTGGGGGGGCTAGGACAGGAAATGGGCTGATGGGGAGGGGTTAGGACTTGAGGTGGGCTGATGGGGTTAGGACTGGTAATGGGCTGTGGGATGATGGGGGGTTTAGGACTGGCAATGGGCTATGGGGGGCTGACTGGAAATGGGTTGATGGGGTTAGGACTGGAAGTGGGCTGATGGGGGGTTAGGACTGGAAGTGGGTTGATGGGGGGGCTAGGACTGGTATTGGGTTGGGGGGTTGCTAGGACTGGAAATGGGCTGATGGGGGACTAGGACTGGAAATGGGCTGATGCAGGGACTAGAAGGGAATGGATGCTGGGTGAGGATGGAACTAGAAGGGAGCTGATGTTGGGGGAGGATTAGAATGGGATGGGGCTGGGAGAGTAAAATGGAGAGGGGAAAAATATTTTGTGTGGGAGGGATAAAAAATCTACAATTGGCCGGGTATTGGGAGAGTAAGTGGGGATTGAGGATGGGCGGGTAAAATTTGAGTGGATGAAATAGGAATGAGGAAAGAGCAAAAGGAGAAAGATTAGTATGTTAAAGCAGATGTAGAGAGAGAGAATGGAAAAAAAACTAGAAGAGAGAAGAAAGGACAAATGGACAGCAGATGATGGAGAGTTAGCAGAAAACATGAAGAAACCAGAAGAAAGTGGCTGGAGCAATTGCAACTGAAAAAAAATGCACAAAAGCTAGAAAGATATCTCTTTATTTTGAATTTATTAACTGGAATATGAAAGCTCTGGGAAATGTGCATCATTAACGTCTGTGCTTTGTTTGGTACAAGAGGAAATTAATTTATAGTTTTATTTCTACAGTGTTGTTGTACATTCCAAGTTTGGCTTTTGGGGTTCCCAGTTTAATTATTGCCTTCCTGTTTCTAAATTGTGATTCCTTGTTTGGTGATGGTCTATGTTCTGCATGTGTAACTGAGCTGAGGTATTCTATTTATGTAATTCCTATTTGACATTGCCACTTGTTCTCTTTCCCCAGTAGGTCATGTATTGTTCTCTGAAATGTATTGGTTTAATATTTGCAGTGTTGCCTTTTGATAGGTAGGGTATGGTGCTTTGTGAGTCCTGTTAGTGCTGTTAGGATACGGCGGGTTTGCTATGGGTTCTAAATGGGCAGTGTTTGTAGTAGTTCCTAATGTGCCTGGCGGTTGGCACTGGATTATAGTAATGTAGAAATCTTTTAGTCTGTCTTTATCCATACACTCATTAAGAGACATGTTTACTAAAAGTTAGTGTATGTTAGCATTATGCAAATATTTATGCAAATATTTATGCAAATAAGGCCACTTACGCAAATGAGGCCCCGCACCGAGTCTCCGCACATGGCCCCGCACCCCCCTTGGGCCGCCCCTGCTTGTGTGTGCTGGAGCCTGAAAAGGTACACCCCTGAGAAGGTTTGGCGGATGTAGCCACCACTGTAAGGAGTTCAGAAGTCATCTGGACACCTTTACTCTGTCTCGGAGGTCGCCAGTGGCTTGTGTCCACTGATCTCTGAGGCACCATTGAGCAGCCCGCACGTGCAGACGGGCATTCGGGGTCACATGTACCGTGGATGCCATGTGGTCCAGGAGCCGCAGTTAGTACCTGGCGGAAACACGAGAATTGCTTTGGAACTGGTTGGCCAAGTCCATAAGTCTGTGGGCCCTTTCCTCAGGCAAGTAAGCTCTTGTCTGAAGGGTGTCCAACCTGGTCCTATAAACTCTAGGTTCTGAGAGGGCAGCAAAGTGGACTTTGCATAGTTTATGACAAAGCGCAGATGCTGAAGAAGAGAGACAGTGTGAAGAGTGGCCTGTCGGGCCTCCTGGAGAGACTGGCCCCTGATTAGCCAGTCATCCAGGTATGGGAAGACAAAACTCTCCTGATTCCTGAGAAAAGCCGCCACCACCGCCAGGCATTCAGTGAAAACTCTGGGGGCAGAGGTTAGGCCAAAGGGAAGTACCCTGTACTGAAAATGGTTTCCTCCCACCACAAATCTGAGGTATTGTCTGTGGTCTGGATGACTGAGGATGTGAGTATAAACATCCTTTAGGTCTAAGGAGCATAGCCAGTCTCCCTGCTGGAGGTAGGGCAGCAGTATCCCAAGGGTAAGCATCTTGAACTTTTCCCTCTCTAGAAACTTGTTCAGATTTTGCAAGTCTAGGATGGGCCTGAGGCCTCCTGTTCTCTTTGGTACTAGGAAGTACCTGGAGTAGAAGCCTTGCCCTTTGAGGTGGTGGGGCACCGGTTTCACCGCCTGTTCCTTTAGAAGACTTGCCAACTCCTGAAGGAGGAGGTTTCTGTGTAGAGGGAGTCTTGGAGGCTCCCCTGGATAGTAGGAAGGGGGTAGCTGGTGGAAATGGAGCATATAGCCCTTTTGGACTACGCTCAGTACCCAGGTATCCCCTATGATGGCTGGCCACCGGTATGCGTACAGGGTCAGCCGGCCTCCTGTGCTGAGTGGAGCCACCGGCGGAGGAGAGGCTATGCTGTGGGAGTCAAAAAACCCCTCCCTGCTGAGCAGGAGCTGGAGCTGGAGGCTTGGGGGGTTTCTGCCTAAGGGGCCCATGCCCCTGTCCTTTGGCCTGCTGGCCCTGTTGGGGAGCTGGAGAGGCCTGATATTGAAGGTAGGTTTTGTAGGCAGCACCCTTCCTCGGGAAAAAGGGCTTCTTTCCCGAGCCCTTCTTTTTTTGAGAAGGGGCAGAAGTCTTTCTGGACAGTCTTGTCCTGGTGAGAGTCTCTGTCTCGATTTCTGCAGCCTTTCCAGTCATGGGCTTGCCGAATAGGTTGTCACCTCGGCACGGGACATCAACTAACTTATCTTGTACCCATTACTCCAGGTCCGACGACTGTAGCCAGGCCTGACAGCGTGCACCGATGCCGGCCGCTGCTACCCGGGCCGAAGCCTCAAAGCCGTCATAGACTGCTCGAGATATAAACTTTGAGCACTCTCAGATTCCTGAAGACAAGGCTTTGAATCTCTGCATGGGTTCCTCGGAGAGGCCAGCCGAGAACCTGGCAATCTCCTTTGCCAGGTCCCGTAAGTACATGCCCATGTATTATTTATTATTTTATTTATTTATTTATTTAAACTTATTTCTCTACCGCCTTTCTACAATCCAAAGCAGTTTACAATTAACAAACATGTAACAGGGCTTTGAAAGGCACACTGTTTTACAGGGAACTAGAATGGTAAACAACAACAGAATAATAGTTTAACCTCCAAACTATTTACAACGTTGGTTCTAATGGTTAGTTGTTGTTCAACTTATATACACCCTCAACAAGGCCTATAAGATCAGTGAACCAGAAACGTCTAGTAATAGCCCCTCTCAAGACCAGAAGCTCTCAGCCAACAACCAATAGAACCTTCACTCTTTTTGCCCCAACAATTTGGAACACCCTACCGGAAGTCATCAGGTCTGCATAATCCATAAAAGACCTGAAGAAACTCTTGAAAACTCATCTCTTCATTGAACACTTTGGCTCAAATGATATCACATAGCTGCACATACTATCTCTTCATTCACACACTGTGAAAATCAGTAAACCCCCATTTTGTTAACTCCAAGTTTGTAGCCCTATGAGTTCTATGTAACGGCAACTTGCTTGTTCAGCTGGTAAGTCTGGACACGGCAAGACAGCATAGAGCCCTGTAAGCAATTTCTACCGAGGGCATCCAGGTTCTGGGTCTCCCGGCCGGGAGGCACCAAGGAGTGCATCTTTTGACTTTTCAGCCTGTGCATGGCCAATTCCACAACCATGGAGTTGTGCGGTAGCTGCGCCTTTTGGAACCCAGGGCTCTTACGGAATCGATAAATGGAATCGACCTGCTTGCTAAGAACCGGCGCCGAGGCCGGTGCCTCCCACATACGGAAGAACAGCCGTTCCAGCATCGGAGGATCCGGTACAGTAAAGGCTTCCTTCGGAGGAAAATCATACTGGAGGGCATCGAGCTCCTCCGCTCAAGGCTCCTCCTTGGCATCCGCAGGGAATGCCAAAGCCTTGGCCATGTCCCTGACGAAATCCAAGAACCGGGTATCCTCCGGGGGGAACCGTCTCTGAGGCTCGGACTCTGGGGAGTCCGATGGGACGCACCAGGTCCGGAAAGTGTCAGGAGACTCCTCATACTCCATCTCCCACGCCAACCCCTCCGAGGAGGAGTCGAGAGGCTCCAGCCGTGTGGGCCTCGATGCCACCTGCCCTGACGCTGAGGGCACCGGCGCTGACGACCTCGGCCCTGCACAGGAGGTCGAGTGAGACCTTGGCCGAGGATCGACTCGAGACTTGGACTTGAGGATCGGCTCGGCCTCCGGGGTCGACTTGGACGTCAAGGTCCCAGTGGTTGGGGCAGATGCACTGGTTAGATCGGCGATCAGTACCCGCTGCTGCTCCATGAAAGCAGCCAGGCTGCTCTCCAGGGCCGTCAGCCTGAGTCCGAGCTCAGGAGACTCAGCAGCCCCTGACCCGGGCCCCAATGGCGTCGGGCCCGACGTCAGTTCTCCCGGAGGAGTGTCAATGAGGACAACAGAACTTATATGACTCGGGAACACTGGCTCCAGGCGAGGTAGTTTGGACGACCTCTCCGACTCCGAGAGCCCGGGACGGTGGTCAGGGCTACGCGACCTCACCCTCGAGGACCCAGGTGCCTCCACTGACGCCGCCCTCACGGGCTTCTTCTTCCTTTTGTGCTCCCAGGCGGGAGACCTCGTCTCAGAGGACCCACGACAGCGCTTGGGATCGGACTCCCGAGATGTCGAGGCCTCTGATGAAGTCCGGGCCCGGCCGGACGCGGACTCTGAAAAAATTGTTTCCCGTTGATGCTGACGGCTCCAAAGCGCCTTTGACGACATCTTGCCACACGGGCCAAAGACCAGCGGGTCATGGTCGGGCCCAAGGCATCGAAGGCAGCAGTCATGTGTATCGGTGAGAGACATAAGTTTCTTACACCGATCACATTTTTTGAACCCACTGGCAGCCATTGGGGGAAAAAGGGCCCCTGCAAGGTCAAAAGACTGGGCTGCCAGTGAAAATAACAGAAAAAGCATGAACGCTAGTCACAAAGGACAAAAAACGAAAAAGAAGTTCCGGACTCGATCCCAGTGTACCGAGCCGAGGCGGGATGGGGAACCGGCGTCGAACCATACAAAGAGACGTGAAAAATCGCAGAAAAAAATAAACTTTTACCGGGTGACATAAACTACGTCCATTGGGCTCTGCAGAAAAAGAAAGACTGAGCAAGATGGCACCCATGGGCGGGAAGGGGACCGCGCATGCGTGCTGCATTCCCAAAGGCTTTCTTTGAAAGCTGGGGAAATGCTCTGCATGAGGGCTCTGTCGGCGCCGTCACCCATATGTGAGGACTGACTTCCTGCTTGGTCCTGGAGAATGAGTGTATTGTTCATGGTCTGTCGTGTTGGTCTTCCAGAGTTCGTCTGGGTTAGCAAGGTTTGTAGATAAGATGGTGGCTGTTGGTGAAGAGCTTTATGTATTAGAACCAGTGTTTTATATTTTATTTGTGCTTCTAATGGGAGAATATGGAGTTCTCTTAGGACAGAGGTGATGTGGTCGTGTTTCTTTACTCTATGAATGATCCTCGCCATTTTGTTGAGGGCTGTTCATAGTGGATTGATGGTGGTAGCCGTGAGTCCTTGGTAGATTCCATTACAATAGTCTAAGTGCGGTAGTGTCATTGCTTGCATAACTGTGCGGAAGTCTTGTGGGTCTATGAGTGGTCTGAGCCTTTGTACCATCTTTGCTTTGAAGAATACTAATCTTGCGGCTTTTTTAACCTGCTGTTTAAATGAAAGTGTTTGATGAAGGATGACACCTAGATATTTTACCTGTGTTTGGACTTTTATTTTAGTTGTACCTAGAGTGAGGAATGGTGGAGGGGTGAAGGTTTGGTCCTTGGTTACAAATAGTGCTTCCGGTTTTTTTAGGTTTATGATTATTTTCTTGTAGCCATTTGGAGACATCATTAAAGCAGTCCATTAATTTTGGATTTGTTGGATTGGTGGTTGTGATGGGTCCATAGAGCATAATGTCATCCGCATACAGGTGGAAGTTGATATTACAAGACCGTATTATTTTGCAGATGGGTTGAAGGTAAGTGTTGAAGAGTATGGCTGAGAGGGAGGACCCTTGTGGTATTCCATGAGTTTATTGAAAGGGTGGGGAGGTAGCGGTGATGGTTCGGATGAGTTGGTGTCTGTTAATTAGGTAGGATTGGAACCATTGTAGTACTTTGTCCTGTATGCCAATCTCTTGTAGTCTGCACAGGAGAATGTTGTGTGTGACTGTGTCAAATGCTGCAGAAATGTCTAGAAAAATCAGCACATAACCAGCCTGTTTGGCCTGTATCCCTTTGGTTAGGGTGTTAAGGAGAGTGACCATGAGGGTTTCAACTCCATGGGAGGGGTGGAACCCATGCTTCTGAGGATCCAGGGTTTTGTTCTGTTCCAGGTGATTTTGCAGTTGCTGTTGGACTATTTTCTCAATTATCTTTGCAGTGAATGGTATGCTCACTATTGGTCAGTATGAGGTGGGTTCCAATGAGTCGAAATCAGGTTTTTTGAGGGATGGTCATATGATGGAAGTTTTTAGGTTGTTGGGCATTTTGCCTTGTTTGAATGATGCATTTGCTATGTTTGCCAGAGAAGCGCTAAGTTTCTGTTTTGACTTTTTTATCCACTCCACCGGGCAAGGGTCAAGCAGGGAGGTTGTGGTGTTTAGTTCTGATATGGTGGTTTTGATTCTTTCTTTAGAAATCTTAACAAATGTTCCCCATTCAGTGTTTGTGGTCATAGTCTACATGAGTACTTGTGAACTCCACCCATGTTTCACCTAGTAGGTGCCTTCATTTTAACTTTCACACCATTCTCAATTATATAACAAATTTGTATTTAGACTTGGCCCTCCATTGACACTTCCATCTTGGGATGATGAATGTTGTTGTTAACTGCTGTTGAGTCATTGGTGACTCATGGCAACCCTCTGGATAGTTGACCTAAACTGTGTTTGGCCTTCAGTCAGGCAGGGATCATTGTTGATAGAGTGGCATCATTAGCTGCTATTGTATTAATCCATCTCATTGCCTGCCTTCCTCTTTTATGTTGACCTTCTACCTTGCCAAGCATTATGTCTTTCTCCAACGATCTCTCTCTTTCATGATGTGTCCAAAGTATGAAAGTCAAAGTCTTGTCATCTGAGCTTCTAAGGAAAGCTTAGGTATGATCTCCTCTAGTACTGACTAATTTGTTCTTCGGGCAATCCATGATAAACACAGGATTCATCACCAGCACCATAATTCAAAGGTATCAATTTTCTTCCCGCCTATCTTTTTCACTGTCCAACTTTCACATCGATATGATGTTATTGAAAACACCATGGTTTAAACAAGTTGAATCTGTATGGAGAGAGACATCTCTGCTCTTGAAAATCTTGTCTAGATCCTTCATAGCTATTCTGTCAAAGAGCAATGTGTTGTTGGATTTCTTGACAGCTTGTCCTTTCTTTATTGATTGTTGATCCAAGTAGGTTAAAATTGTCCACTATTTCAATTTCTTCTCCATCAATGATGAACTTATTGATTTTTCCAGTTGTCAGGATCTTTGTCTTAACGTTACGGTGCAGGCCCATTTTAAGACTATGTTCATTGATCTTGAGAAGCAAATGTTTCAGATCATCTTCACTTTCAGACAATAATGTGGTAAAATCAGCATAGTGAAGGTTGTTGATGAGTCTTCCACCAATCTTCATACCTCAGTTGTCTTCATAAAGTCCTGCCTCTCTGATGATTTGTTCTGCATATAAATTAAATAGGTAAGGGGAAAGTATGCAGCCTTGTCATAAACCTTTGCTGATTTTAAACCATTCTGTTTCTCCTTGTTCCGCTTGAACTGTGCTTTTTGATCAGTGTAAAAGAGACCTATTGGGTGTTCTGGTATACCCATGCTTAATGTGGCACAGAGTTTCTTATAGTTTACATAGTGTCAAGCCCCAGCCCTCCACCTAGGGCTCAGAGGGTTGGGGTTGCCATTATATTCTCCTTGCAGAAGGTGAGATAAATCCTTTTGCTCCCGCTATGCCTGCTGGGAGTGGTAGTTCTTTTGCCCTCTGATAAGGAAATAGTTGTGAGACCAGTGGTAAGGCAAAATGACAAGAATTTATTCCCCAACAAAAAGATTCAGTGCAGATTAAATCAGGATACTCTTCAGGTGTTTGCTCGAGGATATTTACAGAACTTAAACTAATTGAGCTTCACACTCTTTGCTCACAAAACGTGCAATGCATATCACATGTAACAGATAGAAAACATAACAGCTTCTTCTCACAAAGAAAAATATCTTCTTTCCCTTTGTTCACACTCAGCTCCCTCATACACCTTTAGCAAAGGGATTCTATATCATCTGCCAAACACAGTGTACAGTCCATAGGCACTTCTGCTGAGTCACTCTCATTATAGTCCTGTTGCATCTCTTCAAACTCTGGAACTATGGAGTTTGGCTTTAAGCTGTTATTATACGGCTTAGGATAATTTCCCCCTAAGACCTCTGGTGCTTCCTTTGGGCACAGTTCTATATGGTAAGGATTGGAAATACCTGAGGTTGTGGAGATTCCTCTCTGGCTTTGTTCAGCTATCTTTTTCCAGCTGTAGGGAAACGCTCTCTGATTCCCTGTTTGGAGTGCTTGTCTGGAGCACTGCTCTGGTTCCCAGTCCCAAACTGAGCTTTGCAAACTCCTGGGTTTAGTGCTAGGTTCCCACCTGTGAGCTTCTTGAAGCTTTTTATCTGGCAATGAGGTCTGAAGGTCTCTCTGCTCTCTCCCTCTGGACAGGTTTCTGACAGCAATCTGTCCCTTCTCTCCTTCTGCTCTGTCTGCTTCAATTCAAGAACTGCAGCTGGATTTCCTCAAAGGTCTCCTCCCAGCTCTTCTCCAACCATCTCTCCAACCACCTCTCCAGTCAATATTCTCATCAACACTCTTACCGGCTCTCTCAGCGAGACTCCAATCACCAACTCCTTCTCCCTTGCTTTCTCCTAGCCCGGGTTTATATTCCTGTTCCCTGAGCCTTGGGTCTGCCTTCATGAACAGGTGTGTGTAATTAGGTTCCAGGCTTGCAGTTACGTCAGAGCTTGGGTGTGTCAGCCTAGCTCCTGTTTCCCTATGCTTGCCTCTCTCTTGCAAACGCTGAAACGTGTGTGCAGCCTGACTGTCAGTTTGTTTAAAGGTAAAATCATCCTTTTCTTCTGCTTCCATATGTTCAGTATGGGCTTCTTCATCACATATCCCCCCCTTAAGATATTAGAGACTGGCGGCCCATCATCCGCACAGCTCGTAATCCGCGATAGTGCATCGGCATTCTGATGCAACCTTCCTGCTCTGTGTTCTACCTTAAAGTTGAAAGCTTGTAATGCCAAATGCCAACGGGTCAGACAGGTATTATGGTTCCTCATCTGACTTAACCATTTTAGTGGTGCATGATCTGTGATCAATAAAAACCTCCGCCCAGTGAGATAAAACCTAAGGGCCTCTACTGCCCATTTAATGGCCAAACATTCTCTCTCTATCGTGGAGTAATTTCGTTCGGTCTTGGACAGCTTTCTGCTGAGATACATGGTGGGATGCTCGGTTTCATCATGCATCTGAGATAGGACCACTCCTAAGCCGGTTTCCGATTTGTCCGTTTGAAGAATAAATGGCTGCCCAAAATCCACGCCACGTAGCACCGGCACTTTACACAGCTTCCCTTTCAACCGCATGAAAACATTCTCAGCCTCCGGGGTCCATTTTAAGTTATTCGGGGCATTTTTTTTCAGCATATCTGTAAATAAGGCACTCTCTTCAGCGAACCGAGGAATGAAGCGTCGGTAATAACTGATTAAGCCCAGGAAACTCCTCAACTGTTTTTTGTTTGCTGGCCTCGGGCAATTTTTCACACTATCTATTTTACTCATCAATGGCCTGACCATACAGGCTTGGCTGTTGTTGAAAAATACTATCTTGGAAGCCCAGACCAGCTGTATTCCACACTTTAAGAAAAGTGGAAGGAAGTCCAAAAAACTGCCAGCATGGTTTAAAGGTGAGGTCAGAGAGGCTGTTGTTGCCAAAAAAAGCATCTTTCAGGAAATGGAAAAAACAGCCAAACGACGAAACCTGGAAACAGCACAAGCACTGGCAAGTCAAATGCAAGGCATTGATAAGGCAGGCAAAGGGAGAATTTGAGAAGAAGCTTGCTGCGGAAGCAAAAACGCGAAGTAAAGACCTGTGAGAGAGTCAGTTGGTCAATTAGATGATAAAGGGGTTAAAGGAGCACTAAGAGGCGATAAGGCGATAGCGGAGAGATTGAATGAATTCTTTGCTTCAGTCTTTACTGAGGAAGATGTAGGGATGTTACCCATGACTGAAGTGGTATTTAAAGGTGCGGAAGAATTAAAGGAAATATCGATACATCGGGAAGATGTATTACAACTATTAGATAAACTGAAGAGTAGCAAATCACATGGGCCGGATGGTATACATCCAAGGGTGTTGAAAGAACTGAAATATGAGATTGCAGACCTGCTATTAGTAATCTGTGAACTATCATTAAAATCATCTCTAATACCTGAAGATTGGAGGATCGCCAATGTAACATCAATTTTTAAAAAGGGTTCCAGGGGTGATCCGGGAAACTACAGACCGGTGAGCCTGACGTCCGTACCGGGAAAAATGGTAGAAACCATTATAAAGAATAAAATTACTCAGCATGTAGATAGTCATGACCTAATGGGAGACAGCCAACATGGCTTTAGACAAGGAAGATATTGTCTTACTAATCTGTTATTTTTTTTGAAGGAGTGAATAATCAGGTGGACAAAGGTGAGTCAGTTGATATTGTGCATCTGGACTTTCAGAAAGCCTTTGACAAGGTCCCTCATCAGAGACTTTTGGCAAAACTAAAGAGTCATGGGATAGGAGGCAGTGTACTATGTGGATCAGGAACTGGTTAAAAGATAGAAAGCAGAGGGTAGGGCTAAATGGCCAATTTTCCCAATGGAGAAAGGTGAATAGTGGTGTACCCCAGGGATCTGTGCTGGGTCCGCTGCTTTTTGACATATTCATAAATGATCTGGAAAGTGGAATAACGAGTGAGGTTGTCAAATTTGCAGATGACACAAAACAATTTAAAGTTGTTAAAACCCAAGCGGATTGTGGAAAATTGCAAGAGGATCTTGATAAATTGGAAGACTGGGCATTAAAATGGCAGATGAAATTTAATGTGGACAAGTGCAAGGTTATGCAACTAGGGAAGAACAACCCAAACTATGGTTACACGATGCAAGGTTCCACATTAGGAACCACCACCCAGGAAAAAGATTTAGGCGTCATTGTGGATACCATTTTAAAACCCTCGGCCCAGTGTGCAGCGGCGGCCAAGAGAGCAAATAGAATGCTAGGTATGATAAGGAAAGGAATGGAAAATAAAACAAAAGATATTATAATGCCTTTATATCGTTCCGTGGTGAGACTGCACCTTGAATATTGTGTGCAATTCTGGTCGCCGTATCTTAAAAAGGATATAGCGATTTTAGAAAAGGTTCAGAGAAGAGCCACCAAAATGGTAAAGGGGATGGAAGGATACTCCTATGAAGAAAGGCTAAAAAGGTTAGGGCTCTTTAACCTGGAAAAGAGACGGCTGAGGGAAGATATGATAGAAGTCTATAAATTAATGAATGGAGTGGAACGGGTAAACGTAGATCGATTGTTTACCTTATCAGAATATAGAAAGACTAGGGGACATGCAATGAAGCTACAGGGTAAACTATTTAAGACTAATAAAAGAAAATATTTTTTCACTCAACGTGTAATCAAACTCTGGAATTTGTTACCGGAGGATGTAGTAAAGGCTGTTAGTGTAGCTGGGTTTTAAAAGGTTTGGACAAGTTCCTGGAGGAAAGGTCCATAAACCATTATTAAGAAGGGACCCAGGATATCAATGCTTGTATCAATACAAGCATTGTGGAACCTGTGTCCCTTGGGGAAATTGCTAGGTACGTATGACCTAGATTGGCCACTGCTGGAAACAGAATACTGGGCTTGATGGACCTTGGTCTGACCCAGTATGGCATATCTTATGTTCTTATGTTCTTATGTGCAGCGGCGGCCAAGAGAGCAAATAGAATGCTAGGTATGATAAGGAAAGGAATGGAAAATAAAACTAAAGATATTATAATGCCTCTGTATCGTTCCATGGTGAGACCGCACCTTGAATATTGTGTGCAATTCTGGTCACCGTATCTTAAAAAGGATATAGCGATTTTAGAAAAGGTTCAGAGAAGAGCCACCAAAATGGTAAAGGGATGGAAGGATACTCCTATGAAGAAAGGCTTAAAAGGTTAGGGCTCTTTAACCTGGAAAAGAGACGGCTGAGGGGAGATATGATAGATGTCTATATATTAATGAACTGAGTGGAACGGGTAAACGTAGATCGATTGTTTACCTTATCAGAATATAGAAAGACTAGGGGACATGCAATGAAGCTACAGGGTAAACTATTTAAGACTGATAAAAGAAAATATTTTTTCACTCAACGTGTAATCAAACTCTGGAATTTGTTACCGGAGGATGTAGTAAAGGCTGTTAGTGTAGCTGGGTTTAAAAAAGGTTTGGACAAGTTCCTGGAGGAAAGGTCCATAAACCATTTTTAAGAAGGGACCCAGGATATCAATGCTTGAACCAATACAAGCATTGTGGAACCTGTGTCCCTTGGGGAAACTGCTAGGTACGTATGACCTAGATTGGCCACTGTTGGAAACAGAATACTGGGGTTGATGGACCTTGGTCTGACCCAGTATGGCATATCTTATGTTCTTATGTTCATACCTCGCCCGACCATGTGTCCGAGGTATTTCACTTCTTCGCCTGCAAACAGGCATTTTCCCGGATTCAGGGTTAGACCCGCCCGTCTCATAGTCCCTAGAACTGCTCCTATTCTGGGCAAATGTTGGGCCCAACTGGTACTATGTATTATGATATCGTCCATATAAGCCACCGCGTACTCTTGGTGTGGATGTAAAATGTGGTCTATTAACCTCTGGCAGGTTGTTGCTGCCCCATGTAGAAAGAAGGGCATCCTACGAAACTGGAACAGTCCTATCGGCGTACTGAAAGCAGTCTTCGGTCTTGACTCACGGGTTAGCGGGATTTGCCAGTAGCCTTTGGTCATATCCAGTGTAGTTAGATATTGTGCTCGTCCCAGCTGATCTAACAATTCTTCAATGTGGGGCATGGGGTATGCATCGAACAGTGAAATGGCGTTTACTTGTCTAAAGTCGATACAGAATCTCAGGGTGCCATCTGGTTTTGGTACCAGCACAATGGGGCTACACCAGGGACTCTTGGATTCCTCGATAATCCCCATGTCGAGCATCTCCTGTACCTGGGCCACCACCTCTTGTTTCCTGGCCTCAGGTAGCCGATAAGGCTGCTGCCTAATCACCTTCCCAGGGGGAGTTATAATTTCGTGAGCTACCAAATTGGTCTCTCCGGGTATTGGTGTCAGGACGTCTGTAAACTTTGCCAGCAGCCTGGCCAACTCTTGCCTCTGCTGCAGGGACAGTTCCTTGCCTACTCTAGGCTCCGGGTTCGCTTTGCACTCTGCTAGTTGTGGACCTAAATCCTCCTCAACTTTTTCTTCAGAAGTGGCAGTCAGGCCTTTAACCTCAGTCCGCCCAGTGGACCCAAACCCTCCGGTTCTCCGACTCGTAGGGGATACCATGGGTACCTCTTCTAAGGAGGGAAACCCCACTCTCTCACAAATGAGTTGGGCGATCCTATCACCCACCTTTACTTTGAAGTCCCCAAAGTTGAAAAGTAGTACTTTTATTACCCCCCCTTTAGTCTGGGTCTATAACGCCAGCGCCCACATCTATAAAACATTTTGAGGCTAAACCTGAGCTTGGTGCAATTCGGCCATAACACCCGATGGGCATTTCCATTTGCAGGCCTGTGTCTACCAAGGCCTTCCCCCGTTTAGGAATTACTTCCTCTACAGCACTATATAAATCATAACCTGCTGCCGCCGGTGAGGCTCTCTGGGGGCTCTGCGCCTTCACAGATACCTTGCAGAATTTTAATACAAATTTTTGTTTAACTGGTGGATCAATTTTCATACGGTCCTTTGAACTCAGACCTGTCTTCCTGGGCTTCCTGAACAGGGGACCGGGAACCACGGTTACCATGGCCTCCACCCTCCGATCGTACTCCTATTCTAACCCTTGTTTGGTCTTATCAGAAGGGGCAGTTATGAGGTCGTCGTGTGCGGGTAGTTCCCCTAGTGATTCCTCTGGATGTTCATCCTTCTCCTCTGGGGTTACTGACTGGAATCGAGTGGAGACCAGCCCTGCCTTTGCATGCAGGCCCTTCTCCATCCCTCTTCTGAACTGGGGCCAATCCCTACCCAGCACTAGGTCATGGGGCAACTTAGGGACTACGGCTACTAGAACTTCTTTCTGAATTCCTAATCCCTTTATTAAGAGCTTGTACAGAGGGTAGAAGGAGGATGCTCCGTGAATACATCGGATTTTAACCCTTCCTTCTGGTCGGCTCGGGACTGATCCATTCCGGGCTTCTATGGTCCGCCAGAGATTCCTGGAAACCATACTGTGGTCAACACCTGAGTCGAGTAACGCACTAGTTGACACACCATGAACCTCCACATTCAAAAGGAAACCTTCTCATATCTGTTTTACATTAGCAGTTAACAATGCAGTACGTGCTATACATTCCTTTTGTACATGACCCATTTTCCCACATTGGAAGCATTTCCTATTTGCCCATCTGCTTTCTTGCTTTGGCAAATAGCTGTTCATACATTTCAGCTCTGGCCTCGGTCCCTTTTCTGATTTTCCAAAACTTGCCTCCGCTGACACCCTCAGGGCGCCCCCTTTTGGCTGACCAGCCACCTCGGCTTCCAAATACCGTTCAGTCAGCAAGGCTGCCTCTGCAGTGTTCTGGCAGTTTTGTAAAATCAAGAAAGACTGAATTTCCTTGGGGACCGCCTCCATGAACTGTTCTAACACAATCATGTCTATTACGGACTCCATGGTTTTTCCCTGCAGAGCTAGCCACTTCAAAGTTAAGCTTCGGACCCTGTGGAACAAAGCCTTAGGTGTCTCATTAGGTCTTAACTTTGTAGCTCTCAGCTTTCTACGGTAAACCATTGGCGTTAGACCCAATCGGTCCATGATAGCCTTTTTAAGCTCATGATAGTCCATAGCCAGTGTGGCTGGCATGGCTTTGTAGGCTGGTAAGGCCTCTCCCATAAGGGATGTAGCAAGCCTTACTGCCCATTGCTCTAATGGCCACCCCACTGTAAGGGCAACTCTCTCAAACACTTCCATGAAATCATCAACATCATCATTTGCTGCAAGTTGTCCAAAAGCAAAAGCCCCACCAGTCTGTGGTCCTACCACCTCTGTGTGCACTGTCGCCTCTCGAGTTGATGGTATTGCTCCCTCCGTCACCTTCTGGCTGGCAAGCAATGCCTCCATCAAGTCCACTATTGGTTTCTGTTGGGCTTGCATGGCTGCAGCAGCCTGTTCCTGCGCACGCTGAGCCATCTCCTGATGCTTCTCAAATTGAGATGCCATCCAACATAGAATCTCTTTTAGATCCACCGCGTACTCTTGGTGTGGATGTAAAATGTGGTCTATTAATTTTATAATGTTGCAAAATTGTTGTACGACGACAGAGGCAATAGCTCTCACAGAGCGCTATTTAGAGGCTGAGAGAGTTACCCAATCTAGGATAGGGACTCCCAGACTGGCTCTGGGTATGGAGGCCCAAAAATTGGAAAACCCCTTACAGTCCCCATATAAGGATAGGAAAGGTAATAAACCTCAAGAAAGGGAAAATATTAAGAGATGCTTTAACTGTGGGAAAAAGGGTCACTTGGAAAATAGCTGCTACTCACGTACTGATCTGGTAGGGGAATCCCCGAGAACAGTACGGGAAGGCTTTGTCTTAACTGTAAAAATTCACGGGGTGAATGTAAAAGCACTCCTGGACTCGGGAGCTGATCAAACCATGATATCTAAGAGGTTATGGTCAGTAATTAGAGAACAGGGTTGGTCAGTTCCGGAGAGTCCAGAGGGCAAGGTTAAAATAAAGTGTGTCCATGGAGCGGCTACCCCCTATCCAGTATACAAGCTGTGGGTAAAGGGAATGGGTGTTGAAAAGGAGATGCCAGTGGCAGTCGTCCCCAGGCTTCCACAAGAATTGGTGCTGGGCCGCGACTGGCCACAATTTAGGAAGAGTATGAAAGAGGGTTTAACCTCACAGACAATACCTACTTCCATTTGCATTGAAAATGAGCCTATTAAAAGTCTTAAGCCACAGCGGAATTACCCTAAGAAGAGTATTGACCCTCGAGAAGCTTTAGTCTCTACGCGTTCCCATAGCCATGATGCAGAGAAGACCTCATGTTCTGGAGAAGCTTCCTTAGGAGATCTTCCTTCACATGAGGAACTGATAGGTGATCCCCCGAGGAGGAGCCGGAAACCTAAAGCTGAGAGGAGGAGAGAAAGGACGAGTCGCTCTCAAGGCAGAGCAGAGTTAGAAGCGGGAAGAGGAATGCCATGGGTGCCGGCAGACCTGATGGAGAGGTTCCCTTCCTTTAAGATGGAGCAAAGAGCGGACCCGGCACTAGCTCGTGCATTTGAGTATGCGCAAGAAAAAAAGGATTCTTTCCCCAGATTCCTCACCGAAGAAGACATCCTATATCGGGAAACCATGGACCCTCGTACCGGGGATATCAGGAAACAGTTGGTGATACCAAATACCTTTAAGTCCCTGGTTTTGCGACTGGCCCACGACCATCCCGTAGGGGGCCATAAGGGGGCACAGGGCACCCTCGAACAAATCTTAGCCCGATTTTACTGGCCCGGGGTCTTCCGGGAAACGTCCCGCTTTTGCGAGTCTTGCGCATCATGCCAAAGGGTCACTCCCCGCCGACCAACTGAAGTGCCGCTGGTTCCGATGCCCATAATCACGGAGCCGGTAAGGAGACTTGCCATGGATATAGTGGGACCCCTCATTAAGACGCCTAGAGGATTCCAATATATCCTGGTGATTATTGACCAAGCTACTCATTTTCCCTGGGCGGTTCCTCTGAGAAATATCTCTGCCAAGTCAATCGCCATCGAGTTAATTAAATTATTCTGCGAGGTAGGGTTCCCGCAGGAAGTCTTGACAGACAGGGGAAGTAACTTCCTATCGAAGTACCTCGCACAAGTTTGGGACGCTTTTGGCATCCATCATGTGAAGACAGCCGCCTACCATCCCCAATGCAATGGTCTAGTGGAACGGCTAAACCAGACCCTAAAACAAATGCTGCGTCGAGCATTAGCTGACCAAATGACTGAGTGGGACACTATGTTGCCATTTATCCTGTATGCCTGTCGGGAAAGAAAACAAACTTCTTTGGGTACCTCACCTACGAACTTATGTATGGACGACCCCCCCCCCCACGGTATACTGGACGTCCTAAGAGAACAGTGGATTGAGCCCGCGGAGGCGGAGATGGGCGTGCCTTTGTTCTTAAAGAACTTAAGAACCCGCCTGAAAAGAACTTCCCAGTGTGCAGGCGAAACTTTACGGAAAAGTCAACAGACACAAAAAAAATATTATGATAAGCATACCAAACCCCGACACTTGAAGGTCGGAGAAAAAGTAGTGATCTTAATATCAGGCACCACTCCTAAGTTTGAAGCCCGGTGGAAGGGGCCTCATACAGTGGTTAAGCCTATAGGATCAACCTCCTACTTGATCCAGGATGGAAAAGGACATACACAGGTATATCATGCCAATGTTCTTCGGCCCTGGCATGACCGCGCAGTTTTGCTAGCTTCGGTTGAGAACCAACGAGAAGAGCATCGAACCAGGAAGCTGCATTTTAACGCCAACCCCATGTCCCGTATTACGAGCTGTGTAAAAGAAACTTCACCAGCCCGTAATATTTTAAGAAGGGGGATATGTGATGCAGCAGACCAGCAGGGTAGAAAAAGAAATGTTTTAAAGGTAGAAAAAAAGGCGCACAAAGTGCAATATTCACAGGAGCCTGGTAGGGGGAGCATGAGAGAGCTCTGGATGACTAAGGAGCCACACCCTGGAGAGTGTAGCCTGGAACCAGCCAGCCTCCAATCAAGAAGAACAGGAACTCCTCTTAAAGGAAGTCAGGAGGACAGAGAGAGGAAGGAGTATGGGAGAAGCAGCTGTGGCAGCCAGAAGCCAAGGTGCCAAAAGAACCAAGAAGGCAGAGAATACAGGAGGAGCAGTTGGAGTGGTGAGAGCTGTGAAGGACCTGACTGGAAAGGCAGCAGAAACCTGGTTACGCTTCCAGAAGCTGCAGAGACCGGAGAATCTACAGGTGCTACAAACATTGCTTAACTCAACAAAAGAGGTACAGAGAAATTACATTGTGATTGCTGTGGTCATAACCCAGATCAAAGGGTGAAGGCCAGGCAGAATCTACATAGCAGTAGGCCTCAAGCCTCAGCTCCATTGAATAGGCCAGAGTTACAAAGTAACGGACAGCCCATAGTAGACAGCCTTTGGATAAAGCAAGAGTCAGAAGCTCCTGGTAAAAGCTCCTCTGTTCAGAAAAGAAGGTTTGGAAAGTTTTTAGAGAATAGGAAACTTTTAAATAAGCCTACTTATCAAGAGGTATGTGAAAACTCCCAGAGAAGAGAGAGTCAGTCACACTATATGCATGCTCCTGACCGACGGCCCGTGCTAGACTCCCAGCATTGGAAACTCATTCAGCAGTTGACTGAGAAACCTAGCTGTACCTCACCGATAGCTGTTAACCCTAACACAGACAGTTCAGCTGAGGAAGCAATGCAAGTGGAAGAAGGAGAAGTCTTCCCCATTGAAGAAATGGATTGTAGCTTTTGCACCCGTGGCAGCTTAGAATGCTTGAGTGACCAGTAAGCATTGAAAGCCGGGGCAAATTTGAATACTTATTTTTGTTATAACTTTGCTGTGAAATGAACAGTTTTTCTGTTGAACCAGAGTTGAGTTTCTAACCTGAAGTAAAGGACATTTCTGTTTATGTTTGAACCTGATCCGTTGGAACCTTTTGTGCATATCAGGGAAATAAAGCCTTTAAATTCCCTCCACTCGTTGACCTATTTGTTCTTGGGGTACCTTTGGTATTGTAAGGACGCTACCGGGGCTCGCCAACCTCGGGCCCTAATAAGAAAGACTTACCAAGCCCCACCTTTATTGTATTCATGCCCAACCTGCCCTACCTACTACTAACCACTAGGGCGGCGTTGTGACAACCCCTTACCGTCAACTTCGTTCTCTCCATGCCAATCGCCTGTCCCTCCCTTCCCCGTCACAAGCACACCTCGAACAAACCCGTCATGCAGCTTTTTTCTTCCAAGGCCCAGTATTATGGAATGCATTACCACCGTTTCTCCGATTGGAACCTTCATATCCTCAATTTAAAACACTACTCAAAACCCATCTGTTTCAGCAAGCCTTTCATCTCTCTCCCGATGGTCCTCCCTGATGTTTTCAGTTGATATGTGTTTCTGTTTGTTCGTGTATTTGTCCTGTCATACACTTTGTCTACCCATAGTCTGTTTTGCCTTCCCCTATATGGGCCTATTATCTTGCTGTATTCTTATGTTTTAGTAACCTTATGTTTTAAAATATTTGCCCTTTTGTTTTGTTTTGTCTATTTTACTTGTCTATGCTTTTATACTTTTACTTTCCTATTTTACTTTAGCGTTCCTTTTCTTTGTCTTTGCATTGCCAACCTTTTATTGTACACCGCTTTATGTTTCGACGGAAAGCGGTTTATCAAATTTTAAATAAAGATAAAGATAAAGGAGCAGCAAAGGGAGAAGATCAGAATCTGGGGATGGCAGCGGCAGAAAAAGGCATAGAGAGGATGTAACCAAAGGAGGAGCAAAGTCCACGGAAAGGGGTGTAGGGAGAGAGGAATGGTAATGAGCAGCAGTAGAAGGGTTGCAGTTATAGGTCAGCACACATTAAATGTGAGAAGGATATGGAAATGTTCATCATCAGGAGCAGAGGATTGTGGTATGGCCTGAAACAGAGCAGTTTGGCCAGGATGTGTATGCATCAGAGGTATGGTCAACAGCTGAGACATCATAGTGCCTATCTGCCTCGTGTATGGCCTGGGTGGCCACAGCATTTCATGCTGAGAAGACACTCTTACTCTGATCGAGCTGTGACCATTACACTCAAAAATAAACAATCCCTTTCCTTGGTGATCAAAGCTGAAATCAATGAACACAATGAGATCGTAAAACATAAGACTGCAGCCAGAAAGCTTATATCAGATGTCGGAGATACCATAAAGGGGAATGAGAAACACTCCCAATCCCTGATAATGGCAAATCCTTTTAATCATTTTTATTCAACAAAACATTTAAAACTTATTTCAGAAAGAAGCGCTGAAACCGGTCAGTAGCACAGTTTGCAGCTGTTATGTGCTTGTAGCACACACTGGCAGTGTGTATCACTTAGCTGATGTGAGCAATCACTGCATTCTCCATTTGGTGATGATCAGCTGCAGAATGCTGTTCTATGTGTGCAGTGCATCATGGGTAATGGAAGGCCTAGCCTATACTGGCACACACAGCAGCCATTGCAGGCATAGTAACTACTGTGATCACTGGGGCATAGCCCTGCACCCGCCTGTCATTTCTGATGGTGGGAAACATGTGCATGTTCTCCTGGGGAGCACAGGCTGGTCTGCAATGGACCACATGACTCAGTACTGCGGTTTGTATTTGTTGTATGTCCCGGCGTATCTATCCCACCATATGCAGCTGGTCACAGGGGACTGCATGCCACACACATAGGCTGACTCTGAGATTTGTGCCACACTGCGGAGCAGCGGACTCATGCACATGACTATTTGCCATGGGGAGATCAGTGCAGGGATGGGCATCTTGACCTCACCTGTGCCTTGACCTTTGCACAAGGGGAGTAGCCTGCAACAGTATATCTGTAATGCTGCTATAGTACTGCATGTCCTGGGCATAAAGTACTGTATGTGCACCAATGGAGACAGCACCTAGGTGTGGTGTACCACTATCTTGGAATGTGCCAGCCACATTGATTCACGTCCTGGGATCCACCCATTGCAGGCAGGGACTTGCAGTCTCTTTGATTCCAGACATTGCTATGAGGAGGTATAGTTTAATGGTTAGAGTGTTGTCTCAGCAAGCAAATGACAGGGGTTTGATTCCCACTTGTTCTTTTTGTGCCTGTGTGCTACTCAGTGCATTTTCATGCCTGAAATGGCCCAGGGTCTGCTGTGACTGACTGACACACTTTCTTATGTGTTCTGCCCACAGTTTTGGTCTGCAAACATGCAATCGCCCTCATGCCTTTCTGAGAGCATGGATTTCTTGGCTCTGCAGCAAGCCATTGCAGGGTGTCTGACATGTTCACCCTGCAAATGTCTGCCATCTGACTAGAAGCGTAGCATAATGGTCAGAGCATTGGCTTAGGAACCAAGATACCAGGGTTCAGTGCCTGCTAGGAAAGTTTCTCTGATGCGTTTTATGTATGGCACAGCCTTCATAGACTGAGAACAGCTTCTTGCGACATTGGGCAGGCCACTTAACCCTCCATTGCCTCATCAGGCTGCAAGTTCTCAAAGTACTTGTTTTTAATCATACATTACCACGTTTTCCATACTTGACTGCACAGATACAGCAGTATCATAAAAGGCGGTTAAATACATACAGATATAAGCTATTTGCAAAACATGATACAAGTATTACCTCATGATTATGGCTGAACAGCTTTGGCTCCATCACATCTCTGCATTGTATGCAGATGCAGCCTAACCCTTGAATGGGCACCTGCAGGGATTATCTCATGTCCTTACATGTCCCATATGGCTGGTTTGAGGGTCTTATGTCCAGTTGCTGTATGCACAGTTGTCTGGAGAGTTCTATGGTGTTTGGATGGCTGGGACAGGTGTGAGACCAACATGTCTGGTATCAGGCCTTCCACATGGCACTGGTACATGTTTTTCCCCCACAGTGCAAATGCATTGGGGATGGCACCTCTGGTACATCTGTGCTGTAAGCCTATACTATCCTTTTATCTACTGCTATCCTTCCTTCAACCCAGCCATCGACCTCTGCCGGCTATGTGCCGTGATGTATTGATCTGCAAGCTGCTACACCATGGCCCACACAGATACTCTTTTCCGCATTTCAACCTTTCAAGCACGCCTGTCCTGTACCTGATCTGCACGTCACCTGCTCAGTCATCCTTTTCCTGCACACATCTCCGCTGGGGATACGTCTTCCCCATCCTATGCCACTCACTGCCATTATGGCATTTTTCGTGGGAACCCCCTAGTGCATCAGTACAGCTGCCTCCCACATGCTCACCTCACTTACTGACTGCCACGTTGGGTAACCATGGATCTCTCAGGTCCATTAACTCCTGCCTGTCCTTACATCTATCACCATTACATTGCCTTTCCATGGGGCTCCCTTATGAAGCATCACAATGACAGCCGTTTTTGGGCGTTAAGGTGCATGCTTGCCACCTTAACACCCGGTATCCTCTTACTGCATGTTAAGCGGGCCATTGTGCCCTTACCGCTGGAACGTCTCCTACAGGCCAAGAGTCTTATCGCTGCCGTTAATGCTCGATAAAACCTGCTACCTTATTGTCCTTTAGTAAACATAGCCCTAAGTTTGCGAGAAATTCTGGAGAAATCTTTACATTCCATAAAATTGCCAGAAACTTTCATTATAAAAAATAATGGGAAAATCATAAACTGGTTAAATAAATAAAAAAAAATATATATTAATATTCTACTGATCCCAAACATTTGCTCTCAGTGGATCACATTTCAGCATCAGAAATGATCAATTCAAACATCGCTGCATCAGAAATGATCAATTCAAGTTTAATAATCAATATAAAAACATCATATCTTTAACTATGCCCTATAGACAACATAAAATCAATTTTAAAGCCCATTGAAAGTAATGGTTTCACCTTCTTCCTAAAAATCGAATAAGTACCTTTGCAGCCAAATATCTTCCAGTAAGGAATTCAATAATGCCGGTAAGTGCCAGAGGGAAGGCTCGCCCCCACATCTCCACTAGATGAAACAGCTTTAGATTGGACGTGGTCAGGAGACGGAGCCAGCGGCGAAGCAAGATGGCTGCTTAGGAGCTAGCTCCCGCAGACCCGAAAAGAATCCTGCAAATATTTGCCTTGTGCAGTGTAGATTTTGTTACAACCGATCCTTTCTTGGGGCACCCTAGAAAGCTGGGCCAGTATGGCAAGCAGTAAACCAACCAAATTGGAGTTTTTGGCAAGCACAAACACGGGCTCCAAGCGTGCCAAGCCGGACCTTCCTTCCCCCCATAAGATGGCCGAAACGCGGGACCCAGACGAGGCGATGTGAGATTTCTTGGCAGAGGTACGTTTGGTGAGAGCGCTTGTTTCTGCAAATGGAGACGCATTGCTCCAGATGCAATCAGACATGCAAGAACTGAAAGTGCAAATGGGAGGTCTGGCAGGCCGCATGGAGAAAATGTATGCCACGGTTGCAACGCACGAGGAACAGATAAAGCAGTTGAGCAAGGCCCTCAAAAAGATGGAAAGTTTGGAGCAGAATTTAGAAGACCTTAGCAACAGATCGCGCCAAAATAACATCAGGCTAGTAGGAATACCAGAAGGAGCTGAAGGTTCAGATGCGATTGTATTCCTGGAAAACCTGTTACCTAAGCTGCTTTGGCTAAACTTCAGCAGGTCGCTTGAAATAGAAAGGGCCCACAGAATACCTACTCAGGCTGGGCTGCAAAATTGGAAGCCGAGGTCGTTAATCCTCTGCCTGTTAAGGCATCAACATGCTATGCAAATAATGGCTGCGGCAAGAGCGTCTCCATCCTTGGCATATGAAGGGCACAGAATCTCATTCTTCCCGGATTTCAGCAGAGCAACAATGGATAAAATAAAGCAGTTCTTAGCGCTGAGACCCCGATTGCAGCAACTGCAGGCGCTAATATGGGCTTTTCTACGCTGCTAGTCTCAAGGTCACACTGGACAATCACACAAACCTTTTAGGATCCTAATGTGTTACTGCAGTTCATTGAGGATCAGGAAGCCTTGAAAATGCATTGAGAAAAATCGCTATAAAAAACAAGAACTAAATGCAGTCTGCGTGGTTGAATAGGACTGAAGGAGTCCTCAAGCCATATAAGGGAAGTCCGTGGTCTCATGTTCCGATACAATAGAAAGGACTATGGGTACAATGCTGGATTTCCTGTTTAAGTGGGTTACATACAGAGAAGTTTAAATGTAAAAAAAAAAAAAAAAATCAAGGGTGATAGTATGTATAAAAGTAATGTGTGAATTTATAGCTGTTTATTTTAGCATATGCACAGGGCAAATGTGTAAAAGGTTTTGCAGGGTCATGCGGCAGCCATGCTGATGGACCGCTGACTCACCCATTTGCGTTGATCCTCTTTGTGAGGGTGGGGTTGGCGCATGGCGGACATGCTATGGGTATGATAAACATGCGGGCTGTTTTTCAAATGGGTAAGCTGGATCAGACTATAGAGAGTATACTAAATCCTGGCACTTTTTTACTTATGAACCCCCTTAAAATCTTATCTCTGAATGTAAAGGGCATAATGCATCCTGCAAAGAGGAAAAGATACTGGTATATTGTCAAAAGCAAAATGTGGATATAATAATGCTCCAATAAACTCATCTAAAAATGGAGAAACACCTCCGCAAAACCAACAGGGCAGTTTTCCACAAACTGAGAGTTCTACAACCTATACGGAACATCATTGATCCCCACGACTTCAGATCCATCGCTCAAGCACTCATCATGCCACATTTTGACTATTGCAACGCCATTTATCAAGGGCTGCCTAAGAAAACCCTAAACATCCTGCAAATGGCACAAAATGTAGCTGCCAGGATCATTATGAGGAAGAGTCTTACTGAACACATCACACCAGTACTAATTGAGTTGCACTGGCTCCCCATAACAGCTCGCACAAAATACAAAATACTGACAACAACTTTCAAACTCATCCACAGCACAGCACCATCCTTCCTCGCCAACCTAATCAGCTTGCAACCCACCAACAGAAACAGGAGAGCCATCAACTCCAACACCCTCCACACTCCAACAGATATAAGATCTGTCAAGGTCAGCACTAGTAACAGGGCTTTCTCATACGCAGCACCAACACTATGGAACCAACTGCCGCCCGAGCTTCGAGCCAGCAAAGACCTATCAGACTTTAGAAAAAAACTCAAGACGCACCTATTTCAAAGTCATTTCAACCTGTACTAAATCCACATGAGGGGCAACTACCTACGCAGTGACCCAGAAACCTTCTATGTAAAAATGTACATATGTAAATTCTTTTCACCATTGATAAGAAGTAGATAAGTTTCTATGTGCCGTGCTTACCTTACGAATCTATATGTATATAACAAAAATTCTCTGTCTTGATTCGACAGCTGTTTCTATGTAATCATTCCCGCTTCTGATCGCTGGAAGGAGCGGTATACAAGTGCTTGCTAAATAAATAAATAAATAAATAAAATCTATCCACTAAGGAAACAAAAAAATTAGCCACAGGCCGTTATAAGCTGATTGCTCATGTGCCGGCTACTGGGAAGAAGAATGGGGTGGCAATACTAATAAGTAGTTTGTTGGATGCCCAGGTCGTCTCTACATGGGCTGATTGCAAAGGGCAATGGGCTAAAGTTCATCTGGTTCTTGGTAAAAAGCATCTAGTTATAATGAATGTGTACGCTCCAAATTGTGACCATCCAAAATTTTTCCATTCATTGACAGAAGTAATCCAGGAAGATTCCTCATTACCAATTATTTTTGGAGGGGATTTCAGCATGGTCCTAGACCCTTTAATAGGTTGTAAACCGAGCAGGGTAAGAAGAAGTGGCAGAGCAATGGTGGTATTGAAGTCGCTCATGCTTGAAATAGGATTGGTAGATGTATGGAGGATTTTACACCCCTCTGAAAAAGATTGCACTTTTTTCTCTTGCCCTCACGGTTCTTATTCTCGCATAGATTTTTTCTTAATATCTAGAATGCTGGTGCAAGAAGTTGGTAAAGCAAATATACTTAGCACCCACATCTCGGATCATGCAGCGATAGTCCTGGAGCTAAGGTCATGTGAGGATCTTTCTAAGCAGCAGTCATGGTTCTTCAACAGATCTTTGTTGGCAGATGAGGCCTTCAAAGGTCAAATAAAGCAAGCTATAAAATAATATTTCAACAATAACTCTCCAGAGGACATGCCTAACTGGGCTTGATGGGAAGCCTTTAAGGCGTCGATAAGAGCACATATAACCAGTTTTTCTATTGCCGCGGCCAGGAAGGCAAAGGAAAAGCTTGAAGAGCTTGATCAACAGATCAGGGTGGGAGAAAGAATTCTGCAAAGGCAATTCAGTACTGTTGCTTTAAATCATCTTCAAAAATTGAGATACCAATATAACATGATATTAAGCACTGAGGTGGAGCAATGTATGTTTGTGCAGCAAACTTGTTACTTCACGGAGAAGAACAAAGCTGGCAAGCTGCTCACTACAAAACTAAAGACTCGCCACACCAAGTCACAAATAGTCTTTATGGAGGATGAGCAGCAGAGATCCTTGAGCAATAGTTGTGAAATCACAGAGGCGTTTCGTGTCTTCTATGCGCAGCTTTATACATCAGAAGTGATGTTCGATGAATCGGTCTGCAAGAAGCTGCTGGGCAAGGTTGTACGGCCTGAACTTGGGGAGGAGCACGTAGCTGCCTTAAGCGAACCTATCACACTACTGGAATTGAAAGAGGCACTAGCAGGTATGAAAGTTGGAAAGGCCACAGGTCCGGATGTGATTCCAACAGAATTCTATAAAACCTTTGCAAAAGAGCTTCTCCCTCAGTTAAAAATCTACTACCAGGCGCTCCAGGTGCAAGATAGTAACACTGGTGCATTTGCTAATGCAACAATTGTCGTGTTGGAGAAGCCGGGGAAGGATCCAAAGCTGGTCAGTAACTATAGACCAATTTCACTTTTAACCCTTTGAAGGCCTACTTTAAATTTTTAATCCACATTCTGCAGCCGGGTTAATTTTTGCATATTTCAGGAAAATTGTACCCGTCTTAGTCAATATGTTCTAATAGTGATTTTCCTTCTGCTATGGTCATGTATTATATACCATTTGATAGGAATATTTAGTCAGAATTTTGGATCCCGAGAGTTTTGGGCTCGACCTGGAAAGGGTTTTAAATACTGATTACAAGCTTTATTCTAGTACCTTGGCTAGACATCTTAATAAGGTTTTGCACATGCTAATACACCCCGATCAATGTGGATTTGTGACTGGGAGGTCCACAGCTGACAACGGACAGCTACTGTGCAACTTGCTTGAAAGGGTGGAACACCTCAATGTGCCTTTTGTAGGCCTTTCATTAGATGCTGAAAAGGCTTTCGACAGGCTAGAATGGCCTTTTCTATATTACGTGCTTGAATGGTTCGGCTTGCCAAAAGAATTTGTGGATATGATACGAGTGCTTTATGTTAACCCTTCTGCTCGGATCCTTGCCAACGGAATTCTTTTACAACCTTTCTCTTTGTGCCAGGGCACCAGGCAAGGTTGTCCTATGTCCCCGCTTCTGTTCAATCTGGCACTGGAACCATTGGCGCTGCTTATTCGGCAATCGGAGGAGATTCAAGGTATCAGAGTTGCAGATCCTCAAGTCAAGCTTTCAGCATATGCAGACGACATATTGCTGTTTCTCAGCCCTGGATCAATCTTGCCCCTGTTGCAGCTAATTACTCAGTATTCAGTGCTATCCGGCTACAAAGTAAACTGGACAAAGTCTGTGGCTTTTCCTATAAATCATCTGGCAAATGCTTCTCTGGTAGAGGGCTTTCCATTTCAGTGGGAGCCCTCAGCAATAAAATACTTGGGGGTACAATATTGTACACCTTTAGATGAATCGGTGAGGTTAAATATAGAGAAGCTTCAGGATATGGTGCGCTCTTTCACCCTGAAATGGTCCCTGCTGCATCTTACTTGGTGGGGCCGTTTAGAAGCTATTAAGATGATGTTGGTGCCAAAAATAAATTATATACTGTATTGCTCCCCCAGGCTGTATATAGAAATCTGGAATGCACAGTTAGTACTTTCCTGTGGGAAGGGAAAACACCCAGGATAGCGTTAAAAAAGCTAAAAGCCAGTAAATCTAAAGGAGGTGTTCATTTTCCAGATTTCTACTGGTACCATATGGCTTTCCTCTTAAAACAAGGAAAGGTATGGTCTACAGGCAGCACTCTTGATCAAGAACCTACTTGGCTGAAAGTGGAAGAACAACTGGTTGCACCGTGCCCAGTCAATTTGCTCATGGGGATGATAAATCCAGATAAATCCAGAGTGGGACGTATAATTGTATCTACGCAAAAGGCATTTCAGTCACTTCTCCCAATTATCAAGAAGGATAACCCCTTGTTGCTCCTAATGCTGATTTGGTTTAATCCTGTACTTAAAATCAACAAAGCCTCATGTGCATGGCAGAACAGGCAAAGATGTGGTATCTGGACTTTTGGACAATTGGTAGACGGGTCTATCTGGAAACCTTTTGAGGCCTTACAACGGAAATTCGGCCTCCCATCTGCATGCTATTTTCAATGGATACAGATGCGGCATTGTGTCGGTAGTCTGAAAATGAGTCCTGGGGATTTTTCCCTAACATGGAGGTTACGAAGAATTACTGAGGAAATAAGTTCTAAAGCTGGAATTGTATCAAGATTCTATGCATTGTTTAAGGACCAGTTTTCGCCGCAGAATAAAGGATTGTTGAGTACATGGAAAGAAGATTTTGGGAGACTACTGTTCGGGCTTCCAGATCTGCTGCTCTCACTCAGTCTATGTATTTTCTAGCTCATCGGGCATTTATCGCCCCAGTTAGAATGGCTAAATGGAATAAGAAGGAGAACAGCCACTGCTGGTCATGTCACAAGGAAATGGGCACACTAAGACATATGATGATGGAATGCCCTTACATTCAGGATTTTTGGAACCCGGTATGGGCCATAATCCAAAAAGTACTAAAATTCACTGCTACCCGACGTGGCATATAATAGCATTAAGAAACATGGCAGAGATTCCGTCGATAGACAAAGGCAATCTCTTTGTGTTAAATTTTATGATAATGGTTGCATTAAAATTAATACTTGCCTGCTGGAAAAATCCTATTAAGCCAAGTTGGTCGGAATGGTGGAACCATATATGTTTAGACGCCAAATATGAAAAGGCTCATGATAAAGTCTCGAGTATAAAGGGAAGCGTGTCAAAACTCTCTAGGTGGTCTGCTCTAGATCAGTATGCAGCCCTAGCTACAAATGTTGGGGAATAACCGGACTATTAGTAGTATTAGTAAGAAGCCCGCAATGCATTGGGGAGGGGGGTGGGTAATATGTATATGTTGATGTTGAATATGGTTGTACTTTGGGAGGGGAGAGGTGTATATTTTCTTTGATGTTTAATATTTTATGTTATGGTTGTATAATGTAAAAATAACAATTAAAAAAAATGGACGTGGTCAACATACCCCTTACCACTAATCAAAAGGTGCGAAATGGAGCATAAATCAACACTGCAATTTGAAATTCTAAAAATCTATGTTACATCTTAAACTTGACCTTCCAGATGCCAGTGCAAAACCTCTTGCCCGTTAAACAGATGGTGGCATTTTGCAATAGGTTCCTTGACTGAAGTATAAAAAAGGCAACATAAGAATGAATTAAAATAGTCCACTAGAATAAGCACCATTGAATGGACCACATTCTACGATCAGTAGTCTAGTGGTTAAAGTAATGGGTTAAGAAACAAGGAAATTAGGATTCAAATCCTGTTGATCCTTGTGATTTTAGGCAACTCACTTCACCCTCCACAAATTCAAGGCTGTATTTACTAATATGTATTAACATGCCAAGGTGATTAGCTCATGACCCATTACTATGAATGGGGCCTATTTACCATCTAAGGGCCATAGTTACTAAGATGGGCTACCACACGTTATGTTACCATTGATCCACTTTATTTTATTGCAGGTTGCTTTTTTTTAAATTATATATCAATTTTACAATTAGTTCCAAGTAGATATACTCAGGCTCATTCCATCCCGGATGGACAGCACCTCTGTACATCCGTTTTGAACTGGACTACAAAAGGGATCGCAATTCTGATCCCATGGGGCACATCTAGCCCCACGGGATCAGAATCGCAAACAGCCCTGTACATGCAGGCCGGGATTACAATTCAGCCCAGCCTGCATGTACAGGGAAAGCCCGTCTAACTCAGTCAGGGCTTTACAATAGAGCCGCAGTGCTATGGTGTCCGGTTGCCATGGCACCGCAGCTCCATTGTAAAGCCATGATCCCGGCTGCTGGCTAAACAAAGGCTTTCCCTGCAGCCCAACTGCCGATCCACGGGGAATGTACTCAGGCCTCCCTGCCCCATACACACCTCGGGCCCACAGAAAAAAGACATCCAGGGAAGTTATTCCATCTCAGAGCTGGAATAACTTCACCGTGCAAGTCGCCGGCCCTGGACATACAGAGCCGATATTAGAATCAGCCCTGTATGTCTAGGGCCAGCGACCACCCACTGCACTCCCTAACTCTGCCCCTGATCCACCCCTTCCCCGTCTAACCTCCCCGTACAACCGCTATTTGTGGGACAGAATCGGGCCCACTTGTTAAAGAAATGATAGGGTGGACGACATATCAAAAAAAGAAATGGAAAAAACCCCAAGAAAGCCAGGAAAATTACCACCCAAAACCCTCTAGCCCCTCATAAACGAAAGGGAAAATTAATCTGAAATATAAAGGGGGTCATTCTGAACCACGAATAGCGGCTATTAGCTGAACCTATTCATGCCGGCTTCAGCCCCCAACTAACTTCTCTGCCGGTTGTGTGAGGAAGTTAGTCGTGGGCGGGGAATGGGCAGCCCAGGGGTGGGCAGTGTGCGATCATTGGCCCTGGATGTACAGGGCTGATTCCAATGTCGGCCCTGTATGTCCAGGGCCCTGTTTGTCCAGGGCTGGCAAAATGGCCAGGGAAGTTATTCCACCTCTGAGGTGGAATAACTCCCCTGAACATTTTTTTTTTAAATTCGGGGTGTGGAAGGGGCTGGGGAGGCCAGGAGACGTTCCCCGCAGCCCGATCCTGGCCTTCGGAGGCTGGATCGGGGGTCGGGCTGTGGGGAATGTACCAATTTGGTCAGTGGCCAGCATTGCGGCTTTCTTTTTTAATGTAATAAAGTTTATTGAGTAACAGCAAATGAAGTACACACATATTCAGCAACCCCCACCATATAGATAGTTAACAAGCATATTCTGAACAAATACTTCCCCCAAAGTGCTAACAAAAAGAGAGAGAGTGAACATCCTCCCATGCGACAAATACAGTGAACAGCAAACAATGCATTCGATATATCAGACCATCCAGCATATTAATATTATTATTATGATTAATATTATTATTGTTATTACTATTATTATCATTACCAAACAGCATTGCGGCTTTTAAATGGAGCAATGGTGCCATGGCAACATGACGCCATGGCACCTCGGCTCCATTTAAATGCCCTGACAGAGTCAGCTGGGTGCCCTGCGGGATCAGAATCACGATGAAAGGAAATAAGACAGTGAACAGTAAACATATAACTTCTTATGCTGACTTTCCTAACCAACATCTTGGGAAGTTACAGGAGTACGAGTACTAAAGAAAGCAACTAGTTGGAAGGGCTCCAAGAAAATATAACTTACTGAGTTAACTTTTATCATGCACTTACACAGAAATTTTAGAAAAAAGAGCCCCCCCAACTGTAATACACTTTGATTTCAGAAGAAGAAACTCATGACGTCTCTTCTGGGTTTCCCTACTAAGATCTGGAAAAATACAGACTGTGTATCCTTTAAAGGAAACAGAACATTTTGGGTTTTTTTTTAGTTTAAGCAATGTTTATTAGATTATATGCAATAAACAATTACAAATACCAAAGAAAAAGGCAGCATACAAAATAAAGAAAACACAACATTCCAGAAGGGGTGTTCTAACAATCAGCACAAAATAACAAAAAAAGAAAAAAAAATAGAGAACAGGAATGCTGGCAGATACAGATTCAATTCCAAAGAACCAAGAGCACTAAGAGATCCATAGAACCCTGGAGATAGGCTTCCAAGGGTGACCCCATTCTGTGTAGGGAGTACTTGTCACAGGCATGAATAGCAAGATGTTTCTCATATTAATGTACCAAGCACACCAAATGCCATCACAAGTGAAAAGAAATGAGAGGCATTTTTCCAGTGGAACAAGATCACCTGTAATGCAATAGCAATAAGTAAATCGAAAAGCTTATGCTGTGAGTCAGGTAGATGATCAGGCAGCTGAAGAGAACAAAAACAGATCTTATCCACAGATATGGGAACAGACATGTGAAAAATCATTTGCAATCTCTCCCAAATGGCCCACCAGTAGGACTATAACAAAGGACAATCAAACATGTGCCTAAGGGTATCCTGAGCTGATTCACAGTGCCAGCAAGAACTGCTAGAGGACAGATCAGCTCACATTACCTCCAGGTCATCCACACCGCACGATGCACTACAAAAAGTAATGATTGTACCAGGCTAGCAGAGCAAAAGGGCCAATTCACCTTTAGCCAAAAATATTCCCAATGTACTGGTCTAAGCCCACACCAAGATCAGTTGCCCATACCTCCATCAGTCCGATTCAAGCTTTATAGTGGGCATCTTGAATGCAATGATAAATATAGGATACCACATGACTTCTATCCATCACCCATTCACTAAAACCCATGAGTTCTGGCTGAGAGCACAGAGTGGCCAATTCAATATCAGATCGTAAGATACGGTGACGTAACTGTTACCAATGAAAAACTTGAGAACTAGGGAGATTAAACTGAGTCAGCAATCCAGGAAAAGGGAGTAAGTGACCTTCTTCCAAAAGTTGCACAAGGGTCTAAAGGCTGCAAGATTGCCATATCGACCATGATACCACCTTCCTTCCAATACATAGCTGAAAGTTATGCCATAAAGGAATCTGCTGGGATTGGATCCAAGATACATCTTGCTCAGCATCTAAGGCACGAAGAGCACCAGTGTGGCACCGATAGAGGACACAGACAGGATAGCATTAGTCAACGTCAAACCAACCAACAGAGCATTTTTTAAAATACATCTTTAACAATCAGTCTTGATCTGAGGGAAGAGCAAGGGACACCAACAAAGTAGAAGGAGTCAAAGATTCCACATCTGATGATTCCAAATTGGCTGAGATATTTAAAATATCTATATGTTGACCATCTGCTATAGCCTCTGAACCAGCTACAAACGATGCTTTTTTACATCCAGGAAGATAATATACCTTAGATATTGGTGGATAGAGTTCTGGCAGAAACCCCAGAACTTTCTCCAGATATTTTCTGAACATGTTGTTGGAAGATGTTAATGGTGACCTGGGAAAATTAATCAACCTCAGATTAGTAGACTGGACCTGATTTTCCAGCATTTCCAGTTTCAATTTGAAAACAGTCAAGTCCTGAATAATAGCCGAGTTAGTACCTTCCAAACTCTCTACTCTCTCTACTCTCCTGCTGTTCTGCTGATTCTGACATATCATTTACTGTTCCCTTGAACTTGAGCTACAAGTTGATGGAATTGCGTTACCAATGCTTCCTTCAACTTAGAGATCATGCTTCAAATAGTTTCTAATATAAAGTTCTCAGGCCATTGAACTTTAGAACCCAAGGGTTGTAAGTCTCCTCTTGCTGACTCAGATGGTTCCGTGGCATCTGCTCCAAAGCTAAAGCTGACTTGGATCCTCTGTCCCCCACTGACACAGCCAACTGAACCAACTTGGGATCTGGCTGGACAGGAGCGTCCTTGTCAGAAAATGCAGGGGGCAGAGAGGGAATAATACGCAGCTCTAGTAAGTCCCTGCATCATAACAGCAGGGC
The DNA here is from genome assembly GCA_033557465.1 of Ichthyophis bannanicus. Lineage (NCBI taxonomy): Eukaryota > Metazoa > Chordata > Amphibia > Gymnophiona > Ichthyophiidae > Ichthyophis > Ichthyophis bannanicus. The sequence continues at coordinate 785,118,869 of CM066035.1, forward strand.
CACTGCGGGAAGATGAATGCTGGTGCTCTGGTTAAACAAAAAAGTGTCTAAAGGACCAAAATGTCAGATAAGAGAAGTCACAAGGGTGCCTCTGGGAAGGGCAGCTGCTTCTTACCATGCTTCCTCTTGCATTTAGGCAATTTTAATGAGCGACCTGGAGCAAATGCCATCTAAGCCGCCATCTTGGATCCACACTGTAAGCTGCAGGTTGCTTTTATGCAAATAGTGTGCAGTAGTGGTAGCGCACCTTAATAAGAACTGCCTAAGTGCATAATCTGCATGAATATGTTAATAAATCATGTGCTTAGCTTGTAAACCCTCTGGAGACCTACTGTACCTGAATGTAACTTATCTTGAACTCTCAATAAAAAAGCATGAGCTAGTTTCAAATAAATAAAAAACAGCCTTTAATTGATATCACAAATGCAGTTCAAAAATGCCAATTTGACTACTGCTTTAGCCAATTTGACTACTGTTTTAGTATGTGACTTTGTTCATAATCTGAAGTAAAAAATGACTCCTGAATTGCTTATTTCTGAAGCAGATGAAATCCGATCATTGCCAATTTGAAGTTGAAATAAATGACAGCTGAAGCAGATCAATTAATCAAAATAACCTCTGTTTTATCCAAATCATGTAATACTTTGGAATTTAGAGCAGAATTCTGCAGAATTTTGCTGAACATGAAAACATAAAAAAGTCATGCTGAGTCAGACCAAGGTCCACCCAGCCGGACATCTTGTCAAAGACAGTGGTCAGTCTGGGTCAATAGTACTCAACAGATTCTAAAAAGTAGAGCTGTTTTCATAGCTCATTTTCAGGGATAAGAAATGGTTCTCCCAAATCTACCTGGTTAATAATCTGCTTGTCAATAGTTTCATGAAGCATCCTTTGGTTTTCGTATTGTTTGAAAAATTAAACAACTGTTCCTTATTTAGTTGTTTTTATTTATTTTATTTACATTCTCTTATATACCGCGCTATTCTGCATCAGTGCGGTTTACATTGAACAAACTGAAATTACATTGAACAGGGCATTATAACTTGGAGATAACTATTTTACAGGGAACATGGGCTATGGAGGGTTAAGTGGCTTGCCCAAGACCACAAGGAGCACCTGTGGGACTAGAAACCCCAGTTTCTACTCCACTCATGATTTTATACAGTTCTGTCATATTCCCTCTCTGTCATCTTTTCTTCAAGTCTGGGGACTCAGTTTGTCAATAGAATTGTAAATGTATTCCCTTTTTAATCTTAAATGGATTGATTGTAGCTGCATTGCATGTCCACTAATCTTTCTACTTTTTGAAGAAGTAAACAACCGATTTATATTTACCCATTCCACTCCATTCATTATCTTATAGACCTCTATCATATTTCCCCTCAGCTGTCTCTTTTCCAAGTGGAAGAGCCTAAACTTTTAAGCCTTTCCTTATAGGGGTATCCTTCCATCCCCTTTACCATTTAGGTTGCCCTTAACCCTGGGAGTACCGATGGGGTCAAAAGTGACCCCATTGCAAGTTTCACAACGTGTATCTCGGAAACTAATTGTTAAAGAATGCAATCTTTTTATGACTTTTCACATGTCAATATTCTCTTTATATTGCACCATGAGAGGAATAATTTTCATCCTCTAGGTGACGCTAGTGATGAATTGCAGCACAGAGTACCAGTGGGGTCATTTTTGACCCCAGTTGTTTACGTCCGGTTTGGATCATGATACAATTTGCAGTTTTGTGAATTTTTTGATCTGACAAAGCTATTTATCATTAATTATGTATCATTTATATTTTGTACTCTTATTTTATGAAAATTACACTTTTTCTATAATTGATATCATACGTTCTCTCATTATTTCCGATGAAATCTAAAGGCTTTCAGCTCATTCATCACGATTATTGTACACCTATAGTAAAACTGCTTTGCGTTTTATTCAACTTTATCTTTATTTATTTTAGGTTATTGTTTATGATGTCAAAATGAAAGTATTCAGCTGCCCAAGTAAGAGAAATATTGCAACGAGATGCTGACAGTGACGACTCTGAGTCGTCTGATGATGCAGCATATTCAGCAAGTGAAGAAGCATATCAGCCAAGTTCGGGTGATAAATCTGATGATGACAATCATGATTCAGATGGCAACAGCAGTTGGTCGCCAAGTGAATGTGAAACTGATGTTGAGCCGGTAACATCGCCTGCAGAAAAGAGTCAAGTTACAGGTCGAGGTAAAGGTCAAGGCTGTGCTGGACAGGGAAGAAGGCAGGAGTCCTCGGTGTCAGTATCATCTGTGAGGAATCTTAGTTGTGGTCATAGAGGAGCTAAGAGGTCATCAACTATAAGCACAAATGTTGCCATTGAAGCCTATGTATCTAAGGATGCCACATCATGGAACAGGAAACCTATAAAGCAAGCTGCTGGAAGATACACCAGAGCTAATGTCATGCCCATACAACAAGGTCCTACAAGGTATGCTGTACGAAATGTTGATGGCCTTCTCGCAGCAGTCCATTTGTTCATGAGGAAGAACTTATTGAATGAAATCATGATGTGGATGAGCAAACAAGGAAGACACATTTATGATGACACCTGGAAAGATTTGACAGATGGAGAATTTCAACGTTTTCTTGGACTTCTGATCCTCTCAGGCATGTACAAGTCATGAAATGAATCCATAGTTCAGTTGTGGAACCTTGAAGATGGTCATTCTGTTTTTGGCAAAAATATGGCCCATAACCGTTTTCAGCAAATTTCTTGAGCTCTCAGATTTGATGATGTAACGAACAGACGTGAACAATGAGGCGTGGATAAGCTTGCTCCAATCAGACACATTTTTGATACCTGGGAAGCAACTCTAAGTGACGCCTTTGTTCCTGGTGAAAATGTTACCGTGGATGAGCAACTGCTTACATTTCGTGGCCGTGTTCCATTCAGACAATATATTCCCAGCAAAACTGGGAAGAATGGCATAAAGCTATGGATGTTGTGTGACAGTGCAATGTCATATGTTCTGCGTCTTCAAGTATATACAGGAAGGGAACTCGGACAAAACAGGGAACAGAATCAGGGTGAAAGGGTTGTGCTTCAACTCACTGAAGGATTGACACGATCTGTTGACAATTTCTTCTGCAGTTTATCCCTGTCATGGAAATTGCTAGAAAAACAAATGACACTTTTGGGGATAATTCAAAAGAACAGAAAAGAATTACCTCCAGAATTTGTAACAGCAAAGGGCCGAGAGGTATTTACTTCACTGTTTGCCTTTTGCGATGATGACACTCTGGTTTCCTATTGCCCGAAGAAAGGAAAAGTGGTTGTTCTTCTGAGCAGTTTGCATAATCAAGATGAAGTAGATAACACACGTCCAGACAAAAAAACATGCATGATCTTGGACTATAATTCTAGTAAAGGTGGAGTAGATACGGCAGATCAAATGTTGCGCATGTATACCACAAAACAAATGGCAAGGCGCTGGCCAGTGACAGTCTTCTACAACATGCTGGACATCAGTGCTTTGAACGCCTTCATTGTTTGGATGTCACTAAATCCAGAATGGCAGTCCAAGTCAAAGCACAGACGTCATCTATTCCTCTTGAAATTAGGAAAACAGCTGCTTCAGAGTAATTGCAGCGAGAATTCTTCCAGCATTGAAGAAGCCACTGATGCTGTTTGCAATGTCGGGATCCCAAAGAAAAGGGCAAGGTGTTTACTGCTGTTCCAGAGAAAAAGAAAAGAAAAGCAACATAGTTTGCACCTCCTGCAAGCACAATGTTTGCAAAGAACATTCAGAAATTGTCTGTGTCTCATGCAAATGACTGTAGTGCTTTACTGTGTTTATCAAGTGCATGCAAAAACTGCTTTCATGGCAACTCTTCTTCATGTAATTTTATGATAAAGCATTAAATTTCAAAACATTTAACCTTCATATAATAAATAATTAATTCAGAATAATATTGTGTCTGCTTAGTTTAAAATTTTCATGGTTTACAATTAAAATTCGTCATGGGGTCATTTATGACCCCAATGGTATTCAGTGTGTGCAAAAAATCTCGGTAAAAGCATACTATGATGTTATCCACTATCCAGATGGTGCCTCTGACTATCCTTACAGACCATTTCAGTGCTATCTGCCATTCAAATAATGCCCGGCACTGAACAGCCCTATCTGGATATTCTGCACTGACCATTATGCAGATACCAGTATTGAATATTTAGATTTTATTTAAATATGCAGCCGGCATTAAAAAAAAAAACATTGACTGCATGGTTAAATATTGTTCCGAATCATTTTTGCCCAGTTGTGGAGAACTAACCCGCATAACTATTCTGCATGTGTTATTGCCCATTTTATTTAGTTTTACTGATTTATTTTTTCACATTTTCTATACCACCTGCTGCCCCTTACTTTACCCACATGTCACCAACCGAGCAGCTGCTCAATATCGACACTGCCTGGTTAGCAGGGATATCCTGGGTCTCTTTTAATAATGGTTTATGGACTTTTCCTCCAGGAACTTCTCCAAACCTTTTTTAAACCCAGCTACACTAACAGCTTTTACTACATCCTCTAGTAAGAAATTCCAGAGTTTGATTGCACGTTGAGTGAAACAAATGTTTTCTCTTATTAGTCTTAAATAGGTTACCCTGTAGCTTCATTGCATGTCCCCTCGTCTTTCTATATTCTGATGACGTAAACAATCGATCTAGGTTTACCCGTTCCACCCCATTCATTAATTTATAGACCCCTATCATATCTCCCCTCAGTCATCTCTTTTCCAGGTTGAAGAGCCCTAACCTTTTTAGCTTCTCTTCATAGGAGTATCCTTCCATCCCCTTTACCATTTTGGTGGCTCTTCTCTGTACCTTTTCTAATAATGCTATATCCTTTTTAAGATACGGCGACCAGAATTGCACAAAATATTCAAGGTGCGGTCGCACCATGGAACGATATAGAGCCATTATAATATCGTTTGTTTTATTTTCCATTCCTTTCCTTATGATACCTAGCATTCTATTTGTTCTCTTGGCCACTGCTGCACACTGGGTGGAGGGTTTTAACATGTTATCCATGATGACCCCTAAATCTTTTTCTTGGGTGGTGGTTCCTAATGTGGAACCTTACATCGTATAACCATAGTTTGGGTTGTTCTTTCCTAGTTGCATAACTTTGCACTTGTCCACATTAAATTTCATCTGCCATTTGGATGCCCAGTCTTCCAATTTATCAAGATCCTCTTTCAATTTTCCACAATCCTCATGGGTTTTAGCAACTTTAAATAGTTTTGTGTCATCTGGAAATTTGATAACCTCACTTGTTGTTCCCTTTTTCAGGTCATTTATGAATATGTCAAAAAGCAGCGGACTCAGCACAGATCCCTGGGGTACTCCACTTTTCACCTTTCTCCATTGGGAAAATTGGCCATTTAGTCCAACCCTCTGCTTTCTATCTTTTAACCAGTTCCTGATCCACAATAGTACACTGCCTCCTATCCCATGACCTTTTAGTTTTTCCAAAATTCTCTAATGCTTTGTTCATGTTAAGTTAATAGCCCTGTTCGATCCATACTGTACAATGTTCAATTGTTGTTTTCAGTTCTTTGTAAAGCCCTGTTGAGCTATGTTGTTTCATGTAAATTGCTGTGATTCTGAGATACAGCAGTAAAGAAAAATAGCTAAATAAATACAAATAAATAAATAAGAGTGAGTACATATAACAGGGATAAACAGTATAGGTTAACACCTCCAATGTCTCATCCAAAGGTTAAAGAGCTAAGTTCTAAAGCTGGTTTTACATTTTAAGTAGCAGCTTTCATTCCTTAGGTCATAAGGTAGAGTATTCCAAAGGACTGGAGCTAAATAGGCAAAAGAATCCCATCTAGTCAATTCAGGCTTAATCTTGGAGGGTGAAGGTAGGTGGAGGAATATGCCCTGAGAGGATCTTCAGGAATGAGGTGCTATGTAAGTGATAAGATTAATAATTAGATGGGGAACATCAATAGACACAGCACAAAAAAGCGAGTATGAGAAGTTTAAATTTTGTGTGTGCCGAGAAGGCATGGAACTGTATGATGAAATCTTTTGGCATGGTAAAGAGACTTCAGAGCCGTGTTTTGTATCAGCTGTAGGAGTTTGATAATACAGCACTAGTTAGAGCAGTGGCTTGGGAACCAAGAGATCACGGTCCAATTTCCACTAGCACTCCTTGTGGCTGTGGGCAAGTCACTTAACCCTCCATCGCCTCAGAAAAATCCAAGTTATCAATGTTCCTGTTTAATGTACATTACCAAGTTTAAGCTACAATGTAAACTGCTTTGACTGAAATGATAAAGTGGTATGAAAAACCTGTTAAATGAGAAATAAAATAAATAAATAAAAGCTTGTCAATCCAGCATATAAAAAAATTACAATACTCAATTCTGTTTAGAAAAGCATGGATTAAAGTGTAAACTGAATAAGTACCAAGGAAGGATCTCATGGAGTGGATCATTCAAAAAAAGGCAAAGGACCTTTTTTGGTAAGGACTACCAAAAGGGACTGCTACAGCTGGAAAAAGATCTGCACTTGTAAGTATTTATCTTCTGGAATATACAGTACTCTAAATCTTGGGGAAAGTGGAGCTCTTTAGGTTAAAGCTGATAAATCTGTGTATTTTAGAATTCAGTGTTTTTGCTGAGTCAGTCAGTACCACCAGAGAGCTTTTCATTTAAATCAAATCAGAGTATAGCTTAGCAAACAAGTAGAATAAATAGTCTCTGAGTAGAAAGAAAGAAATTTGTTTCTAGTGACCTTTACAAAGAGGCCTTCCAGTTAGGAGACAAAAGAAATTTGTGAAGTTGTCTTAAATAAGTGTTAAAGCCAAGTGACAGATCAAAGGAACAATTTGAAAGGCTCCCTCTATTAAACCAAGAGCTGTGTGAATCACCCAGGAAATTGATAAGAAGTTACCTTAGAAGCACAGGTCAAGCGTGACTGGTAATACTCATCAGGAATAGATGAATTAAGGACCTGAGATTAATTAATCTTAGGGTAAACAGTCTATTACATGTATGAGACATAGTTATATTAGTATAAGCATCCCCAGCAAACAACTAAACAACTTAAATACCTAAACAAAACCTTAAAACTAAGATGCAGACAGCAGTCCAGCAGCGAGATGGGGGGGGGGGGGGCAGGGGGTTCCAGTCTTTTGCATTGAGTGTCATGCATGATTTTCTCCCACTCGGTGAGAGGTCTTACGTGTGCACTAGGTGCAAGGAGCTCTTTGCTCTCAGGGAACGAGTCTGATCTCTGGAGGCTAGAGTAGCAGACTTGGAGGACATCAAGAAGACAGAGAGGTATTTAGATGAGACCTACAGGGACATACTACTGAAGTCCCACCTCAAGTCTGCCAGCCTCTCTGTTGCCATGGAGGAGAGAGGTCATGTGACAGGAGACGAAATCCTGGTGTGGCAGGAAGTGATCCTGTAGCTAGGCCCTGTCCTCCAGGTGATGTAAATCTCCCTCGCACCGAGGAGGTTTCTCCAGGGCCATGTGCCCATGAGGGAAGGGTTAGGACAGTCATTATAGTTGGTGATTGAATGGCTCGTGGGACGGGAGGATTGCTTGGTAACATGCCTGCCTGGTGCGAAGGTAGCAGACCTTACGCGCTACCAAAACAAGGTTTTAGATTGCACTGTGGAGGAGTCTGCTTTCTTGGTACATAAGTACCAATGACATAGGAAAGTATGGGGGGGGGGGGGAGGTTCTGGAGGCCAAATTTAGGCTTTAGGTATGAAGTTGAAAGCCAAAACATCCAGGGTAGTATTCTCAGAAATGCTTCCCAAAAGGCAGGCAGAACTCCAGAGTCTCAATGCTTAGATGAGACAATGGTGCAAGGAAGGGTTTTGGATTTGTTAGGAATTGGGCAACATTCTGGGCAAAGGAGGGGCTTTTCCGAAGGGATGGGCTCCACCTTAACCGGGATGGAACCAGGCTGCTGTCATTAACCTTTAAAAAGGAGATAGAGCAGCTTTTAAACTAGATAATAAGGGAAAACTGACAGTCACCCAATAGCTCATGATTCGAAATGATGTATCCTTGAAGAATACTAACAAAAAAATGCAGTTAGGGCATATCGACAGAGAGGTTCCAAAACACAAAAGTAATCCAAATGTCCTTAAGAACAGAGCAGACAGAGCTTAAAGATTCCAAATTACTCCTGTATACCAATAACCAGATTAATATGGATAAGATACAACCTCTAAAATGCTTGTATACAAATGCTAGAAGTCTAAATAAATAAGATGGGAGAGTTAGAATATATAGCAATAAATGAGAGGTTGGATATAATTGGTATCACAGAGACCCGGTGAAAGGAGGACAACAAATGGGACACTGATACCTGGGTACAAATTATATTGCAATGATAGAGTAGAATAAATTGGTGGAGGAGTTGCACTCTGTTGGAGAGGGCATTGAGTCACACAGGATTAAATTTTTGCAGGATATAAAATACACTGTAGAATTTATTTATTTATTTATTTATTTATTTATTTATATTTTTTATATACCGCGCTATTGAAAATCAGCTCGGTTTACATTAAAACTGAACAGAGCAACAATGCGTTAAATATCGCAATGTGCTTACATAGAACATGGCTTACATATAACATGTGTTTTTACAATAACAATGGCATAATCAAACTTGGGAAAAACAGGGAAACTATTTACATGGTATATACAAGTATTTACATAGAGAAATTTATTCCATTACACCGTGGGCATTTTTAGGTCAGGATGGGCGAATGTGTAGATCTATATGGGAGGAGCACCTACCCATTATCATGTTGTGTGACAAGGCAGTTACTGTATGGTGTGAGTGCAATTGATTTATGTTTTTCAGGCATGGGTTCAGGATAGTGAGTTAAAAAGAGGTAGTGTTTTATTGCCTTTCTGAAGGAGGTGAGGCTGACTATGGAACGAATACTGGCAGGAAGTTCATTCCAGGCTGTCGGGGCATAAATTGAAAAAGCTCTATTGGTAGTTGCCTTTGTACATCTTGTAGTGAACTTAGGTACAGTTAGCATGTTCAGTAGTGTGGGTCTTCTGACTCTGGTGTTGTGTGTGTTGTTGATCAGTTTGCTGATTGGTGTGGGGGATTGATTCTTCAGTGCCTTGAAGGTCATGACCAGTACCTTGTATTGGATTCGGGCTTGTAGTGGCAGCCAATGTAGGTTTTTCATTACTGGGGTTATATGTTCCATTCTTGAAGTCCCTGTAAGAATCCTAGCAGCTGAGTTCATGGCCAGCCGAAGTGGGTTGAGGGTTGCTTGTGGAAGACCATGGAGGATGGTGTTCGCGAAATCTATATGTGGGATTACCAGAGCTTGAAATATGGAACGATAGTCTGAAAAGTCTAGTAGTGGGCGGAGGTGGCGAAGGGTTCGGATTTTGTGGTAAATTGCTTTGGTAACAGTCTTTACATGATTTATCATGTCCAATCGCTGATCTAGGATGATGCCTAGGTAGCGAATTGTATCTCTTGTCTTTAGTTCAGCATTTTTGACTTGCAGACTGGGTGGTGGGGTGAAATTCTGATTCCTTGTGACAAATAGGACATCAGTTTTGCTATGATTGATCCTCAGGTTTTGTGTGAGAAGCCATTCAGCCACTGCATCAAAGCATCTGATGATAGGGGAAAAATCAGGTTGTTCTATGATGAATGGAATGTACAGTAGTATGTCATCAGCATACACGAGACATTCTACATTTAATGAGCGTATCAGAGAGCAGATAGGCTGCATATAGATATTAAATAGTAGAGCAGACAGGGAAGATCCCTGTGGCACTCCCTGCTTCTGCAGGAATGGTTCGGAGGACGTGTTGCCTGCTTTTACTTGCTGCCATCTGTTAGTTAGGTATGATTCGCACCATTGTAATGCGGTTCCCAGTAATCCTTTTTCTTGGAGGCGTTGTAATAGTATCTTATGATTCACAGAATCAAATGCAGCAGCAATGTCAAGAAAGATAAGGACGAAACCTTGGTGTATGTTGTCAATTCCTGTGATAAGCTTATCGAATAGGGTAGTTAGGATGGTATCTACTCCATGTGATTCCCTGAAGCCATGTTGGGCTAGATCGAGGGGTGCCTCGTCGTCAATGTGCTGATGGATCTGACGTTGGACTATTTTCTCGATGATCTTAGCAAGCAGTGGAATGCTTGATATGGGTCTGTATGATTCAACTTTGGATGTATCAAGACGACTATTCTTTAACAGGGGTCTGATCGATGTGTGTTTTAAGCTTTGGGGGAAGATGCCCCTTGATAGTGATTGGTTGGTTATTTTGCATAATGCATGGCTTAGTTTATGTCGCAGTTCCTTTATCCAACTTGCTGGACAGGGATCATTGGGAGCTGTGGTGAGATTGATGGAGGAGATGGTGTCTTCAATTTCTTTAGTAGATACTGCCGAGAATTCAAGTAGTAATGTAGGTTGTTGTGTACTAAGTACATTGGACGGACTGCAGTAGGATGATGTCATGTCGGATTGGATCATTTTGGATTGTAAGTAGTCTGAATAATCCTGTGGTTGAGGCATATGCGAACTTGCTGGAGATGGATCACCTGTTAGTGATTTTACTATATTAAATAGGTCATGTGTTTTGTTCAGTGATTTTTTTAGAATCATTGAGTGGTATTGTTTCCTTTTTTCATTTATTTTCTCTCTGTGTAATGTTAGATAAGAGTTGTAGCTTTGTTGGGCTATGGTAGTTTGCTTTTTCCGCCATCGTCTTTCTAGTTTACGTAGTTGTAAAAGGGATGATCGAAGGTCAGATGAGTACCAAGGTGCATGTTTGCGTCTTGTGGGCAACTTGTTGGTGGATGGAATACAAGCTAAAGTTTTGATGCTGTTATTCCAATTTGCTACAAGTTCGTCAGGGTCAAGGGTTGATACATCCAGTTGTGGAAGAAGCTTGGCAAGTAACTCTTCCTTGTTGAGTGTGCAGAATCGTGTCGCTGGTGTTCCGTGATCTGGGATATTAGCCATGGCCTTGTTATTGGGTAAGCAGGTACTTGGTATTCGGAACTTCAGGAGTTTGTGATCAGACCATGGTACTGGAGATATGGAGGTCAACAGCGGAGGAGAGGTGTTGACTACAGACTGGGGTGCAAAAATAAGGTCAAGGGTACCGCCTTTTTCATGCGTTGGGGAGTTCACTAGTTGCTTATAGTCAAGGTCATACAGCGCTTCAAGGAAGGTTCGTGCATGTGCTTCAGGCAGTGAGAGGAGATTGAAGTCCCCCACTAACCAGTTTGAGGATCGTGAGTTCTTTGAGTTGCAAGCGAGATTGATGATTGTTGGTAGGTCATCGGAGGAAAGTGTTGGGGCTCTGTATAGTGCATTGATTGTACATTGGTTGTTTGATACTGTAATAGTGTCAAGGTGCTCTGAGGTGAGTGAACTAACTAATTTAAATTTGAGTTCTGATTTTGCAAGGATGAGGACCCCTCCTCCTTTTTGTTTGGCTCTGTGGCAAGTATATGACGAGAATCCAGTTGGAGTCATTTGATTGATAATCACATTATCACAGTCTGATAGCCAAGACTCAGTGATAATTAATACATCAAGGTTGTAGGATGTTATAAGGTCAGTGATTGCTGGCCATTTTTGGCGAGTAGATCTAGTATTTATGAGTGCACATTCCAATAACTGTTGTTGCTGATTCTTGCACAGTTGAGTTTTTTTAATATTTTGTAAAGGAATGTATAATAGGTGTTGGTAGATTGAGCCGTGGGTGTTATGATTAGTTTGGTAGTGGTTCTCTGACCATCTCCTACTATGACTAGTGAGAATTGGGATATGTGTGGCACTTGTATTGAGTGCATGACTAGGGAATCTGGAAGTGAAAAATAGAATGGTCAGTGGTATGAGTAAGGCCATCATGTGGGAATTGGTGGGTGAGTGAGTGCTTAGGAATTAAGCTGTAGAGGCTGTTAGGAGAGCCTAGAGGTATGAAATGCTGCTATGTGGGTGAGCTAGTTTTAGAATGTCAGTGTACTCTGCAGGGGGGGATATCAACACTTTTGCTGACATTCAATGCTACCTGGTTCAATCAACTTGGTGTTACTAAAGAGGTTATAAGTAAGGCAGTAAAAATGCTTTAACAGTGCATTTTGTCCCAGCAGCGTTACTAAATAGCATACATAAGTATAGATAGTATAGTTACACTATATCTTGAGACTCAACCAACAATGGTTGCACAATTACCCAATACAGCCTTAGAGCACATGTATCGCTGCACTAAGGTAGGTCACATCAAAGTTACTTTGTTACAGTATATTCTTACAATTCGTGTTATAGGTTTATATAACAATTGATACTCACAGCGTTATTTGTAACGGTGAGATGGTTTTCCAGTTGTTGATCATGTATTAACTATAGGCCTCCACCAGGGCCTCCGCCTAAGGGCCACGCCAAAGGGCCCTCTGGCGAGGCCCTCAGGCGCGGGCCCGTCAGGCGCGGGCGCGCCCGATGGCGCGATCTTTTAAGCCGGTACAGGAAGTCCCGATTGGCTGGTGCTGTTCCTTGCTGCCGGAGGCTCTATCCCCCGACTGGGGAGAGCTGCAGATGGTGGCAGGGGTTCACTGGACCACGCGCCCGATGGCGCGATCTTTTAAGCCGGTACAGGAAGTCCCGATTGGCTGGTGCTGTTCCTTGCTGCCGGAGGCTCTATCCCCCGACTGGGGAGAGCTGCAGATGGTGGCAGGGGTTCACTGGACCACGCGCCCGATGGTGCGATCTTTTAAGCCGGTACAGGAAGTCCCAATTGGCTGGTGCTGTTCCTTGCTGCCGGAGGCTCTATCCCCCGACTGGGGAGAGCTGCAGATGGTGGCCGGGGTTCACTGGACCACGCGCCCGATGGCGCGATCTTTTAAGCCGGTACAGGAAGTCCCGATTGGCTGGTGCTGTTCCTTGCTGCCGGAGGCTCTATCCCCCGACTGGGGAGAGCTGCAGATGGTGGCAGGGGTTCACTGGACCACGCGCCCGATGGCGCGATCTTTTAAGCCGGTACAGGAAGTCCCGATTGGCTGGTGCTGTTCCTTGCTGCCGGAGGCTCTATCCCCCGACTGGGGAGAGCTGCAGATGGTGGCAGGGGTTCACTGGACCACGCGCCCAATGGCGCGATCTTTTAAGCCGGTACAGGAAGTCCCGATTGGCTGGTGCTGTTCCTTGCTGCCGGAGGCTCTATCCCCCGACTGGGGAGAGCTGCAGATGGTGGCAGGGGTTCACTATGGATCTCTATGGATCAAAATTCCACATAAAAAGGGGAAGGCAATGGCAGTGGGGATGTATTATCTACCATCTTGATAATGAAATGCTCAAAGAAATCAGGGAAACTAACAAAAGTTAGTGATTTCAATTAGCCCGGTATTGACTGGGGTCAGTGTCATCATGGCAGTACTTGCTAGGGAGATAAAGTTTCAAGATGAAATAAATGACTGCTTCTTGGAGTAGCTGGTTCATGAAATGACAAGCGGGGAAGACATTTTGGACCTAGTCCTTAGTGGAACACAAGATCTGATGCAAGAGATGGGGGACATTTGGCAATAGTGATCATAGCATGATCGCCTTTGATTTAATAAATGGAGGAAGGACAGCAAGGAAATCCACAGTACTACCTTTTTAACTTCCAAAAGGGAGATTATGATAAAATGAGGAAAGTAGTTAAGAAAAAACTACAACGAGCAGATGTGAAGGTTAAAGATTTACCTCAAGCATGGGCGTTGTTTAAAAATACTATCTTGGAAGCCCAGACCAGCTGCATTCCACGCTTTAAAAAAAGTGGAAGGAAGGCCAAAAAACTGCCAGCACAGTTTAAGGGTGAGGTCAGAGAGGCTGTTGTAGCCAAAAAAGCATCTTTCAGGAAATGGAAAACTGGAACAACATAAATACTGGCAAGTTAGATGCAAGGCATTGATAAGGCAGGCGAAGAGAGAATTTGAAAAAAAAGTTGCCGTGGAAGCAAAAGTGCATAAAAGCTTTTTCAAGTACATTCGTAGCAAAAAAACTATAAGAGAATAAGTTGGACCATTAGATGACAGAGGGGTAAAAGGGGCACTAAGAAGGGACAAGGCCATAGTGGAGAGACTGAATGAATTTTTTGCTTTGGTCTTTACTGAAGAAGATGTAGGGAAGTTACCCATGACTGAAATGGTATTTAGAGGTGATGAATCAGAAGAATTTGAAGAAATATAGATAAACCGAGAAGATGTAATACAGCTATTTGGTAAACTAAAGAGTAGCAAATCACCTGGACTGGATAGTATACATCCAAGGGTGTTGACAGAACTGAAATACGAGATTGCAGACCTACTGTTAGTAATCTGTGAATTATCATTAAAATCATCTGTAATACTTGAAGATTGGAGAATGGCCAATGTAAGGCCAATTTTTAGAAAGGGTTCCAGGGGTGATCCGGGAAACTACAGACTGATGAGCCTGACATCAGTACCAGGCAAAAAGGTAGAAGCCATTATAAAGAACAAAATTACTGATCATGTAGCTAGTCATGGTTTAATGGGAGAAAGCAAAACATGGCTTTAGTTAAGGAAGGTCTTCTCTTACTAATCTGTTACATTTTTTTAAAGGTGTGACAAAGGTGAGCCACTCAATATAGGGTATCTGGATTTTCAGAAAGACTTTGACAAGATCCCTCATAATGGACTCTTGGCAAAATTAAAAAGGCATGGGATAGGAAGCAGTGTACTACTGTGGATCAGGAACTGGTTAAAAGATAGAAAGCAGAGGGTAGGGCTAAATGGTCAATTTTCCCAATGGAGAAAGCTGAATAGTTGAGTCTGTGCTGGGTCTGCTGCTTTTTAACATATTTATAAATGGTAGTAATTAAAAATGCACCTCTTCAAGGAAGAATATACCATATTCTCAGACCTAGAGACTCATCCACCATAAACTTTTACAGTTAAAATCATCTAATCCAATGCACTAGACACATACACGGTATCAATGATCCATTGTTGAATACCAGCTATCTCTCACCTACAGCATCACTGAAAATAGCTCAAAGTTAAATATACCTACTGTTATTTAGTTATATTGTTATTTTGTTATATTGCTCCAATTCCTTGTACAACATCATTCCTTATTGCCCTGTTAAATTGTTTCACTGTAAGATGCTTTGAATAGTAGAAAGGCAGTATAAAAATAAGTTTACATAAATAATTGACCTTGAAATGGGAATAATGAGTGAGGTGATCAAATTTGCAGATGACACAAAATTATTCAAAAGGATTGTGAAATATTGCAAGATTGGACGTTCAAATGGCAGATGAAGTTTAATGTGAACAAGTTCAAAGTTCTGCACCTACAGTAGGAAAGAACAACCCAAGCTAGAGGAAAGGCCCATAAACCATTATTAAAGAGGATCTGAGAAATCCACTGTTTGCCCCAATTACAAGCATTTGTGGAACCTGTGTGTCTTTTTGGGAACCTGCTAAGTACTTGTGACTTGGATTGGCCACTGTTGGAAAGACGATATTGACTTGATGGACCTTGGTCTGACCCAGTATGGCATATCTTCTGCTCTTATGAGAAAATATTTGGGAACTGAGAGATAGCTGATTGTCAACAATGAAACTTAGATTCCCTTTTACTAAAGCCTGCAAAGAATTTGCAATTAACGTGACAAACAAAAGCACATTAATTACAACCCCTCCATGTTAGCTATCGGGGATGTGACCAGTATATTCCTCATAGCTAGCTTGTGACGGGACACTCAAACTTGAGCTCAACTAAGGGGGCGGGGGGTTATTTAGTAACTCCCATACAGAAATCTTTCTGTGGATCCACTTTAAGAGTCGCATTGCCTTCCCCACCCCATCCCAGTCACCGATTAATGTGCATTTTAGCTTGCAGTAGCGGGCATGATTGTGTCTTAGTGTGCCTGACTGCCGCTGCCAAGCATTAAAATGCATGTTAACCGGCTAAGGGACTTTAGTAAAAGGGGCCCTTAGCATAGCTATGTGCACTAATTGCAATCTTTATGCCAGTATCTTTGATGTGAAAAGTGAATAGTTTCTCAGACCTGTGTGGGTTTCATTTCAAAGGTTGGGATAAAAGTCATGAGGCAATTGCCTCAAGGCATAGGTGTAAGTTTTGAGTGGCCGTAGCCTTCCAAGTATTGTAAGTAAAGACAAGCTGAAGGTCGTCAGCATATATTAAGATGCTAAACCCAAAGTCTTGAGCAATAGCAACTAGAAGTGCCATAAAGATGTCACAAAAGGTAGAAGCAAACATGGATCCTTGGGGTATACTACAAGGGAGCGAGGCAGGGGCAGACCGATCAGTATCAACGAAGACGTGAAAGGTGTGATTGAAGAGAGATGATTTAAAGTAACCATCATAGAGCAACACCTCCTATCCATGTGTCTTCAAGCCTGTGTATTAAAAGGTTGTGGTCTATCAGATCAATAGCTAGTCATATTAAGGAGGATGAGGACATTCCTGTTAGTATCACAGTACGTGTGAATCTTACTAACCATACCTACCAAAGTGGTCTCTGTGGTATGACCTTGCTTAAAACCTGATTGTCTGGGACGGAGAACATTTGTCTTGTTAATGAAGTCCATTGAATCTGTGCACCCCCGCTGTATTCAGTGTGATTTCAAGGATACGATGAGCCCAAATCATGTATTTTGAGGATGGGAAGTTATGTATTATAAGGGAGAAAATGGAATACTAAGGAAGGGAATGCTTTAAAAGTCTTTGGAGGTAAAGGAAGTGCCCTTTAGCAAAGGTTGCTACATAACCTTTCTTCCAATATAACTCAAATACCTTTGCACAAATTAAAGGAACTCTTCCCGTGTGCATTTCATGGGTCAGCATTACTTGACATCACTGTCAGAGTTATTAAAAATCTGAAATGAAGGATACTGCATGCATTAGTCCCTCACAGCTCCCACACTGTTACTCAGAAGCTTGCATTTGTATTTTTGTATTTATTTGTATTTAGCTCCCACCTTTCTGGGAGTTCTTCAGCCTTTCTGCTGTGGAAATACCAACTCCATGACAAGCATTTGTTCCTGGCTTGGGTCAGACATTTACCAGCTTGCTTGTGAGCCCTGTCTGTCTTTATTGAGATATATATAAATATATTTATTTTATGTGTGCTTTTTATCTTACCTGTCTCTTGCCTCTCCTAATAACTAATTGTAACTGCCCTGTGCTTTCTCTATCTGGTCTCTGTTTGTGAAGGCCAAGTTTAAAAATCAATTCCATTTTCCACTCCTTCCTCTGTCTCTGCTGTTTTTCACAGAGTTTCAAATCTTCCTGTGCCTGTTCTCTAACCTACCTGAGTGTGCAGAAAGTGTAGCCCCTCTCTCCCCCCACTGAGACATTGTTAACTCTCCTCTTCTTCCCTGCCCACCTGTGCTTCTGCCTTTTGCCTTTTTGTTGTAGAAAGAGCAACTCCATTACAAGAAAACTGCTCCTAGCTCCTGGCTTGTGTCAGACATTTAACTGCTTGCCTGTGAGTCCTGTCTGTCTATATATTTATATATTTATTTATTTTATCATTGTTAGTGGGCTTTTTACCTTATCTGTATTTTTTTTGTAATCTTGTTCAGCTCTCTCCTATTTTCGGCTGTCTGTCTCTTCCTTTTCCTCTTCTCAAGTCACTTCATTGGCTCCCTATCCATTTCCGAAAACAGTTCAGACTTCTCCTACTGCCCTATAAGTGCACTAGTTCTGCTGCTCCTCGCCATCTTTCCTCTCTTATCTCTCCTTACACCCCATCTTGGGAACTCCGTTCCTCTGACAGATCACGTCTATCTGTGCCCTTCTGAACTATCGCCAACTCCAGACTTTGCTCCTTTCACCTCGCTGCTCCTTATGCCTGGAACAAACAGCCCGAGTCTGTATGGCAGGCATCATCTCTGGGCTTTTTCAAATCTAGGTTGAAAACTCGCCTCTTCGAGGCCGCTTTTGGATCCTGATCCGCCTAGTCTCCTGTGTTTCCTTAGCACACCCCTAGATGTATCCTTGTCCTCAACTGTTGTGCTGTCTGTCTCGACTAGATTGTAAGCTCCGATGAGCAGGAACTATCTCTTATATATGTCTATACAGCGTTGTGTACGCCATGTAGCGCTATACACATGATCAGTAGTAGTAGTAGTAGTAGTAAGGAAAATTACATTCAGGTGCACTAAGCAGGTTAGGTATGATGTTTAGCACTGGTAGTTAATGAAATTTTATTAAAAAAACGTTACAAACTGCACCACGATGTAAATTCAGAAGTTTCAAGATAAAGCAGTTCTGTAGTTCCTAATAAAATCAGGATTCGTTGTCTTACTTGGAGTTTTGTAGTTTCTGATATATGCCTTGTAGCACTAAACCAACCAAAAAGAATGAGACATGTGTAACATGAAGCTACACACCCTTGCTGACTACTTTGCAAACAAGCTAAAAAATGAAAACTGTAATTACACACCACTCCCACCAGAACCCCAACAAATTCCATCTAATTTACCAGAAACACTTATTAAACATAATATCAAACATCAACCTGATCACCTCCCCTTGGACCCATGCCCCGTCTCCTGGATTAAAGCCTCAAAAACTGAGCTTGCCCCATACCGCCTCCACATAATAAACCAATCCCTCACCCAAGGTATCATGCCCACTGACCTAAAAATGTCCTCCACACACCCTGTACTAAAGAACAAAACACTAAACAGAAACGAACCAAGCTCATACAAACCAATAGCAAGCATTCCCTTTGTTGCTGAAATTATTGAAAAAAAACATCCAAATCCAACGTTACATTGATTTTAATGCCCACCTAGACATCCATCAATATGGATTTCGACCTTCCCATGGAGTTGAAACCTTGCTGATAGCACTATTTGACCATCTTGTCTGAGGCATAGATGACCCTAATCATGCATTCCTACTAATCTTCATTGATATCACCTCAGCATTTGACAACATCAACTATGACACCCTCATTTCAAGAATGGCACAAATTGGTCTAGGAGGAACAGTACTACTGTGGTTCAAATCATACATCTCAAACCACAAACAACAGATTCAAATAGGCAATGAACCCCCAATTACTTTCCATCAAGACCAAGGAATACCCCAAGAGTCTGCACTCTCGGCCATCTTATTCGACCTATACAATATAGGGTACTACATCTATGTGGACAACATTATGTTGTCACTCCCTTTTGATACAACCCCCCCCCCCCCCAACTTTAACATATTTGACTGCATCAGTGAAACTGAATCATGACTGAATCACAGCAGCCTTAGTATAAACTTCAATAAGACAGAAACCCTTTATATCACAAGGAATCAAAGTACCTCCCTCCCCCAATCCATCAACATTAACAATGCTACTCTCCCAGTCAAGCAAGAGGTTAAATACCTCGGCATACTCCTCGACCAATCCCTAAGTATGCTCCCCCATTTGAAACAAACAGCCAGAACCATCCTTTACAAACTAAAAAACATCCAGCACATAAGACCATTCCTTGAATCTCATGATTTCAGATCAGTAGTCCAGGCTATCATCACCCCCCACTTTGACTACTGTAGCAGCCTATTACAGGGTCTCCCATCAAAAAACCCATACATACTCCAGAGAGCACAGAACCTTACAGCCAGGATCATCTGCAAGGCCCATTTAACTGATCATATTGCACCTATTTTATACGACCTCCACTGGCTCCCAATTTCGAGTGTGATAATATACAAGCTGCTCATGACAACCTTTAAGCTGATAAACAATGTTGCACCATCCATCCTCACGGCACTTCTCCATATCCCCCCTGACACAGGATCCCAAAGAGAAAATGTACTATGCTCCCTTGTGATCCTCAACACAATTCGTAAAACAAAACAGACCACGAGTACCAGAGCTTTTACACTTACTGCCCCCAGCTTCTTTAACTCCTTACCCTTATCTATCCACTCAGTCAAGAATCTACAAGTGTTCAGAAAAGAGCTCAAAACACACCTTTTCATTGCACATTATGGACAACACAACACTGACGCAAACCCACAAATGACATAAACACGTTTCTTTGCCGAACAAGATGATGTCAGTTACCCACCCACTCCCATGCATTGCCGAATCATACTCTCTCCAGCTCATATAACCCATGTATTATAGCTAACATGTACATAGTTCCGTTAAACTCTTCTTATGTTAAACTCTCTTGTAACAAGTTCACATGTCTGTTATATGTAACATGTTGGTTATCTGTAAACCGCCCCTGATCTCTGGAAGGGGCGGTATAGAAAAGTGTAACAAATAAATAAATAAATAAATGCAAAAGACAGTCCCTTCAAAATAGAGCTTACAATCTATTCAAGACAGAAAGATAGAGAGCAGAACAAATAAGGGACTAGGGTAAAACTAAAGGGAATGGTTATAACACACATGAGTGCTAAACAGGAGAATAAGGAGGGTCAGGATCCAAAAACAGCCTTTTTTTTTAGCCTGGATTTGAATAGTATATTTCAGGCATATGGTACAGTAAGGTGTAACAAATGAAGTCTGGAGTTGACAGTGAAAGAGACTTCAAAAGACCCAGCTTCTAATCCTGCCTTCACTGTTCTATGTGTGACTTAACCAGTGGGACACTGTGATACCTGGATACAAACTATATCGTAATGATAGAACTGATAAAATTGGTGGAGGGATTGCGCTCTATGTTAGAGAGGGCATTGAGTCATAAAGGATTAAAGTTTTGCAGGAAACAATATTTGCTGTAGAATCTCTATGGATTGAAATTCCATGTTTGAAGTGGAAGGTGATGGCAGTGGGGGTGTACTATCGACCGCCTGGCCAGAATGAACAAATGGATGATGAAATGCTCAAAGAAATCAAGGAAGCTAACAAAAGTCACAGCAGAGTAGTAATAATGGGTGATTTCAATTACCCCAGTATTGACTGGGTCAGTGTCACGGCAGGACATGCTAGGGAGATAAAGTTTCTAGATGAAATAAATGACTGCATCTTGGAGCAGCTGGTTCATGAACAGACAAGAGGGGAAGCAATATTAGACCTAGTCCATAGTGGAACACCAGATCTGGTGCAAGAAATAAGGGTGTTGGGACCACTTGGCAATAGTGATCATAGCATGATCGTGTTTGATTTAATTAGTGGAGGAGGGATAGTAAAGAAATCCACAGTACTACCTATTAAATTTTGAAAGGGAGACTATGATAAAATGAGGGTTATAGTTAAGAAAAAACTAAAAGGAGCGGTTGCAAAGGTTAAAGACTTACATCAAGCTTGGGGAGGAGTGGTCTAGTGGTTAGGACAAGGTCCTTCAGGCTGGAGGGCCAGGGGTTCAAGTCCCACCTGGGGACAGCAATCTCAGGCCAGAGGAACTGGGATTTCTAGTCCTATAGGCACTCCTTGTGGTCTTGGGCAAGTCACTTAACCCTCCATTGCCCATGTTCCCTGTAAGTATTAGCATATGTGTCTAATATCCCCTCGTGTTAAATGTATCCCCCAATTGACTGCTTTGACCCAGTGAAAAGCAGGATATAAATACAGCTAAATAAATAAAATAAAATACTATCCTGGATGCCCAAGCCAGCTGTATTCCACACATTAAGAAAAGTGGAAGAAAGTCCAAAAAACTGCCAGCATGGTTTAAAGGTGAAGTCAGAGAGGTTGTTGCTGCCAAAAAAATCATCTTTCAGGAAATGGAAAAAAGAGCCAAGCAACAAAAACTGGAAACAGTACAAGCACTGGCAAGTCAAATGCAAAGCATTGATAAGGCAGGCAAAGCGAGAATTTGAGAAGGAACTTGCTATGGAAGCAAAAACACAAAATAAAGACTTTTTCAAGTACATTCGTAGCAAAAGGCCTGCGAGAGAGTCAATTGGACCATTAGATGATAGAGGGGTAAAAGGAGTAAGAGGAGACAAGGCTATAGCAGAGAGACTGAATGAATTCTTTGCTTCGGTCTTTACTGAGGAAGATGTAGGTATGTTACCCAAGACTGAAGTGGTATTTAAAGGTGATACTGCAGAGGAATTGAGAGAAATATTGCTACACTGGGAAGATATATTGCCACTATTTGATAAACTGAATAGTAGCAAATCACCTGGATCGGATGGTATACATCCAAGAGTGTTGAAAGAACTGAAATATGAGATTGCAGACCTGCTATTAATCTGTGAACTTTCATTAAAATCATCTGTCAATATGTAAATAGTTAAAATCATATGTCAATATGTAAATAGTTACCCATGTTCTCCAAGTTCTATTCCCTGTTATAATGTAAACTCTATCAGTCTTCTCTGATCTGAGTATTCTTTGTTAATTGTAAACCGCACTGATAACAAATAGTGCGGTACATAAGAATTGTTAAATAAATAAATAAATAAATACATAAATAAATAAATCTGTAATACCTGAAGACTGGGGGATCGCCAATGTAACACCAATTTTTAAAAAGGGTTCCAGAGGTGATCTGGGAAAATACAGACCAGTGAGCCTGACGTCAGTACCGGGCAAAATGGTAGAAACCATCATAAAGAACAAAATTACACAGCATGTAGATAGTCATGGCCTAATGGGAGACAGCCAACATGGCATTAGACAAGGAAGATCTTGTCTTACTAATCTGATATGCTTTTTTGAACGTGTGAATAAACAGGTAGACAAAGGTGAGTCAGTTGATATAGTGTATCTGGACTTTCAGAAAGCCTTTGACAAGGTCCCTCATCAGAGCCTTTTGGCAAAACTAAAAAGTCATGGAATAGGAGGCAGTGTACTATTGTGGATCGGGAACTGGTTAAAAGATAGAAAGCAGAGGGTAGGGCTAAATGGCCAATTTTCTCAATAGAAAAAGGTGAATAGTGGAGTTCCCCAGGGATCTGTACTGGGTCCGCTACTTTTTGACATATTCATAAATGACCTGGAAAAGGGAATAACTAGTGAGGTTATCAAATTTGCAGACGACACAAAACTGTTTAAATTTGTTAAAACCCAAGAGGACTGTGGAAAACTGCAGGAGGATCTGGATAGATTGGAAGACTGGGCATCCAAATGGCAGATGAAATTTAATGTGGACAAGTGCAAAGGTTTGCACCTAGGAAAGAACAACCCACACTATGGTTACACAATGCAAGGTTCCACATTGGGAACCACCACCCAGGAAAAAGATTTAGGAGTCATCGTGGATAACATGTTAAAACCCTCGGCCCAGTGTGCAGCGGCGGCCAAGAAAGCAAATAGAATGCTAGGTATCATAAGGAAAGGAATGGAAAATAAAACAAAGGATATTATAATGCCTCTGTATCGTTCCATGGTACGACCGCACCTTGAATATTGTGTGCAATTCTGGTCGCCGTATCTTAAAAAGGATATAGCATTATTAGAAAAGGTACAGAGAAGAGTCACCAAAATGGTAAAGGGGATGGAAGGCTACTCCTATGAAGAGAGGCTACAAAGGTTAGGGCTCTTCAACCTGGAAAAGAGACGGCTAAGGGGAGATATGATAGAGGTCTATAAATTAATGAATGGAGTGGAACGAGTAAACGTAGACCGATTGTTTACGCTATCAGAATATAGAAAGACTAGGGGACATGTAATGAAGCTATAGGGTAAACTATTTAAGACAAATAAGAGAAAATATTTTTTCACTCAACATGTAATCAAACTCTGGAATTTGTTACTGGAGGATGTAGTAAAGGCTGTTAGTGTAGCTGGGTTTAAAAAAGGTTTGGACAAGTTCCTGGAGGAAAGGTCCATAAACCATTATTAAAAAGGGACCCAAGATATCAATGCTTGACCCAATACAAGCACTGTGGAACCTGTGTCTTTTGGGGATACTGCTAAGTACGTATGACCTAGATTGGCCCCTGTTGGAAACAGGATACTTGGCTTGATGGACCTTGGTCTGACCCAGTATGGCATATCTTATGTTCTTATGTCACCTGGCCTCCCTGAAATATAACCTGCCGTATGAACTCGTAGGGGGATGTTTACTAAAAACACGGAAACGCGGCACTGAAACGCTAATAAACGCGTTTGAACACCCCGCACACGTGCGAGTCACCCCCGCAAAGGTGCGCGGCACACTAACGGGCCCCGTACAAGTGCGGGCCCGCAAATGTCCGATAGAGGCATGGAACGGCTAAAGGAGGGCGGAGGAAGGCTCCGGAGGGGCGGAGGGACGGGGTCAATGGGTGGAGAGTTGGAGGGGAGAGGCTCCCCGCACAGTATCAGGCCCGAATTTGCATGTAAAAACTACCACGAGGGAAACACTCGCGGTAGAAAGCATTTAAAGGGAAGAGAAACCATTTCCGTCAGCAATGTACAGGAAAACCGGGGAAACCAGCAAAACGTGAGCAGTGTGATACATGTGCACAGCACAAAAGTGCAAATAAAAATAGAAAATGACCACAACAGAACTATTAAAAATAGTAATTCAGCTGGGGAACAGTTATAGTGATGGGAAAATACAGAAAACACACCCAGCAAAGCTCCAGAAAAAAGAAATGAATTTTGGAAGGGTTTACGGAGCGGAAACTCTTCCAAAAAACATTTCCTTTTGTGGAGCTTTCCTGGGAGTGTTTGCTATGGTTGCCCATTAATATCACTGTTGCCCAGCGTGGTGATATTTTGTCCCCCATTTCCCGTGGTCATTTCCGGGGTTTATGTGCACGTTTGTCACCAGACAGGGTGCATATGCCCACAGTAAATTTGCATAGAGCAGGGTTTGTGACTCCATCCTGCCAGGCTTACTACCTCCAGGGGCTGCACTGTCTATGTGGCCATAGTGTGGTGCAGCGGACAGAGTCAGTACCTCTAGGACCAGAGGTTCAAAGCCCAGCTGGGGCACTTGCCAGCCCAGTCCCTATATTTTACCCACCACTAAACACAGATAGCGCAGACACCCCTGTATTGCAGGGGACATAAGCATGGGGAAAACACCCATATTTTACCCAACAACGCACACACACCACAACAATGGGCATTACCCACAGCCAAGTACCCCAAATGCAGTCCCGTACTGCCACATTCCAATCAGGTCACCTGCTTTTTATGGGAGAAGCTCATGCCAGCATGTTGGCGGACGAGTACATGTGGTGCAGGGGGCAGTGGCTGCTAGCGACAGAAGACAGAGGCCTAGCCATGTGCAGGCTGGCACAGTCCACAGCAACAGACAGGCCCTGCCGGATCCACAGTCATGGACTATCCAGGGAATTCAGCCAAGTTGTGGCTACACAGTGGTGCAGTGCACACAGACAGTGCATGCAAGAACAGAAGGTCACAGGTTCAAAGACCAGCTGGGGCTACCAGCAATCCTGCCCACATATTTTCCCCACAAATAAACAGTGACAGTAAGGACACACCTTTTGTGACGAGAACATATGCAATGGTAATACGTCTATCTTTTACCCCACTGAGCACAGACACAATGAACAGGGGCAGAACCTACAGCAGAATCCCCCAAATGCAGTCCTGGTGGGCCACACACCAGTCAGGTTCCATGCTGCCACTCATACAAATGCCTGTGCTGTATATCTATGCACCACCCCCACAGCATGTAGATGTAGCTCATGCATATTCATGAGGGACAGCAGGAAGACCCGAACAGTGTGATGCAAAACTGGGCTGGAGTGGGGAAGCGCTGCCGTAAAGCAGCAGCCAACAGGGGCAGACACACCCACACCCACACCCACAGGCCCCATTGGCCAATGTCTCCTGTAGAGGTAGAACATTGGACCCTGCGTGCATCTCCCAATACCAGCACCTGCATACCTTAGCAATGTCACCCTACACCTGAGGTACACAGCTCTGAAATGTTTGCTAAGAGTACAGGCTGATAGATATCCCTACGTTACGCACATACTGCTAGTTGACTCCATCCGAACAATCTGTTTGGTGTCTGCGTACCATATCCATGCCTGTGCCGTGCCCAGGACCGGTGTGGTGGCCAAGGCTAATCACCCCCTCAATAGTAGCACAATGCTGGCATAGGTGTGGGAGTGTGTGTCTGTCTATACAGTGTGTGTTGGCTGCAAACACCTTCCCCAACCCACACTGCCAGCACTACTGCCAGTATTGGCCTGCCAATGTGCATAATGAGCAGCAATGTACCATGGGTATAGGTCAGACATGGTGGGCTGGCCAGGATGCATCTGCACAGGGCATAGGGCACTGGCTGTGACATTGTAGTGCCAGGCCACCACCTACACAGACAGGGTGACCTCTGTATGTGCTGCTGGGGGAGCACTCTCACCCTGAGTGTGCAGTGATGACAGCATGGCTAGGCACCCCCATAGTGCTGTATTGTGTTTCTCTCTTGTGGTATATATGGGTTTCCTGTTGGGGCCTCCTCACAGAACTCTCTGCTTGTGTGTGCTGCCACCCCAGTTTTGGGTGCATGCATTTCCATCAGGGCTAACCAGCAGACTGTTCACAGCTGGTATGTGTCTTGATGGAGTGCCTTGCAGCGTGCAGCGGCTGATGGCTTGCTGCAGGTGAATATCAGATAGTGCTGGGGTGCATCTTTGGATATCCAGGCCTAAAGTCTGTCTGATGATGTGTGTGGAGCTGCTTGGACTGCCCTGTAGGGTGTCTGTTCCCCAGCAGGACTGGGGTTTGATGGTCCACTCTACTGCCTGGTGGTGGTGGTGGTTTCTTTGACCACCTAGGGGTCCATGGGGGTTTCCACTAACTGAGACAGACAGAGATATCCAACATGTATTCTGCAGCACCTTCCTATCTCACAGGTTAGTACTGTTTTGGAGCTCTGTCATGGCCTCATCCAGCCATGGCTGGTTTTGTGGACCTGGTCCTGGCCGCCACATCACACCCTCAGGGTGAGCACAGTACCCGCACAATGTGACGGTGTGTAGCTACTCTTTGCTGGTAGTCCACCTGCTCAGGACCCCCTACCAGGCCGAGGTGCTGTGTGGGTGCACATGGACAATTCCCCCTACCAGGCCGGGTAGCTGTTGGGGTGCATTCCCCATCTTGTGTGCATCTGTGGACAGCTGATTTGCATGTGCAGTGCATCATGGGTACGGGTGGCCTAACCCTATCCTGTCTACAACAGCAGACTGTGGGGTGACGTGCAGGCTCTCTGCAGCCAGCCAGGGGCTTGCTGTCAGCTATAGAGCTATAGCCCAATAGTTACGTCACTCCCTGTACAGCCAGAGGTCATGGGTTCAAACCCCCAGTGGGGCCCTTTGATAGGGCTGTCCACAGCTTTATTTTTATTTACTGTACATATGTCTATGCCGGCAAAACCACACACAGCTTACTATACCCATTAGGTGCCTCTGAGGGTGCTTTATAGGGCGCCCTATAGGCCACCTTATGGTTGCCATCCATATAGGGTGCACTATACATTATCCTGTGTCGCAACATACATGGTGCCCTATAGGGGACATTCTAGGGTGCCTTGGCGGACAGTGCACTGTAACATGTGCCTTACGGGCATCCGTATGTTAACACACTGTGAGAGCGGGTTTACTAGTGGTGGGAAATAAAATATAACTGGAAGGCCTCCTACAGCACTCTTCACCATGATACATACTGCCCCAGCCAGCCTTGTTCACTGTGCACTGTGAGGAGTTGAACCCCTGGCCCCTGCACCATTGGTCAGTGTCCTAACCATTGTGCTGTGGCTCTGTTCCTGTGTTTGTGCATCCGCACGCAGCCTTGTAGCCATCAGCGCGCCATCTTGTGGCGCACTAAATTAACAGCGCACCGCCTTATGCCGCACAACATGGAAATGCCCCTAAAATAATGCCTCAGCCAGCTGTCTTCAATGGGCACTGTGGGGAATTGAACCCATGATCTCTGCACGAGTGGTCAGTGTTTTAACCATTGTGCTATGGCTCCGTTCCTGTTATTGGCACATCAACGCGCCACTTCTCCCTCCCACTATTGGACTGCCCCCTCACACATCAGCGCGCCGCCTTCTGCCCACCGGCTCGCCGCCTTCTGTTGCCCACATTTATCAGCGCACCGCCTTCTGCCACCCAAACTTACCAATGCGCCGCCATCTGCCACCTACACTAAACAGTGCGCCGCCTCATGCCGTAATAAAAATAACAGTGCGCCGCCTTCTGCCGCCTGAAATTAATATGCCTCCTAAGCACTTTTGCCCATAAATGTTGGTGCCTCAGCTGGTCTTTTTTGTTGAGTGCAATGGGGGCTTGAACCCCTGGCCCCTGCACCATTGGTCAGTGTCTTCACTGTTGTATTACGGCTCTGTTGTTTGGTTTTGCAGCAGCGCCCCACTTAGCCTTCCCACGCGCTAATGTGGGCCCCGCACATTAGCGCGACGCACACACGTACGGTCCGGTTTTTTGCTTTTTTCTGCCTGGCCCGCCCACTCCTTATATGGCACCAGCACACTAACGGGGACCCGCACAGCAACGAAGTTTAGTAAACATACCCCTTAGAGTTGATTTTGTAACTGTTTCAAATGTTTCCTTTTCTATTATGAATTTTTGTGGGTCAGAGAACAGGTTATTGGTTTTACATGATTAATTAAAACTTGTATTGTTTGTCCCAGGGAATGCTCATGAGAAAACTGAAGGAGGACAGAGAGCAGACACATATATAAATATATATATGTAGGGAGTCAATATTTAAAAAGCACTTAGGGTCTGATATTCAAAGGCATTTACATGGTTTAAGACCCGTGCCACTGAATAGCCCTGATTATCTCTGCTACAAACCCCAATGCTAACCACTTAGCATCGGGGTATGTCGTGGGTGTTCCAGGGGGAGCGGGGGAGGGGCACCTATCACTAACTGGACAGCAGCAATATTGCACCGCTGCCCAATTAGCACCTGCCGTTAAAAGAGAGGCCGGCTTTTGCTGCACCTATCTTTACCCATGGAAGGTAACGAGGCAGAGGCTCAATATCGCCGTTGCCTAGTTAGCTTCTGCAGGCTTATGGACTGTGTGGCAACCCTGGATATTCAATGCTGGGGCCGCATATGACCCTGGCATTGAATATTGGAGGTTAAGGGTAGTTGGCGATGGCTATGTTCCATAGCACTGCATAGCCGTCCCAGAAGAATATTGGGCCCTTAGACGTTAGGCACCTGTGCCAAATGTCTCAATTCATTTTTAAAAAATATCTTATGGCATCATACTGTACATATAGAGCCTGATCACAAACGGGGCACGTCCAGCACAACTGGACAGCCCTGAACAGGATGGGCCCATCAGCACCTGTTTCTGCCCCGCAGGAGCCAGACACTCCCTCGGTTGCAGGATCGGGTACTGAGACAGCCCAGTGTGCCTCTGCATACCTGCGAGAAATATCCTCCCTGATGCATGGCCAATCCCTTCAGTTCTGACCCCAGTTTCCCTGCTGCCCAACCCTCGGCGAGGTCTGCCAGGGCCAGGATCAGGCAGAAGGGCCTCACCTTTTGCCGATGCTGTGCTGCTGGGGGCTGTCTGGCCACTCCACAGCCATTGCTGCTGCTTAAACCACCTCCAAGGTGATATAAGCAGCACGGCCATCTTCCACCTGCCGGACATACAGTGCTGGGACCTGTATCGGCCCTGTACATCTGGGTGCATGGCCCGCCCCCTCTCTGCCTGTGACACCCCTGTCCTGATCTCCCCACACTGCTGCTGTGTGTGTGCGGGGAGATCATGTACCTTCATTGGGGCAGCATGGATAGTGGGGCTGCACCTCCTTCCAGGATGTACAGCTCAGCTATCCGCCTCTCAGAATCAGGCCCATAGTGGAATATAAATATTCCACTATACATGTGGATCCCAATTCTGATTTCTGCATGTCCGGGCTGACCAAGCGTGCAGAATTATTACAGCCCCCAGATATACCCGTGAACAGTATTCTACGCTAGTGTACATCTAAGTGTCTGCACGTCTACCCAGCACAGTACTCCTGCCTGTGTGCTAGTGCCATGGTGTCCCATTGCCATGGCACCAGGACTCACAGCAGGAGCACAGAAGACCGGACATCAGCGACAGTTTCCCTCCACCTGACCCTTGGCAGGGGCAGCCAGGGCCAGGATTAGGTGGCGGGGCCTTACCTTCACCTCCACTGGTACTTTTGGGGGTCTGTGTGCCCAGATCTCTGCCGCCCATGTCTATCCAGCCTCCAATGGAAGTACAGGGCCATGGCCTGAATAGGCCCTGTACGTCTGGGTTATGTGGCCCGCCTCTGCTTTGCCCACTCTTTGACCCATCCCCACACCTCCCACCCCTGTCCAGAGGTCCCCACACAAAAGCCCTGTGCATGCAGGGAGTTCTTGAGTCAGAATACAGTGCAGGCAAATAGCAGGGGTTGTACGTCCAAACTGGATGTACATCTCTGCTATTCTCTGTTCGGAATGACCCCATAATGCTATACATAAAATGTGGAGAGTAGATCAACACACTCATATAAATTAAACATATAGAAACTGATATTCAGCCCCAACTCATATAAAGTGGAATTTTAGAAGGGACGTCTAGTAAGAATCTGGAAAGTCCCGAGTAGAATGTCCAAAAATGGGGTTCAGTTTTGCTGTCTCTTTGCTTTCGGTGGGAAAAGTAAGATTACAAATCTCAGGGTTCTTCAAGTTCAAAAATCGGGAACCAAGGGGAACATCCAACTGTTCAGCTGGACTTGATCAATATAGAACACTAGCAGGAAAAGGCTCTTCCAAATCAAAACAGGAAACACGGGAGACAGCCAACAGAAGAATGGCACATTATTCCAAAAGACCACAAACGGACACAGAAAACAAGCCGGGCCAAATTATAATACATGATAACAGAAATATTGAATGTCTCTCTAATCTAGCATTTCGGTACTAATGCGGGACGGTTGTCTCATAAATGTTCTGTTACTGGATTTTGGATTTCGAAGTCTTTTTCATTTTTTTCAAACATGGTAGCACTAGAACAGTGCTTCCCAAACATTTATCCAATATGACCACATTTTAATACTTAAAGGTTTTGTGACCCCATATGATGATGTAAACAAAATTGCAGACCTCCACTCCTGTCCTCTCATTTACTTTTTTCTTCTCTCCTCTCTTACTTTCCAAAAAATGAAGATGACAGCAGTAGCAGTTGTAGCAACAGTATGAACAGTCAGCACAAGGCCCTGAGTGTCTGTACACTCACAGACCCCAAAACTCTGCAGGGGCTTCCCAACTAACAGGAAGCCCACACAGAAAGAGGGAACAGGGCCTGTTAATATTCACTGACCCACAGGCCCCTTACTGACTGCCACTTCTGGGCATGGGTCATAGTGCAGGCCAAGAGGTTAAAGGGAGCAGCTCTCCTTCTGTGACCCCTGATGATGTGACTCTTTTTGGGGTCCTGACCCATAGTGGGGGAACTACTGCAGTAGATGATAGCAAAAAAAGATCAATCGGCTAATCCAATGTATCCAGTTATTTCTGTTCACAGTGACCATACTGTGCCAGCTGGCATGATTTAGAAATTGAACACCGGGGAGGTGGGGGTAGAAGTGACTGGCTATTACTGCTGTCCCTTGGAAGCATAAGTGGGGTAAGTAGCTGGAGGGGGCAAGGGGATAACCGTAGGCACATCTGGCTTAAGTTGACGGTAGTAGGTGCGAAGGAGACAGGGTTAAACTGGACATTTTTTCTTTTTCTTTTGTTTGTTTTTTGTCTTTTTTTAAAATTTTAGATAAAACAAAACACCTGAACCAAAAAAAGGAAAAGAGAGCAAAAAAAAGAAAAAGAAAAGAAAAATATGTCCAGTGCACAGCCCTAGAGAGCAGTCTTTGCTCATAGCAAGGAAGGTACTGCACCTGACCTGCTCATAACCATGCAAACCTCTTTCTCCCCAAATTCCTGCTTTTTCATTTACTTCACCTTTTATCTCCTTTAACCTTTTTTAGAATGCATTTTTACAATTGTCCTTCATAAAAATAACTCGAGGGTGGGAATTATACAGAAAAGACCATGTTCAGCACTCCATCTGTTCATATTCTGACAGCTGTATATAATGTTAAGGCTGTAAAAATGCGAAAAAAATAATGCAACATAAAAAGAATTGACTCCGATCCAAGAGGCCATAAACGGTAAGAAATACCATTGAATGATTTATACCCTGCTGTAATTTTTACAGTAAGTCATCTTTCAGACATTTGCCCGTGACAGATTTTAATAATATTAATGCCTAGGGCAATGCAAGTCATAGGCGATGGGCACGTTCATCAAACTGTCAATCCCAGTAAATGAAATTCTATAAGCAATAATGTAACATGTTTAAAGCAAGCTAATAAACAAGTCAGCAGAGAAATATTACTGTCACGGTCCTCTTTCACTAATCCCGTCTACACATTATATATTTGTATATATACATAAAAATCTCAAATGTAAATCTTTTCCCCTGTAAGATTTATGACTGCAGAAACACTGCTGACCTTTCCTAAAACTCCTTCCTATCTCTCTCTTGCACACGTTCTGGAGAAAATGGCTGGGCATTTTTCATGATTAAGTGAAGGTTGTGTGGGATCATGGCTGGATAATAACGTCTTTCATTATTATTGTTTTGCTTTGGGTTGTTTTTTTCTTTTTTAGTTTTGCCGTTGGGTTGGGAGGCTTCTCGGCAATGTCAAAGCTAAGGAAGTACAAGCCCCAGCCAAGAGAAGAATTGCGAGTAATTATCTGAGTTCTCATTAAGGCAAATTAAATTGATTTCATTCTTTGTGCTCACTTTCACAACTTGGTTTCTTTTAGATACTTTATCTGCTTCAAGTCAAGGTTCTATTTTGGCTTAAGAACATAAGAAATGCCATACTGGGTCAGACCAAGATCCATCAAGCCCAGTATCCTGTTTCCAACAGTGGCAAATCCAGGTCACAAGTACCTGGTAAGTTCCCAAAAAGGTACTGTACATAGGTCCCGATATTCAAAAGGCATTTACACAGTTTACAGCCCAGTAAACCATAAAAATGCCTTTAATTTGGGAAATTCAATGGCACTTACACAGTTAATGTGGTTGAATATCCCACATGTGGTTGGCATCAGAAAGTTTTTGGGGGCATTCTGGGATGGAGTGGAGGCGGAGCCTGTCGATAACCAGGCAGCAGCAGCAATATTGCATGCTGCCTGGTTAGTGAGCTGCACTTAAAAGATAGACAAGTAAAGCCCTCACCTATCTTTAAGGCACAGGAGATAACTGAGCAGCATGCAATATCACTGTTGCCCAGTTAGCTACTGCGGCTTCCAGCATGTGCGGCAATCTCCGGATAGTCAATGCTAGGGCCGCATATGACTCAGGCATTGAATATCTTGGTTTATGGGTCGGCGGGCAGGGCTATGCGCTGTAGTGGCGCATAGCCTGACCAGATGAATTTCGTGTCCATAGGTTCCACAATGCTAGACCTGGGGTAAACAGTAGATTTCCCGGGTCCTCTTTACTGATGGTTTATGGACCTTTCCTCCAAGAAGTTGTCCAAACCATTTTTAAACCCAGCTACACTAGCAGCTTTTACTACATCATCTGGTAACAAATTCTTGAGTTTGATTACGTGTTGAGTGAAAAAAATATTTTCTTTCATTATTTTTAAATGGGTTACACTGTAGCTTCATTTCATGTCCCCTAGCCTTTCTACATTTTGATGGAGTAAACAACCGATCTATGTTAACCCATTCCACTCCATTTATTCAATTAAAGATCTCTATCATACTATGTCTCCCCTCGGTCATCTCTTTGCCAAGTTGAAGAACCCTAACCTTTTAAGCCTTTCCTCATAGATGTACCCTTCCATCCCCTTTACCATTTTGGTTGTTCTTCTCTACATTTTCTAATTTTGCTATAAAACATTCTAATTCTGCTTTTTAAGATATGGCAGCCAGAATTGCACACAATATTCAAGGTGTGGTCGTACCATTGAAGGATACAGAGGCATTATACTATCCTTGGTTTTATTCTATATTCCTTTCCTTATGATTCCTAGCATTCTATTTGCTTTCTTGGCTGTCACTGGACACTGGGCAGAGGGTTTCAATGTATTATCTGCAATGACGCCTAAATTGTTTTCCTAGGTGGTGGTTCCTATTGTGGAACCTTGCATCATGTAACCATAATTTGGTTTGTTCTTTCCTAGGTGCATAACTCTGCTCTTGTCCACATGAAATTTCATCTGCCATTTGAACATCCAGTATTCCAGTTTATCAAGGTCCTTTTGCAATTTTTCACAATCCTCTTGTGTTTTAACAACTTTGACTAATTATGTGTCATCTGCAAATTTGATCACCTCACTCGTTATTCTCATTTCCAGATCATTTATGAATATGTCAAAAAGCAGCGAGCCCAGCACAGATCCCTGGGGTACTCCACTAATCACCTTTCTGTAAAAAAAATTGGCCATTTAGCCCTACTCTCTGCTTTCTATCTTTTAATTAAAATTAATAAAATTGTTTATCAAATAATCTTGTTTTATTTGATAAAATCATAGAAATATTATAAATGTTTTCAATTGAACGGAAAGGTCTTATTTATTTAATATTTTTTTTTATACCGTGTTATCAGTCAAGCTGTTAACATTATAATTTAAACTTGGTAATGTACATTAAGCAGGGACATTGGTAACTTGGATTTTTTCTGAGGAAGTGGAGGTTTAAGTGACTTGCCCAACACCACAAGGAATGCTAGTGGGAATAGAATCCTGGTCTCTTGGTTCCCAAGCCAGTGCTCTAACCATTAGGCTACTCCTCCACTCCATTGCCTTTGAAGACTTCTTCTGCCTGTGAGGGAGGTCTGTATATCAAACCAATGTAAACAGATTTTGATTCTCTCTTGCTATACTAACCCACAGTGCTCCTTCCTTCTCTCAAAAGCCCTGCAGTTCTATGGTTTTAATATTTTTTACATATAGCGGCATTCCTCGTCCCTGTATTCCTACCCTTCCTGAATAGATTATAGCCTTTTTTTTTCCAAATCTGTTTATTAAACAACATAATCAATTGACAACCATTGCGAGAAACATATTTACATTTTTTTGTTGCTTTTACCCTCCCCTCCCGTTGCTCCCCCCTCTTATCCAAGTGCATGTACCAACAAATATCCTCATTTATAATCACCTGGGTAGGGTGGTGTCTTATCCCTCCCCAGGAGTCCACAGTGCACAGAGAGAAAAACAGTGGGAGAAATCGAGCACCAGCAACCATGGAAAGCATCTGAAAGCTCTGTTCATAGATGTATACTTTTTTCCCCCCTCCCCCCAATTCCCTTATCTTCCCCATTCCCCCCCTACCCCCCTTCCCCCCTTCCCCCAAGCCAGAGCCAAACCGCCGTTCACAGGGAAACGCCTACCCGTTGTCCCTCTCCCCATCCAGCTCTCACCCCCATCCAGGCAGTACCGAGGTGTAACCTTAAGCCACAGCTAATACCTCACTCCTAACCTTAGATCCCAATCTCTGAATGTAAGGCGTCCATATCAGCAGAAAAGAAGCCCAGCGCTGAGGAGTCCCCCTGGCCGCCCTGCATTCCATCAACATAAGGTGGTGGAAGCTATTACGCCACTCCCAGAATGAGGGGGCTAATGGCTCACGCCATCAACGAAGGATAGGACCCTTCCCCACCAGACAAGCTTTCCGCATCAAAAGTTGCCCCCACCGCCCCTTAACCTGCCCTGGGTCTAGACAGTCCAAGGCAATCAATAAACCAGACCACCGGACAGGTTGACACAACAAAGCTCCTAAGTAGGCCCCAATACGGGTCCAATAAGCCTTGATGGGTCCACACCCCCACCACATATGTCCCAAGTCTGCCAAGGGCAGGGCACACTTAGGGCACCCCCCCATAATCGGTGAGCCTCGTGCGCAATGCGCGCCTCGGGGAAAAGTGGACCCGTATAATACATTTGAATTGTACCTCCCGTCATTTGGCCCCCTCTACTAATCGGACAATCCGTCTAAGAGCCACCCCAACCGAGCCTGGTGGAACCGCACACCCCAGTTTCCGCGCCCAGGCCTCCTCCTCCGTCGAGTAGTCTATGGGGGCATCATATTGAGCTAACCCATGCTTTAGTACCGCTACCCTAGGCGGACAGTCCTTCCCCAAGGCAAGGGAAGCAATAATACGCGCAGAATGAGCCTCATGCAATTCCGACCGTTGCAACGAATCAATGTAATGCCTAAGTTGGAGATACGCAAAAAGAGAAGTACTCTGTGGCAGCTCGAATTCTGCACAAAGCATCTCAAAGGACTTGCTACGGCCCTCAAGTGTGACAACATGTCCCAAACTCTTGATCCCCTGCCCCTTCCACTGCCAAAATATCGCAGAATCGGTCCCCGGCAGAAAGGTGGCAATGCCTTGCAGAGGCAGCCAGCTGGAGACCCTCGAAGAGGTGCCCCAGATGCGATTAAGGCTCTGCCAAGCACGGCGAAGCGGAGCCACCAAAACACTATGTGTCACCCTAGCCGGCAGAAGAGCACTGTCGAGATGCACCACTGCCGGGAGCGCATGCGGTATCAAGAGAGCCTCCTCATAAGCCCTAGGCATGTAATAATCAGTCTCCCCCAGCCAATCCCCCAAGTGCCAGGCCTGACAGGCCAAGGCATACTGAGACAGATTCGGGAATCCCATCCCCCCTACTTTCCAACCACCCTGCAACCGACACAACGGAATCCGGGCCCTCGCTGCTCCCCAAAGAAACCTCCGCACCTCCCTTTCTATCTTTTGGACATCCCGGCGCAACAACCACACCGGCAATGTTTGCAACCAATATAACAACCTGGGGAATATGACCATGCCTATCGCCGCCAATCTGCCCGATAAGGACAGTGGAAGGGGTGTCCAAGCTTGCAGCTGTGCCTGTATTTTTGAGAAAAAGCGGTCAAAATTAAGTTTATAAAGCATAGCAGGATCCCGAGGCATTAAAATACCTAGGTACACAAAGAACTCCCCCGCCCAACGGAGAGGGAAATCCCCCCGCCACGTTCCCCGCAGCCGCCCCGCAACGTCCAGAGCCTCGGATTTGTCCATATTGATGCGTAATCCCGCAAAGCCCCCGAAGAGAGCAAATTCCTCAAGGAGATTAGCAAGCGACTCCTGAGGGAACAACACATGCACTAACATGTCATCGGCAAAGGCTGCCAATTTGAATTCCTGAGCCCCTAGCCTGACCCCCTTTATACCCAGAGAAGTCTCTATGCGCCACACCAATGGATCCAGCAACAACACAAAAAGCAATGGGGAGAGGGGACATCCCTGCCGCGTACCCCTCCCCAATGGAAACGAGTCCGAAAGCACTCCATTGCAGGAAATGTCCGCTGTAGGACCCGCGTATAATAACTTCACGGTTTGACAGAACAGCGTCCCAAGGCCATATTGGGGCAAGAGAAAGTGCAGGTAGTCCCAATGAACTTGATCAAAGGCCTTCTCGGCATCGAAGCTTATCAACAAAGATTGCAAATCTCGCTCCCGAACCCATTCAAGTGAAGCCAGTATTTTATGCAGATTCCGGACCGCATGACGATCTTTTACAAACCCCACCTGTGACTCGTGTACCAGCTCTCCCAACACGCCAGCCAAGCGGTCCGCCAGAATTTTAGCTAACACTTTCAAGTCGAAATTTATCAAGGAGATGGGTCTATAAGAAGGTGTATGTGTAGGATCCTTCCCTGGCTTAGGGATCAAAATAATATGAGCATGATTCTTTCCCCAAGTAAAAGTGCCCTGAGCAATCCGTCTGTGGTACATTTCCAGTAGGGCAGGTGACACCTGCTCTCCCAACAGCTTATAGATTTCTGCCCCAAAACCGTCAGGGCCTGGCACGCGACAGCAGTTAGCACCCTGGATCACCCGAGACACCTCTTCCACCGTCACCGGCAAGTCAAGATGGGCCCGCTGGTCCGCAGTCACCTGGGGGAGTTGAAGCCCCTGAAGGTAATTAACCATATCCACCTGAGAACCTGGCCGACTAGCATAAAAGGTCTGAAAATAAGTTTGAAACACGTTCGCTATTTCTCGACTCTCCTTTCGTAACTGCCCCCGTTCGTCCCGCACGGCTACGATCGAGCGAGTCCCCCTACTGCCCCGGAGACATCTCGCGAGAAGCTTCCCAGGTTTATCACCAAAGCGATATAACTGGTATCGATAATACCAATGGGATTTTTTTGCACGTTGATGCAATAGCTCATTAAGAGCCACTTGGGCTTCCCAATATCGTTTTTTGTTGGCTGGAGTGGGGGTCACCCGCACACCTCCTCCGTTCTTTCGCGGTCTGCTTTTCCAATTGAACAATCCGAGCAGCCAACATTTTTCGTTTCCGTGCTACGTAGGCAATAATGTCGCCCCACATAAACCACTTTCGCGGGTTCCCACAGCAGCTCCTGCTGATCATGATTTTTCCGGAAGTCTAACCAACGCTGTTTAAGATAACTATGAAAGGCCTGGTCACGGTAAACATCTAGAGGAAAGCGCCAAGTCTGCATACGCGGGGCCCTAGCTCCCCAATTTAAACTCACCCAGATGGGAGCGTGGTCCGAAATTTCCATTGGACCAATTTGTGCATCTTCCACCTGAACAAACAGCCGTTCCGATAGTAAAGTATAATCTATCCGCGCATGGGAGCCATGGACACGGGACTGGTGGGTGAAATCACGCTCCACCGGGTGCAGCAAATGCCAAGGATCCACTAGGCCTAATCGCTTGCATAAGGCGTACAACGCCTTGGTGGTCTGGACCCGGGATCTCTCCCCCATCCCCTTCATGGTGTCTAAATCAATATCAAGGACCCCATTCAAATCACCCGCCAATATCAGGGGGGCGTCCGGCCACTGCTCAAGCCTGGAGTCTAGACGAGCATAAAATGCTTTATCCAATACGTTTGGGCTATATAGCGACCCAAAGATAATGGGCTTCCCATCCAGAGTACCATATAACAAAAAATACCACCCACCCGGGTCAGCATACTCCTGCAGCGCCTCAAAGCGAAGGTGCTTATGAATCATGATAACTACTCCCCCCTTTTTACCAGTGGCCGGAGCACCCCACACTTGCCCCACCCAGTCTCGTCGTAGTTTGGTATGCTCTATTGCAGTTTGGTGGGTTTCTTGCAGCATAGCCACATCGCACCGGAAACGGGCCAAGGCCTGCAATATCTTATATCGCTTAACAGGATGTCCTATCCCACACACATTCCAAGATACAATCTTCAGGACTTAACACAAAAAATAGTATCTACCCATAGAATAATACAAACCAAGGGGAGGGCGGCCGTCCCAGCCTGCGGCCATCCTCCAAACAACCTGAAAGTCCCAGGCATCAATCTCCCTTGCGAAAAATGGTTCCGCTCCAGCTTCCCCCACCCTCCCCTATCCCTCCCCCTCCCCCCTATCCTCCCCCCCCTACCTTCTCGCTGCCCCTCTCCCCTCCCCTTATCCCCTACCCAATCCCTACCACTACAAATCACCCCTTCTCCAACCGTCCAACCCCCCAGCCGCCCATCCCCTCCCTTCCCCGTAACCTGTCCCACTCCACCCAGCCTACCCAGGCCGGTTGACTTCCTGCGACAGCCGGGCCCTACCCCCCAGTAATCCCATACAGGCCCCTACCCCAAAGTATCCTACCAACCCTGCATCCCAATTCAAAACCCTACCAAGGTGTTAGGGAAACCCTCCCGGGACAGTCAATATACACCCTTTCTATAGCCAGAAATATATGCATAAGGGCTGTGGCCCTGAGACAGCCAAGAGGAAAGCTTCCCATGTGTCTAACGTTACTAGTGCAACAGAAATCTAGCAGAAAGCACAAACATCTTAGAACATTGAAACTTTAGAACAAAAAGTGAAACAACTAAATAGTACATAACAGCAGTCCAAACAGCTGACACCCGCAAAGTGAGGGTGGCCTAAAGTGGGTCCGCTCCTGCTACCTAACTACAAATAAGTGCCCAGACCACCCCCCCATACCACACTGTAAACACGTGAATCTATCAACTTTATAATGTGCAGCGGCTGCAATAAATATAAACTGGGCCGTAGCACGTAGCAACCCCTACCGCGCACATGGAGACCCACCTTACGATCAAAACGGAGCCCCTCCGCTCCCCCCTTGTAAATGCATCCCAACCCAAACTAAAAAGAACCTTGGGGGCCACTGACCCTCGCAAGCAGCAGGGGCGGGCCCGATCCCCATGGGCAGGACCCCATATCCCGAATGGCATAGCTAAACACAATGGAGCACCCCCGCCCCAACTATAGGTGCCCTCCATTACAAAGTGTCTCCATGAGGGGCCGCCCCTTACCCCCCGTCTCCAACAAAACATCCACCCCCTAGGGTGACTCACTAAGGTAACGCTGTCCCAAAAACAAAACAAGACAAAAAAGAATGCTTACCCGGACCCCATGGGCAACACCAGACAGCCTCCGGGGCCATAGTAGTTACGTAGCAACCCAGCAGGAGTGGATGCACAAGCAATACTCCCCCCCAGCTGCCAACGGAACACGAGGCACAGTAGGGCCCCAAGTTCCACCCCCCTCCAAGCCCCGCACGCGAAGCCTCTCCTCTAACAATACCCACCATATTCACTGCCCCCGCATCCCAACCCCTATTCCAGACCACCCGGGGGCCCCACCCTTGATATAGTGCATCGTATAATCCCCACAAAGGGGGGTATCATGAGGGAGTGAATCCAGTACCTCGGCCCAGGCGCCTTCTCTAAGCAATCAAAGTTTCCAATCCCCCAACAAGGGAAAGAAAAAAGAATAGGAGAGAAACAGGCTCCAAGGGCGCTATATCTCACTATATCAATATAATAATCACAGTAGCTCTAGCGTTCATAGGGTTCTCTCTTCAAGTCCAGGGTCCCTGCTGCAACGATAGTACTGCATTCCAGATACGAAACTCTGCTTCCAGGCTTGCCGATATCCAATAATCCGCACCTCTTCTCTCAGGGAACAGCCGCCGTTGGATCTGTAAGTTGCTCCAGGAAGGTGAGAGCGTCCGCGGGGGACCCCATATAGCGAGTTTGCCCGTGATGCTCCACACGAAGCTTAGCGGGGTACAACAGGGAAAACCGAATCCCCTTGCTCGCCAGTTGTGCACAAGCCGCTGAAAAAGCACATCTCTGCTGGCTCACCAACAAGGAGTAGTCCTGGAAGACCAGGATCTGCTCCAACTCTCCTGCTTGTCTCCGACTGTTGCAGGCCGCTCGCAGCACCTCCTCTTTTTGCCTGTAGTCGAGGAAGCAAGCTATCACCGCTCGTGGCCGCCGCGCTTGTTCCCGCCGGGGGCCCAGCCTGTGCACGCGTTCCAGCTGAATCGGGTTCTCCACCCCTCCGGGAAGGATCTTGCCCATCCAAGCCAGCAAGTAATTGGAGAGAGCATTGTCAGCGACATTTTCAGGGAATCCAATAAATCGGAGATTCTTCCTTCGTCCCCGATTCTCCATATCCTCCAATTTATCTCCCTGTTGCTTTACTAAAGCCTCCAGAGCTTGCACTTTAGCAGTCCAAGAGTGCTGGGCATCCTCCAGGTCAGATATTCGAGTTTCCGCGTGCTCCATTCGCCCTGTAAACTCAGTAATATTCTGGGCCACTGTATGTAGCTGGTCTCCCAGATCACGAAAACGCTCATCCAGGGCCCGCACCACCGCGGCACTCACCTCCGCCACCATGTTATGCTCATTGTCCGACCCTGGGCTTTTAGGCGCCCCGTCCACCATTTTCGAATCAGGGCCTCGTGTCTTCTCTCTCCTGGTCACTTTAGCAGCCATCGGAGGATTCCCAGCAGACAAAAACAACCGCACCACAATCCCAGCACTTCCCCTAGTATGCCGCCACACAGCAAGAGGTATTAAGCCTCTGATTTATGAAGAATTTTGCCGCTTTGCAGGGGTATAGTGCCCGGAGCTGATCCGCACACGTCCGATCAGCTCATTGTCCCACCGGAAGTCCCTAGATTATAGCCTTTTATAACTATGACCCAGTCATTGTTTTCTGTATACCATGTCTCCTGTAACTTCCATTATATCCAAGTCAGCCTCTTCCATTTCAGCTTCCAAATCTGGAACTTTGTTACGTGCACTATAGACTTTAGTATATGCAGCTCTCCAGATGTCCTTTTTTACATTATATTTTAATCTTTTACTTTCCTGAGGGCTTATACTTACCTGGGCATTTTGTTCACCCATCCCTAATGATCCTAGTTTAAACCCTTCTCAGTAGAGCAGCAAGTATGTTGCAGTGGACACTTCTCCACTCTTCGACAGGTG
Source organism: Ichthyophis bannanicus (assembly GCA_033557465.1). Lineage (NCBI taxonomy): Eukaryota > Metazoa > Chordata > Amphibia > Gymnophiona > Ichthyophiidae > Ichthyophis > Ichthyophis bannanicus. Next base: position 785,161,085 of record CM066035.1, read on the forward strand.
AATGCCATCTCTGCTCAGAGACCCTTGGAAATTCATGCCATGATCCAGCAAGTTAAAACACTTGTGATGACACCATCCAAGCAGCCATGCATTCATCTCTAGGACACGAGTCTCACAGCCTTGGCCTTGACACTCTACAAGGAGATTTGAGGAGAACATCATGTGCGCCCCTGTTTCACCTTCTCTCCAAGAACTACAAAGTTTATGTTTATGTTTATTTAAAATACTTTCTATACCGCCCCATACCAATGGCGTCTGGGCGGTTTACAAACAAAATTAAAAACAGTTACAATATAGGCTGTCAGAAAAGTTAAAAAGAACGCCAATTAAAATCTTAAAAGGGACAGCAGAGAGACAGAAAATAGAAACAGCAAAATATAAGAGGAAACATCAACAGGAGGAGGGGGAGGGAGACACAGACGGGGGAGGAAGGTCAAACGCCAAGCAAAACAAGTGGGTTTTTAGTTGTCGTTTGAAGGCTTGATATGATTGCTCTGCACGAAGAGGGGGGGAAGTGAGTTCCAGAGCCTAGGACCCAGAAAGTAAAAAGCCGAAGAACGTGTAGACTCCAGGTGAGCTTGAGAGGGAGAAGGAAGGGCCAACCGATTAACGTGAATAGAACGGAGCAGACGATGGGAAGTACGAAATTGAAGAAGATCTGCAAGATAGAGAGGGGTACCAGTGTGAGTCACCCTGTGCACAAATGTGAGAACCTTATACTGTATACGGAAGGGAACCGGTAACCAGTGATGGTGCAGAAGTAAGGGAGTGACATGGTCGTAACGAGAAGCACAGGAAAGAAGACGGACAGCTGCATTCTGAACGCGTTGTAGACGGGAGAGTTGAGATTGGGGTAGACCAGCAAGAGAAACATTACAGTAGTCGAGACGGGAAATTGCAAAGGAGAGAATAAGAGTAGCAAAGGCAGAGGGTGAAAGAAAAGGACGCACAGGACGAAGTTGTTTGAGGGATAGAAAAGAACGTTGAACTATGGAGGTGATGTGTTCTTTGAAAGAAAGAGAGGAATCAAGAATGACACCAAGATACTTGAGGGATGAGACAAGAGGAATGGGCTGGGAAGAGAGGGAAGGGGTGCAGGTGGGGGAAGGGCTTCCAAGGGTAAACCAAATGGCAAATGATTTAGTGGGGTTAACTCAAGCGGGAACCTAGCAGCACCATTTGTGTCAACATGGATGAGTAGAATTGGATAATAGCAAGCAGGATTAAAAGTCTTGGCAAACTCTCTGTAATGTCTTGTATTTTGGCACCAGTCAGGCAGTATACATCCAGGGACATCATGGATACCTCTGTAACCCTCAGAAGGGAGTCACCAACCACAATTACCCTTTGCTTCCTAGTGGTTGCTGATTCTATAGCTCTTGGGTTTTTGAGTTCTGATACCTCCGATTCTTGAGATGTTGTCACCTCTTCCACTTCCAGGACTGTGTGTGTGCACCTCTTGCAATATAGGCATTCTGTCCCCCTCCACCAGGCACTCTGCCCACCCTCCCTGCACTCTTTTCCTCAGCCTCTCATCTCCATGCCCCCTTCCCTTCCTATCATTCCACTCCTCTTGCACTTTCTCTCCCCTTCCATCAATCTCCCCTTGCCATCATACTCTTCCCCGTTTCCTCCATCCCTTATCCATATTCTCTCTGCTCTCTCCTTCCTCTCATTCTGTCCTCCATTCCCTCTCCCCCTTGCACTCTATCCACCTTTCATTCCCTCCCCTTGCAGTTTTTCCTCCACTTTTCCATCCCTATTCCCCTTTTCATTCTCTCATTCCTTCTTTTCATCCCCCTCCTCTCCACCTTTCACTCTCCCAAATATTTACATCTTATTCCCAACTGCAGCTTTGCAGTTCCTCACTTCCTTCCTCCTGGGCTGACACTGCAACACTCAGGCTGCAGTTGCCCCTCTTATTTCTTCTGCTGGTGTCAACTGGATTGTCGCTGATAGATATGGAAGCACATTGGCCATGACCATGGCTCTTCTGTCTTCTCCTTCTTTTGGATGATGAGTCCCTACCAGGAGACACTGAAGAACTTCGGCCAACAGCTTTTCTTTCTTCTTTTGCCACTGGGCTTGGGATCCCCATAGCATGTTTTTCAAATCTTCACTATTGCCGCAGCCTTAAGGCTCTTTCTTGTGCTGTGAGGTTTGGGATACGCATTACACACTCAACATATCTTAACAACTGCTGCAAATTGCTGGTTCCTTCTATTGCCATGGGGCTTGAGATCATACTCAGCAAATCTTTGCCACCATTGTGGCTTGCTGGTTCCTCCTACTGTTTTTTATGCATAGGTTTGTTTGTATATCCACAGACAAACCTATGCATGTGGATGGACAGATAGACGGACAGAAACAGACAGGCCTTCTTTAAAAGCTGCTATCGCTCTGGCAAAACATGCCTAAAAGCCTTGTCTTGGTATGTTATATGAATTGTCATTTTTTCCCACTGACCTAACAGATTTTAAATTGTGCATTTTTACAAATGATTTTACAGCAGAATGTGTGATTTGTTTTCTTTTAAATTATGGAAGAAAAAAGTAATAAATCCAATTATAGTTCTAATTATATTAATGAATCGGAACAATCTTCCAGTGTTTATGCCTATGGTAGTTGTTCCGATATTTGTGGGCCCTTAATTGTTTGTAAGGGGTGGAGGGACGGGTGAGATTTTATGGTGGAGAGGCACAGTGAATGACAGTGTCACTGAATGAAGCTGTGCAAACACCTAGTGAAAGTGATGAAGGGATAAGAGAGCGCGGCATGCATCAAAAGAACAGGCAAGAAAAAAGAGGGAAGAAAAGATTTGGCCAGAAGCAGGTCTTTGGAGATTTTGGCAAGGGCCGTTTCAGTAGAATGTAGAGGACCACTGCTAGATTGCAGTGGATTCAGAAGGGTTTGAGAGGAAAGAAAGTCAGCAGTAGTGAGCGGCGTGTTCAAGTAGTTTGGATGCAAAAGGGAGGAGGCAGATGGGTCAGTAATTGGAAGGGCAGATAGGGTCCAGTGAAGGTGAAGATATTCTACAAGAGTAAACTGACATATATGCGCAATAAAATTTCTCCTAGGACAAGCAGGATGAGTCAGCCACACCTGGTGACGTCTTATGACGGCGCTGAGTAGACCAGCATGTATTTGTAGGCTAGACATGCCCAGGAATGGGCGTGCGGAGTCACGATTTATATGTATATTTTGTAAACTACGCACATAAGCACATAAAAAGTGGAATTTTAGAAGGGACGCCCAAGCGCAATCTGGAACATTTAAGCCAGAACGTCTGAAAAAATGCAGGCACGTCTAGGTGCAGACTTCATTTCACAAATGTGGCCATGCCTGATATGGACATCCATACAGACATTCACATAGACATCCCAAGAACAAAGACATCTAGGATAGCCTGATGATTAGAGTGGTGGGTTAGGTACAGGAAAACTAAGATTTTAAGTCCCACTGCTGCTATCATTATAATTGTGCTGAGTACTGGTTATGATGGAGTGTTATCTGCTCTACACCCTCTGGATGTTTTTCAGCCAAAACAAGCACTTTCACAATGCTTATTTGTGCCTGGAGTAGGTATAACCTTAAATGAGACTCCAGACATGCAGGCCATTTCTGAAATCAGGCAGTGATTTCCAGGTTCCTGGGAACATCCCTGTCACGCCTCTCCTTTGCCTCCACCATGCACTCTTTCAGACATGGATTACCACAGAGCCGGCTTCTAAAATGGTTCTGGAGACACCTCTGTGCTTTGGACGTCTCTATGCCCATTTTCAGATGTTCAAATCAGGAATAGGGCTTCTAAAATTCCACCCAAAGTGTTAACTAACATTTTGCCTTCAATCTAAGCACTATTTATGCAGCCTTTGGGCTAGTTTATAAAGGCACATCAGCACCTCTGTTTTTATAAAATAAGCTAACAATAGGCACCTTCCTGCTCTAACCTAGGCACCCTCTCATAAAATTATCTTCTAAAAGCACAAACCTTTACGTGACATTAATTTAGCAGATGGGGATTATAAGAATTACGGTAATTTGGTACTAGATAGGTATCATAACTATAAATCTAGTGCTAACATTGTTAGAAGGGCTGGTATAGAACATATTATCGCACTATGACTTTTGAAATCTTGTTCTTGAAGGACTTACATTATATTTTTAATCCAAGTGTATTTTTATTGTATTTTTGCTATAGCAATCAAAACCAAATAACAAACCAGAACGATCTTCACACATCATCCAGAAATAATAATATAAAGTAAATTAACACAGGACCATATAATGCTTGGGATACAAAATGAGTTTGTAAGTGTAAATCCAGTAGCCTCCAGGTATAAAGCAACTTATCAATAGATTTGCCTTTAATAGCTGCAGCTCTCTCGTATCTATAGACATACATTCTATATTCCACCAATAGGAATAGTTAATAAGAGTAGGGCCAGAACAATCAAAATATCCAATAGAGGGGCCACTTTCTCTTCCTTCACTTGAGGAACAACAAAGGATTTCAATAGGATTACCTTAAAGGTAAGCTCTTTTCTTAACTGAAATATGGCCTTAATTATCTTCCATATTTGATTCCAAAACATCTGCAACAAAGGGCATTGAAAGAGCATGATGGCAATTTTAGAAGCCTCATTCATGCTTTAGACATCTGAAAATGGGCACAGAGACATCCAAAGCACAGAGACCTCCCTGGACCCATTTTAGAAGCCGGATCTGTAGACATCCCTGTGCCAGGATGTCCAAGTTGGAATGGGGAGGTGTGGCCAGGGTGTTTCCAAGAACTTGGGATGTCCCTGCCTGATTTCAGAAACGGCCTGGGGAGCCTGAGTCGTAGAAAGATTATAGCTGTTTCAGGCATGAATAGGCAACTAGAAAGTGCTTTTTATTGTCTGGCAAACATGTGAAGGGTGTGGGGAAGGAGATACACTCACATCCCCTTTATTTTACAGTTTGACAACGAGCACTGATGGAAACTGGGGGGTTCATGCTTTCATTTTGTCATGCTGCTAGACATCTACGAATTCAACCTTACTTGAGGTGGACGTCATCACACCGCAATTTCATAATGGGGATGTCTGTATGGATGCCAACACAAGCGTCTATGTTGGTGGCATCAATACTTCTAAAATCAAGCTGAAACATAGACGGCTCTTGCATTTTTCTGCATGTTCTGCCCTAGATGTTCTAGATTGCACTTCGATGCCCTTTCTAAAATGCCACTTCATATGTTTTAAAAACTCTCTTTCCTGCTCACAAGGCCAGCAGAAATCAAACCTATCAACTCTAAAAAGCCTAATCAGGGTCCAATAGAAACATAGAAACATGACAGAAAAAGGTCATATGGCCTATCTAGTCTGCCCTTCGATATCAACTACTATAGTCTCCTTTTTTTTCTTTAGAGATCTTCTGTATTTGTCTCATGCTTTCTTGAATTCAGATACTGTCCTTGTCTACTACCTCCACTGGGAAAGTATTCTACACATCTACCACTCCTTCCATAAAGAAATATTTCCACATATTACTCCTGATTCTTTCTCCTTTCACCCTCATCCTATGTCCCCTCATTGCAGAGTTTGCTTTCAATTGAAAGAGACTCACTTTTTGTGCATTTATGCCATGGAGGTACTTAAACATCTCTATCATATCTCCTCTAACCCGCCTTTCCTCTAAAGTATACATATTAAGATCTTTAAGTCTGTTCCCATCAGCTTTATAATGAAGACCATTGACCATTTTAGTAGCCACCCTCTGCACTGACTCCATCCTGTTTATATCCTTTTGAAGGTGTGGCCTTCAGAATTGCAAACAATTCTCCAAATGAGGTTTCACCAGAAACTTATACAGAGGCACTATCATCTCCTTTCTTCTGCTGGTCATCCCTCTCCCTATACATCCAAGCATCCTTCTGACTTTCACCATCACCTTTTCTACCTGTTTAGTCACTTTAAGATCATCAGAGACAATCACGTCTAGTTCCTGTTCTTCTTTCATAGGATGAAGTGCTTTGCCTTCTACACTGTACCACTCAATTGGATTTTTGCAGCCCATTGTAGGGGGCGAAGTACTTCTGTCCACAAAAAAGAAGAGCAGGACCTGGGCATGATTGTTTCTGACGATCTTAAAGTAGCTAAACAGGTAGAATAGGCTTGATGAGCTAAGAAAAACATGGATTGGATGAACTCTGTTGATTTAGTGGTCCAGAATAAGCTTCTACAATGGGATCAACTTCCACAGGTCTCTTGTTGCCATACTAAATATAATCCTTTGGGAGTATTATCTTTACAATCTTTTATTTATTTATTTTTATTTATTTAGTAACTATTTTATACTGCTGTAGCTACAAGTCACAGTGGTGTACAGATAACATGGATTTAAAGGTTTACATATAACTTGAGCAGAAATTGAACAAAAGTATAACTTATAACAACATTTGAACAGTTGCTAACACTGATATAACTACAACCACATAAGAACGGAGGCTGAGCTTATAGAATCAAAGGTACAGGTTTAAGAAATGACAGGATGGTGGGTGACGTAGCATGCTAAGTTAACATAGTTGGTATAAAGTTATTGAGGTGACGACAGAATATGAGGGTGTGCCGTTATATCTGTGCTACATTCAAGGAGTACAGCTAAGTGTCAGAGCCAAAATGTTCAGTGAAAATGTGAGTTTTCAGTCTGAGATGAAATTAATTAATGGTTGTTGTTCTTATGTCCTGAGGGAGAGCGTTCCATAAAGATTTGAGAGTCAAGTTGAAAAGGTAGGGGATAAAGGACATCCTTGATGAATACTTTGATACAAGAGAAAATAAGAAGACACTATGCCAATAAGAATTAGGCACACCCGTGGATGCCAACTCAATACTTTAATTGCCTTCTCAGCATTTAAAGATAAGGCTAGCACAGGTGTGCACTAGATTGACTTATGTGAGAGTATTTGACAAAATAAACAAGTATTGTCGGATCTACAGTATATATCTACCCTTAAGGAACCCCACTTAATCTCTGTAAACAAATTTAGTCATTATCCTTTCAAAATGTGTAGACAACAACTTTGCAAAGATCTTATAATTGGCATTTAAAAGGGAAATGGGCCTATAATTCTGAACTAATATAGGGTCATTCCCCAGTTTTTCTATGAGAGCTGCATCAGAAAAAATAAAACTCATCAGTTATATTTTGATTCAACTCCTTATATAAATGTAGCAGGCAAGGGACTAGTTCTTTTGCTAAACCTTTATAAACCTCTGCTGAGAGGCTGTAAAGTCCAGGGGATCTTACTGTCTTATAGAACCTGAAGAGCTTACATCATTTCCTCTACTCAGACATCTTGTGCTACAATCATCATCAGATGATTTATTTATTTAGCTGTATTTATATCCTGCTTTTCACCAGGTCAAAGTGGTCAATTGGGAGATACATTTAACACAAGGGGATATGACACACATGTGCTAATACTTACAGGGAACATGGGCAATGGAGGGTTAAGTGGTTTGCCCAAGACCACAAGGAGTGCCTATAGGACTAGAAATCCCAGTCCCTCTGGCCTGAGATTGCTGTCGCCAGGTGGGACTTGAACCCCTGGCCCTCTGGCCCAAAGTACCTTGTCCTAACCACTAGGCTACTCCTCCCACAATGATATAGTAGATACTAGTATTTGATCCAAAAGCTGTTCAGGCTCATCCAATGCACTTGATCCTTCAGATTTGTACAAGGCAGAATAGTAAAATAGAAACTGCTGAGCAATTGAAGTGTCAGGGATATTTAGATTTCCATTAATGACTCAGATACCTGTATCTTATTTCGTATTCTTTGCTCCTTTAGATACCACATTAAAAGGCTGTCATACTTGTTCGAGCCTGCATAATATATAGCCTTATAATGAATAATCATATCTCCAGCCATCTGACTCAGCAGTCGATCAAATTGAGCCATAAGTGCTCAAGATGACCAATCTCAGTTTCCTACCTCTCCAAGTCTTGGCATAATTGCTGTCACCAATGAGCTGCAAAACTAAGAACTTCTCCCCATATATAGGCTTTATAGGTCTCCCAAACCACTCCAAAGGAAAGCCTCTCAACATGATTGTGATGAAATATTTTTGGGTGCTTCTGTGACTCCTTCCTCTCAGAAACTGTTAACTCCCAAGACGACGAGGTTCGATCTCCAGAAGGGTCGTCCTCTCTCACTTCTCCCTCTATCCAACACCATCAGAACAGCAGCATGATCATATATTACTATATTGTTGATGGTAGCCTCTGATATCACAGGGAACAAATCCTTAGTAGTCAAAAGACAGTCTAAATATGAATAGGTATTGTAGCATGAGGTACAGAAAAAAAGGTAAAATCACAGGAGGTAGAATGAACTAATGGCTAGGGGTCTGCAAGTCTTCCAGTCTGCATCATATCTTTAAGGGCTTTGTGTGATTTCAATTTTGCCAACTGTCAATGTGATATGTGATCCAAAATATGATCAAGTGGAAGACTGAAATCACCTCCTACGATAATATGCTTATTCATGGCCAGGTCTGCTTCATTAGCCATCCCTCTAAAAAAAAGTCTGGATCTGAAACATTCAGGGCACAGACGTTAAAGAGATCCATCACTTATCCTTTTCATTGCAGCTAATGCTTCAGCCACCAGCCACCATACTTCTGAGAGACAATTTGAATCCCCAGAGCTTTATGAAACAGGATGATCACACGATTGTGCTTTCCTTTAGCTGGGAACCATAGCATTCTCCATTCCAGACTCCAACCAATTTTTGAGCCGCTCGATGGCCAGTATGTGTTACTTGTTAGAGACAAAATAGTAAACACATAAAAATCTCCAATTTTTTCACTCCACAATGGAAAATTACCAATTCCAATTATGCACAATTAATTTTAAAAATCCCTAAAAGATAGACCATCAAAACATCACCAACTAATACTGAATAATCAACATGCAAGTGCATCTGATATATCATCATTGGTCCATAATCCACATATATTTCATGGCTTCAATTCTCTTTTTCATAAATATGTTACAAAAAATTAAAATTATCTGAAAAGCAACGTTCATCTACACCTGACTCGACTGTGTTTTGAAAAAAAGGTTTTCTGCATCAGGGGAATGCTTCAACAAAATCCCTGTGATCCAGTATCCTGTTTCCAACAGTGGCCAATCCAGGGTACAAGTACCTGGCATATCCCAAAAGCTCCTTATCCCCAGGGGTAAGCAATAATTTTCTCCAGGTCTACCTCAACAAAGTTTTATGGCTTTTCCTCCAGGAATTAGTCCAAACATTTTTAAAGCTGCTCTTAGCACATCCTCTGGTGGCGAATTCCAAAGCTTAATGATATGTTGAGAGAAAAAAATGTTTTCTCCAATTTGTTTTCAATGTAGTACTTTGTAGTTTGATTGCATATCTGCAGTGCTTTGTACTTTTTGAGAGAGTAAGTAATCAATGTGTGTTTACCTGTTCCACTCCAATCAGGATTTTATAGACCTTTATCATATCTCTCCTCAGCCAGGGCCAATGCAAGGAGAAGTACCCTAGGCAAGCCTCATCCCTTGCACCTCACTCATCCAGTGTCCATTGCGGTCACTGCCGCCCCTCTCCTGGACATGCAGCAGCAGCAGCAGCAATGGCTGCAAACAGCTCCGTGTGCTTACCTTTACACTACAGTGCCACGGGGCTGTTTGCTACTGCTCTCTTTCTGACACCCAATGATAACTTTCTGTTTGCAGCAGGAAGTCAGCATTGGGCATTCTGAGAGGCGGAAGCAAACCACCACGCAGTACTGAAGTTTAAAGGTAAGGACTACAGGGCTGTTTGTGACCATTGCCGCTGGTGTCTTCCCCGAGAGGGGTGACAGCGGCGGCAATGGGTGCCCCTGAAGGGCCGGCACTCTAGGCCATCACCTAATTTGCCTAATGGTAGCCCTGGCCCTGTCCTCAGCTGTTTCTTCTCCAAGCTGAAGAATCCTAACTTCTCTTGCCTTTCCTCATATTTTGGTCACCCTTCTCTGTAGCTTTTCTAATTCTACTATATCATTTTCGAGATGAGGCAACCAGAATTGTACACACTATTCAAGGTGTACTGACACTATGGAACAATACAGAGGCATTATGATCGTCTCTGTTTTAGTCGCCATTCCTTTCTAGATAATATCAAGCATTCTCTTTGCTTTCTCGTCGACTGTTGCACAATGATGCCTAGCTCGTTTTCCTGAGTGGTGATTCCTAATGTGGAACCTTGCAACTTGTAGCTATAACTTGGATTGTTTTAACCTAAGTGCATCACTTTGCAGTTGTCCACATTAAATTTCATCTGCGATTTGGATGCCCAGTCTATCAGTTTCTCAAGTCTTCTTGCCACCTTTTACATCCTCTTGTGATTTAATAACTTAATAATTTTGTGTCATCTGAAAATTTGGATTATCTGAGGTAAAGTGTCAAACTTTACCACAGATGGCCCTGTTTGTCCGGGACAGCATGTCAAACTTGCATCAACTTCTGTGCACATGTGCTTGGCCTGCTCAGCCTGTTAGACTGTAAGCACTTTGGGGACAGGGAGATATCTACAGCAGCTGACTGTAATTTGCTTTGAACTACAACTGGAAAGGTGTGAGCTCAATACTACAAAAGTAAAAACTACTAAATTTTGTTAAATGTTTTCTGAAAATCCAGATACACTGTATCAACCAGCTCGTCTTTATCTTCATATTTATTCATGCCTTCAAAGAAATGTATCAAATTGGTGAGGCAAGACTTCCCTTGGCTAAATCCATGTTGACTTTATCTCACTAAATCATGACTATTTATGGGCAGCATGCAGAGTCCCTAATAGCAGGGTCAGATGTTCGGTGTGGATGTCCAACCCCCGCTATTTGTCGGGACCCGATTCCTCATCCAGAGCTCCCTGCGCGTTCAGGGACACCGTGCGGGGAACTCTGGATGGAGGCGAGCAGGGAGAAGAAACAAAGTGGACTGGAGGCGGGACCAAGACCCCGGATGTACAGGGCCAGTTCCGGTCATGGCCCTGTACGTCTGGGCTGGATGAAATGGAGAAGCTGACTTATTCCACCTCGGGAGTGGAATACGTCACCCTGAGTGTGGCAATCTGCAGAGGCAGATCCCCCCTCCCCCGAAAGGTAGCGAAGGCACAGGAGATTCCCTGCAGCCCGACCCTGGCCTCAGCAGGCCCATTTGGGGGTCATGAAGCGGGGAAAGAAAGCTATTCTGGGTCTGGGGGTGAGTGCAGCTACTGCATGGTGTCCCGGTGCCATAGTGATGGTACTGCACAACACTAGGTTCCATGTAGGAGCTGTGGCAGGATTGGACAGGGAGGGAGCTGGGCATTCAAGGGGCCTGAATCAGGACAAATCCTGCCTGTCCAAGTCCTTTGCACCCGATTTCTGATCCTGCAGGGCCATCTAGCTCCCGTGGGATCAGAATCAGTGTGCAAACCTGGCACATCCAGATTTTGGACGCCTGGACGGGTCTCTTTCTGCATGGGGCTCTATGTTAAGTAACTTAGTTCTCTATAATGGATTTTACCATTTTACCCAGCACTGACATTAGGCGCCATAGTTTCCCAGATCACCCCTTTAACCCTTTTTTGAAAAATGACATTATTTTGGTCACCTTCCAGTCTTCAGGTACAGAAGATGATTTTAATGAGTTTATAAACTGCTAATAGTAGTCTGCAAACTTATTTTTCAGTTCTTTCAGTACCTTGACTAAGTAATTTGCTACCCTTTAATCTGTCAAATTGCCCGATTACATCTTCCAGATTCACCAATACTTGTTTCATTTTCTCTGAATAACCGCTTTTAAATACCTTTTCTGGCATGGGCATCTCCCCTACATCTTCTTTATTATAGACCAAAGCAAATAATTTATTTAGTCTCTCTCTTATATCTGTGTCCTCCCTTATGGGCCGATGCAAAAAGCCGCCTCTGAAGTTGCCCACCTCTATGCAGTGCACTGATAGCACATGACTTCAGCACCGGCATGCAGAAAGGAGTGCATTTGCAAATTAGCCATGCATTAAACCATGGCGCAAATGGTAACATTAAACTGGCAAAGCAAGCCAAACCCATGTGAACAGAAGTAACACAAGTTTGGCATGCTCTCCCAGAAAAGCAGGGGCGCCACGTGGCTGATTTGCATATGCACCCTGACAGCATTTTGTTGGCTTTCCTCGATGCTTGGATCATCTGAGGTGAAGTGTCAAATAATCCAAGCATCAGGGAAAGCCCCTGATGCCATCAAAATACTATCAGGGGGCCAGTACCCCTACAGAAACCAATTCCCTCGTAGCCCAGTGGCCCTGATTCCTCCCCCCCCCCCACACACACTGACTCACCCAATTAAAAATAACTCTTGTGGCCCAGCAACCCTGAACCCCCAGCCTCCTCCTGATTACTTTACAATGGAGCGGAAGCATTGCCCACGCGCTCCCACCTCTGTGCAATGACATATAAATGGCAGTCTGACCCCATGCGGCACATCCCAGGATGAGCCACATGGGGGCAGGTGCTGACATTTTTAAAGATGGCAACACAGGAGTAGGAGCAATGCTTCTGCTCCATTGTAAAGGTACCAGGAGGAAATGGGGGGCTGCTGGGTCAGTGGGATTATTTTTAATAAAATGAGTGGAGGACTGGGGCCGCTGGGCCATCAGGGTTATTTTTAATTGGGTGGGTGGGTTTGTGGGTATGGGGATCAGGGCCACTGGGCCACCAGGGTTATTTTTAATTGGGTGGGTGGGGGGACCGGGGCCACTGAGCCACCAGGGATTTGGTTTCTGTTGGGAGAACCAGTCCCCCAACAATATGTTGATGGCACCGTGGGCTTATCCCGATGCCTGGATCATCTGAGTGGGGGGGGGGGGGTTGATGGCATCTGGGGCTTTCCCCCCTGCCTGCATCATCTGAGGGGAAGTTTGACACTTCACTTCAGATGATCCAGGCATCGTGGAAAGCCCCTGATGCCATCAAAATACTGTCAGAGGGCACATGCAAGATGTTTAAGCCACCTCAGGCGTAGTGATATTGCGCTTTGGCTGGTTACATAATCCTCTATGCCTTTCTCTGCATCGGATGCAGGCAATATTAGCATGCCATTTTAATACACACAGCTCATTTGCCTATAATTTAAATATGCTTGGTGTTACTGTGTGTGCTTGCTTTTCCTTTGCTGTTTACACGTGTCAGTCTCTTTCCTGCATTTGGCCTGTCTGAACTTGTGCTTAAAAGCTGCATTATCTTTGCGCAAAGGGCGCATTGGTCTTTTGCATTGGCCCATTAGTGTCTCTTTTACCTATTCAACTGACTCCTTTATTAGCTTCTTGTTTCAAATATATCTGAAAAGGTTTTGATGATGTGTTTTTGCTTCCATGGCAAGATTCTTTTCAAATTCTCTCATGGATTGCCTTATTGCTTTGCATCTAACCTGCCATTGCTGATTCAACTTCCTGTTTTCTTCATTTGGAATCTTTATCCATTTTTTGAAAGACATTGTTTTGTCTATAATGGCATCTCTCACCTTTTAACAATATCAACAGTCGTTTGGCCTTCTTTACACCTTTCTTAAAGCAATCGTTTATTTCACATAGAAGCTTTACCTCACTAGATTGTCCTGACTGTGTTGTCACAGTCTGTGTTGTGTTAGCGTAACTAATTTCTGTTAAGATTTCATTGTCAGTCTGTATTATAGCCAGGTGGATGGTAGTGCACCCCTAATGCTATTCTTTTCTCCTTCTCACATGGAATATCTATCCATAAAGATTCCATAATGCAATACTGTATGCTGCAGAACTTTCATTCTGTTTAATTAAATGCCCTATCTAATGTACTACAACACATCTCCATCAATTTAATCTACCCTATCACTGTGATATAATTTGTACCCTGGTATCAGAATGCCCCATTGGTTATCCTGCTTTCACTAGATCTCTAAGATGCCTATTATACCTACATCTTCATTCAGTGTTATATATTCTAACTCTCCTGTCTTAATATTTAGACTTCTAGCATTTGCATACCGGCATTTCAAAGTATGATTGCTGTTCATGTAATAACCTTCTTATCTTTTGATAAGGATAATTTGAAATCTTTCAATTCTCTATGCTCTTTACTTAAAGGCGCCTTGGCTACTTTAACCTTTATTGCAACCTCTCTATCAGGGTGCCTTAATTTCCTTGTTTTGTTACCATCCTTCATCATTTCAACCTATGTGCTCCTGAGCTGCTCCCACCGCTCCTCCCCAATTATCTAGTTTTAAAGCTGCTCTGTCTGCTTTTTAAAAGTTAATGCCAGCAGCCTGGCTCCACCCTGGTTAAGTTGGAGCCAATCCTTTTGGAAAATACTTTCTCTGTTCCTGACTGCTGAGCAGTTCCTAAAAACTCTAAAGACCTCTTACTTGCACCATCATCTTATCTATGCATTAAGACTCTGGAGCTCTGCCTATGTTTTGAGTCCAGCGTGTCAAGTGGGAAGCATCTCTGAGAATACTACCTTGGAGGTCCTGGATTTCATCTTTCTACATAATGACCTAAATTTGGTTTCCAAAACCTCCCTCCTACACTTTTCTGTCATTGGTACCATGACAGCTACTCCTCCCCAGCACTATATAAAATCTTATCTAGACGGCATGTGAAATCCACCACCTTCACACCAGCAGTCAAATTAGTAGGTGATGCGCACGTCCACCCAGATATTTCTATATGCCTAATGATTGAATCATAACTATAGTGGTCATATTAATCCTTCCTTCTTGGTCATATGCCCCTGGAGACACACCCTTGGATATTATATCACCTGGAGGACAGGGTCCTATCTACAGAATTACTTTCTGCCACACCAGTTTGATGCTCTGCTTTCAGATGACTTCTTTCCTCCATTGCAGCACAGAGGCTGCCAGACTGGAAGTGGGACGTCACTATGTTCCTGAAGGTCTCCTCTATGCACTCCTCTTTCTTCCTTAGCTCCTCCAAGTCTGCTTCTCTAGCCTACAGAGATTGGAATCATTCCCTGAGAGTTAGAAGCTCATTGCACCTAACGCACGCATACGTCCTTTCACCAACTGGGACATAATCATGCATGTGGCACCCCTTCGTCATGCTGCTGGACTGCTGTCTGCATCTTAGTTGTGATGATTTGCTTAATCATTTTAATCCTGAGAGTACCGATGGGGTCAAAAGTGACCCCATTTGCAAGTTTCACAATGCGTATCTCGGAAACTAGTTGTTCAAGAATGCAATCTTTTTATGACTTTTCACATGTCAATATTCTCTTTATATTGCACCATGAGAGAAATAATTTTCATCCGCTAGGTGACGCTAGTGATGAATTGCAGCACAGAGAACCAGTGGGGTCATTTTTGACCCCAGTTGCTTACGTCCGGTTTGGATCGTGATACAATTTGCAGTTTTGTGAATTTTTTGATCTGACAAAGATATTTATCATTAATTATGTATCATTTATTTTTTGTACTCTTATTTTATGAAAATTACACATTTTCTGTAATTGATATCATATGTTCTCTCATTATTTCCGATGAAATCTAAAGGCTTTCAGCTCGTTCATCACGATTATTGTACACCTATAGTAAAACTGCTTTGCGTTTTATTCAACTTTATCTTTATTTATTTTAGGTTATTGTTTATGATGTCAAAACGAAAGTATTCAGCTGCCCAAGTAAGAGAAATATTACAACGAGATGCTGACAGTGACGGCTCTGAGTCGTCTGATGATGGAGCATATTCAGCAAGCGAAGAAGCATATCAGCCAAGTTCGGGCGATAAATCTGATGATGACAGTCATGATTCAGATGGCGACAGCAGTTGGTCGCCAAGTGAATGTGAAACTGATGTTGAGCCGGTAACATTGCCTGCAGCAAAGAGTCAAGTTACAGGTCGAGGCAAAGGTCAAGGCTGTGCTCAATGGGGAAGAAGGCAGGAGTCCTTGGTGTCGGTATCATCTGTGAGGAATCTTAGTTGTGGTCATAGAGGAGCTAAGAGGTCATCAACCATAAGCACAAATGTTGCCATTGAAGCCTATGTATATAAGGATGCCACATCATGGAACAGGAAACCTATAAAGCAAGCTGCTGGAAGATACACCAGAGCTAATGTCATGCCCGTACAACAAGGTCCTACAAGGTATGCTGTATGAAATGTTTGATGGCCCTCTCGCAGCATTGCACTTGTTCATGATGAAGAACTAATTGAATGAAATCATGATGTGGACGAGCAAACAAGGAAGACACATTTATGACGCCACCTGGAAAGATTTGACAGACGGAGAAATTCAACATTTTCTTGGACTTCTGATCCTCTCAGGCGTGTACAAGTCACGAAATGAATCCATAGTTCAGTTGTGGAACCTTGAAGATGGTCGTTCTGTTTTCGGCAAAAATAAGGCCCGTAACCGTTTTCAGCAAATTTCTTGTGCTCTCAGATTTGATGATGCAACCAACAGATGTGAACAACGAGGCGTGGATAAGCTTGCTCCAATCAGACATGTTTTTGATACCTGGGAAGCAACTCTAAGTGATGCCTTTGTTCCTGGTGAAAATGTTACTGTGGATGAGCAATTGCTTACATTTCGTGGCCGTGTTCCATTCAGACAATATATTCCCAGAAAGCCTGGGAAATATGGCATAAAGCTATAGATGTTGTGTGACAGTGCAACGTCATATGTTCTGTGTCTTCAAGAATATACAGGAAGGGAACTCAGACAAAACAGGAAACAGAATCAGGGTGAAAGTGTGCTGCAACTCACTGAAGGATTGACGCGATCTGGCAGAAATGTTACTGTTGACAATTTCTTCTGCAGTTTATCCCTGTCACAGAAATTGCTAGAAAAAAAAATGACACTTTTGGGGACAATTCGAAAGAACAGAAAAGAATTACCTCCAGAATTTGTAACAGCAAAGGGCCGAGAGGTATTCACTTCACTGTTTGCCTTTTGCGATGATGCCACTCTGGTTTACTATTGCCCGAAGAAAGGAAAAGTGGTTGTTCTTCTGAGCAGTTTGCATGATCAAGAAGAATTAGATAACACATGGCCAGACAAAAAAAACACGCATGATCTTGGACTATAATTCTAGGAAAGGTGGAGTAGATACGGCAGATCAAATGTTGCGCACGTATACCACAAAAGGAATGACAAGACGCTGGCCAGTGACAATCTTCTACAACATGTTGGACATCAGTGCTTTGAATGCCTTCATTGTTTGGATGTCACTAAATCCAGAATGTAAAAAACCCCTGATATAGGTAGTACCAGGAAAACACTTAAAGTGACAAACCACCAAAGGATTCCCACCCCAAGAAGTATGTATATAATTGTTTATTGTTTTTGTCAGAGGGAGCCAAGGGAGGCTAGAACTGAGATCTGACCACACCTGATGGCACCATCCATTTTTTTAAAAAAACACATGTGTATAGAAAAACTTAGCTTAAAACTCCGAGCATAGCACAATATCCAGTGAATAAGGCGCGACGTGCACGTTTCCGGTAGTGCTCCCTGTGTCAAGCGCATTCCATTTTCTTCTGTGCTGATCGCCAAAAAACACCGAGTGTCTACCACCCGATATATTCTCCAGGAGGGATGTTCTGATTGGCTACAACAATTATCACTCACAAGCAGAGGTCCAATCAAGCTGTAGGGGCACCCCACAGGAGCAGGGGAACCCTATTGCGTCATGGAGGATGTCTAATACAGGCTCGCCCAATCAATCTCCTTGTTTAATCCAGACGGAGCCACTGTATTTAATCGGAAAATCCAAGACTGCTCACGACGTTGTAAAACAGCAATATGATCACCCCCTCGGGGGTTAAGAGGGACGTGATCTATGATCGTCCAAGACAATTGAGAGAACTCATGACCATAGCTTATACAATGATCAACTATTGTCAATGTCAATCAGATAATTGTTGTAGCCAATCAGAACATCCCTCCTGGAGAATATATCGGGTGGTAAACACTCGGCGTTTTTTGGCGATCAGCACAGAAGAAAATGGAATGCGCTTGACACAGGGAGCACTACCCGAAACATGCACGTCGCACCTTATTCACTGGATATTGTGCTATGCTCTGAGTTGCTGAATCATCTATCGGAGTTTTAAGCTAAGTTTTTCTATACACATGTGTTTTTTTAAAAAAAATGGATGGTGCCATCAGGTGTGGTTAGATCTCAGTTCTAGCCTCCCTTGGCTCCCTCCGACAAAAACAATATTCAATTATATACATACTTCTTGGGGTGGGAATCCTTTGGTGGTTTGTCACTTTAAGTGTTAACTAAATCCAGAATGGCAGTCCAAGTCAAAGCACAGACGTCGTCTATTCCTCTTGGAATTAGGAAAGCAGCTGCTTCAGAGTAATTGCAGCGAGACTTCTTCCAGCATTGAAGAAGCCACTGATGCTGTTTGCAGTGTTGGGATCCCAAAGAAAAGGCAAGGTTTCACTGCTGTTCCAGAGAAAAAGACAAGAAAAGCAACATAGTTTGCACCTCCTGCAAGCGCAATGTTTGCAAAGAACATTCAGAAATTGTCTGTGTCTCATGCAGATGACTGTAGTACTTTACTGTGTTCATCAAGTGCATGCAAAAACTGCTTTCATGGCACCTCTTCTTCATGTAATTTTATGATAAAGCATTAAATTTCAAAACATTTAACCTTCATATAATAAATAATTAATTCGGAATAATATTTTGTCTGTTTAGTTTAAATTTTTCATGGTTAACAATTAAAATTCGTCGTGAGGTCATTTATGACCCCAACGGTATTCAGTGTGTCCAAAAAATCTCGGTAATTCCAGGGTTAAGTTTTTAAGGGTGTAGGAATACTTGAACTAATATAAAATCCCTTAAACTTATTAGATATATTGTATGATATTTATTTTATGTTCTCTTCAAGATGAACTGCAGAAACCTAGAACTAATCTATTCCAGATAGCTAATAACTTGCTGATGAAATGACCAGTTAGATCTGAAGGTGAAAAATGTCTCTCTTATCCTCTTAAGTGGCTTAATAGCCTATAAGTCAAAGGCTGAGGCTGGGGTGGGTGGTAAATAAACATGAACAAAGTTTTACAGCTAAGCTATATCCTAACTTTTAGTAAAATACTAACAGAAAGTTTTATAGCTAAGCTATGTTCTAACCTTTCATTAAAACCCTAGCAAAGTTTTATACCTAATCTATGACTTTACTGACTATGGGGGTTATTCCAGAACCTAAATAAGGGTTTGTAGATGCACCCGGTACATTTTATGTGCCGAAAACGTCTACGGATGTATTCCGGTACATGGCACCAACACACGTTTATCTCGCTTGCACAGGGATGTCAGACCGTGCTCAGGAGCAGCATAACGGGGACATAGTTTGCTGCGGACATGTGTATAATGTATTCAGGAAAGGCCCATGTATGTTTTCCAACTTTCCCGCAGACGTGCCCGTTATTCCTGCCAGAGATGTGGAATAAGGCCAGTACGTAGAAATTTTCTGCTGTGTTCTACAATTCATCCCTGCAAGTGAGAGTGTATGTGTGTGGTTTGATGGTTACATGGTGGATCTGCAATTCAGGGGGGCATGAATGCCTGGCCAGTACCTGGATCTTACGGATGACCGCAATGACACCAGCAGGGCTGTCCCATCCAATGTGTGGGAATGTTGCCTGCACATGGCCCCACACCTTGGGGGGGGGGGAGGGGGGCACCGTGCCTGACCAGCTGCATAGGGATCAGGGGAGGCCCAAAGCCCCCAGCTGACCTCTGAAAAGCCACAGGAGTAAACAGTGGCATTTGCCTTCTCTCCCGCGGCTCTGATAAAAAGGAACGTGCCGGCACGCTGAATGCTGGGAGGTCACTCAGTGCACTGGCAAGCTTCTTTTTATCACAGCCGTGGGAGAGAAGGCAAATGTTGCTCTTTACTTCCACAGCTGTTCAGAAGTCAGCCGAGGCTTCGGGCCTCACTGGCTCCCTCTGAAGCTGATTAGGCATGGGGTTCCTTTTGGTGTGTAGCTGTGGAGGGGAGGAATGGGGGCTAGAATGGGAATGAGAACAGGAGCAGGAGGACTGGGGGCTAGAATGAGAACAGGAACAGGAGGCTAGAATGGAATGGGGGGACTAGGGCCTAGAACAGGAATGGGGGGGGGGCAGGACTGGAAATGGGCTGATGTTGGGGGATGGGGGACTGGGACTGGAAGGGAGTGGATGCTGAAAGGGACTGGAAGAGAACTGATACTGGGGGTGGGTTAGGACTGGAAATGGGCTGGGGATGGGGACTGGGATTTTGGGAGGAACTGGGGAGGACTGATATGGGGGGGAGGGGTTAGGACTGGAAAACACCTGGGGATAGGGGACTGGGACTGCAAGGGAACTGAAGCTGGGAGGGACTGGAGGAGGGCTGATTCTGGAGGGTTAAGGCTGGAAATGGGCTGATGCAGGGGAATGGGTGAATGGGACTGGGAAGGGAGTGGATGCTGGGAGGGGCTGAAACTAGAAGGGAGTTGATGCTGGGAGGAGGTGGGGCTGGGACTGATGGGAGAAAAAAAGAAGATGGGGGAGTTAGGATGGAGAGGGGAACAGATATTTTGTGTGTGAGGGAAGAAAAATCTATGATTGGCTGAGTATTGGGAGAGCAAGTGGGGATTGAGGATGGAGGAGTGAAATTTGAGTGAATGAAAAAGAAATAAAGAAATGGAGGAAAGAGTAAAAGGGGAAAGATCAGTATGTTAGAGGCAGATGTAGAGTGAATGGAAAAAATAAGGAGAGAAAAAAGGACAAATTGACAGCAGATAATGGAGAGTTAGCAGAAGATATGAAGAAAGTGACTGGGACAATTGCAACTGAAAAAATAAAATGCCCAAACAACAAACGGTAGAAAAAAAACAATTTTATTTTGAATTTATTAACTGGAATATGTCAGCTCTGGGAAATGTGCAATGCTAACATCTTTGTGTTTTGTTTAGTACAAGAAGAATTAATTTATAGTTTTATTTCTCCAGTGTTGTTGTACATTACAAGTTTGGCTTTCGGGGTTCCCAGTTTAATTATTGTCTTCGTATTTCTAAATTGTGATCCCTTGTTCTATGTTTGGTGATGGGCTATGTTTTGCATGTGTAATCGAGCTGCAGTATTCTGTTCATGTAGTTTCTATGTGACAGTCCCACTTGTTCTCTTTCCCCAATAGGAGATATATTGGTTTAATATTTGCATTGTTGCCTTTTGATAGGTAGGGTTTGGTGCTTTGTGAATCCTGGTAGGGCTGTTATGATACCGCAGGTTTACTATAGATTCTAAATGAGCAGGGTGTATAGTACTTCCTGATGTGCCTGACAGTTGCACTAGAGTATAGTAATGTTGAAATCTTGTAGTCTCTTTATCCTCACTGCCCATGCAAATAGTATTGAGACCCTCATTAAGAGGCATGTCTAGTAAAAGCTAATGCACATTCACAAATGTTAATGTGTGCTAAGTGCAGCAACATCTATTTATTTCTATGGGCACAGTGGCACTTAATGCACATTAATATTTAGTAAACATGCCCCTAAATAATTGCCAGGATGAAAAAGAGGCTTGTGAAGGGCTCCTCTGAAAGCCACCTAAAATTTTAGACGAGCAACATATACAATTTAAAATAAAATAAATTAAATTTACGCAAATGAGGTCCAACAGCTATGCAAATGAGACCCCACAATAAGTCTACGCACATGACCCTGCATCACTCTTGGGCATCCCCTGGACACCAGGTGCCACTGTGACAGGGCAGCAATACAGCAGCTGTGCCAGGCATTGGGAGACCTGACCGCTGTTGTGCTGATATTCCCAGATCGTGCCATACAGCCTACATCTTTACCCAGTCCAGGATCTATGCAAATTGCGAGAGTAGTGATCTATCTGGAGGCTGGCTACTTGGTATGATGGCACAGGGATCCCACCTCCCATGCCCACACAGGCCTGACCAGGGGAACAGTGCCACAAAGCAGACAGATAGCAGATGTGTACAGACCATCATAAACAAGGACAGAGAGTGGACATTGTATGGGACAGGTGTAGCCACATATAGGGAGCTGCTGTGAGAAATACCAGTACCCAGATATGTAGTAAACAGATGCCATAACCAGACAGCCAAAGGCAACAGAAGAGCATAGTTATGTCGCTCAGCAATACAATGCATCCTTTAGGGAATTGCAAAGTTAGTTTAGATTTTTATGAGGTTGGTAAGGGTTCATACTTAGCATTTTAAAGAGTGTTTTTAGAGATGACCAATGCAAGAACAACTGAGTTGTTACACTGTCATGCACGTTTTGATGCAAGGTATGTCATGACTTGATCTTTTTATATCTTACAGTGCATTGAGATTACTTTGCAGTCTTCAGGGCATGACAGACTATTATATATAGTCTAGTTTGCATCAGCATTTATGTGTCATCAGTATTTATGTCCAGTTTGTATCAGCACAACACTGTCAGTGAGAAGAGCAACTTAGGAGATGCATGTTTCAAATGAGGAGGTGTGGCCATCGGCGGCATCTCCGGGTATATCGCAAAGACGGGCAGAATTGGAAACATGCAACTTTCCAGAATATAGTGAGTGAAGGGACATCGAAAATGATTGCTGCATTTACCCATGTCCCGTAATATTAGTGAGGACGGGTTTCTCTGCTTCACTTTATGGCCTGTGCCTGCACCTGTGTGCATGCCTCATACTGGATACATGCATGAGCCGGTTGAACAGCATGTTGGACGTGCTGCACCGAATATATCTACATATCCATTCCATAAACGCAGATGCGTCTATGCCCACGGATGCGGAATTGGCATGGAATCGTTCCGTTTCCGATTTAAATGTGTCTGCGGGCCGGACGTGGATTTTGTGGAATCTTTCTCTACATAAATAGATACAGAATTTTCAATAGACATAAAATTTCAGTTTAACCCAAATTTCTATATGACCTCCTCCCCCAGGTTTTAAGGCAGTTCCCCAGCAGGTAAGTATACACAGGTGAGGATTTCCTCCCAGCAGTAGCATGTCTTGTCTCAGCACTCCTTCAGAGTTGAGGGTAATTGAGTGCATGCTCAACTACATGAATACACTTGGCTGCTTCTACTGGGGAGGTCTAAGCCTGAATGCTAGATTAAATCCGTAACACGGTTTTGAGGAAGTGACAGATTGGAGCCTGGGATTTTTAAGTGTCATGATTCCCAAAGACTATACCCATCCCTGATGATACAAGGACTGAGACGTACCAAAAACATTGTGTGCATGGACTGCCTCTTCCTAGGAATTGAGCCGGATTAGCTTGGGTTGATCCAGGGATATATAGATCTAAAGCTTCTGTTGCTTTTACCTGGTTAAAGTGCTAAGAACTCCAAGGGACCGGCTTTTTACCAGCTGTGTTGATGAACTACCCTTGATAGATGAACCAACTCCATGCGCTGAAATAAAACAAGACAAGCAGAAAAAAGATAGTAAATGCCAGTGACAATACATGCCCCTTGGGAGCAGGAGCAATGCCCACTCATTCCTGTTCTTCATGTGCCAGGTTCCAAAATGACTCCAATGACTCCCTAGTGATAATGTCATGCTACTGTGGGGATCAGGATGGGAGATTCTAGAGGTGACCTTGGGTGGGGTTAGATGGGGGTGTTAGTACCGGGGTTGCCTTTGCTCAAGGAGGGTATCATATGGCTTGGGAGGGGAATAAGGGGAGTGGATGCTTTGTGGGGGGAGGATATTGGGGGGGGGGGGTAAACTGCTGGTGCTGAGCCAGGTGCACATGTAGATCAGGAGTAATGATTTTAAAAAGCTGTTTCCCCATCTGCAGTTTCTTAAAATTGCTGCTCCCGCTGGACATGAAAAGCCGTACCTGTGCAGTCCTGCACCTAGTTTACACTGAGACTCTATATTTGGCAGGATCTCATGTGGATCCCTTTACAGCAACAGGATAAAATCAAAATAAACTTAACTATCTAAATTTTCAACAAACAGGGGTGTCCTACACGGAGCGGTGGGTTCACCCCTAAACAAAGACATGGGGAGGAGTGCCTGCACAGAGCGGCAGGTGCACCTACTCTTGCCATCTTCCTGGGCAGACTAGATGGACCATACTGGTCTTTATCTGCCATCATTTACTATGTTACTATGTAAGATATTTTCGAAATTCTCCACATCATGATCTGGGCATGTGAATTCACCTCTCCATTTCTTATCTAAAATGTGCTTTTGTGTGTGTGTGTGTAACAAAGGCAATTCTGTAGGCCCTGATGCAGCAAACTGCCCTAGTGCAATGTTTTGCTCATGATTTTCCCACCCAAGTCTTGCGCCGATGCAAACAGCAAGCTAGTGCAGGAAAATCCCAAGCAAAACCACTGAACTAAAGCATGGCACAGTGGGCATGCTAATCACATGCAAACAAATGAATTGGTAATTGCTCCTGATGTAAAAAAAAACTGTGCTGAAACTTAGCACAATTGTTTACTGTTCTCTTTACCTTTGATCTTTATGCCAACTCACAACCAGCATAAAAATACAGCTGGGAGCAAAAGGATCATCTGAGGTGAAGTGACACGCTTCATATCAGATGATCCAGGGAGTCCCAAAATCCTATCCCCCACCGACTCTAGTGTCACCCTCCACACTCCAGTTCACAATTAAACCACTGGTGTTTCCAGTGGCCCTGACCCCCAAAAAATAACCACTGTTGGCCTTTTGTCACACCCCCCCCCCTCCCCAATTCACAATTAAAACATTGGTGACCTCAATGAATTGGGAGGGAGCCCACAGAAAAGTCAGCATTGTCTTGAAGGCTCTTAACAAAACAAAAAATAAAAACAGCCGCTAGGGTGACCAAGATTAAATTTTACTTATCGGATAATTTTGTTTCTCCATGCACAAGCAGAAATGAGTCCTCATGTATGGGGTGATGTCTCTGACGGGGCCCCTGTGCGGAAATGCTACCTAGATTTTGGTAGACTCTACTGCGCCTGCATGCCTCCTTCACAGCTGCTGCCACAGTGCCATCTTAGATCAATCTTTCATTTTCCGTGGAGCCCCATGAACATAATCCTGAAATGTTCTCCACTAGGTAATCTTCCTTTGCCCTTACAAGAGTTCCTGTTCTCTTTTCCCTTTTGCAGTTTTTTGTCTTCCTTGATCATTTATTTTTAGTTCTTTTTCTACGGTACCTCTGCCCCCTTAGGTGTCAGTGCTCCTGTTGGGCCTTGCTTCAAAATTGAGCCTTTCGATTTTACTGCGGCTATTTTCCCAGGTGGCATGTCCCAGAAACCTGCCAGTGGGTTCAAAAAGTGTACCCAGTACACTAGGACCATATCTGCTATGGATACACAGCTGGTGCCTAAAGTGCCTGGGACCCGATCTATCCATCTTCTTGTAATTTGTGTTTGCAAGTGACACGAAGAGGCCTCAAAGGTCGAGAGAAAGAGTGTGAATGACTTTTTGGCACTCACAAGTCTAATCCAGCGTCATCAGCATTGACGGCACTGGTCTCCATAGCTTCAAAGGCTGCATTGGACACGGGTGATGCACTGACATCGAGGAATTCTTGAGCACACTCAGAGCCAAGCGCCTGTTGTGCTCTGGACCATCAGCCATTGATCAGTTTCCTCCTGAACATGAGGAAGGAGCCGACTTTGTCTTCGTCAACACCAAGGGGTGATCGAACTGAGCACTGAGTGAAGATTCAGGTGCATTGGTGTCAGAGCCCATCGAGGCTAGACATCAAGAGTGTTGAGGGTCCATGAGAGCACCACTCGAAGTTGCCCTGAAGGGAGAAGAACTCATCCTCTAAAACATTGAAGGGGAATCGACAGCCTACTGAGAGCTGCGGCCAAGCCGCTAATACCCCTGTACAGTTACATCAGTCGAAGTTGCTGCAGGCCCACTGCCATTGGAATCTGTGGCAGCCATGGAGAAGTGCCATCTGCAAGCTCTCGAGGAGCGTATTGAGGCGCTCTTGGTGTTGCGGCATGCTGGAGCCTCAATGTCTGTGGCATCGACATTGGCCGTTGTGCAGCCAATTCTTAAGTTGCACATCTTGCCTGCAGGAGATGCATTGACATCAGAGCATCAAAGGGCCCCAACAACGGTGTGTGCCCGGACAATATTTGATTGATTTCTTTAACTGAGTGACCAGAGAGTTTGACCGAGGGAGAGCACTAGATGTGGTGTACTTAGATTCAGTAAAGCCTTTGACACCATTCTGCACAGGCGACTTATAAATAAATTGAACATCCTAGGGATGGGCCCTAAAGTAACTGACTGGGTTTGAAATTGGTTGAGTGGGAGGCAATAAAGGATACAGATAAATAGAGATCACTCTGTGAAGAAGTATGTTATCATGGTTTGCCACGGGGGTCTATCCTTTGTCTGATTCTTTTTAACATCTTTGTTTGTGATATAGCGGAAGGGCTGTCGGGTAAGGTTGCCTCTGTGGGTGATACCAAAATCTGTAATAGAGTAGACACCCAGGAAGTAGTAGATAACATGAGGAGGGATTTAGCTCAGCTTGAAGAATGGTCAATAATTTGGCAGCTGAGATTTAATGCTAAAAAATGCAGAGTCATGCATTTGGGCTGCAGAAATCCAAGTGAGTAGTACAATACAGGGGGTGAAATACTCTGTCCATGAAAGAGGAACAGGACTGAGTGTGATTGTTTCTGATGATCCTAAAGTGGATAAACAGGTAGAAAAGGTGACAGCAAAAGACAGAAGGATGCTTGGGTGCATAAGGAGAGGAATGGTCAACAGGAAAAAGGATGTGATTGTGCTTCTGTATAAGTCTTTGGTGAAACCTCATTTGGAATATTGTGTGCAATTCTGGAGACCACATCTACAAAAGGATATAAACAGGATGGAATTGGTGCAGAAGGTGGCTACCAAAATAGTCAGTAGTCTTCGTTATAAGCCATATGAGTACAGACTTAAAGATCTCAACATGTAATTTTAGAGGAAAGGCGGGAAAGAGGAGATATGATAGAAATATTTAAATACCTCTGTGGCATAAATGTACAGAAGAGACTCTTTCAATTTAAAGAAAGCTCTGCAACAAAGGGACATAGGATGAAGGTGAAAGGGGATAGACAGGAGTAATATGCGGAAATATTTCTTTATGGAAAGAGTGGTAGATGTGTGGAATAGTGTCCCAGTGGAGATAGTAGAGATATGAACAGTATCTGAATTCAAGAAAGCATGGGACAAACACAGAAGTTCTTTAAAGGTCAAAAAACAGGGCTATAGTAGTTGATATGGAAGGGAAGACTAGATAGGACATGTGGTCTTTTTTCTGCTGTCATGTTTCTATGTTTCTATATCCCTCTCTAGTGTCTCAGTATCCAATACACTCTTGAGATCTAGAAGAGCATAGGTGCATCATCCTCCTGAAGAAGCTGCAGATCCCCTCAGTCCAAGAGAGAGATCCAGGCAGAGATTCAGAAGTACTTCGACTTCCTCTCTGAGTCAGAGTCAGAAGGCTGGGTGACAGGTGGGTAATTGGAAGATCTCCTGGAGGGCAGATCTCCTGAGCTTCTGTCAGACCCTTCTCCACCTCATGGGTGGTACAAATTCCCTCCTGAGGACATGACCTTCCAGGATTTTGTGCGGGATATGGCAAAGGTCATACCATTTTCTTTGGAGATTGAGGATTAGCCCAGGGCAGAAGAGTTGGAAGTCCTTCAGTACTCCTCGCCCCTAAGGAAGCTGTGATTGTGCCCGTGCACCACATCATACAGAGATTGCAGATGAGAATGTGGTAGAACCCGCTCACTGTGCCTTCAATCATTAGAAATCTTGACTCCATGTATTGAGTTCAGAAGGCTCCAGCATATGAGAAGCCTCAGCTTTCTCACCATTCATTGCTGGTCAAACCCGCCCTAAAGAGGTTAAGTGTACCACAGCTCATTCCTTAGCACCCCCATGGAGGAAGGCTCAGACATTGGACTCTTAGGGAGAAGGTATTTCAGAGCAACATGCTAGTAGCCCGTGTGGCCTCTGACTAGCTCTACATGGACAAGTTCTTGGACAACATCATGTGTGACCTCACCGAGTTGTCTCTCTCCAGAGAAATTGGTGCAGTATCATTCCCTAGTGACTCATGGCAAGGACTGCTCAAAGTTCATGGTCCAGATGACCTATGACATCTTTGAAATGGCATTGAGAGCTTCCATCATAGGTAATGGCACCTGGAGACTCGCCTGACTCCAGTCCTCAGACCTGTAACAATCAGTGCAGAACAAACTTGCTAACATGCTGTGCCATGGAGAGAATATCTTCGGGGAACAGGTCGAAGAGAAGGCTGGCTTCATAGAAAAGCAGCACATTACTCTTCATAATCTCTTGAGGCACACATCTGAACCAGCCTTCTATCATAGGAGTTATCAAGGTGGAGACAGAAAAAGACCTATTACTCTCATAGGAATAGGTACTTTCCTGGGCCCCAGACCTACCAGCCCAAACAGGCTCCTTGCCAACAGCGGTGTCGAGAGAAGCCTCAAAAGGCCAAGCTGGCTCCTCAGACAAAACTTGGGATTTTACTGGTTCCTTCGGAGCATAGCCACTCTTCCAATAACTGCAGTAGGAAACCCTCCAGTCAGAGGAAGGCTCACTCTTTTTGCCCAAAGGTGGCTCCTCATAACCTCAAATGCTACAGATCTACAGATCATCCAAAGTGGTTACAGACTACATTTATTAGAACTACCAGCAAATTGCCCCCAGAGGGTGCATCATCTCAACCCTCTACATCAGGAACTGCTTCAGAGAGGAATCACTGCCCTCTTGTCAGAACTCATGATCAAGCTTGTGCCACCAGAGCAAAGAGGTTGGGGATTTTATTCCAAGTACTTCCTGATCCTAGACCTAAGAGATCTGAACATGTACTTGGTAAGAGAAAATTTCAGAATGATTTCTTCAGGCACCCTGCTTCCTTACCTTCAAAAAGGAGATTGGCTATGCTCCCTGGATCTGAAGGATGCATATACCCACATCCAGATATAGTACATCCCACTCACGTGAAGTATCTTAGATTTGTTTAAGAAGAACAAAACTTCCAGTACCAAGTGCTGCCTTTTAGCCTAGCCTCAGTGCCTCACATGTTCACAAAATGTCTTGTGGTAGTAGCAGCATACCTCTAGATTCAGGGAGTGTTTGTCTTCCCCTATCTGTATGATTGGCTGATCAAGGGTACCGATCCAAAAGGAATCCAGCAATCAATATGTTTGACCATTCTGGTGCTAGAACTACTAGGATTCATTGTAAATTACCCCAAGTCCCACCTTCAGCCCACCCAGTAATAGGAACTCATAGGTGCCCTGCTCGACATGACTCAGGTGAGAACCTTCCTACCGTACAACTGACTTCACAGTTTAGCGGCACTTGTGCGGGAAACTCAATTGAGTCAGCTGGTATCAGTTCACAGGATGTTGACTGTTCTAGGCCACATGGCCCATATTAGTACATGTTACACCTTGGTATGCCTCCAAATGAAGCAAGTTCAGTGAACTCTGAGGACTCAATGGACCCAGGCCATGAGTTGACTGAGGGATCATCTGTATGTCACCACCCCTCTCATTCAGTGTTTGCATTGGTGGATAGTCCACCACAGTTTGCTCAAAGATCTTCCATTCCAAATTTTTATTTTAGTAGTATTTAGCTCATGACTTTCTAATAGTTCAAGATTAGTTATATTCAGGTACTATAGGCATTTCCCTATCCTCCAAAGGGGCTTACAATCTAAATTTTTTATCTGAGGCAGAGGATGGATAAGTGACATGCCCAAGGTCACAAGGCGTGCTAATGGGATTTGAACCCTGGTTTTTCTGGTCATAGGCTGTTGCCCTAATTACTAGGCTACTCATCCACAATCATTCTACCTCAAAAAGTTCTGATGACAGAAGCATCCAAGCTGGGGTGGGGAGCTCATCTCGATGAGTTGCATACTCAGGGCGATTGGTCCATCCAAGAAAGTCTCCATCAGATCAACTTCTTGGAACTAAGAGCAGTGGCAAACTCTCTAAAGGGTTTCCGAGATTGACTGGACAACCAAATAATTCTGATTCATACCGACAATCAGGTCCAGGCTGCTATCAAAAGGAGTTGTGCTGCTGCCCCCCCTCCAAATCCATCTTCTCATCTTGTGGCAGTAGGGGGAGGGCAACAGTGGCAACATGCATGTGTGCAGCCACTTTCAAAATGGAGTCATGCCACCACCCCTCCCCCACTGCGGCAAGATGATTAAATGGATGGTGGGGCAGCGGTGTCTGCTTCTGCCTGAGGCAGCATAAACCTTTTGGCCAGCCCTGATCTGGTTGCCATGTTCTACATCAACAAGCAGGGAGGAACAGGCTTGTACCTCCTGTGTTGGGAAGCAGTAAGATTGTGGAAGTTCATCATCGTGCATAGGATGGACTTGATGCCAGGCGAGCAAAACACTCTCACAGGTTGAGCCTAGTCCTGCAGCCTCATGAGTGGATGCTGGACAAGGAGATTGCATCTCACATCTTTTGAGAGTGGGGCACCCCCTCGATAAATCTGTCCGCCACCCTGATGAATGCCCAGGTGAATCAATTCTGCTCTAGAGTAAGATCACACAGTAGACTAGCATTGGATGCTTTCTTCCTGCATTGGGGGAAAGGTCTTCTATACACACTAGGGAGCAATGAGAATCATCATGCCACCATCTGTTCTGAGCTTCAGGAGGATCTTTGCAATGAGAGGTATTGCAAAGGTCCTCCTGAAGCTCAGAACAGATGGCGGCATGATGATTCTCATTGCTCCTTACTGAGGTATGATCAAAAGGTATTGAGACTTGTTGTGTAGCTATATAAGCATGCAGTGACTTAGTTTTGTGCTCTGCATGTGCAGCGATAGTGTAGCTGCAGCATACCTATACTTTTTAAATCATGAGATGTTTGGTATTGTGTAAAAGCAGTTCATCAGATTTACAATGAGTGAAAAAATTGAACAGCGAATTTGCATTAAATTCTGAAACTTTTGAAAAAGTTACAGCAAGCGTATAGCGATAAATGCATGAGTCATGCTCGAGTTTATGACTGGTACAAACGTTTCCAAGAGGACTGCCAAAGTGTTGAAAGTGACAAACATTCTGCAAGGCCATCCACAAGAAAGAATGAAGATAAAGTTGAAGCAGTGTGTGCTGCAATACGCTGAAATCATCAAATAACTATGAGGGAGCTTGACGAGGACAAGGACATCAGTTTTGGGTCGGTACAGTCTATTCTTATTGTTGATTTGGGGATGAGACGTGTGTCTGCAAAATTTGTGACAAAGCTCCTGGCCAAAAAGATCGACTGCAGCCAGGGAGTTGTTGGAATGCATTGAAAAGGACTCCGATTTCATCAAAAAGATTATTACTGGTGATGAATCATGGGTTTATGGTTATGACCTGGAAACTAAGGCTCAATCCTCACAATGGAAGACCCTAAACTCTCCCAGACCCAAGAAAGCCCATCAGGTGAAGAGCAATGTCAAGGTCATACTCATGATCATGCACACAGAGAAGACTCTGTGCCACCAACAGATGTAGGGGGAGTCAGATGTAATCCTGCATGAAGGGAGACCACCTTGACAGCAGTGCTCCTTGGTGTGGGCACATGTGGGCTTGTGCCCAAGGGACCAGCTCTATCATGGCCACTATCGAGCCAAGGAGCTGCAAACAGTCTCATGTCCTGGGGTATGGCAGGCAGCAAAACACGCTCAACTGAGCCAGGAGCTTGGTCTGTCTCTCAGCAGTCAGAAAGGCTCACATAAGTGTTGAAATGCACTCCCAGATACCCCAAGAATTAGGAGGCAACAAGATGACTCTTGTTACGGTTTACCATCCAGCCAAGCTCTCCAAGAAAGTGTAGTTACTCACCTGTAACAGGTGATCTCTGGGAACAGCAGTAATTAAGTCTTCACATATGGGTATCGTCGGTACCGATGGAGCCTGCACGGGAACGCTCCCCAGCGTCCAATAGGAAAGCTTTTGGGAGCATCCTACTGTGCCTGTGTGCTTCCTTCCCGCCTTTCCAACTTTCTCTCTTCAGTTAAGTTTATAGCTGAGACAAAGGAGAGAAGGAGATAGAGAGAGAGACAACTCCAAGGGGAGGTGGGTGGGTTGTGAAGACTTAATTCCTGCTGTTCCCGGAGATCACCTGTTGCAGGTCAGTAACTATGCTATCTCCAGGAACAAGCAGGAATGTAATCTTCACATATGGGGACTCCCCAGCTGAGAGATGCCAGGGAGATGACCCCAGAAAGCTGCGAAACCCAGGTTGAGATGGGTCATGCTTCCTCCCATGGATCTCTGGCATTGAAACCCGGGATGGCGGGTAGGAGTTGTGCTAAGTCTGAAAGAGATGTGGAGAACAGCTTGGCCAAACGAGGCATCCTGACAGGAGTCCTTGTCTAAACAGTAGTGGGCTGCAAAGGTGTGTACTGAAGCCCAAGTAGCTGCTCTATAGATGTCATCAATGGGCACAGAGCGAAGGTTAACCATAGAGGCTGCCATTGCTCTCACATGGTGAGCTGTGACATGACCTTCGAGAGAAAGTCCCTTACTTTCATATGCAAATGATATGCAATTCACAATCCATTTAGACAAAGTTTGCTTGGAAGCTGGTAGTCCAAGATGACTAGAATCAAAGGCAACAAAAAGCTGAGAAGATTTTCTATGTTGCTTAGTTCTCTGAAGGTAAAAAGCCAAGGCTCTTTTACAATCTAGAGTGTGTAGATTTCTTTCTGCATTGGAGGCATGAGGCCTAGGAAAGAATACAGGAAGGTAAACCGATTGGTTTAAATGAAAAGGCGATACCACCTTTGGCATAAAGTGAGGGTGAGTCCTAAGCACTACTTTATCATGGTGGAACCTTGTATAAGGAGGATCAGCCAGTAAAGCCTGGAGCTCACTAATGCGTCTAGCAGAAGTGAGAGCAATCAGGAAGATCACTTTCCAAGAAAGAAACTTAAGTGATGTAGTGGCTAAGGGTTCGAAGGGCAGTTTCATGAGTTGCCCACAGACACGATTCAAATCCCATCCCACGGGTGGTGGCTTAATGGGAGATTTTGTTAAAAGAAGACCTCTCATAAATCTTGCTACTAGTGGTTGAGAGGAAACAGCTTGTCCATCCAAGGGCTTGTGGAAAGTTGCAATGGCACTAAGATGGACTCTTACCAAATTGGTCTTAAGACCAGAGGATGACAAATGGAGGAGATACTCCAGTAAGGCCTCCACTGACACTGAAAAGGGATTAAGATCCTTTTTTGAACACCAAATAGAGAACCTTTTCCACTTAAAGGCATAAGCTCGCCTTGTGGAAGGTTTCCTTGAAGACAAAAGGATATCCTTTACCTGTTGAGATAGGTTGATATCCTCAAATTCTAGGATCTCAGGAGGCATGCCCTGAGGTGTAGAGACTGAGGATTCGAGTGCAATAGCATCTCGTTCTCTTGGGAAAGAAGATCTGGAGCACATCCCAACTCCAGAGGGTTGGCTCGAGAGAGACGTAGAAGCAGAGGATACCACGGTTGTCGTGGCCAGCATGGGGTTATGAGGATCATATGGCCCCTGTCTCTCTGAAGCTTGAAGAGAGTTTTGGGAATGAGGGAAATGGGTGGGAAGGCACAGAGAAGTCCTGACCCCAGTGGAGGTGAAAGGCATCCCTTGCCTGACAGTTCTGAGCCGGCATTCTGGAACAGATCTGGGGAAGTTTGGCATTTTGCGGATTTGCAAAGAGGTCTATATCTGGAGTTCCCCAGAACTGAAAAATTTGAGCAATTTGCTCTGGATTAAGAGACCTCTCGTGTGGCAGCAGTACTCTCCATATGCATTTTGTCGGATGTTTTTTGTTACATGTAAACCGCGCTGATTGCAAATAGTGCGGTATATAAGAATTGTCAAATAAATAAATAAAATAAATAAATACTCAACCGAGTTGTCTGCCAAGAGATTTTGTGGAAGATACACCGCTAGAAGGTGGATTTGAAGATTCCTGGCAAAGGCCCAGAGGCGTAGAGCTTCATTGCACAAGGTTTGAGACCCTGTCCCACCCTGTTTGTTCACATAGAACATGGCTACTTGATTGTCTGTCTGTACCAGAACTGTCTTGTAGCTGAGGTGAGTTTGGAACACTTGAAGAGCATAAAAGATGGCTCTGAGTTCCAGGATGTTTATGTGAAGACAAGCCTCTTGGTGGGTCCATAAACCCTGGGTGGAGAGATGGTCCAAGTGAGCTCCCCAGCCTGACTGAGACACATCTGTTGTCAAGGTGACTTGGTGTAGTGGCTGCTGGAAGGGAGAGCCTACAAGAAGGTTTTCCAGTGATTGCCACTGTAGGGACAAAATGAGACATGTCGAGTTTCTGATTTTGTCCGATAGGTGACCCGAGGCCTGTTTCACTGAGAGGATAGGGTCCACTGAGCTGCCCGCATGTGAAGGCGAGCTGGAGTATTCAAAGACAACGTGGCTGTG
Source organism: Ichthyophis bannanicus (assembly GCA_033557465.1). Classification (NCBI taxonomy): domain Eukaryota; kingdom Metazoa; phylum Chordata; class Amphibia; order Gymnophiona; family Ichthyophiidae; genus Ichthyophis; species Ichthyophis bannanicus. The sequence goes on from CM066035.1 coordinate 785,195,579, forward strand.
GCAGGAAAGCCTTTGACTGCCTTGTGTCGAGAAATGAAGAAAAGACCAGTGGTACCAGTATAGGCATCAATGGTGAAGGCAGAAGCGACCACAAAAGAAGATTTTCTGCAGTGACAGGGTTTGCTGCCTGTGAGCTCCGCAGAAAATGAAAAACTGAAGAGGGAGAGTTGGAAAGGCGAGAAGGCAGGAAGGTAGCACACAGGTGCAGTGGGATGCTCCCAAAAGCTTTCCTATTGGACGCTGGGGAGCATTCCCACGCAGGTTCCATCGGTACTGACAATACCCATATGTGAAGACTACATTCCTGCTTGTTCCTGGAGATCTGTACTACTTAGGCTGTGGCTTGAGCTGCCTCAAACTGCAACTTGGTCTAAATGAGCCAGTTATTCAGGTATGGGTGGTTGCAGATGACCTCCCACTGGAGAACCACAGCTACTACCACCATGACCTTGAAGAAGATTTTTGGTGAAGTCATGAGCCTGAAGGGCAGGGCACAGAACTGAAAATGCATGCCTAGAAAGCGCAGAAAATGTTGCTCATCCTCCTGAATGGGAATATGGAAGTAGACCTCAGTCAGGTCCAGAGATGTGAGAAACTCTCTCCTTGTTAGACCACCTGGATTATGAATCTTAGGATTTTCATGCAAAACGGAGACACCCAGAGGCAAGTATTGACTCCCTTTAGACCCAGAATGGGCCTGAAAGAGCCATCCATCTTTGTAACAATGAAGTAGATGGAAGACCTTCCCTTCCCTTTCTGAAGGGAGGAATGGGAACAATGGCCCGAAAGTGCAGAAGCCTCTCCAGTATAACCCTGACATCCACTTTTTTGGATGTGGAATCATAGGGAGAGACTACAAAGATATCTGCAATGGGCTCTGCACACTTCAGGACATAGCCATGCTGAGCCATGTTGAGAACCCAATAATCTGTAGTGATCCAGATCCACTCCCGGTAACAAAGGCGGAGCTGGTTTCCCACCAGCAGTAATTCAGAATGGGCTTCTTGCCCATCACTGAGTCAGATAGGAGGTAGAAGATCTTGAGGAGAAAGAGTTTTGGGTCTCATAAGCCCCACAAAAGGGCTGAGCCTTGTCCCAAGACTTGTTAAACTAGCCCGACAATTTGCCTGGACAGTAAAACTGGGAGCAAGATGAGGACTGTTGTGGCTTGATCTTGTCCAAGTCCTTCACCAACTTCTCGAAGTCCTCCCCAAAAAGAAGCCTACCCTTAAAGGGAAGCTTGGATAAGTGGGCCTTAGAGGCCGTGTCTTCTGCCCTTTGTCTGAGCAATGCCAGCTCCAGGACATTACAGCTGTCTCAATCTCCTTTTACAGAGTGATAGACCAGATCATACAGAGTGTCAATAGAAAAGCCACCACCAACTCCAGGTGGGCAGAAGCTGATAAGACCATCTTCAGGAGAGCTTCAACCATATGGTCCTGCTGATCCTTTCCCCTGTCCCCCCATGTTATAGTGGTGCACCTAGTAACCAACAACACCAACACATCTACCTTAAGAAAGTGAAGCCAATGGTCACTATCCATCTGAGGCAGGACATAAATCTCGTTCATGATTTTAATCCCTCACAGAGGGGTGTAAGGAAAATTCCACTCTGCCAGAACTATGTGTCAGAAAGCCTGCAGAACAGGAAGGCTCGGGAAGAACCTCCAGAGTTGTATCCCCATTCAACTTTCCCTTGTCCTCTATGGGCACCTCCGCTATCTATAGGGAAAACGAGATCTGAGCAATTAAAGTAGACAGCTCATCTCACCTGAAAAGTTGTACAATCAGAACATGGTTCTTCTCTTCCTCTGGAGAGGACATCTCACCCTTCTCAAAGCTGCTTATACTGCCAGAGTTCCCAGGACAGAGTCCTCATCCCAGTCACTGATCACAGTACAGCTGTTGATGGTCCAAGGCCACTTCGGAGGCCAAAAATGCCTTTCCAAGAGCCATGGGGGCCACTTCCACCTCCCCCAGCTGAGACCTCTGTTGCAGAGGGACCCCAGACTTCATGGGGTCCCTGAAGGACAACAGGCCTGTCAGAAACTTGGTTGACACCTTTGAAGTTCCCTTTAAAGACACCTGCACTGTGCTTGGGGCCTCCTGCCAGAAACACCAATGCTGTGTAAAAACGAAAAAAAAATCAGTAGAAATAGAAAACCCCTCACCAAGTATCAGTTCTCCTCCCTCCCTAGACCCTGCCTCAGGGCATTATTTCCTGCCTTTGAAACGCTCTTCTGCCTCTAAGGAGATGAATGCCATGGCTGCCAAGAACACAAGGGAGATGTAGAAACCCCTGCCAGTTGCTCCTCCAATGGTACCTCTGGGTCGGACACTCAGGTCTCATACATTTTGTATTCTCTTAGTATGCACCATTTCCCACACACAAGACAATGCCTGCAACTCAACATGTGCGTGGGCAGTGTCACGGCAGTGCTACATGGCAGGCCGACACCAATATAGGGGAAGCTTGCCTCCCTCGAACCTCAGCAGCCCTGTGTCCAAAGGAAAACAGCCGCATCAACCCAAAGCTAGGGAGCAAGAGCATGCCACTGCTGCAAAAAAATAAATCTCTCCTCTGCCACCCTCCCTGGAGCGTCAAACCCTGGGGTCCTCAGGCAGGCAGGAAGGAAGGAGGAGGAAAGCATTGGCCATCATCAACTGCTGAAAAATTCAAGCCCCACAGCTGCTCCTTTTGATGGCTGTGGTAAACATCAGCAGCAGCAGGTACAACTCACCCCCAAAGAGTCAAAGAGCCCATACCCTTCCTAATCCTATGACCAACAGAACGGCTGCATCCAGAGACAATAGTGCAAAACTCACCAAGGCACCTCTTTCACTGCCTATGGCCCTTTTCTTTATTTTAAAGAACCAGGATACCTGAGGGGGGAGGGAGAAAGTGAGAGAGAGAGAGAATTAAATAGAGAGAGAGAAGAGAAGCTTTGAATGAAAATCTAGGTCAGCCTTCTAGACACCTTAGGCCAAGGCTCAACTGGTCAGAAACTGATGAGGAACCTGGCACCCCCTGTCCCCCCCCCCCCCCTTGCCTCGAGCGAAGAACTCCAGATGTCTATTTGAAAATATGCCCTGGAGATGTCTGCCAGATGGGCTCTTCTGGAAAGCACTCCACAAGACAGCTGCCCAGGAGCACCATGATCCATGTTGCACCAGTCCAGCAACCACTATCTGATGGAGACAGAGAAATATGAATCCCTAGTAACAGTGATTGATGTCACTACTCACTGGTCTGGACTGGTTTAGCAGGATGATCTGGAATGGTTACATTTGGGGAGTTGGGGCTACTGGGGTCACTAATGTTTTATTTGTGAATCAGAGAGTTGTGAGGGGGTAACACTGGCGCCACAAATCAATTTTTGAGGGGATCAAGGGGGTGGGGGTTTAGAGCAAGTCATCACCTGATTGGATCATCTGAGGTGGAGTATTAACCTTCACCTCAGATGACTCTTTTTTTTTCGTGGGGGGGGGGGGGGACAGCATGCCAAACTATTGTGCAAGATATAGGTGCTGCTAACGTAGGTCTTTGTATGCATGCGTCTGGCTTGCACTCCTTGTTTAGCTTTGATGTTTTGCTCACAGCTTATTTACATGCTGTTTCTTATAAAGTCAGTGAACACCTCTGTGTTGAACTTGCATTAGGGAACTCTATGCTTGATCTTTAATGCTGGGATCTAGCACAGGGTTTTTGCAGAGGCCTGTGTGTGTATCTCTGTGAAAGAGACAGAAGTCTGTTCCAGTCTCTTCTGCTGACTCATTCTTTCTCTGTCAAGGTTTTTGCCTGCTCTTATGGTGTGTGGCTGACATCTAGTGTTCAGAAATTTATTTTGCTCAAGACAAATCTATGGGTGTCAGGGTTTTTTTTTTTTTCACTGCCATCAAGTCAGTGTTGACTCATAGTGACCCAACTACCTCTGGGTTTTCTTGGCAACATATCACCTAAAGTAAATTGCCAGCCTTTTTTTCCAAGGCAATGGAGGGTAAAGTGACTTGCCCAAAGTCATAAGGAGTGCCAGTGCGAATTGAACCCTTAATTTTCTGGGTACTAGGCAGTTGCTCTAACCACTAGGCTACTCCTCCACTCCAGTGAAGCAGTACATACCTTTGAATTATCACATTATATAAATTAAGCTTAAGTAAATACATTGCTGCCACATGCATGTATACATGACGTATCAGCACCTTTGCAAATATCCATTGATCTGGCCCTTAATATCTTTTTACTAAAATAAGAAAATAAATGCTTCCAATTTATATGCCATAGAAACTAAATTATGCAGGCTGAAGGGAATCAGAGGTTCAGAGGTCCAGCAGGAATTGAGCCCCTGGAGAGTTCCTGCTGCAGAGGTGGATTGGAGGAGTATTCTAGTGGTTGGAGCAGCAGGCTACAAAACGGGAAGGCCAGAGTTGATCCTTGTGACTTTGGGCAAGGCACTTCAGCATCCACTACCTCAAGTGCAAATGAGGGGTAGGGGAGTGGGAGGGGGGGGGGCTTATTTACTAAGTAACATTAAGGCAATAATGTGTCAGGTAAGGTTTGCCTGTTTGTGGAGATTACCAAAATCTGCAATAGAGCAGACACCTAGGAAGGAGTAGATAACATGAGGAAAGATATCGATCAGCTTGAAAAACAGTCTAGAATTTGGCAGCTGAGATTTAATGCTAAAATAATGCAGGGTCATGCATTTGGGGTACAAAAATCCAAGTGTAGGAGGTGAAGTACTTTTGTCCACCAGAGAAGAGCGGGACCTAGGGGTGATTTTTTCTGAGAATCTTAAAGTGGCTGAACAGGTAGAAAAGGCAACAGTGAAAGGCAGGATGCTTGGGTGCATAGGGAGAAGAATGGTCAGCAGTAAGAATGAGGTGATCATGCCTCTGTATAAGCCTCTGGTGCAACCTCATTTGGAGTATTGTGTACAATTCCGGAGACCGCACCTTCAGGTTGGAGTCTATGCAGAGGGTGGCTACTAAAATGGTTAGTAATCTTCATTATAAAGCATATGAGGACAGACTTAAAGATCTTAATATGTATACTTTAGGGAAAGGCGGGATAGAGGAGATATGATAGAGATGTTTAAATACCTCTGTGGCATAAATGCACAGAGTCTCTTTCAATTAAAAACAAGCTCTGCTATGAGGGGACATAGGATGAGGGTGAAAGGGGATAGACTCGGGAGTAATATGCAGAAATATTTCTTTATGAAAAGAGTGGTAAATGCAGGGAATAGTCACCCAATGAAGGTGGTAGAGAGGAGGACAATATCTGAATTCAAAAAAGTATGGGACAAACACAGAAGATCTCTAAAGGTAAAAAGGGGACTATTGTAGTTGATATGGAAGGGCAGACTAGATAGGCCATTGGTCTTTTTCTGCCGTCATGTTTCTATCTTTATTTTTCTATCTATGTTAATTTATTTATTTAGAAAGACTTTTATACTGCCTTTCATTGGGTCAAAGCGGTTTGCAATAAACAATTTGAAACTGGTTTACAGGGAACAATTAACTATACACAGTTGTAAGGAATGCATAAAAAGTACATTTGAATAGTAGAATGTGGCTTACAAGGCCAAATAACTATGTGCAATGGATTTTAAGCACTTTGCTATGTAAAGGTTGATTACAGTCAAATGGTTATTTTGGGGGGAGGGAGGTGGGATTTATAGTGGGGAGGGGAGGGAGGTGGGGTTTATAGTGGGGAGGGGAGGGAGGTGGGGTTTACAGACCATCCCCTGGTCTGACCACCACCTGATAAAATTCCAACTACCATTCTACACCGCCATACAACCAAAACATGCACATACCCCACACTTCAGGTAATTCAAGAAATTTAACAAAGATGAATTCTTAGATCAAACCATCCCATACCTCATTCAAGATCCAACAGACTTGGCATGACACAATATCCGATGCAGCCATACTGCATGTACTACACTCCCACCACACAAAAAAACGAAATGCCTCATGGTTCAGACCTGAAATAAAACAATTGAAAGCAAAACTACGCAAATGTGAACGCAAATGGCGCCATACAAAATGCAAAACCCACAATACCAGGATGCACTCCAACTCTACAAAGAGACAATCAACATGGCTAAGAAAGATTACTACTCAAAATTACTATTTCACTTTCTGAACCGACCAAGAGAGCTATTTGAAATAGTCAAATCCCTAACTAATAACACAGCCAATAAGGCCTCTTCCGAGAGTCACATCACACCACAGAAATTATTACTACACTACAGAAATGATTACTACATTACAGAAATGATTACTACAAGGTGAAACTGTCACACCAAGATGTAACCAATACAGACCTAAACATAACTTATCAAACACAAAACCCCTGGTCAACATTCACCCCCATTACAAAAGAAACACTCAAGAACATCATATCCAAGATCAACACTATCACCTCATACCTCGACCCCTGTCCAATTAATTGGCTAAAAGCAACAAAACCGGAACTCTCAACATTTATCCTACCAATTGTCAACCTATCTCTCCAGCATGGTCACCTACCACACTCAATGAAACATGCCCTAATTCGCCCAATCCTAAAAAACAACACAATGGACAAAAACTCCCCATCTTCCTACAGACCTATTTCAAGCCTCCCCTTCATAGCCAAATTAATAGAAAAAAATGGTTCAAATACAACTACAAGATCACATAGACTCTTCAGCCCACTAGACAAACATCAATATGGTTTCCGACCATTCCATTGGGTGGAGACACTCCTCACCATCCTATTTGACCAACTTAAATGAGGATTGACGACTCCAAGAAAGCATTCCTACTCATCTTCCTTGACATCACCACTGTCTTTGACAGTATAAACCATCACATTATGCTCCGTAGACTCCAACAAATAGGTATAAAAGATACAGTTCTACAATGGTTCACATCTTACCTGTCCGACAGAACACAAGAAGTAAGACTCGAACACCAAATGTCCAAACAATACAAACAAGAACAAGGATTATCCCAAAGTTCCGCCCTCTCAGTCATTCTCTTCAATATATATATCCAACCCATCTGCACCATCTTTAAAAAA